>CM076580.1:862578623-863178623 GCA_034641835.2 Pinus albicaulis
CACTTGAGGGTTCATCTGAGTCTCTGTCCAATTTTCTTGACAAATTTAGCCTTAACTTCATGGAAGCGAACATATAACTCTTTCCTTTTCTTCTTTCTTCTTTTCTGTTTCGATATTTGCCTCCTTGTGCTTGTCTTCTTAGCAGAACACTCATCTCATATATCTTTTCAGAATTTCTGTGTTGATTCAAGGTCCAGTGTAATTATTTGTCTCTTCTATTAGATACCTTGAGGATTAAATGGATGGGGTGATCTCAGTCTTTTGCACAACTATACTTTGCAGTATGGTTTCTCAAACTTTCATATTGTTATAGGATTACGCAACTTTTAAGAAGATAATGTTACTTAACATCTTCAAAATCATTAAAACAGTTTTACTTGGGCTCTATGCCAGAGATTTGGCAGTTTTTACTTTCTGGTCTCCCTCATGTATGTCTTCAAGAGTATCCCATATTTTATTGGAAGTGTCTTTGTGCATTACTTTAATAAACTCTGCTTCACATAATCCATTCAGGATGGCATTCATGGCTTTTGCATTAGCTACAAAGTCTTGTTTTGCATCCTTTTCTGAGTCAGTTGCCTTCGGGGCATATCCTAATTCCACAGTAGCCCAGACTTCTATTCCTAGAGACATTATGTATGTCTTCATTCTAATTTTCCAGAAAGCATAATTTTCACCGGTGAAGAAAGGGGCTTTATTGGTTGAGCATCCTTCTTTACTAGCCATCTTGGGAACCTAGGATCTCCTTTCAGTTGTTAGACTTGTACAAAGGAACTTGGCTCTGATACCAATTGTTGAATCTTTGATTAAACTGAGAGGGGGGGGTGAATCAGTTTAATACATGCATTAGCCTTTTAAAATTTTCTCCAAAATTATTTACATCTTAATATGTGAACAATCTTATTTGCAGCCAATATTAATTTAATGTGACACCATACTTATGTTGAGAGCAACAAGAAATTAAGTAGATTTAAATAATCACAGAAACACACATAGAGACAGAAGATGTAAGTGTAAACCCATAAAGGGAGAAAACCACATCATATTATTGTTGTGATGCAAAGGCAAGTTCCAACTCCCTCTCACCACTGTTCTCTGCAGGCACCAACCTACAAGAGGCTCTATCCTCAATTCTCCAAGCTAAAACTTGCAAGGAAGCACCAACTCCCTTCAATTTTCAGCAGCACCAACCTACAGGAGGCTCCAACCTCAGTCAGCTACAACTAACAGGTATCCAGCTGCAACTTGATAGGGCAGCTCCAAATTCCTCAATTAATATGGAAAATGTTTCTTGGTTACCTACGATATCGGGTCATTAACTCAGCTTCTCTTTCTGCTCTTCTTTTCTTGATCTTCTCTGCTTCACTCTTCTGTATTCTGCCTTCTCTTTATTTACTCTCTCCTCTGCTCTCATAAAAACTCTCTCTGCATATCAAGATGATATTATTTATAGATTTACTCACATGACTGTTTGTATTCTGCTTGGAATTCGAAATGGAAAGTCATGTCTCTTTGCCTTCTACCTTCTCACTCCTTTTATTAGCTTACTCAGAAATTATAACTGTAGGTGTCAATTTTAACATTACAGTGGGAGTTTGTTTTCTCTCGGAGACTTGCCAATGCATCACAAACAATAAAAATTTAAATAAAACATTTACATTCAAATTTAAATGAGAACTCCAGCTCAATTTATTTAGTCTTTTGAATTGGTACGCATTTGTCTTTTCTTTGGTTGTCTTTGTCTTTTCTGTCACTGTGTTTTATCTTCTTTCGGATCTGTTTTCTCTTCTGTCCTCTGCTGTGGTGTAATTGTTGCATATGTGTAAATGTGCCTTTTATATCTGCTGACTGTAAATCTGGAGGAATTCCAATCCCTTTTATGCCATTAGTGTCTTGTTGATGTGGCAGGTTCTGCAGGCCGTAACATACATATATTACAAGCGTTAATAATCGCCCTCCCGTAAAGCTAAGGTCCGTGGGTCTAGAGACCACGCGGCTTATCGCAACTGTGTTATATATATAACTCAATAACCATTATATATCATATGTGTTATGCCCCCGGATCATATTCAAACATTATTCAACATATATAATATATGCAATTTATTTGCAAATAACCTGACGTCCATAAGGATTGGCTGCCAATACGATTAAACCTTTATTAACTCGTAATCCTTAGTCAAACAGTCCCGATCAATTAGAACTTTGGCTTGGGACCCACATGTACAACTCATATGCCAACGTGGAGTCAACACTCAACCATTCGTATGCGCCTTATCATATATATATATATATATATATATATATATATCAATCAACTCACAACGCCCCATAATATACATTGAACCATGCAACATATTAATTCAGAGGCGGTAAGATTCCGATGGGGTAGCAGACTCGAGCAGATAGAGGAGGGAGACCCCCTCGGAATACATGACATCATCCTCAGCTGGGCCCATGGTTTCGCTACAGTGTTAATCTATGGTTTACGCTGGCTGTACAATCTCAATCGCAACTCTTTGTTTGCACGTTCCGATCCCCTTGCGATTTCTGATTGCGATTGATCGCAATCGCAACTTTGAGTTGCAAGCCCCTCTGCTTTGTTTACCTCCAATGCAATTGGGAAGGGGTCCCACCATATAAAACTTCGTTTTGTGCGCTCCATATATATACCTTGGACCTTTGGTTATATGCTCTGGGCTTCATTGTATTCGCAAATTCTCTGTTTATTTAAGTTCCGAGATTTATCAATTGCGGTTTATAGACCCATCGGGTCCGGATTCTCATCGCAATCACAATTTCCTGTGGGTTACATATTACGCTGCTCTTGTGATCTCCGATTGCGATTGGGTGAGGGGTCCCACCTTATAAGCCATTTCTTTTTTATAGTACCTTTGATTATATAGATAAAAAGTGCTTCGCTTGTATATAACTGTTATATATATATATATATATATATATATATATATATATATATATATATATATATATATATATATATATATATATATATATATATACTCTGCTCAGGGAGAAGTGGCCGATTCCCGGAATTATGTTTGTATATGTTATATGTGCTCCGCTTGCATATAACTGATATATATGTTTATATATTTTGCCGCTGGAGTGAAGCGATTCCCGGAATAATGTTTGTATATGTTATATGTATAATGCCGGTTGGATAGTACGATTCCTGGAATTTTATAACGGCTCTGCTTCTGCCTCTGCCTCTACTGCTCCTATCGCTCTACCTCTGCCTCTATTGCTGAGATAACGGTTCTGCCTCTATTATATTCGTTTCCTCTGCCTTCATTTTCTTCTTTGCTGCCTCTTTGCTTCAGCGCTGCCTCCTTTGCTTCAGCGTTTCCTCCTTTGCTTGAGCGCTGCCTCCTTTGCCATCAATGACAATATTTCCAACATATCACAGTGTTTTCAAAGAATGACAATGAGCACATTGAGCATTTATGAAGAACTTTTGAAAAATGCAGAAGGTATGGCCATTCTCTCAATCCACAAAAGTCTCTATTTGCATTAGAGGAAGGCAAGCTCATAGGGCACATTGTGACTAAAGATGGTGTAAAAATAGACCCTAAAAGAGTGGAGGTTATTAATGGTATTTCCCTCCCCAGAAATAAAAAGGAAGTGCAAGCGTTCTTAGGGCGTATCAATTTCCTAAGAAGATTTATTCCTAACTATGCTGAGATAGTTAGGCATATAACAGATATGCTAAAGAAGAATAATGAGGTGAAATGGTCACAAGAATCACGGGAGGCCTTTGCTAGAATTAAAGTTGCATTTTCTGAAGTTGTTGTACTAGCTGGGCCAGATTATACTAAACCATTTATGATCTTTTCTTTTGCATCACCTCATACAGTAGCTGGAGTTCTGCTATAGAAAAACGAAGAAGGATATGAGCAACCTATTGCCTTCTTCATTCAGGTGCTTCATGATGCAGAATTGAAATATAACATATTAGAGAAGCAGGCATATGCCCTAATAAAATCCCTCAAAGAATTTCGCATGTACATTTTGTAGTCCCACACTACTGCATTTGTCCCTACAATAGCTATTAAAGACATTCTTATCCAGGGAGACAATGAATGGAAAAGAGGGAGATGGATTGCAAAAATACAGGAGTATGATCTGGATATTCACCCTACTAAGCTGATAAAAGGACAAGGGCTAGCAAGGATCTTATCAGAATCAAACTACCAGGCTCTGGGCATAAATTTGTCTATGATAGAAAATGGAGAGTCTGAGAAAGAGAAAGAGCAGGAAGGTCTGGAAATGGCCACTCAGAAAGCACATATAAAATACCTTACCAGTCCATGGTATAAGGAGATATTAGAATACCTCCTAACACTCAGCTGTCCAACCAGCTGTGATAAATCAAAATACAGGGCTTTGAGGCTGAAGTCACAAAAGTACATAGTTGCTAATGGCCAATTATATTGGAGAGATCCTTCGGGCATCCTATTATTGTGCCTCACAGAGGATGAAGTAGAAATTATAATGATGGAATTTCATGAAGGAATCTGTGGAGGACACTACAGCTAGAGGGACACAGCTCATAAAATCTTAAAGGCTGGTTTCTACTGGCCTAAATTATTTGGAGATTTTTTTGCTTGGGTTATAGCATGTGATAAGTGTCAAAAATTTGCTGAAAGGCAAAAATTAGCAGCTCTGCCCTTGATTCCAGTTCATGTAGATGAACCATTTCAACAATGGGGAATAGATTTTATAGGTGAAAAATTCCCACCCTCAAGTGGACAGCATAAATGGATATTAATAGCCATAGATTATTTTACAAAAATGGGTGGAAGCCATACCTGCAAGGAATGCTACAGATACTATGATAATCAAATTCATGGAGGAAAATATCATATCTAGGTTTGGATGTCCTACTAGAATAGTGACTAATAATGCACAGGCCTTCAAGTCTATAAAATTTGTAAATTTCTACCAGCAGTATAATATTACATTGAATCACTCCACAGCTTACTACCCACAAGGGAATGGCTTGGCAGAATCTTCCAACAAAACTTTGGTGAGGGAATTAAAGAAGACTATCAATGAGAATCAGAAGAATTGGGATTCTCAATTGAAATTTTCTCTATGGGCTAATAGAATCACCAGCAAGAGATAAACTGGGAAATCTCCATATGAGTTGGTATATGGATGCGCAGCAGTGTTTCCTGTGCAGTTGGCCTTACCAGTGGCACGTTTCGCGCAAGAAAGTCTGGAGGAACCTGATGATATGGTTAGGAGAATCAATCAATTGGGGGAATTAGAGGAAACACGGGGCCAAGTGAATCAGAGATCAACGGAATATCAAGAGAAAATGAAACACATATTTGATCAACATGCAAAAGATAGGAAATTGCAAACTGGAGATCTAGTGCTCATATGGGATGTACGAAGAGCCGAAAAGGGAAAACATGGTAAATTTGATCCACTTTGGTTCGGTCCCTTCAAAATTGTGGAACAGGGAGGTAATAACACTTTCATATTGGAGAATTTATAGGGTGACTTGCTGGATGCCCCTATAAACGGTCAATTCTTAAAGCCCTACTTCCAATTCTGATTCAGGCCGAAGGAGCCTGATGTACCATAGTGTATATTAGTTTTGTTGTACCTTTGCTTGAATAATATGGGTGTCATAATGAAATATCAGATGAAAAACATAAATGTTGGAGGATAGAGTCAGCTGAAAAGATGATCAGGAAGGTTTGCGTAATTCTCGACACGTCCAAGGATGAACGTGTTGTCCCCAGGTGGAGCCAATGTTGATCATAATCGACTTCCTATAAAAATTCCACAGGAAAATTGGTTTATAATCCTGCAAATCCCCTCCTCCAGCCTTGAAAAATCATTCCTACGACTATCATGGCCTTTCCGCCCTAAATTACCTCATAAAAAGCCACAGATCGTCAAACCGAAAATCTCACAGGGCTAGCCCCTTATGCTAAGCCTCTGCTCCTTTCCTCCACAGGACCAAAAGTCAGAACCGAGAGCAAAGGCACCAGGCACTGATCAAAGTGCATCAGGCATATTCCAAGCCATCCAATGAAATCATAAAATCAACGGTCCGCAGCTCATCACCCTTGTGGACCCTGCCCCGCCTCCACTGCTCAAAAACCGGCCCGTTTTCCCCGCACTGCCTTTGCAGGGAAGGCGGTATTACTCAAAACGCAGTGATCCCATTCGGCACTTGCCAAGTGTCTCCGAGTACGGCCTCAATACCGCCCTCTCCCGCGCATTAATGCTCGACCCAGGATGCGCAGTGAAATTAACGTGAACCGCCAGATCCAGGGGTCTTCATCCAACGGAGATCGCTTTTCAAAGTTGCACGGATATTAATCTAGGTGTACAGTGCCTCGGGCCCGTTGTTCCATTGCTCTCCAATGCATTCTGAACCATTCATCTCGTCCTGTGATTGTATGGCCCAGATCATTTGTATGACCGGCTGTTGACCAAGTTTCCCCCACGTCACCCACTCCACGTGTTCATCGCATTTTTCTCCACCATGCATACATTCCGTTCATATGTTATATTTTAATGCTTTGCATTAAAAACCTCTGCCCAGTCCGTCCACCATTGCTCTCCTGCATGCTTCCGCCATTTTATCACGCCACCTTGTCACAGCCACCTCCATTGCATTGCCATCCCCGTGCATTTATTTTCCCTAACAATTTTGTGGGTTTTTCAGGGTTTCAGCAACGAAGAACTACCATAATTTACTGTCCCCGTCGTAGAAGCCAAGAATGCATCAATGCACCAAGTTTCAGAGGCTATATTAATGAAAAAAGCTCTGGGAGGTTGTCATGATGTGACTTCCATTAAAGGAGCAGGATTGAAAAGCTGTCTAACCCCCCAAGAGCAATTTAAGAGGCAGATTTTTGCAGATAAGGACATTAATGATGCAGCGAAAAGTATCAGTGGATGATCGACAAATTTAGCGCTCAACATTGAAGA
The DNA here is from genome assembly GCA_034641835.2 of Pinus albicaulis. Taxonomy (NCBI): domain Eukaryota; kingdom Viridiplantae; phylum Streptophyta; class Pinopsida; order Pinales; family Pinaceae; genus Pinus; species Pinus albicaulis. The sequence goes on from CM076580.1 coordinate 862,585,599, forward strand.
TCCAGAACTCTAATTCAAAATTTGAAAGCAGAGAGTACAATGCACAAAAAACAATACCCTCCAAGTTTAATTTCAGCAGATCTTTCTCTCAGGAAAGGACAGAATGTTACATAGTTTATTCTTCATATTTTATCCCTGGAGAAACTTTCACCTACAACATTTACTTCATGGAGAAGGCCACAGAGTACGTTCAGCATTTCAGAGCTCTCAAACAGTATGGGCGCGAATGTTTCTGCCATTTTGTTCAAAATAAGAAAATTAAATGTTCCTACCTACTTATTTTATTAGGTTTTTTTTCTTCTTCTATAAAAACTGAGAAGAAAGACATTGTAAGGGTTCCAGATTTCATCAGAAAATTATGCAGTGAAAGGCTTTTGTATACATTTTGCAAAAACTTCTGTATGAAGGCTCAATGCCCATAGGGTCTCAGTGAGGAGGAGTTCAATCTATTTTAGAGGATTCTGATCTTTGTTATTTCACAGTATGTAACCTTCTCTTATGTGTTTAATACAATATCTCATTGCATCCATCTCTCTTGTATCATGTTTTGGAATGCGAGTGGCTCACTGATTTTTGGTATGGATTCATCCTAGTTGATGCCCATGCTTGGATCAGTCAAGCGCTTTAAATATGGCTCATGCATGATATACTGTTCCATATTCATTTCATCCATATTTCTGCTATATTAGTTTCTTTGGAAGGGTTCTTTTAAAACGCCATAGTCATGTATGGATTCTTAGATTGATAAGCCCATATATGGCTCTGTTGTGTATCTGGGTATCAGTCTAAAGTTAACTAGTATCTTCTTAATATTTCTTTCACCTCATACACCTTCTGATATTTGATTTATGTGACATATTACTTGAATTGACCCTCTTTACAGTAAATTGTCTCTTAACTTTCTGATGCTTTTATATTGGAGCTTTGCATCTTGTCCTTGTAATATGACTTTCATTGTAATTATTTCTAAGGGTCTTGGTTCCATTTGAATCAATATTTCCCTTTTACAGAAGATAGCAAGTGAGCTGAAGCTGACAACTTCACACATTACATTATACATTCCTTGCTATGCTAAGATGTCCTAGGCACCGGTCTATAGAAACTCTAGGATGTCTCTAGGAGCGACAACATCTGTCGACAACAATAGTCTTAAACACTTTTTGGAACAAAGACTATCGTCAGAAGAGCAGCAAAAATGGGTCACAAAGATGTTGGGTTATGACTTTGAAATAATCTACAAGAAAGGAAATTTTAATGTTGTTGCAGATGCACTCTCAAGAAAGAATGAAGAGGTGGAAGCATTGCTTTGTGCCATTTCTATTATCCAACCAGATTGGATAACAGAAGTAAGAGATGAATGGAAGAAGGAAAAAGATGTATGGACACTCATTCAAAAGTTGCAGCAAGATCCTAGTACATCTGATACATTTAGTTGGAAAAATGATTCCTTATGGTAAAAATATCGCTTATATCTTTGTAAGAATTCCCAACTAAAACAAAAGATTCTTCTGGAATTGCACACTTCTCCTTTAGGAGGACACTCAGGATTTTTAAAAACTTACCACGGGGTGAAGAAAGAATTTTTTTGGGATGGCCTTAAATCTGATATTCAAAAGTTTGTGGCGGAATGTTTGGTTTGCCAGCAGAATAAAGTGGAAAAAATTAAGACCCCAAGACTTCTACAACCTTTATCCATTCCAAGTCAACGTTGGGAGGAGATTTCAATGGATTTTATCACAGGTTTACCTAAGTCGAAGGAAAGAGTGTCATCATGGTGGTAGTTGATAGACTTACCAAGTATGCACACTTTTGTGCATTATCTCATCCATTTAAAGCAAGTACAGTTGCTACTACATTTATGGATAGAATTCAAAAGCTACGTGGAAGCCCAAGGGTTATTATGAGCGACAGAGATCCCATTTTTACTGGAAATTTTTGGACGGAGTTATTTTCTTGTTTGGGTACTCAATTAGCTCATAGCTCATTTTATCATCCTCAATCTGATGATCAAACTAAGATAGTAAATAAATGTTTGGAAGGATATCTTCGTTGTTTTGTATCTGATAAACAAACACAATGGGTCAAGTGGTTACCTCTTGCTGAATGGTGGTATAACACTTCCTTCCATACTGCGGCAAAAATGACTCCATTTATGGCACTTTATGGATATCATCCACCATCCATCACATCATCTTTAAGGGAAAATTCAAAGGTTCAAGCAGTGGAAGATCACATCGAGCATCAGCAAGAAGTTCTCCAACTCTTAAAGGATTGTTGGGTATGTGTTATATTCTTTCCACGATTAGCCCCACGCGCTGTATGTTACGTCGAGCGTAGCTGGGGGGTCACGAGGGGCGAAGCAGTCCCCACCGTTGGGGTCCGGGGCAGCGCCCCGGCCAAAATTTGTTTTTTGTGCGGACCCACTCATAGGCGGATCCGCCCATGGTTTTTTGCATGGTTTTGCACATGGTTTTGGGGTTCGATGGTTTTCGGCCCCTGGTATTTTTGTAGATCCGGTCAAGGGAACTACGGTTATGTTCTAATCCAGGGTTAATGGATTGGGGTTTATGTATGCTCCGGCATGTATATATATGTGTTGTAACACTAAAAGGAATATAATGAAAAATCAAGCCGGTCGTCCCGATTTGGGATCCAGGGAAAAATCTTTGTGTTTATCTGTTTTATGTTTTATGCTCTCGCTATTATTTATTTTCTATTATAAGATTCGTGTGTAGATAATTTTTGTTCAGGGTTAAAACCTACATTTGGTATCAGAGCTATTTCGGCTTCAAGGGGACACCTTTGCTGCTGAGGGTTTTTTGTTTCGGCCCGTGGTAGACCCCGTGCGCGGGGAGATCCGCTGGATCGATTCTTGCAGCGTTGAAAGAATATGCAAGCGGCGAAAGATAGAGATCGGGTTTTTGTGCGGACCCACTCATAGGCGGATCCGCCTGGTTTTTTGTGCATGGTTTTGCACATGGTTTTGGGGTACGATGGTTTTCGGCCCCTGGTATTTTGTAGATCCGGTCAAGGGAACTACGGTTATGTTCTAATCCAGGGTTAATGGATTGGGGTTTATGTATGCCTCGGCATGTATATATATGTGTTGTAACACTAAAAGGAATATAATGAAAAATCAAGCTGGTCGTCCCGATTTGGGATCCAGGGGAAAATCTCTGTGTTTATCTGTTTTATGTTTTATGCTCTTGCTATTGTTTATTTTTTGTTATAAGAATCGTGTGTAGATATTTCTGTTCAGGGTTAAAACCTACATTTGGTATCAGAGCTATTTCGGCTTCAAGGGGACGCCTTTGTTGTTGAGGGTTTTTTGCTCGGGCCTGTGGTAGACCCTGTGCAGTGGGAGATCTGCGGGATCGATTCTTACGGTGAAAGAATATGGCGAGCGGCGGAAAGATAGAGATCGAGAAATTTAATGGTCAGAGTTTTGAGTTGTGGAAGCTCAAGATGGAGGATCTGCTGGTGGATAAAGATCAGTGGATCGCGGTAGATCCAGGTACTAAACCAACGGCGATGTCAGATGAAGACTGGAAGAAACTGGATCGGAAGGCTAAGAGAACAATACGGTTGTGTGTCTCAGATTCAGTATTGTTGAATGTATCTGGGGAAGCTACGACGAAGAATTTGTGGGAAAAACTTGGGACTTTGTACCAATATAAGTCTCTGGTGAATAAGTTGTTCTTGCGGAAAAAGCTGTATAACCTGAGGATGAAGGATGGAGACTCGGTGACAGAGCATCTGAACGCCTTCAATACTGTGGTAAGTCAGCTGTCGTCTGTTGATATTAAAATCTCAGATGAAGATAAGTGCATCAGTTTGTTGTGCTCTCTACCAGACTCGTGGGACGGTCTGGTTATTGCAATAGGTAGCAATACAACTACCTTGAATTTTGATGACATTGTCTCAGCCTTGCTGTCGGAGGAAATGAGACGGAGAAATATGGAGGTTCAGAATGGAGATGCCTTATCTGTACGAGGAAGGTCCCAGAACAGAAACAAGAATAAGGTTTCGAGTGGGAGATCTAAATCTAGAGGGAGATCTAAATCTCCTGGAAAGTTTGTAAAGGTGTGCTGGAAATGCGGAAAGGAAGGTCACTACAAAAAGGAATGCAGATCTAAAGCTCCTGAGAAAGGAAAGGGATCTGATGAAGGTCCTTCTGCAGAGGCAAAAACCACCTCGGATGAAGGTGGGGATGTGTATTTGGCTTCTTCTTCAAATACACATGTAGATCATGAGTCATGGTTGATTGACTCAGGTGCATCCTTTCACTTCACTCCCCATAGGGAGTGGTTATGCGAGTATGAGAAATATGATGGTGGTGATGTCTTCCTAGGGGATGATAGGAAGGCCAGAATCATCAGACGTGGAAAGGTCAAGTTGAAGCTGCAAGGTGGAAGGATTAGAACACTTCCTGGTGTTCTGCATATTCCTGCATTGGCCAGAAATCTGATTTCTGTAAGCAAGATGGATGATGCAGGTGTAAAAACAATGTTCGAGAAAGATGCATGCAAGATGGTTCGGGGAGCACTGGTATTAATGCGGGGAGTTCGGACTGGAACTCTGTACAAGCTACAAGGTAGCACTGTTATTGATGGGTGTAACAGTTCTGTGGTTCCTAAAAGTGGGACGGAAAGTCTAGCTGTCTCTGGAGAAAAGACCATGCTATGGCATCAAAGGCTTGGACATATTGGAGAGAAGGGCCTTCGGATACTGCATAGAGATGGTATGGTAGAAGGTATGTCTAATTGTTCTCTGGATTTCGATTTCTGTGAACATTGTGTATATGGGAAGCAGAATCAGGTGAGTTTTCCTTCTGGTGCTAAGAGGGCAAACAAAATATTAGAACTTGTGCACAGTGATGTGTTTGGACCTGTGTCAGTTCCGTCACTAGGAAAATCTGTGTACTATGTTTCATTCATAGATGACTTCTCAAGGAACACATGGATATATTTCTTGAGGAAGAAATCTGAAGTCTTTGACAAATTTAAATAATTTAAGGCTCTGGTGGAAAATCAGACAGAGAAGAAGATAAAGGCGCTGAGGACAGATAATGGTGGGGAGTTCTGCAAGAAGGAATTTGAAGAGTTCTGCAAGAAGTGTGGTATAGCACGGCAGAAGACTACTCCATACACACCTCAGCAAAATGGAGTTGCAGAAAGAATGAACAGAACACTGATGGAAAAGGCAAGAAGCATGCTTAGTGGTACCGGTTTAGGACAAGAATTCTGGGCAGAGGCAGTGGAGACTGCATGTTACTTAGTTAACAGATCACCTTCGTCAGCATTGGAGGATAAGACCCCACATGAGGTATGGACTGGTAAGAAACCCTCTCTTTCACATCTAAGGGTATTTAGATGTGATGCATATGTACATGTTCCAAAGGAGAAAAGGACCAAGTTGGATAATAAATCTGAAAGGTGCATCTTCATTGGGTATAAGGATGGTTTAAAGGGTTACAAGCTTTGGAACCTAGAAACAAGGAAGGTTGTGTACAGCCGAGATGTGGTGTTTAGAGAAGTGAAAGATGTTGTTAAACATGAAGTCCTACCAAAGGAACATGAGAAGATAGAGTTTGAGCTAAAGGAGGATGAATCATACTCTACAACAGAAGAAGACTCAGAAGATGAAGAACCACAAACTCCAGCTTTGAGAAGATCAGTTCGGGAAAGAAGGCAACCAGAAAGGTATAGTCCATCTGCTTTCTGTTCAGGTTTTGCCTTAACTATAACTGATGATGAACCCAGAACTGTCAGGGAGGCAGTAGATTCGGAGGATGGAAAACTATGGAAGGAGGCCATGGTTGATGAAATGGCATCGTTGCCATAGTAGACATGGGATGCGAGGTGGAGTTGCCAGGTGGAAGGAAGCCCATTGGGAGCAAATGGGTGTTTAAGAAGAAGATGAATGTAGAAGGCAAGGTGGAGAAATACAAAGCTCGGTTGGTAGCGAAAGGTTATTCCCAGGTGCGGGGAATTGATTTTGGTGATATTTTTTCTCCTGTTGCCAAAGTTACTTCTATTAGATTACTTTTATCTGTTGCTGCTGCATTTGATTTTGAGATAGAACAGATGGATGTGAAGACATATTTTCTTCACGGGGATCTAGAAGAGGATATCTACATGAAGCAACCTGAAGGCTTTATGGTGAAGGGTAAGAAAGAACTGGTATGCAGGTTGAAGAAGTCTCTGTATGGGTTAAAACAGTCACCAAGGATGTGGTATCAGAAATTTGATACCTATATACGGGGACTTGGCTTCACCAGAAGCAAGGAGGATCACTGTGTTTATTTTAAATTAATTGGTGACCGTGTTATTTATTTGGTCTTATATGTGGATGATATGTTGTTGATTGGAAATGACAAAGTAATTATCCAAGATTTGAAGACCCAACTGTTCTCCAAATTCGACATGAAGGATCTTGGTGCTGCAAACTATATTTTGGGCATGGAAATTAAGAGAGATCGGGCAAGGAGGAAGCTCTGGTTAAACCAGAGGAAGTATGTCGAGACTATATTGCAGAGGTTCAATATGCAGGATAGTAAACCGGTGAGTGTTCCTATTCCTGTAGGTGCAAAGCTTTCTGCTGAACAGTGTCCCAAGACACAAGAAGAAGAGGAGGATATGTCCCGTGTTCCATATGCAAGTGCAGTGGGTAGCTTGATGTATGCAATGGTCTGTACTAGACCAGACATTGCACATGCAGTGGGAGTATTGAGCAGGTTTATGTCAAACCCAGGGAAGGAGCATTGGACAGCAGTGAAGCGGGTTTTCAGATATTTACGTGGCACTAGTGATTATGGCTTGTGCTACCAGGGAAGACCAGGATTGGAAAGAATGTTGGACATTCGTGGTTTTGTTGATGCGGACTGGGCTGGAGATCTGGACCAAAGAAGATCTACAAGTGGGTATGTGTTTAGCCTATTTGGAGGCGCAGTCAGTTGGATGAGTAAAAGACAGTCTGTAGTGGCTCTTTCAACTACAGAGGCAGAATACATAGCGGCCACTCATGCAAGCAAGGAAGCAATTTGGTTGCAGAGATTGTGTTCAAGTATGGGGTTGGTACAACAAGCTATAAGGATAGACTGTGATAGCCAAAGTGCAATTTTCTTGGCTAAGAACCCTGCTTATCATTCAAAGACAAAGCACATTGATGTTCAATATCACTTCGTTAGAGATATGGTTGAGGCTAAAAGGGTGTTGCTGGTAAAGGTGGACACTTTGAAGAATGTTGCAGATGCATTGACGAAGTCTGTGAGCACTCAGAAGTTCTCTTGGTGTAGAGAAACAATGGGTGTTGAAGAATTGGCCCAATGACTAAGCTCTCCTGTGGCCCCGTGTGGAAAGAAAACAACAAGTGGGAGAATGTTGGGTATGTGTTATATTCTTTCCACGACTAGCCCCACGCACTGTATGTTACATCGGGGAGGCGTAGGCGAGGGGGTCACGAGGGTGAAACGTCCCCAGATTAGAGATGCAGGGATTGCCAAAATTGGTTTTTGTGCAGACCCACTCATAGGGAAAGAAAACAACAAGTGGGAGAATGTTGGGTATGTGTTATATTCTTTCCACGATTAGCCCCACGCGATGTATGTTACATCGGGCGTAGCTGGGGGGTCACGAGGGGTGAAGCAGTCCCCACCGTTGGGGTCTGGGGACTGCCAAAATTTACTTTTTTTGTGCGGACCCACTCATAGGCGGATCCGCCCATGGTTTTGTGCATGGTTTTGCACATGGTTTTGGGGTTCAATGGTTTTCGGCCCCTGGTATTTTTGTAGATCTGGTCAAGGGAACTACGGTTATGTTCTAATCCAGGGTTAATGGATTGGGGTTTATGTATGCTCCGGCATGTATATATATGTGTTGTAACACTAAAGGAATATAATGAAAAATCAAGCTGGTCGTCCCGATTTGGGATCCAGGGGAAAATCTCTGTGTTTATCTGTTTTATGTTTTATGCTCTTGCTATTGTTTATTTTCTGTTATAAGAATCGTGTGTAGATATTTCTATTCAGGGTTAAAACCTACAAGGATAACCTGAATTTGGCACAAAATCGAATGAAACAACAAGCAGATCAACATCGCAGCGAGAGAAGTTTTGATGTAGGAGATTGGGTATTTTACGGCTACAACCATACAAACAAATGTCCCTCAAGCAAGCAAAGAAGGATAATAAATTATCACCAAAGTACTATGGTCCTTACAAGGTGTTGCAAAAGATTGGTACTATGGCATACAAATTGGAGCTTCCTGCTTCTTCGCGAGTAAATCCAATTTTCCATGTTTCATGCTTAAAGAAGGTTATCGGTGAAAATCTTCCAGTTCAAACAATATTACCAGAACTTGATGAGGAAGGAAAAATCATATTGGAACTTGAAGCGGTCACGGAAACAAGAACTCGAAAACTACGGAATCGATCAATTTCAGAGTATCTCATCAAGTGGAAGAACTTACCCACTGAAGATTCTACATGGGAGGATGAGAATTTTATACAGAAGCACCCAGAGCTACTCAAGCATTGAGGACAACACTTTTTTGAAGGAGAGGGGCATGTTAGGTCCCTATATTACTAGTATAGTCCCTTATTGTTGTTAGTTTAACCCCCTTATTGTTATTATTTCACCCTTGTAACCCCCATTTTATTATTATTGTGCCCTTAAATTATTATTGTTAGGTCGGCTAGGATTACATTATGGCCCACTAGGATTACGTTATGGCCCCATGGACTCCTATATATAGAAAGGAGGTTTTGTAAATTGGATCATCCAAGAATTGTTCATTTATGTAATGTATTGGAGGTTTCCCCCTCGAAGTGGCTCATTTCTAAGGCATTGATATCTCTTTTCTTCTCTTTTTGAAGCTGGTTACATAACAGAATGAGGGTTACACATCATGAAATCTACGCCCCATTTTGCAAAAGGGTCGACGGTAATGACAGGGTGCAGAGGGAGAGGTGGCGCACGCATCTTGCGCTGAAAAACCTAGGACGAATGACATTTTAGGACTGCAACAATACAGTATTTGAATATCGACGGCCAGAAGTAGCCTACACGCAGAATATTCTGGGCAGTGACATATCCGGACATGTGACCGCCACTGTGGCAGTCATTCAAGACTCTTTCAGCCTCTTCCAGGGTTAAGCACCGGTGGAGCATCGAATCTACTCCAACTCGGTATAAGGTATCTCCTACAATGTGGTAGGGTTGAGACTGATGCCGAATCCGACGTCGGGCATCTTTGGTCAACTCAGACCATAACGTTGACGTTTGAAGATACACAATAATGTCACCGTACCATGGATCGCGAGCACTGATAAGGAAGAGTGTTTCGTTTGGGATATGATCCTCGGAGTGAGATGGGGTGGAGTTTTTCGGGAGGGAGCAAATGAGATCCAAAAAAACCAGTGATTTGGTCGACTTAGCAGTGGTAAACTCTAAATCAAACTCCTGAAGGATATCGATCCATTTGGAGTATTTGCCCCCCAGCAATTTTCGAGATAGAATGTACGTCATGGGGTTGCAATTCGAAACCACGGTTACCGTACGCAACAGGATGTAGTGGCGGAAACGCTACATAGCTTGCACTGCGGCTAATGCCAGTTTCTCGACGTGAGCGTAACGTGTTTCTGTGTCGAGAAGATTCCGTGATAGGTAATAAACAACGTGTTCACTTCCATCATCATCATCCTGCACCATAACCATAGCTATGGTGCTAAACGCGGCAGCCAAGTATAGAGTGAAGTCACGGTGATAGTTTGGAGGATGAAGCAATGGAGCATTAACGAGTAACGTCTTGAGCTTCTCGAAGGATCGCTAAGCAATCTCATCCCAATGAAAGGGAACATTTTGCTTTAAAAGACACGTGAATCCTTTGGCGACTTCCGCATAGTTTGAGATGAAGCGTCGTAGGAAATTAGCTTTTCCCTGCAGACTCTGTAACTGGTGTAACGAAGAGGGTGATGGGAGATTAACAATAGCCTCGACCTTTAGGGGGTCAAGGCGAATCCCGTCCTTGGAGACTATGAACCCCAAAAGACGGCTAGAATCCACACAAAAGATGCATTTATGAGGGTTAAGCCAGATATTATAGCGTCTACAGCGAAGGAAAATCTGGAGGAGGTGTTCGGGATGGTCCTCTCGCTGAGCTGAATGAGCTGGAAGATCGTCCAGACAAGGCTTAATGATATGGCGTATGTCGTGGAATGCGTAATACATAGCACGCTGGAAAGTAGCTCCAGCGTTCTTTAAGCCGAATGGGAGATTTTTATAAGCAAAGGTACCCCACGGACAGATGAATGCAGTCTTGTGTTGATCGGAAGGTAAAATATTTATCTGATTGTACCCAGAAAATCTGTCCATCAGGGAATAAATCTCACTCCCAGCACATTCATCAATGATTTGATCTATGAAGGGAGTGAGGTAATTTTCCTTAGGACAGGCTCGATTAATATCACGGTAATCAACACAAACTCTTATAGTACCATGCTTCTTATCGACAGGGACAATATTTGAGACCCATTCTGTGAGGGGAATCAGGTAAATGAAGCCTGCGTTCAAAAGTTTTTCGACTTCTGCTTTAATGGCAGCGGCTTTGCAAGGATGCACTGGGCATAGGCGTTGGTGCATGGGTTTCGCACCGGGATAGGTAGGAATATCGTGCACTACTATGTTGGGATCAATCCCAGGCATTTCCTCATAGGACCAAGCGAACACGTCTCTGAATTCACAGAAAATATCGGTACAAACTTGTATCTCGTCAGGAGAACAAGTCACTCCCACATGTATGTTCTTGACTATCCCTAGTTTGACAGAGATGTCAATCGGAATGGTTTGAGTAATGTTGCTCAGGTTTCCCTCCGAAAGGACCTCATGAGTTAATATGGGCGTCTGGAGAGGTGGAGTAGGAACCTGAGATGAAAAATGCTCTAGATAATCAGACATTTCCCCCAAGTTGGGCATGAAGGAGGAACGATGATGTCCATCGCTCCAAGGCAGGTCCTCAAGAGACATTGTTTCAACAATGGCTTTGTCAGAAGGGAAGATCTCTTTTAGAGGATCAGGCGAGTCGGCCTCGCTGAGCCAAGGGGATTGAGAATAGATATCTAAAGCCATGCTCGAGGGAGCATGTTGAGGAGGAGGAGGATCGGATGCGACGACAATTTCACAGTAATTAATCTCTACTGGAGTTAAGGGCATCGATTCTCCAAAATCAATCACCTGTTTAGGCGAAGGGATGATCCATGGGTCGTCAAACTTAGAGATCATATTAACTTGAAAGGTGTGCAGTGGTGGCGTGGGAAAAATACCAATGAGGACGAGGTCCTTGAAGAGACCGGGTCCTGCACTATCAGGGGGATTGGGGATTTGATCCACATAAGGAACGTCGTTCTTATAGGATGAGGTGAAGAAAGACAACTGATCCACAGTAATGATTTTGTCCTCATGAGGGAACTTGAGAAGCCGAAAGAGGGTGGATGGTACGCATAACATGGCATGGGTCCAACTGCAGCCGAGAAGAAGATTGTAGTTAAGCTTGGCATCAACCACTTCTACTTCTATGTTGATTGTCTTCCCTTGTAACGTAATCGGAAAACTTTCGAGAACACCCAAGGGTTTTGATTCCCGACCATCGAATGCCTCTAAGGCATTGGGAGACAATGAAAGAGCCGAAGAGCCAATGGCCTTCCAGCAAGCAGATGACATGACACAGGTGGAAGCACCTTCATCCACAACGGCCCTATGGATGTTGAGGCCGTTGATCCTGAATTGTATCACAATAGAAATTTGATGCGGAAGTCGGGGGTAAAATTCTATAGGTCAAAGGTGAGAAGATTAGAACCAATGGGATAAATTCCACTGATTTTAGACAACAAATCTTTCCATTGTGATGGGCAACTTTGAAGGACTTCCAATGCAGACATGGCAGAAGGCGCCTGTGCCAAATCCTCAACAATACTGTAGTGTTGAGCGGCACGGGCATTTGGGTTGTAGGAAGATCTTCGCAGAACACCTTTAGAAGGTGGCCTTACAACAGGTTCAGCGTTGAGCTTCTCAATTTCCAAAGGACCAGAGACAGGAGGGGGAGGTGGGCCATCCACGACTTCCTTCCCAGTTGCCTGGCGTGATCCGGTATAATCCTTCCAATGTGTAGCAATTGAGATAGGTGCAGCACCATTCATCATAAAGACCTGGGACCCAAATGGTGCAGACAGTGAAGGTTGTTCAACCATCTGGGTTTGCTGAGACGGGAATGGTTTTTTGAGAACTGCCGGAGTCCCTTTGGAGCCTTTAAGAAGTTGACTAATTTCAGATCGTCGAGGACAATCTTTGGTATAATGGTCTCCTTCACAAATAAGACAGGGGTACTTCGGTTTACGTTGGGAACCGTCATCAGTACGAGGTTTAGAAGACTCTGGTTTAGGGGCACCGAGTTTGGATTTTCCTTTGCCCTTCTTCTTTCCTTTGGAGGCCTTTTCCATAGGATTAGCCTGAACGATGTTGACCTCCGCAGTTTTGCCAGAATCTGGAGGGGCGGGAAGAGCAAAATTATTGGAAGAATTGGACTTCTGCTTCCCATTTGAGGATTTCCAAGAATTTTGAGAAACAAAACCAATAACACCATCCACCGCTGGGGTAGGTGGTGCTTTAGAGGTTCCCGGCCACGGAGCATCAATCAAAATTTCATAAAGCGTGCCAGATTGAGAGTACACCAGATCTAAATACTGGGCACGCGCGATGGCTTGTTCTTCAGTCACACATGCCCCCATAGCAATATCTTGAGCAATTTTTCTAACGAAGGAGGTGGTGAACCAATGAGTTAGTAGCTGATCAGGTATATCAAACTTGATCAATCTACGACGACGTCGCCACTGATGAATGTGATCGGATATGTGGGTGGCTTTATCCTACTTCAAAGAATTCAGGAGATGTGTCCCGGCTTTGTAGCGAACTGGTAACTGGAAGTGAGTCAGAAAAGCCATAGCTAATGTATTGAAGTCTTGAAAGATGCCACGGGGTAACTCTATATACCACTTAGCGGCAGCACCGGTGAGAGTGCGATGGAAGAGACAGAGACGATTGAATCATCCACCCAATAATTATACAAACACCACAAATGGTAGGTCATTACATAAGCTTGGGGGTCCTCTCCAGCTTTACCTTCAAACTTAGGACAGTCGTCGGGTACCTTGGTCGGAACCGGGGGCCAATAAGGATTGTGAAGAATCAGATCATTGGTCGATTTAGAAATGTCCGATAACTCTAGGGTAGCCAAGAACGGCAACTGCGGATTAAAAGGCATACCAAGCCCTCGATAAGGACCTGTACCTATACTCCACGCTGGTTGAGCATATCATTGCCCCCATGGGTTCTGTCCCGAAGGATTCTGACTATAGGGGGTATAGGCCGTATAACCAGGTTGATACGGTTGCCGGTAACCAGTGTACGGGGGTTGATAACCGGGGTATGGACCCTGATTATATGTCGGCCCCGTTTGAGAAGTCTGTGGATTTGGCTACTGAGTATAGGTGTAGCCGGGTGGTTGAGGATAATAATGGGAACCTTGGGGCAGGTTATAATTCGGTCAAGATTGACCTTGAGGATAGTAACTTCCTTGAGGTTGAGCGGGCTGCTGATAGGTGGGACCCTACTGAGCCTAATAATTAGGGCGCACCGGTTGATTCGGTTGCGGCATCGAGTAAATCAGATCTTGAGCAGGGTTGACAGGATGTGCAGGCTGGCCTGGTTGAACAGGTTGACCTGGCTGAATGGGTTGCCCTGGTTGAACAGGTTGACCCAAGTAAACAGGTTGCACAGGTTGTACAGGTTGACCTGCCTGATGTGGGACACCAGGCTAAGCCGGATGGGCCGGTTGACCCAAGTAAACAGGTTGCACAGGTTGTACAGGTTGACCTGGCTGATGTGGGACACCAGGCTGAGCCGGATGGGCCGGTTGACCTGGTGGTGGAATGGGGTCAGGTTGTGACTGATAGCCTGTTTGACCTGAAACAGGAACATAAGAGGGCCCTAGCTATGCAACATTCGGACCAATAGGATACTGAGGTTGCACCATAGTTTGATAATGTTGGACTTGCCCCCCAGGACCATACAACGACCCCGGTTGGTACCCCGGTTGACCTGTGGGTCCTTGAGGTTGCCCTGGTTGGACCATAGGGTGAGGCTGGATAGGTTGAATTGAAGGGTCATAGGACTATCCTTGTCGACCGTATAACAACCCCTGCGGGCCCGAAGGTTGGCCTTGTAAGGGTTGACCTTGTGGGTCATAAAGATAACCGGGTTGTCCTGAAGGTTGGCCCTAGAAGGGTTGCCCTTGCGGGTTGTAGGGTTGCCCAGCTTGGTTAGACGGAAAACCTTGACCATGGAGATAAGCCTCGGGAGCGGGTAAACGTAAAGGGTTTCCCTGCTCATCGTATTGATATGGAAAAATGTAAATGGGGGTACCATCTTGTGCATAATGCGAAAAATACGAACGGTTGGGATCTTGGGAGGATTGACTGACCTTGGGGTTCGATTGTTGTCGGGACAATCGATACTCCTCAGGGGAAATATTCTCTGGCATAGCAGATGCTATATAGATGTCTTTGGGAAGCGACGTGGTCCTTACGGACTGAGTGGTAACAGCGGGTGTAGATGCGGCCACACAGACAATGGGCCTGACAGGTACTAAAGTGACCTGAGGGGATGACGTGATGGGTGTCCTTGGAGACATCCCCAATGAAGGAATAACCGGCCTCGTAGAAGGAGTTGATATCCCCATAGAGGCAATGGCGGTCATAATCTGACTCAAAGATCTATATCCCGCTGGAAGTGAGGGACCGGGCGAAGACATGACAGATAACTCGGGGTTGTCTTCTGGGAACAACCGGTAATCTTCACTAGACGTGGGGATTTCCTCACTAGGGGAATGGCTGGATGCACCCATATCTGAACCTGCCGCAAGATCTCGTAACAAACGGTGAGAACTAGGAGGAATAACAACAGCTAGAAAAGGCAAACCCGATGTAAGAGGAGGGAAATGTTCCCCTGCTCCAAATCCAGACCAAACGTCGGATAAGGGCCAATTGAACTCAACTGGTCCTCTAAAGGGAAGCTCAGATAGAACCAGTCCCCCATCGGGAAACTTGGAAACAATAGGCTGCTGAGGTTCAGCAGAGGACTGAGAGGCCTCTGATGAATAGTCTGTATACGGACTACCAGTAAATGAAACTGAGGGTTCCGCCACTGTGACAATAACGACAAGAGAAAAAGATCAAACAAACACACGGGCTGAAAAATCAAGGCACACAATCAAACGGCCGACAAGCAAATTCTAACAGGGTGTGTGATTGCAGGTGATTTATTTTACCACATTGAAACTTAGAAACTTCACCGTTTCATGTTTTAAGAGTAGAGAAACGAATGAAAGATTACTCTATCTCTTTCAGTTTTGAAGCAAGCGTGAAAGGACAAGCGCTTGGTGATCTTTTCAAATTTAAAGAGTCAGATAAGATCAAAATGACTGCTCAAGAACTCTAGGCAAAGGGTGTACCGAATAACCGTGAACTGCAATATACACCTAGGTTTCAAAATGAAAGAGAAATCAACCAAGGACTTAACGTACGTGCAGGAAATCTCCCCGAATGTTGTGTCCGGTGTATCATGGGTATAGGGTGGCAGACTCGGCTTCCTATGGATAAAAGATAGCAACCTAGTGGGGTCTCCCTTTATATACACGATGGTACGGGGAGCACAAGTCCGTACTAGTGCTGTCTAAAGCCAAGAGGCGAACGACAGCGACTAGGTTTAACGACGCCGGAACACGTCTCTAGCCTAGACCTCTAAATATTTCGTTAATTTTTCAATGTTTCCTTAGTGTAAATTGAATAAATTTTAACGTTAATCTTCAATTATGTTTCAATTTTCAAGCCCTAACGAGTGTTATGTCTCAAAATATCCTAAATGCACACTACATGCCACAATGTATCATTTCATTTGATGAAAGCTAATTACGAGAGAGTTAAGAACTTTTCATACAATAACAAAATAACCAGAAAACAATCACTAATGTCTCTAATGCAAGCTAATGAAAACAAAAAGCCTTTTCTTTCAAAGTTATAAATCACTAATAACACAGAAAAGATTCAATTTGCATTAACTAATCAAGAGCAAAAGAGATTTTTTTTTAATATTTCCAGTGTTTAAGAGCAAAGTGAACTAAACAAGTGAAAACTAATGAAACGAGCAATTTGAGAAGCGATAGAAAAGGAGTAAAAACAAGCAAGTTTCACTCAATGCAAACACACAATCAGACCTAAAATTGACAAAACAATCCCTCAAAACCAAGAGAATCCCAAAGACTCAAATGAACCATGTAATCTAGGCCCAAAACGAGACAAGGCGGAATTCGAATGAGGAAGAAACCAATCACTCAAATAACACAAGAAAATGATAGACAACCACCAAACGAATGCAAAGAAGCAATCACACAGTTGACGGAACAGATAGAAACCAAAAACTCCCACGGGAGGCTCGACGCACTATAGCACCTAGATGCCCTAGGGCTAGAATGAAAAATCGATAGACGAGGGCAAACAACCAAAGGATGAAGGTCACAGTCAGTCAAACAAGGCTCCAGAACACTCAGGCAGTCGTAAAAATGAAACCAAAATCACAGATCAAGCTCAGAAAGCTCAAAACAGAGCAAACCCTAGCACCTTACATAATTGGCGCGACTGTCAAGCTGAATCTAGCGCCAGAACAAGATTGGCGCGGGTAATACACTGACAACATGTGCCAATTGGCGCTACTGTCAGGCTAATAAGCGTTTCAGTCGAGTTTACTAAGAAAAAATAAAAAAAAAGAGCAATCCAAGAAATAGACTAGTGATGGTGAAGCTAAATAAAAGCCAAACACACGAAAAGAGCCAGCCAAAAGCGTTGATCAAGCAAGCAAAGTCAAGAATCGACCG
Organism: Pinus albicaulis; assembly: GCA_034641835.2. Lineage (NCBI taxonomy): Eukaryota > Viridiplantae > Streptophyta > Pinopsida > Pinales > Pinaceae > Pinus > Pinus albicaulis. The sequence continues at coordinate 862,602,578 of CM076580.1, forward strand.
AAAAGACAAGACAATACTCCAAATCAACATCTCCCCTGTGGAGTCTCTAATTTGTTGTAGAGGTAAATCCCCTCTGCGGACAGAGGCGATCCCTACTAGCCCAGATCGGGTCTAGCAACAATCGTATCACGCTAAGGTGCAAGTTCCTAATTGCAATAGAACAAATTTCAAAGAAGGCCTACCTTGAGTCCAACATTGTTTTTTGTAGAGAAGATAGCGCTCCCGTTTCCTTGCTCCGGCAGATCATAGTTCTCCCGCTTGTCGGGATCAAACACCTGCACATACAATAAACACAACAAACACACAAGCATAAAACCCAATATATGCCATTATGTATCAGTGAGAGAAGACACAACTCATGATCACAATGAATACGAGTGGAACCATAACCAAAGTCACTTATCATTAATTAATACAAAGAAAGATACAACCTGGCTCTGACGCTGAATCTTCCTTCGGCAGGTCAACAACGGAATACGTTTCGGTAAAGCTCGTCAGGAATGGGACAAGCCTCTCTCTTTGGTTGTCTTGACAATAATCTCCTTGCTACTGATTTGGCTCTATGAGGACTAGCAAGGCTCTTGTAGCATGCTTTAGGCTATGAAAGCTCTTGGAGACTAGCTTGCAAAGGAAAATGGCAAGCTTATATAGATGGTGGAAGGGAAGTTGGGATCCCTACAATCATGGGATTGGCCCTATCCTCAAGGAAGCTTCCATGAGAGGTGGAAAACCACTTCCTCTACATGGAGATTCGGAGCCAAACCTCCCAACTCAATTTAGAGACCAGTTCAGGAATTGGTTGGAGTCAATCTTCCGCCATTTATTTTTAAAAAACACTCCTTAATAAGCCTGGCGCAGGTATAACACTGTGCCAGTGCGCCAGATGGCGCGCCCTCTTTGGAGGATTTCCCCCATTGGCGCGAGGGTTGAACTGGCTAGTCGCGCCAAGGACAAAAAGACTATTTTTAGGGTTTTTCACAAGGAATTGTCTTCAGGGGAATGAATGTCCTTGTCCAAGGGGATGCCATGAAAGTGGTTTCAGGTCATGTCACTGCTCACAAGTCACGGAATAATCCCTCCAATGTGCGGGACGGGGAATTGCAGGGACGGTGACAAATTGCTGTGTAACACTTTCCTTTTGCTCTTTTTCAATGAAAAAGGGGCTTTTCTTCATTAAAACGGAAAATGTGATTTTCTTGGTTGCAAAGGCATTTTCTTCGAAAAAAGGGTTTTTCTTCAAGATTAAAGGAAAATGAATTATGTTTTGGGCCGTGAGCTAATTACAAACGCAAAACTATTTTGGCCTCTTTAGCAGCAATTAAAAATGGGATCGGTTCTACAAATTTCTTCTTCTCATTGGTTGGACGTAACAAAATTTTTTTCCAGATGGTCAGATATATTTTTTCCCCTCTTTTAGGGGGCATATTGTTGGTTTATTTTCTATGTTCAAATTTCTGTTCCAAAGCTGTTGAAACAACTCTTCCTTCTGTAGATGTGTCCCTTCAATTATTTCTATTTAATGTAATTTTTGAGTCATTTGTAAAGGTGGGGGGGTCACAGTGGGATAACGTTGGAACATTGAGGACGCTCTGTGCTCCATTTGTAACAGTTTGGCAGGAATTAATAAAGAAATGCAGCATTGATTTATGGGATCCCTGCGGTATGAATTTTAGCATTGTTCTTTCCTTTGTGATCATCTGTTAAATTGTTATGTTTTCCATTCATTCATTCATATTTTTGGTTGAATGTTTTCAAGATATATAGGTAGAATCCATTGCATAATTCTCTGCCTTGGGAAATCATTCAATACTTGATGTTTTCTGCTGTTTTAAAAGGATCCATCTCCTATGCCCTTTTCAGCTTCTCACTAGTCTTACACATTCCATCATTATTAAAACTAAGTTGTTAAAATCATGCCTACCTTGCCCCATAAAATACCCTATATCTCTGATTTAATTCCCCAGTTTCAAACTGCCCAACCCCATCTGTTCATACAACCCTTAAAAATTTATAAAAACATTCTGAGTTTATTATACCTAGCCTAAAATTAGTTTGCAGTTATACTTCATTGAACATTTTTCTCCTGACCTTGTAGGGCTAGCTACAAGGCTGAGCGTGGTTTGAAGTTACCCTGATTTGCCTTCCTTCAGCCTGAGGTTCAAATTAGGTGCTAACATTTCTGGTGACCACACTGGGGAGGAAAAAGATCATACCTTCCTTGGGAAAGAACGACAAAGTTTAGATCTGATTGTTGATAGTGATCTCCTATGCCCTTTTCAGCTTCTCACTAGTCTTACACATTCCATCATTATTAAAACTAAGTTGTTAAAATCATGCCTACCTTGCCCCATAAAATACCCTATATCTCTGATTTAATTCCCCAGTTTCAAACTGCCCAACCCCATCTGTTCATACAACCCTTAAAAATTTATAAAAACATTCTGAGTTTATTATACCTAGCCTAAAATTAGTTTGCAGTTATACTTCATTGAACATTTTTCTCCTGACCTTGTAGGGCTAGCTACAAGGCTGAGCGTGGTTTGAAGTTACCCTGATTTGCCTTCCTTCAGCCTGAGGTTCAAATTAGGTGCTAACATTTCTGGTGACCACACTGGGGAGGAAAAAGATCATACCTTCCTTGGGAAAGAACGACAAAGTTTAGATCTGATTGTTGATAGTGAACAACAATCAGATGCATACGAAGGCTGGAATTTTCACCTGGAGAACTCCAACTTGATGTAAAGACTCCACTGGAGGATCGACTTTTCCGGCACGAAAATGGAAGGATATTACAAAAAGTTCAAGTATTCAAAGTGGAATGGTATTCATGATCTAATCTGCTTTCTTGTAAAATACTTCTTTGCTTTTCCTGAAACTGTCCTAAAAGTTTTTCAGAATTTGTTGTATGATAAAGATGATCAAAGTCTTGATTCTACCTATTCAAAAAGTGTAAATACTGAGTTTTCCTTTGATCTTGGCCTCCACCATTTTTTTAAATCTTATGATGACCATCTTCAAATTGATGAGCTTAAAGAGACGAAGACTAATCCTGTAGCTTTTGTATATACTTCTACACCTTTTATAGTCCCGGATAGATATAAACCTCTCATCTTACCTCCCATACTCCTGCTTTCCCTAAAAATGATTACCTATATTTGCCGAGGTTTGATGGTGAATGTGACAACATCAATGCTGAGAGACATATGTAGAATTTTGAGACTTTCCTAGACCTTTTTGAGGTTGATGAAGAGGATGTCAGTAGTAGGCTTTTTTCTCTTTCTTTGCAAGGCAAAGTCAAGAGTTGGTTCAAAACCCTGCCTGATGCCAGCATCTTAGATTTCCAGCAGTTCGTCAAAATCTTCCTTTACAGATGGGTGGTCAAACAAAACCCTTTCCTGATTCTAGAAGAGTATGCCCAGTTGAAAAAATAGCTAGGGGAGACAATACAACAGTTTTTTGCCAAATTCAATCGAGTCTATTATTCGATACCTGCCGATATAAGACCTCCACCTGGCTCAGCTCTCTTACATTACCCGGGTGCGTTTGATCTAGAAATGGAGTTTCAGCGGAGAGAAAGGAACCTTGCAACACTTGAAGAGATGCAGAACAGTGCAGTAGATGTAGAAGCTAATCTACTGATCAGAAGGGCAAAGCTTAAAGAAGAAGAAAAGAAGAACGTTGCAGAGCACCTGACATCTTCAGAGGTAAAGCTCAACCTTTTGGTAAGTGCAGTGGAAGAGATGATGCGAAAAATCACTACATTTTCAAGAACAAGTGGCTGATCCAAAATATTTTCTCTCTTATCCCAGTTTTCATCGATCTGACAATGACTGTTTTATGGAACATCTTGGAGAAGAGAGATCTGTCGATATGACATGTATGCTTGATGATGTGTTTTATGTTGATGATTTGCCAAAGTTTGATCAGTATGATGATGATGATTATGTTTTCTAAACGATAGCTAAACTTGCAGAGCAATCAACAGCTGGTTTGTGGGAGGAATTTCAGTTTCAACAGCTTGAAAACAGTAATCATCCGATGCATATCATCCATGACAGTGATGAGGAAAGCCTAGAAAATTTGGAAGTAAGTGAGGGATCTTTGCCTCTTCTTTTTACCTCATTTCAGTTCATCAGAGATAACTTTCATGCAATCAGAAATCAACAGTGTCTCAGTTTTAATGTTGGGGTTGAGGTAGATAGTGAAATTCTTGAGCAAGTTGTTAATGAGAAATCTTCTCCTGAAATGGTTGAGGAAATCATTTGCGATATAAAATCCTCCCTAGCTCCAGATTTGCAGCCGCCGAATGCAATTGAAGGTCAGATTACAGATAAAGGCTTGGAAGCTGAAACATATGATCAAATGATGCAAGATGATTCTGTACCATTATGTTTTGAAGCATTTCAGTTTTTAAAGCAGAGTTTTCATAATATCTCTAAAGGAAAGGGTGAGCAGTCTGTAGAGTGTCATGCAGTCTCATTAAAATCAATAGATACATTGCAGCAGTCTTTTCAAGTTTTTTATGACCCTATTGCTGATGTGTTGGATGATATCTGCAGTAAAAGTCCTACTCCATTGGCTAACCATGTGCCAGAAAAGAGTGTTGACAGTAACATTATTCGAAAGCCAACTTCATTGTCTTGTTCAGCAGGTGTTTCATTACAAAGTTCATATCAAGATTTGCAGTCATATGAGGAGTGTAATGAAGAAGATTTTTGTTTTGTTTTTTATCATCAAGAGAGATTGGTTATTCACGAGTTTCAGGATCCTTTTGTCAACTCACTGCAGTCATCAAAGAAAGAAAGCACAGATGTTAGGAAAATTTTAAAACCAAGGTACGGAGATTACCTAGAACAGAGCAGTGATGTATTAGATGGGATGGGAATCAATATGTATTCTTATGAAGATCCTTTCGTAGCATTCTTGAGGTCAGCCAGTCAACTCATGCTTTGCAAATTTATCAAGATTCAAGCTAATTCCAAGTTTCCATGGAAGTTGCCTTTCAGTTCTTCTTTCTTCTTGCTCATAAGAAAGCACTTGGGGAGAATTCAAGTAGTAGCCAGGATGCTTACATGGTTGCATTGGTTGTTCCATTTCACTTGATCAGGTGGTGAATGATGAATGAGCTCAATTATGAGCATCTTTTCCAGTCTGTCAATTGTGTTTTAGTGAATCTTAAGTCAGTTTTTGAAGTAAGTTTTTAGCTATTGACTCCATGCCCAATGGATAAGGCTACTAGGTCTACGGTGTTCTTAGCACCTCCAAGGAGCTACCATCCCCATTGGAGCCAATGTTAGTGTCAGTATTTGCATACTTCCACCAGGGATCAAAACACATTTGCATGTGCATCTTAGGTGTCCCATTCTGAAGAAATTTTCAATCATTCCATTATGTCGTGATATAAAATTATTCCACTGTGGTTGTCCTTGGCAGGTCTGTGTTTCAAAGGTGTTTTCCACAGCGTTTTCAGTATAAAATCATGTTCCAAATAAAAGGCCCCTTTGAAACTTTTATTGCCATCTCCTACAAACCTTCGATGTGATTGATCGCATCGCAAAAGTTAATGGGTCGCAAATCGCAACACTCCGATTGAACGCTTCCGATGAAAACTTCTTATGCGATTTACCCACCTTCGATCGCATCGCAAGCCCCTTCCTCCAATCCGATCGCATCGCAACTTCGTAGCGTTCCCGCAAACTCATGACCCCGCTCTTCTGATTCCCCGATGTGATTAATTGCATATCGCCCATCGCAATCGGCGATTCTCGCAATGTTTGATTCTGAAACCCCTTCTCTTCCAATCTCCGATTGCGATTCTCCTTGGGTCCCACCTAAAAGCCCTTCCGCTCTTTCAAAAGGAAAAGGTTTTTCTCTGTGTAAAGCGGAAATTTCATTTTATGTTTGTTTTAAAAGAATTTCTTCCGCTCCCTTATCTTTGGTCTATACTCTATCGCATCGCACGTATCGCACCCCCGCCATGTGTTATGACCACTCCTCCACCGATTTGCGATTGCGATGAATCGCATATCGCAATCGGAAAATTCTCCCAGCACTTCGCTCCCGCTTCCCTTCCACTGCGATTTGTGATTGCGATTGCAATTTTCCTTGGGCCCACCATCCTTTCCTTTCGCTCTTTTTCAATGAAAAATGGGCTTTTCTTCATTAAAATGACAAATGTGATTTTCTTGGTTGCAAAGGCATTTTCTTTGGCAAAAAGGTTTTTCTTCAAGATTAAAGGAAAAGGCATTCTATTTTGGGCCGTGAACTAATTACAAACGCAGAACTATTTTGGCCTCTTCAGCAACGATTAAAAAGGGGATCGATTCTACAAATTTCTTCTTCTCATTGGTTGGACGTAACAGAATTTTTTTCCAGATGGTCAGATATATTGTTTCCCCTCTTTTAGGGGGCATATTGTTGGTTTATTTTCTATGTTCAGATTTCTATTCCAAAGCTGTTGAAACAACTCTTCCTTCTGCAGATGCGTCCCTTCAATTCTTTCTATTTAATGTAATTTCTGAGTCATTTGTAAAGGTGGGGGGGGGTCACAGTGGGATAACGTTGGAAACATTGAGGACGCTCTGCGCTCAAACTGCCCAACCCCATCTGTTCATACAAACCTGAAAAATTTATAAAAACATTCGAGTTTATTAAATCTAGCCTAAAATCAGTTTGCAATTATACTTCATTGAACATTTTTCACGAAGAGAGCCCTCCCCTGACCTTGTAGGGCTAGCTATAAGGCTGAGCGTGGTTTGAGGTTACCCTGATTTGCCTTCCTTCAGCCTGAGGTTCAAATTAGGTGCTAACACCCACAGTGATGGATATAAAAAGGAGAGGCATGATCCTCATTTCATCATTCATTCATCTCACATCTCTCTCTCATCTAATTGGTTCGTACAACCTTAGAGACTTCTCTCTCCTCCACACATGTGAAACAGGAACTGCAGTTTTCGGACAGGTTTAGGGCTTTTCTGGACAGCATTGACCAGAGTTAACTTTGGGTCAACTCTTGTGATTTGACTGCGTTTTTGGGGTCAAATTTCCAATTTGGAGAGGCCACAGCTGGAGGCACAAAAACCGCGGTCAAACATTGACTTTGACTGCAGCTGACCAAAGCATTGACTGCAGCTTTGACTGTTGTTTTGAACACAGATTCTGACTTCTGTGTTGACCAGATTTGTGGAATATTTTGGACCGTGTTTGACTTTGATGGAAGGCCAAGTCTGACCGAGTTTGACTGAGCCTGTTTGGAGGCTGAATTGCTGGTTTTACTAGTGAAGACTTTGCTGGCTAGGGCATCCTGTTCACTACTGTAAAAGGTATTTTTTCTCTCTCTTCTGACTAAAAGGAATTACAAGAATATGTGTGTCTCTTGTCTTGGCTTGTCTTCTGTCAATTTATTTTATGTTTTATCAGCATTTACTGTCAATATTGTCAATGGTTATGTGATTGCAAATTGAATTGGACCAATAAGAAAGATTGAAGTAAACTGCTCTGAGCATAGAACATACCATGGTTAATTAATTATAGACAGGACAGTACACAGTTCTCTGCATAATCCAATTTTTGAATTACAACCACAAGACTGTTATTTCCAGTTTTTACCTTTTTTATACATTTTCTATTCTTATATGCCGTTTTTTATACATTTTTTGTTCTTCTATGCCGTTTTCAATGTTTCCAGTTTTTACCTTGTCTATACATTTTCTGTTCTTATATGCCGTTTTCAATGGGCAGTTATTATATATGGTGTAATTGTTATATGGCTGAATAGCTCAAATTTTTACTCAAGCTTTTTGCTAGGGGTAAGTGTTGGTAAACAGACTGCTAGAAACTTTAAAGTGACTCATGGACTGGATGTGTAAAATGCCCTTTATTTTGGATGGCCTTGCTATGTTTTTTTGTTTTTTGAATCCATGCTGGATGGACAGTGAATGCACATGGCATGTACAAATGTAATTTTTTGTATCTTAATAAAATGTTACAATAGAGATATATACATAAGGTTGCATGTAATTTGTAGACATATCTGAAGGTAAACAATGTGAAACTGCAGTGGCCCCCAAACAGAGAGATCTGAAGGTGAACAATGTGAAACCGTAGTGGCCCTTAAACAGAGAGATCTGACAGGGGAGTAACCAAACTTGAAACCGCAGTGGCCCCTAAACAGAGAGATCTGAAGGTGAACAATGTGAAACCGTAGCGGCCCCTAAACAGAAAGATCTGACAGAGGAGTAACCAAACTTGAAACCGCAGTGACCCATAGTGGCCCCTAAACAGAAAGATCTGACAGGGGAGTAACCAAACTTGAAACCGCAGTGGCCCATAGTGGCCCCTAAACAGAAAGATCTGACAGGGGAGTAACCAAACTTGAAACCGCAGTGGCCCCTAAACAGAAAGATCTGACAGGGGAGTAACCAAACTTGAGACACAAGCAGTTACAATAGAGATATATACATAAGGTTGCATGTAGTTTGTGAAAATATCTGAAGGTGCACAATGTGAAACCGCAGTGGCCCCTAAACAAAAAGATCTGACAGGGGAGTAACCAAACTTGAAGCAGCAGCGGTTGGTTAATGATGAGGTTTAGTTGTAAATATTCTGAAAGGTCATGTCATAAATGTTTTTGAAAACATGGAAGAATTTTTCCGGATGAAGAAAGGAGGGCACTAGGATGAAGTGTCGTTTCCATAGAGCAGGCAATTAGTGGGTGAATGAAAGGTCGTGTCATAAATGTTTTTGAAAACATGGAAGAGTTTTTCCGGATGAAGGAGGGCACTAGGATGAAGTGTCATTTCCATAGAGCAGGCAATTAGTGGGTGAATGTGCAGAGTGAATCCGAGAAGGATTCCACTGCAGGCAATTAGTGGGTGAATGTGCAGAGTGTATCCAAGAAGGACTCCATTTGCAGGAATGACAACAAATAGATTGCAGCAACAAAAACTGGTTGGATGCTGATGTGCCATCTGTAGAAATAAAGAAGAAATTAGCAAGGACCTGTAGAATAGTATATGTTAGAGATTCTTGAGCATAGGGAAAAAGGAACAAGTCCAACAGCAAGTAGTTGTCAATCTATCAGCAACCCTGTGAGTAAGATGCTCACATCATTTTTAACCAAGGGAGTCTAATAGGGGAACATCCCTAATGTATGGGTCATTTCATGTCACCAAAAATATCCATTCAAGTTCTTTAATTGGTTGAATTCCAGTAATAGTTACCAGTATTTAACAAAGGGCAAAGGTGCTACAACTCAGAATACCCAAAGATAAATCTTAGCTATGATGTGGACTCATTTGAAATGTTCGATTTTGAGTCTTGGATTTCCAGGAGCTCTAAGGCCTGTAAAAGGAGCATCCAAATTCATTTGGGGTCAGTGTTGAGTAGCTCAATATTATCCCCAGAGAGACAATCCAAGCAAATGAAAGGGGGATCACAAAAGGATCTGACAATCCAAGCAAATGAAAGGGGGATCACAAAAGGATCTGAAATAAAGAGTCGGATCTCTCAACAAAGGAGATCAAATAAGGTCTTAGGTTCATGTGCAGCGAAGGCTTCAGAGTGCTCTTGGGGATCGTGTGTTCAATTGTGGAGATCAAGATCAATGTTCTAACGAGAGTATAAGTTAAAAGGTTCTAGATCAAGGAGTTCATGAGAGTTGATCTAATGAAGTTGAAACTGCATGCCAACAAATGTTATCACGGTAGAGGGTTGTGCCCTGATTTCTTAGATTATGATGTGATGAGCAGAATAGCTTTGCTTTGGCCGTTTCTGGATTTGTTTAGTTTCAATAATAAACTGTGTTTAGTTACGATTTCTTTTGTTCCCATGGTTTATTGTTGTGCACTCTTAGATAGAGCAGGCAGATGCATCAACTCCAACGATGGAACTCCAAAATATTATTCATTCACCTTGATTGGGAAGTCACTTACACCCAATGCTATAGGGATGCCGTGAAAGTTGCAGTTATAGACTGTCGTATTAATTTATTAAACTGTAAAGTGGCAAATTTATGGATATACGAGGCCTAAGTAGCATCTCCGCATGATATAGTTCTTTTGATTTTTAAAGATCCCTAAACAAACACAAAAAATTATCCCTCTGAGTTTAATGATTAGCTCATGTGGTTATGGTTTTACTGCGCCACAACTTATAAGACTTGATAAATATAATTACTGTGCCACAACTTATAAGACTTGATAAGAAGGATTCTTCCTCCTCCCTTTCCTTCATGCTTCCTTCTATTTCCAATTTCTTTCATGGAGTCCTCCATGGATACATCTGTTCTCTGTCATTCACCAGAAAATCATTGTATATGCTAAAACAATTGTGGAGCAACTAAAGTATTATCCTTGGTGAAGCAAAGTAAATCATATACGACAGCCATATTTGTCGAAGAATGCTGAATGGTGAAAGAATTGGCATGCTTTTTTTCAACATCAGAGTCTTTTTAGTTCATGGTATGGTACTGTGTTATCCATTAAGTTATACCGGATAATTTTGAATGGTGAAAGAATTGGCATGCTTTTATTGAACAGTGAATCTTTTTAGTTCATGGAATGCTACAGTTATCCATTAACTTATACCTGATAATAGTAAGGTTAACAAAGGATCCTTTCAAGTTTCAATAGGATGGGAAGCACTCCAGGAACATTTTCTTTTCATTTTTACAAAGAAGAAAGCATCGTATAATTTGCATCATATATGGATATACGTGACAAACACAACACATGATTCACAAAAGAATAGGGGGAATAGGTCCAATGGGGACATAAGAAACAGGATCATTGAAAAATTAGGAATTTACAAAGTAGAAAGGATCCTTTCAAGTTTCATGGGAAGCACTCCAGGAACATTTTCTTTTCAATTTTACAAAGAAGAAAGCATTATATAATATGCTAGCATATATGGATATACGTGAAAAACACACGATTCACAAAAGAATAAGGGGAATAGGTCCAATGGGGACATAAGTAACTTGGAAGAACACAGTATCATTTATTCCTTTGGATTATTTAGACAAGTCAATTATTAGAAAACCTGAATGATTGTATGATGTATGTCTAAGGTGAAGAACTGTACGATGCAAAACCCTGCATCAATTGGCTTATGCTATGAAGCAACCACAACATGGAATTTTTCACTGAGAACATTCGCCAAAATTTTATGCACTCTTCACTACTTGAGTGAATAAATATAAGCATCATAATACTGATTAAGCCCAATAACAGAGCCTCCATAGACCAACAAAGGGCTCACTTACAAAGCAAATCAGAGCAGGGAAAAGAAAGCAAAACAATTTATATGCCCAAATTTTGGGCCATAATTCAATTGCCGCATCAACTATGCTTCTGTAATCCATGATTAAGTCCTATATTCTCGTATGCTCTGAACAACGCCAGATATCCTGTGTATCATATAACTTCCACAGCAGAATTGCCACAATAATCAGAGGTCCACGAGTTATATTGCACAACTTTGTAGGGGGGCTACCTCGTGTCCTCTACTACATTCCCAGCCCTAGTAAGAGAATTAGAAGAACAAATACTCAAAGCAATCAATGACAACCTTCGTATTTGTCTTGAGTGGAGACGTGATGTGTCATGACATCAACAGAGATGCTTAGACAATTCTGCAATTCAAGTGGGAAACAACATTAATAACTTTGAAAAACAAAGCAAAAATTCCCATCATGTTTCCTTCTTAAGTCTTCATCCCCTTATCCTACTTGCTGAAATCATATTAATTCAAAGCCATCAATCAACTTTCAGAAGATATACACACCTCAACATACTTTAAGAATTTAGTAATGACAATTTGTTGTGGATGCTGTCTCAAATTGACCATCCCTGAGTGGCACTGTCGATCTGTCTAGCATAACTGAACCAGCATTCTGATAGCCTTTGCGAACTGAGGGAACCTGAGAAGATGACCTTTGCATCTGCGCACTGGTCACGCTTGACCTGTCATCCACTACTCCTTGCAAAGACAGTCTCTTTCTAGATGGCATCGTATTCCTTTCATAAGAAGCTGGCCGCTGCTTAGGAGCACTATGAGAACGAACCTTAGCTTTTGAAGATTCCGTGTTAGCCATGTAGTTAGGAAAGGCAGAGTAACCCTCAAAAAGACTCTCTGCATATTCACTTCTAGGAGTAAATGGATCTCTTTTGCCTCCAAATTTGGCTGAACTGAATTGAGGACTACTTTGTGCGGTTGAAAACACGATGTCTTCTCCGTAATCATAATCTGCATACACAGTTCCAGGGCTGAAATCTTGGGAAACTGGTGCAGTCAACATATCTGCTCTTGCCCTAGGGATAGACAATCGATTTAGTTCAGAAGTCATCCTGTGCAAAGATTCTGCAGAAGTAAAGCCTTTGTAATGCGGCAGAGAGTGAGCTTGTTGTGAAGATTGAAGACCCCAATTATCATGTGGAGGGTATTGGGTTGCAGAGTTGGAAGATATGCTCTGCTCTATAAAAAGAGAATCTGTCATTGATCCAATCCATTTCTTTGAACTTGATCTGTTTGTGTCCATCTCGACGATTTTCGTGCTTCCATCCAAGCTGCTATTCTCCATTTCCTGTTCATCCAAATGACAAAGATAAGAACTCTTCCATGAAGAGGATATACCACTCAATGTTAGTGGCAGTTAAATTGTCTAAAGAAAACAAAAATATAATTCTGGATGCTTTATGTTCTCTTCAGTTTTAAATACAAGACCAGCAGCAGCAGAAAGGGATTTTGACTCAGAAACAAAGAAGAGGTTGTAAGAGAGTCTCTAAGATATTTGATATTTTCACGCTTACCCGCTGAGGGGATACATGAAATAATTCTCTCCCAGCTCTCACTCTGGCATCTTGTTTGCTTTGTGCCTTTCCTTCCCTTTCATTCAAATTGCCAGTGCTTGGGTTCATTCTTTCCTGTGCATGAAAACACACACCATCAAGGACTTGGGCACCTAAAACATCCTCCAAAATGTTCAAGGAAATTAGAAAGGCAAACAATTGCCTTATAGATACAAGGAAATTAGAAAGGCAAACAATTGCCTTATAGATACAAGGAAAGTGGCATTGAAGGTAGTCATTTCTAGATGGAGGAAGATCTGCATTACAAGTGCAGGACAAAGTGGGAAAGAAAGTAGAATGGTACGTTGTTGATTCTAGTTTCCTAGTGTCTGAATATATATATATATATATATATATATATATATATATATATATCTGTCTCATATTCACAAGAAAAGGAAAATTATATTCGCAAGAAAAAGAAAAAAGTAAATATGAATGTATGTAGACAAAATTTGCCTACACCATATAATAAGATACAATCTACAAATTCATTTGTGTATGTTTTGCCTTATAAAATCTCGGGATGTATCACTGAAAATGGAAGTTCTTACACTTGATTTACTTGGACAAAATTCCTGGTGGCGTCTCTGCATAAGTTTCCTCTGACCTCCCTGCCCTCCTTCAGACATTCGAAGACTACGAGCACGAACTCTAGCCTGGATCGTAACAAGGGATTGCATACACCTCAGTGTTTCGGTTGCTTGCTTTCTCACGATATGTCCACGAACCAGTGCCTGCAATTTCACCAAACCCTTGAGAGCAGACAGTGCTTTCCTTGCCTGCAAATTTTAGTTGCCAGTGTCAGACTCAAGATTTTATCATCTTTACAATACCAGCATGCAATTTAAAACAACAACAGCCTTAGCACAGACCAGGTATCCTCTGAATGCAGTCTGAATCCTAATAGCTGCATATTCTTCTTTGCTGCGCCCTTCAGAGACAAAAGAAAACCCACTGCTCGTTAACCGCACAACAGCTGCTGCTGCATGGGCAGCAGCAACAGCTGCATCTGCCGCTGCAGCTGTGGCAGCTGCCACCGCTATAGCATGCTTATTCTGCTCATTCTCTGCTCCGTAACTATGATCATTGCACGAGGCTTTCGCCTCTGCGATTGGCTCGGTACTATGCCCTGGCCCTGCAATTTTTGTTGAACTGTGCCCCCTGGAAGATTTTCCAAAACTCCATCTACGTTTCTCCTTAAGCTTTGTCTTCACCTGCTACAAGCTAAGAAAATCATCATATAATTGACAGAAGGCATATGCATTCCATGATTAAAAGAAGCCATAGACATAACTCAGGGCTTAATGTTTTTACAGGACGTTTTCACAACGTAATGTAACCAGCTTATAACACACACATAAGATTACTTTTGCTAAGAAACACATGCAAACTGTGCAACGAGAAAGGGAAAAATATATCTTTGGTGGATTTGAACTTCGATGGGAAATATCACCATCCATGCTTAAACCAAAACCCTTCGTTGACAGGGCTCTCAAACTCACAACGATTAAAGAAATCAAAACATAACTGACAGTAGCTAGACATCATAATGAAATTAACCAGTGATAAGCTACTTACAGGTACATCTAACCTTGACTCCTTGTTATTGTTATCATATGTATGAGAAGGAAGGTATTGATGAGATTGTTTGCCCTCTTTCTTAAGTCCAAGGAAACTTCTGAGCCATCTGGTAGCTTTGCCCATTCTGCAAATTCACTTATGATCCCACAACCCCAATTCAACACCCTGCATAAACCACCAAGAACTATCCATTCCATGAATTCAACATGCATAATAAACACTACACAAACATAAGATAAACCAGTGCAATCAGTACTGTTATCACAATGACAACATAACAACATTTATATCTGAGAGCCCATATGAACATGATCTTGATATACAATTCACTAATAAATCTGCATTGAACCCAATAATTTCATATCAAATAATCCAGCCTTCGACTAGTTAAAACCCTTGGGAAGCTCAATAATTTTATATCAAATAATCCAGCTTCCGACTAGTTAAAAACCTTGGGAAACCCATGTGCAAGATACCCCAGAAGCAATCCCTACCTGTATCACTGGACCGCCAGCGAAATCATCTCTGCCCAAGCCCAGGTTTCTCTGCCAAAAAAAAGTATTTGGGTCTGGTCTCCTGCAAATGCAAATCCGATCAGAGCCCTGAATTTTCTGAAACTTGTCCGGTCTGGGAACAGCTCATTTGAAGTAAATTAACCATTTGAGCAAGATCTAGGATTAATGGAAGTCAACCAAAAGGAGGAAACCAGCATTTCAGCATATCAGAACTGAAATGTCTGAAACTAAAGTTGGAGGATCGCCCACATGACCTCGAGTTACACACCAGGCATGGTCTTTTGAGTGAAGGAGATGTAACCTATGACGTGTGGTGCAGAGAGGAGGACTTAGGACGGTGTACCTATTTCTGAGAAGGAGGAGATGGGAACCCCACACAAATAACAAGAAGCACATCACGAGGTCAGATCCATGCAAAAGCACATATGGACATGGAATGGGATTATTGCTCACTTTTACACCACGAGAATTAAAAAGCATTTCCAGGTGACGTTGCCCGCAAGTTCGGGATTTTACATGTGAAAGTGTTTTCTGCCATGGAAGCGCAAGTTCGGGATTTTACATATGTGAAAGTGTTTTCTGCCATGGAAGGAAGCCCAACTGTTTGAAGCCTTCCAACCTTGAACCCACCGAAGGCAATTTATGATATATTTTTAACATTACTTATGATATGGACTGACTAGTACTACTACTCTTGGAATGATTATTAGAAGAATACGTGTTGTGGGAAACCAGAGGCCACCGCTGTGGGGATGAATGCAACTTGTCTGATAGATCCTGGGCATCTGTATTTTTTTATTTATTTTTATTTTTTTGAATATTGATCAATTTTTTGACCCCCTAAACTTAGGGTTCAAAATGGTTGTTACACATTCACTCCTCACGATTTCTCCGCAATCTAACTACCCCTAATTTTAGCGGTCTAACTGTTTATTAATTCAAATTGGGTGGACTTATAAATGCCCTAAATTTATGGTATTCAAATTGTGTGGACTTTGAAATGCCCTAAATTTAAGCATATATGGTGGCTTGGAAAGAATAATAAAGGTATGAATATCCTCCTTTGTGATTTGCCCTTTGACTTTGGTCTCTCTAAAGATTAGGACGCCCTCTGGATTTTTTTGTCTTCTTTCCTCACGTTTCATGGAATGTCAATTCCATGTCTTGACTTGACTTGTGTTTGAAGCATGGATTCGTGCGCTCTTAAATTTAGACAAGAGACAAATTTTTGGGTTCCCGGAAATGGGGATGATATAATGTCTTCTCTTTGAAAAGAAAAACATAAATAAAGGTGAAAAAGTGTGAAAAATTATTTCAAAACCGGAAATGGGGATGATATAATGATGAAAAAGTGAAAAATGATTTCAAACTTGTAATTTTTTCTCTTTCTCTTTTCGTGGTATTCTATATTCTAGGTCTTGGTAAAAAAAACAAAAATTATATGCAAAGTAGAACGCAACTATATTTTTTAATGCAAAGTTTAACTATATTCAGAGTGGTAGGTCGAAGGTTCGGATTTGGTCACAAATTGATATACTTTGTAATGATGAAATAAGGTTAAAATTAAACATTCGAGTTGCTCGTGACACACCCAATTCACCGCGTCTTTTGAAGAGTGAGTCATATCATGATAATGTGGGAACACTAATTCCTAGGATAATATGGATGTGTTGTCAAATCCCATACCTTTTTAATATGTATATATTACTCCTCCCTTTTATATGTATATATTGCAACTAGTACAATTTGTCCCAATTCTACTATTAAAAAAAACATACAAAATATATCTAGCTGCATGAGAGACTAATGTACTTTGAAAGGACAAACGAAAGGAAGAGAAGCCTTAATTCATGGTGTAAAGGGATATCTCACTTATGAGTCCCTATTATCGATGTAAAAGAAACGCATTTTCGTTCTTTTATATATTAAAAATATATATATAAATGCTTCCGAATTGCAGGTTTCATTCTTTCCAATGTAATTTTAGATTGAGAATCTTAAATTAGCCTAAACTTTTTGAATGAAAAAGTTATATTTGGAGTTAACAATTTTATTATTAATTTTACGATGTTTCTTTTGTTGTCATCTTTAATTAGTTAGAGGTTTTATGGGTTTTCTTTTGGTGATGCAGTGATGCTATGATGTTATTTCTAAGTATTACTTTTTTCTCAATGTCAAGGAATTTTAGATGTCTCATTATTAGATGGTAATGAACCATTATAATTTAGCAATAGTATGCTTACTCTTACAGTGTTTATGGCTAGTTGTTCATTATCATTAATGAGCACATCATTCTTTCTCAAGTTTTCATATAATTTCTACATCGGGTCATCATTGAACCACCCAACTTAAAAGTATTAGCTAAGGCTTGATCAGTAGATTCATTAGTTTGCTCTCATTCACTACTACCTCTTTGTGTTGACCAAGGAGGCTCCTACAGTCCACATATAATCGTTCACTAATGTCATCATACAAGTTTTCATGACTTTTTGTTCTCTCCAAAAGTTGGAAGTTGTGAATTTTTAGTGTGCCTCATGATAACATTCAACACATTGAATAGAGGTGAAATAACTAGACCGATAGGTTGTGGTAGAAAAATTAAGTTCCAAGAAACCCAAGCTAAAATGAGTTTGATTTCCATCATGAATGAAATGATATGCCAAATCCAAGGGTCCTCATCAACAATTGGACTGGGGTGACTTGTTAAGTATATTTTGCTTCACTTTTTATCATAAATGGTTCTCTAGTGATTTTTTTTGTATAGTTTGTGTTATAATAGTTTTTATTTTATTTTGTATCCATTTACTTTTTAATTACAAGTTTTAAATTTTAATAAAGTAGTTTAAATTTTAGAAAGAATGATATAAAGTTGTTAATGCTAAAGAATTCAAAACAAATTATTTTTCAAAATATATAGTATAAAAAATAATATTATTATTAAATCTAAAAAATTATCACAATACTATATTTGTAATTTTACATGGGGTTAGAAAGGGTGGCCTCTACTTAGTGCTTCTTGTTTTTCTCGTACTTGGTTAGACATGCTAGGTACTACATAATCCCATTGATTTTCACTAAATATGCATATTACTGACTTTATATGTTCAAAAATAAAATTTGAATGGACACTGAAAAATAAGAATTGCTAAACAAGACAAGAGGATTTTTGCAACTAGATTTTGAATTAATCACATCAGCAATATTTGATGATTGACATTTCAAAACTTCTAATGAGGTTCATCCTTAGGACCAAGGTGGAAAAACCGATCTATCATTAGGATTAAATAGCAAAGGTGCATCATATTCTAGAATTAGTCGTTAGAAAAATAAATTATTTTAATAAAAAACAAATGCTTAAGAGATATTTATACGAGAAAAGATCAGAACTACTAATGCATCCCTGCAGTGCTTTAGAAAAGTAAGATCTGGTTTTTTCTTTGAAACATATAAACAAGCTTGTTCAAACATATGAACTTTATCAGCTATATCCCTTCTGTGTTGATCTCAGGTTTTTATGATGCATATTAATTTTTGTAACTGACTTTTGAATTAATCACATCAACAATATTTGATGGTCGACGTTTCGAACCTTCTAATGAGGTTAATCCTCAGGACCAAGGTAAAAAAAATGATCTATCATTAGGATTAAATAGCCGAGATGCATCTTGTTCCAAAGTTAGTCGTAGGTGAAAATAATTTATATTTTTAACGACTAATTATGGAACACTATGCATCTCGGTTATTTAATCCTAATGATAAGTTAGTTTTTCCACCTTGGTCCTGAGGATGAACCTCATTAGAAGTTTTGAAATTTTGACCATAAAATATTTTTGATGTGATTAATCTGAAAGTCAGTTGCAAAAACCAATATGGATCATAAAAGTCTAACATCGAAGACAAGAGGATTTTAGAGTCAATGATATTTGTACTATGTATGAGAAGGGAAACAATTTTTGGTTTAGACTTGAACCAAAATTTCAAAAAATATAAATATAATTATATATGTTGGAAAACTTTAATGTTGTTGGTGTCAATAATGAAAGAAGGTATTGTCAGTGCTATGGTTAGGTCAACTAACCTAGTATTATCACCCCACCTCAATTGTGAATGCTCGTGTTGTTTTTGTTGTCATTGATGTTGCTACCATTGTAGGCCATGTATATTGTTTATTTTATCTCGTGTCATTCATTCTTATGGTTTTTATTCATGCCAACGTGGTTACGCATTTCGGGGTTGACTTGATTTCTATATTATAAATGATGTTATTGCTTCTAGTGTTGGTTACTTAAAATACTATTGTTGATGTTGTTATTTCAACTCCTATCATCATTGGTTCTCGCCCAATCTCTCACTCCCATCAATATTCATTTATCCAATCTATTGCTCCCCTAGCATCAACCCCCATTCATTATGTGTGTGTGGGTGAGTAAATATCCCCTAATATCTATCTCTATTATATAGTGTTAGTTTTGATCTCATTTAAACTACGTGAAAGTGAGGCTTTCAAATTTGTATTTTGGATTTCCATATGCCAGGTACTTGATCAACATAGTCACCTTACAATCAATGTTCAACCTTCCTACAAAGTGAGTTAATTACTTACTTGCTTACCCATATCTCTTCCCCTCAAGCTAATTTGATGCAATATGCATAAAATTGGACTGACGCACCAAACAATCAATCCATTATTATTGGGATTTATTGACTTATTTTTTGCAAGCAATGCAAAAAATCGACAGGGACATTGTTGTGATAGTAGAACTTGTTTAATTATAGGTAGATAAGCTTTAAAACCTACACTACAACATTTGGCGGAAATTCCGACACTTGCTTCCGACGCTTTTGACCAAATGTCGGAAATTTCCCCAAATTTTTTCTATCCCGCCTGAAACCGTCGCTATACCGACGTTTAGAGAAATGTGTCGTCATACCGACACTTAGACAAAGTGTCGCAGTTGCGATGTTTGAAGGAAGACGTCGCAATTGCGACACTATTCCCCAAGGCGTCGCTATTGCGACAGATGCTTCCAAACGTCACAATGTCTAAGTGTTGCAATTGCGACGTTTGGAGGCATATGTCACAATAGTGACGCTTTGTTTGCGACACAATTTCTAAGTGTCGCAATTACGACATTTAGAGGGATCCGTCACAGTAGCAACACTCTGGCCGCCGTCGGTATAACGACACTTATATGCAATAAACGACAGTTATATGGCCTTTGCAAAAATGGTCAGTTTATAGAGCAGCG
The DNA here is from genome assembly GCA_034641835.2 of Pinus albicaulis. Lineage (NCBI taxonomy): Eukaryota > Viridiplantae > Streptophyta > Pinopsida > Pinales > Pinaceae > Pinus > Pinus albicaulis. The sequence continues at coordinate 862,622,774 of CM076580.1, forward strand.
CGAGGAGTAGTTAATGGAGGCACCTTTGCGATTGCGCATAATTTGGAGAGAAAATAGTAATAATGAGAGAGGCTCCTTTAATTGCGTCTTTGATTTGTGAAGGTATGGATTGTCCATCCTGCAATTCTATGCTGTTGAGAAAGACTCGCAATCCTCTGGAAACAAGACTGTTGTGAAGATGCCTGGCGAAGAAACGGACATCGGGTTCACGACTGTTGATGAACACATCGTAGTCCGGCGAAGAAGGCACCAAGGAGGGTATTCTCAGTGAATGAGGGATGTTGAAATATTAATTTCAACTACCCTGTCCTCTGGCCGCTTTCTAAATCTGTTTGAATGGCTCTGTCAAACAGCCGCTTTCTAAAACTAATGAACAGTCAATTTTGGTTTTGAAATCACAGTCCCTGCACACTTGAAAACAGAGCGCTGTATTGTTTTGGAAACAGAGCATTTTAATAGTAAACGCGGGAGATTTTAATTTAGAAGAACGTGGTCCCACAGACCAAATCAGCCATCCACGTGGAAGCAGGCGATTCGATTGCGTTATTTTTTGGCCCGTCTACATTGTGGAATTCCGGACCTGAAACATTATAGGGCAGAATTAATTTGATTTTCGCGTCGCAGTTTTCCTCCGTACGAAAAGGAAAAAAACGGACCCGAATTTTTATATGGCGTATTCTATGAAGTTTTCGCGTCACAAATTAGGGTGACATCAACAGGCTATTTTGGAACGCGAATTTGTGATTGAAATCGGGTTTATTTTTTTGAAGTCCAGACGTATGATATAGTTTTATTAATATTTTGTTATAAGTTTTGTTTCACCGCCCGATAGTTATTTAAACCATTGGCTCATATATAACATATGCGCAAATATTTCACTTTGGGCATTTGTAATGTGGGCCCTGAATACTTTAAATAGGTACATATACATTAGATACTTTAAAAGTTTTTAGGATTGCACCCCCGGTGCAATTGTTTGTTTATAATATTATATGATACATGTGAGATAAAGGTTTATTATTTATCACATATAAATAAATTTTATCAATATTGGAAATTTACACTTTTATGAGGTGATGTTATAAGCAAATTCATAAATATCTCTTTTTAATCCTCATTTTACTCCATGAATATGTTTGGAAATGAAATTTAAATAGATTAATTTTATCCTAACCTATGTATCATCAATATTGTACATTTACATTCTTAATTATGAGGTGATGTTATAGGTAAATCCATGAATATCTCCTTTTAATCTTCATTTTACTCCATGAATATGTTTGGAAATGAAATTTCAATAGATTAATTTTCTTGCTACTATATGTTTTACGAAGATATGGTAAAGAATTCTCTCTTGTTCTTCTTAGAAATAATTATATATAATTTTTTTATTTTTTTCAAAATAGATTAAAAAAATTATATGAGAAAAATTATTAATTCATCAATATGTGTGTGTTGTGAGGAATAATTTCATAGTTCAACTTAATGGTTCATTATATAATCATGTGAGCATCACCAATGATATATCTTAAAAATCAACTGAAAAGCAATGTGTACAAAATCGATGTATACTCTAGAGAGTGGTTCTCATATCACTATGTAAATTTTTGTATGCTACTTCAACAAAATTATAAGATAAACTGTAATACACATCATATATGCACCATAACAATTGGTCTTTTCTCTGTCAACTCTTCTAGCTATGGGAGTTTCCTCCAAGGATCATAATACCCCCAAGGCCTGTTATCACCCTAGTAATTCTCAGGTTGTGGGATAGGGATTTTTGTAGTTAAGAACACGAGGGGTAACCAAGAACCGCTTTGGGAATTCAAGATCTAGCCTTCTTGAACTCTAGAGAGGGATCTCTCCGTATGATTTAGCTTTGTTTTAGTAACAGATATTAGGCTAGCTATGATTGTGTATTTGGGTTTGATTTTAAAAGATTGGTGGGAATAAAGAGATTTCAAGGTAAACGAGAAGGATCTACCATAATATTGGGCAATGGAGTCAACTCTCTAGGCAAGCATAACTAAGAAATAAGGCTCAGAGATGCAAATGTGCTAAGGGCAAGATAGGTGACCTTCTAAGGCTATGTATAGGCTTGATTTGATGGAGTGGATGGAATTTGAGCAAAAGGGCACTTAAGAATCCTTAAGCTACAGATAAGAAGATTGAAGAAGGGGATCTAATTGGGAACCGTAGAACTGCCCATAAGGTTTTACGAATAGGCTATTACTAGCCTACCATCTTTAAGGATGCCAAAAAATTCGTGCAGGCCTGTGATAGCTGCCAAAGGGCAGGACGCCCTGGGCAGTCTGATGAAATGCCTTTGAACCCTCAACTAGTGATTGAACCATTTCAATGCTGGGCACTTGATTTTTTTGGCCCTATTAGTCCTCCCTCAAACCAAAAAACATACATCCTAGTTGCAACTGAATATGTCACTAAGTGGGTCGAAGCAGAGGCAGTTTCAAAAGCTACAGAGGACTCTGTAGTACAGTTTCTTTTCCAAATCTTTGTGCGCTATGGTCTCCCAAGGGACATAATCATAGATGGAGGACCACAATTTGTAGGTAATAAATTAGCTGAAACATTGCAAAACTACCACATTAAGCACAAGATTACAATTCCATATCACCCACAGGCCAATGGCCAAGTAGAGAGCACGAACAAAGTAGAAAAAATTAAAATGCCAACTAGAGAGCACGAACTATAGTTGTCTTGAGAAATTTTATTCACACTGAATACTTCGAATTGTGAAGTATTTATACAAAAAAATGTTTACAAAATATCTCAGGAATTGAGATAATGTTTTAATCAAAAATAGGAAAGAAAACTTAAAAAGAGGGACAGCTGCAAAACAATTTGCAAGCTGTTACCTTTTTACAAGCAAAAATAGAACTGATTATTCTAATTTGAACTGATTGTTGTTGTGCACTTTAACCCTGTATTTTTACCATTTGAGGTAACAGTAAAAAATGAATTTCCAAGTGAATTTCCTGGGTTTTATCCATTAAATTCACAGCAGATCTGTGAATTCTTGCCACTTTTCTGCAGAGGGGATCTTCATAGTATTCAATTTTCTGTAACTTTCATCTGCCTATGTATACTTGGCAAAGTTAGGCTTGATAGTGAACATATGCCTGATCTCATTATCTAAAAAGAACATATTTTCAAAATACTGAAGAAGTATTCTGCCTGTTGGTGATCCTTGAGGCAGTTGTTTTCTGGCTTGCTCTTTTGCATGATTTCTGATTTTTATATCATAATCTTTCTGAGGCATTAACTTGTCATTCAATGCGTGAATATCAGGCAAACCTGCTTCTGAAAATGTTTTGTATTTGGCCAAAAATATTGAGATGGATAAATTCATGTCTTTACACCGGTCCTCTAGATTACTCATTATGTTTCTTTTGTTCAGGACCTTTTTGATTTGAAGAATGGTTTCTGTTCTATCAACAATTTTTAATTCTTCCAACTCTGCCCTAGTTTTACTGTTTAAAAAAGCTATGAGTTGGATTGCTTGGGCTGGTTTTTTGTCAATTTCCCTCTTAGTCTTGTCAATCTCTGCACTAGCAACTTGAAGTAACTCCCTCTGTTCATAAATTATCCGAATTGAAGGCCATCAATAATTTTGGTCCATAAATGATTTTTTATAAAGGCCACTTGATCTGTAAGATTTACTTGTGCTTGCAGAATCTTTACCTGTTCTTGTAGTCGACCAACCCTTTGCTCATGTCCTCTAGAAGTAGTCAAGGCATCATTTTTGGATTTTTCCAAATTTTTAATAGTGCCTCTCAAACTAAGAATCTCTTACTAAGAATCTCTTTATCTTGGTCTTGTGGTGTGGTCCTCTGTGAGGATGAAGAAGAAGAGGCAGAGATTAGAGAAGTAATTGGCACTGCAGTTGGAAGTACTCCGTTCGGTGCCAAGTGTTCTGCCAAAGTAGATGGTATAGCAGTGTTTACAGTGGGGATCACTGTAGGAATGACCATTGGTTGTGCTTTTATTAGTTCTTCATTCTCTTTCATTAGAGCTTCTATTTGACTTTCCATTGTTTTTATCTGAACTTTCATTTGATGTACAAGCTGCTTTAAATCATCATTCTCTGTTTTTTGCTGTAGAATTTCTTTTGCTTGAGAGTTTTCACTTTGAGGCAACTTCAACTGTTTTCTAAGAGCAGCTATATCCTCATTTTTCTGTTTAATTAAGACTTTTTCCCCTTCAATGTTGGTTGGGTCACCCCCTGCTTCAATCACTATATCTTCTAGTGCTTTTATTCTTAAATTATTAGCATGCAGTGAGGCTTTGTCCAACCTCATTTGATTTTGGAGGTTGAGCATTGTTTTCTCAAGCCTAATTGATTTCATAGTTTTACTGACAATTTTGGAATATAGCATTTCAATATTTCTCCTATGAAATTCAATTTGATCTAATTCATGAATGGCATCTGCATCCAGTTCAAGATCTGTTTTGGAATAATCTGCCACTGATTTTGGCTCAACCACTGTAGGCTTCAAGAATGACATTACCAATTTATTGGATGAATAATCAAATGCTGAAAGAAGCCTGTCTTTGTTTCCAGGATTTTCCTTAAGAAATATAGAATGAGCTTGATTCTTGAGCTCTTCATTCTTCTCTTTAATCTGTCTGAATTTGATCTGAATCTCTGACTCTGTATTGTCAGTTTCCTGAGAAGAAGGAGGCAAATCGACAGTAGCCTGGTTTTCCTTCATGACTGTATCTTTTTGTTGTGTTCCAATTTTTACATTTTGAAGCTCTTTTAATGTTTGAGTGACTATTCTTGTTGCTTCATCATTTATATCAATATTTACAGCCTTATCCTTTTCTTCTTTTGTTGACTTGCTTCTTTTACTATAAGGAGTTTTGAATTTTATGTCCTCAATAGTCTCAGCTATGAAACTATCTCCTTCTCTGTCTCTTTTATGTACATTATCAGTATCTTTTCTTGTAGAAGCCACCTGTACTGTCTATTCAATCTGTTTGCCTTTGCCACTATCTACCTATATTACCTATACTGCCTGTGAATCATCATCAGATAGGGTGTTTGGCTCCCATTCAATTTTATTTACATATCTTTCAATATGGGGCTTAGGATCGTGCAAGTAAACAGGCAACTTACATTTTACCCTTATTGCACTCAAAATACCTTGTGGGCATACTTCCATGTAAAACTACATGGGAACTTATACTCTTTAAGTTTGACATTTATCTCATTGGCAGCTTCTCTGTTATTCACAATGAATGGCCCAATTTGATTTTTCAGCTTAAATTGGGTCTTTTTCTTGAAAGCTATGAAGTGGATTTCATCTACATTCAATAGTTGTCTCGGATATTCTAAAGCAAATATTCTTGTAGTTACAAATTTGGGTAACTTATATGGGGCCAGGGATGAGCCATACACTCTGATTTCTGTATGATTTTGATATAAATACCAATCTCCAATTTTGTAGCTCTCTGATAACTGCAGAATTCTTCTTGTCTCATCATTGATCCTAGGGATCTCCTCTTTTTCCAAGAGATACATAGAAGGGGCTATAAATGAGTCATTGAAATCTGTAAAACTATACTCTTTGTTCCAATTCCTTAGAATAGATGACCAAAATGCTACTGATAGAACTTTTCCTTCTGCATCCACTTTCTGACATTAAATTGGAAACTTATCTGTTTGATAATATAGGAAGAGGTGGAGTAGATAAGAGGAGTATCTGAAAACTCCTTCTTCTGATAATTTGGATAACTGATAATGCATACTTTCAGCAATAAATCTAGCAAAATTGAATTGAATGGATGGTGATTGACCAGGGCTTAGAGTTGACAGAAAACCTAGGATAGCCACATCAATGAATTCATCACTGGCGTATCCTAGTATGAAGGAGAGCATTGAGACAATTTGTCGAGTTTCATCTGGGAAATCAATGGTGTCGAAAGGAGGATTTAACTTAGGAATATCAACTTGATTTGGACAAAAAGTCTGGTATATTTTGAATCTAGCATTGAAATCCAAGTCAAGATATAGTTGGGTTAAATCTTCTATTGATAGGGAAGCAGAATTGGGGTCATGATTCATTTGCAGCATGGAATTTATCGACTCTTCAGTGATGTAAAACAAGGTTTCTTTTTCTTTGTTTACAATACATCTTTGTTCTGGCATATAATAGGCTTCGCATAATCTGATAAATTCAGGAACAGAATGAGTGAGAGGGACAATATATCTAGGCAGATTGGATTCCCAAATTGGAATATCTTTGTCACCTTTTTCCACTGATTTTCCATAGCACCAATTATAGACATCAAGCGGGTTAAATTCTACATTAGGGTCTAGTATTCTACAGTCTAGATCAACTAAAGGGCTGTTGTCTGGAGAAATGACTGGAGGCTGGACTGGTCTGACCACTTCTGTAGAATCAGCCGTGAGTGCAGGAGTTGGTTTGTCGATTTTGAAGGACATAAGCTAAGGAATCTTTGCAGAAGACTTCTTTTGAGATTTTGGGCCTCCATTCTTGGGGCTTACCTGTTTCTTGTTCATTTTTAATAATGAACGAAGCAAGATTAAACGGTTTGCTAAGTTCCTTTACGAGAAACAGGGGTTTCTTGGCAAATTTCTACTGAAAATGGGGTTTCTGAGCAGGGTTTTTAGGAAATGCAAGGAATTTAAAGCTCAGAACGTGTATTTAAAATCGATTTCAATAGAAAAATGGGCCAGGGTATGGAAAAAACTGCGAGAAAGGGAAATTAGGGATTCCAGGGAAAATTTGACAGAGTTTTCCCTGAAAAATGGACACTTTTTTGTAGCAACTTTGGTAATTATTTGAAATCGATAGGAATTTTGAAATCTCAGAGGGTAACTTCGAATAAAAGTACCTGGAGAACCAGCGGAATTCGGTTGAAGACATTGCAGAGGTGCTCAGTCTTCAATTTTTTGAAAATGGCTTCGCAGAGGACAATGTAGTACTTTGTAATGGAAATTCAGGGCAATGGGTGTCGAAAAATGGTACTGGTAGGTTGAAAATGGCTCTGCAAATTTTCTCAGGGTTCAAACGGCGTGATTTTGAGGAAAAACGGTTCTGCAATGTTTTTACAGGTTTAAAGCGAAAAGGTGAAAATTTGAATGAAAATAATAATTTTAATGTTATCCTTCGATGGTATAACCATATTTAAATGACATTAAACTCGGGTTAAATGGGTGAGGTTTAGGGAATACCGCCAGTGGTATTCGCGAGGGTAAATGGTGGTAAGCGGAAACTAGCTTTTCAAATGCGATACAACGTGGTGGCGACACGTAAGCGCGGGTGGTTTGGAAAAACCAACCATTTCGCATGGCTTTGCAAAAACATCAAACGATTACTTTATGAGCGTGGAAATGTATTAGCGCCGTCGGATCTGGATTCAACGAGCGAACGGCCACGATCAAAAGGAAAGGTACGGGGAAAAGGTAAGTTATCGGGTTCACTTTGGGCCATTGATCTTGGGAAGCCGTCGCTATATCGACATTTAGAGAAAAGTCTCGCAGTACCGACACTTAGAAAAAGTGTCACAATTGTAAAAGTGCGACACTATTGAAAAAGTGTCACAAGACTGATGCTTTCCAGAAGCGTCACAATATCGACGTCAGGAAGAACTGTCGCAATTCCGACGAAATGTGGTCCGAAATTTTGAACGTCACGCTTCCGACCTCTTTTTTTTGTCGCTCTTCCGACGTTTCTAGAACTGTCGCAATATCGACGGACGTCACAAGACCGGCGAAAATGGAAATCGTTCAAAACGTCAGAAGAGCGATGCTTACCGAAAAGGTAAAAGGTAAGTTATCGGGTTCACTTTGGGCCATTGATCTTGGAAAACCGTCGCTATACCGACATTTAGAGAAAAGTCTCGCAATACCGACACTTAGAAAAAGTGTCGCAATTGCGACACTATGCCCCAAAGCGTCGCTAGACGACTGCCTCCAAACATCGCAATTGCCTCCAAACGTCGCTATTATATGTTTTACGAAGATATGGTAAGTAACTCTCTCTTGTTCTTCTTAGAAATAATTATATATATTTTTTATTTTTTTTTCAAAATAGATTAAAAAAATTATATGAGAAAAATTATTAATTCATCAATATGTGTGTGTTGTGAGGAATAATTTCATAGTTCAACTTAATGGTTCATTATATAATCATGTGAGCATCACCAGTGATATATCTTAAAAATCCACTGAAAAGCCATGTGTACAAAATCGATGTATACTCTAGAGAGTGGTTCTCATATCACTATGTAAATTGTTGTATGCTACTTCAACAAAATTATAAGATAAACTGTAATACACATCATATATGCACCATAACAATTGCCACACAACTAATTTGTTTTAGGATACATGTGGCATTCTAGGGGTAAATTCTATATGATGTGTATATCAATCTATTAGGTGTTGGTAAGTTTTGAGTATCTAAGAAATGATAAGGAATATCCATACATCATGATCTTATAATGTGTTTATAAATTGTGTCTATAATTTCCATAAAATGTATAAATGATTTGTTTAAAAAAAATCAACACAATCAACCCTAAACAATGATCATGATGTGGAATGTCATTGGTGAAACCAAAATGATGGTCACATGTCCCATTTCTATGGTAATGGTGATCATATATATGTTGTGGCGACACTTGATGAGTAATTAAATAAATCTCAGAGTGTGACTCATTGTGCCATATTTTTTTAAAGCATGATTTGTTTTCCTAGTTTTTACTAATTTGTTAACATATTTTATTCATTTGGAAAGCTAATTAATGATGCTTTAAGTAATTAGGACCTAATGAGAGATCATCTTCACATCTTCACTAAAATATATTTGATAATTGTAGTCACTATATGGACCGCACATGCATGCTACTTAAGAAAAATTGAAATATAAACTATAATACACATCTTATATCTGCCATAAAAATTGTCATACAACTTATTTACTTCTAGATACATATGAAATACTTCAGGTAAATGCCATATTATGTGTATACCAATATAGTAGGTTTTGGTAAGTTATGAGGATCTAAGAAATGATAGGGTATCCACACATTAGTAGTGCCCTGGTGAATTTTTTGCATAATTTTCTATTTGTTGTAATTTTGTTGCATGGATTTGTTATAGATTTCAAATAATATATACAATTATCTATCAATTGTTCTTTATAAAGAAGAAGTACAATAAGTAGTCACCTAAAAGTGAGCCATGTGAAAATATTGGTAACATGAGTAACCTAGTAAGCTGTAAATGAAAAGTGAATAACCTCCACTCACCAACAAGTGGCAGGCAGGGTTGGAATTTGGATTTCTCTTTACCCGTCACACAAATTTTTTTGACGTTTTGGTCATTATTTTTCTAGTCAATAAACATTACGTTTAAAATTTTGCACTTCATTAATGATGTTCTCGTAATAAATTAACCCTTCACCAATAAAAGTTTGATTAAAAAAATTGAACGCTCTTCCATTTTCTTTGGATTTTGGAGTGTGATATATCTGTGTCATGTACTTTTAATACCTAAAGTTTCAAGAGAAATAACTGATTCTTGTCAAAATAATATTTCCTCAATATATGCTATGATCTACTAAAAATTACTTCAAAAATCAAGTAACCTTCCAATATAAAGAAAAAAACATGAACGAGCTTTCCCTAAATTGCAATAAATTTATGTTTATTATTAATATTGCATAATCTGTCTTATAAAAATTGCATAATTGGACTAAGAACAAATCCTCAGTGCATTTTTTATTGTTGTTGTGATTAAAAAAATGAGCCAAAGAACGCTAAGGCACTCAGATAAATCAATCTATGTATTATTTCTCACAAAACATGTTGAGTAGTGGAGACTAAGCGCTAGATTTTTTTTCTGTCCTCACACTCTCTATTAATTGTGTCTATGTAGTTATAAGAATAACAAGCCAAAGAAATCTGAGGCTTCCAGAGAAATTAGTCTCTGTATGCAGAAATTGATTATTACTGTTGACTAAATGTTATAACATTTGAAATTGCTGAGCGAAATTAATCAGGCCATGATGTACCATTTGTTAGTATCTATTTTCTCATGTATGATTTTTTTTTTTTTCTAAGTAAAAGTAATTCTATTAACAAAAGGAGTACAGTACAGCGGGCCGAAGCCTGATCATTGCCGAGTGCTGTGGCATTTGAAACAAAAAACCATAGTTTGAAGACTGCCCTGCAAGAGGGAAACCAGTCTGAAACAGTTCATTTGAAAAATCCCGCGTAGGGGAAACAGAGAATTGTAGTACTGGAGACCATATCGAAGCAAAAAAAACAGATGCATTTTCAGAGACAGCAGGAAACACATGAACAGACCCATGAGAATGGGCAGAAATAGAGCAAAAAACCAGAGTGAAGAGGAGGAAATATTCATCAGGAGGTTCATAGACAACTCTGCACCAGAGTTCATCTGGTTCCCCGTCAGCATTATACAGGTCAGCAATAGAATGGATCACCTTCTCGAGAGGAGGAGGAGTAATCTGCGCCTCGCTCGCTTGCACTGCGTCCTGCCTCTCAGTAGGTTGACCCACCGCTTCCTTGTTCGCCAGGTCCTGCGTGGCCTTGCCCATCTGACCCTGCACGTTCGCACTATCAGGGTGCTTCAGCCCAACAAACTGTGCCGAATCCTGAGCCGCCGAGAGGCTGCATTCCGCCGGGTGAGAACTGGGAAAAATTTCCTGAGGCTCTTCACGAAAGACGACCGTAATTGAGGCAGTCACCCTGGGTTGATTGAGAGTGCTGTTAAAGGAAAAATGCGCGGTGTGGGTTTGAGCAAGAGGAGCGGAAGGAGTGGGGGAAGCAAAGAGACGACCCGAGTGGAGAAGGCGCCTTCTAGGTTGACTGTCAGAGTGGGAGATAGACGCAGAGGAGGTGCCAGAGGTGGAGGGAGAGCGTCGAATTTGGCGCCTCGTGGAGCCTCTTCGGCAGCGCATTCTTTGCCTGAGGCGCGGCATAGTCGCACTCGAGACAGCAGGGAAGGGAGGCAAAAGATGGACAGAAGACTGAGGCGAGAGGGGCAACAGGGCGACAGAAGCAATCTTGTAGGAACCAGCGTGGGAGAAGTGGAGATTTTCTCCAAAATCCAAACAACAATTGAGACAGCTCCTCTTACTAGTTACAGTGCGAACATTAGAAAGCCCTGCTCCTGGAGCGCACCACAGATTCACAGGCGGGGGAATTATGTTCAGACCATAGGGACGTTCCATAATAACAACCCAGTCTACCGTGCAACTTTGAATCGAATGCAATAAACCACCATAAGTATGAATTGGAGGCTGAACCATGTCGCGGCATGCGAATGTGTATCGAGAAGAGGGATGATGGTTTATTCGAGCACCAGGAGTAAATGGCATTAAACGCCGATCAGTCGACATTAAGAACTGAATGACAGCACTCTTGCGGGTGGGTCAGTGGCTTCCCCTTATGCCACACCCCCATCCCATCACGTTAAACACTACCAACTTCACCCGCATCCGGGTTCTCATGTATGAAAGTTGATGTACCATTGAAAGTTTAATAATTCTATTGAAATTTTAATAACTATAATAACTATATATATATATTTTTTAATTTAATGATTAATAATAATTAAATTAAAATTCTTAAAAGACAAAATAAAAGCCTAATAATCACGAACTATTATGATAATTTAAAAATATAGAACTCGGGCTGAACATAGTTACAAAGATACCAAGAAAAGAAGACTGCATGTGCATGATAACCTCTTTCTTGACAACCTATGAATGCCATTCTCAATGAAGACTCAAGACTCAATTGGATTGGATTGTGTATCAAAACAGTAGGAATGAATCAAAGTTCAATGAATGAATAACTTGATCGAGAAAATTTATAGGGAAAGGTAACTTGACTATAAATATACTAAACCTCACTTCCATGATTAAAAAAACACCCCCACCTTCTCAGTGGTCCCATCATTGTCCACCTATTGAAAAACAACCAACAAATATTATTTTTTTATATTTTTTCATGGCCATTGGACAATGATTTACAATGGTTTTCCTACTAAATTCCAATGGATGATTATTCAAAAATATTGAGAATTAGTTTAGTCTCAAGGCATAGCCAAGAGTCTTACTGGATAATTATAGATTGCCTCTCCATTGGATGATTGTACATTTTTCATCTACTTTTTCACGTGAATTTCAGTTGATGCTAGATCTTTGCCTTCTATTTCTTTAGTGAAGCTAAGAGTTAACTTTGATCTTACATTAATAACTATACTTGCATGAATATCCATGCTTTTATATTTCCCCACTGTGGTCAATGTTGATGTATGGCCTTGGCCCATTGATCTTACAATTAACTCACTATTCATATTCAATTTTCTCCAGTTCAGCCCAATAAAATAAGGAAAATAGAAAATGAAGTCCTGATTTATCTTTCCAGTGCTCCTACATAATACAAATACTCTTAAAAACCAATTAATATATAAATTTTCATCATTCATGCTAAAATCAATTTGAATTTTTATAATGAATCTACTTACAATTAATAGATTACATTGCTCACAAAATAAGAGATAATTTAGAACTATGATTTCACAATAATAAATTATCGGGTTCCCACAGGGCGATGAACTTGGTCGGATGTGACCCTTCTGTAGCAGCTCCTGAATCTGCCTCTTGATTTCATTGTTCTCCAGAACAGAGCACCGATAGATCGGTCCATTGGGTAGCGACGCAACTGGGGTCAGATCAATCGGGTGCTTGAATTGACAGTGTAGAGGAACCCCTGTGGGTGAGGTGAAAATGTGCCCGTACTCCTCCACAACCTTATCCATTTGTTGTTGTCGTGCAGAGGAGCCTTTTCTGGAGGTCGTGGCCATAGTATTCTTCTTGCCCTGGGGGCGGATCATTAGGAAAATGAATTTCCTGGTTTGGGAAATGAGCTTACTGCATTGTTTTGTAGTAACCAAAGAGATAGTAGCAGGAGGTGGTACCTCTGGTATCCTGTACAACTTATTTCCCAAAGTAACAATAACATCACAAGGCCAAGACTCATACACCGCATGACGCTTCCACAAGTATGGTTGTCCTAATAATACATCGAGAACATCAATAGGAACAACGTCACATAATACCTCATCCGTGAAGGGCTTGATGCTATAGGGAAGGCGGCACTGCTGGCTGACGCAGAGATCTTGTATGGATGTGGGTGAGCTGTGGTCGGCAAGCCCAACCGCTTCACGGAATCTGCCGAAATGAGGTTCTTTTGGCTCCCATTGTCGACAATGAATTGTACCGGGGAGCCCTTTACCCACATCTGGGAGTGGAAGAGATGTTCCTCCTTCTGGATCTTTGTAGTGGCAACAGTGGCATTGGGCTTTGCATCAATAATCTGTTGCCCTTTGTCATTCCCCTTGTCAGGTTCTGATTCAGAGTTAGAGCATGCATCTGACTCAGAAGCCCGCATCTCAGCCACCAGCGACTGCTTGGACCGACACTCACTTGTGTTGCGAGTGGAGCTCTTATGGAACTCACACCACTTTCCCATGTCCTTCTTTGGCTTTGCAGTGTTGTTCTTTGCTTGTGGCTTCGACAGGTTGTCTTGAGTCATTGTGCCTTGGCTCTGTCCTTTTTTCTATGGTTTGGGAGCACCTTTCCCTTGCTTTTGATTCCCAGATCCAAAGTCTTGCTTCTTCTGTTTGAATTTATGCTCAATCTTGGCAGCATACCGGTATGCCGTACCAAGCGAGGAGATGTCGAGGAGCTCCATTACCTCCTGAATGTATCTGTGCAGACAACTGTGATACTTTAGCACCATATTTTTCTCTGAATCTTTGATACCCAACTTGGTGCACAGGGTATGGAACAGATTCATCAGCTCATGCACATCTTGATCCCTTTGTTGCCGTAGCATGCTCCATTGTATGTACTTGTCCTCATAGCTCCCCACGGGATAATATTATTCCTTGACAGCGTCTCGGAAAGAATTCCAAGTGGGTATGACCGAGAACAAAGAGGGTTCTGTCTCGTCCTTTTTCTCATAGTGGTTTTCCCACCAGTCCTTGACATGGGGGGCAACTTTGAGGAGTGAAAAAATAATCTTCTCCCTATCGGAAAAGTCATGAACCGAGAAATATCCTTCTAATAGATTCAACCATCCATCTACGACATCTGCATCTATTTGACCCTCAAATATGGGAATGTCAAAATTTACTTGTACCTTAAAAGGAGTCACACCTCCAGAGTGGCTGCTGGATGCAGATGCGCCACCGGTGGGCAGCCGTTGAAGGATCTGGGAAAAGTTATCCATCATCGCGTTCCTTTGTTTTTCGAGGGCCTCCTTGAGAAATATTTTGATAAGATCTCTTGCTCCCTCATATTTCTTTTCGTCCCCCATGGGCGTCCGTCGGGGTTTGTGAGGCTGATCTTGCAAAGGTTCCACCATATTGAGCCCTAACTCCTTATACCTCGACCTCATTGGGGACATGCAAAGAAGGATCGAGAAAAAGTAGACCACTCTGATACCACTGATCCGGATTTATGCAGGAATGCAACAGAATAAACACATAACCATAAATACATAGATGCATTTGAAATAACACTTCATTTTATTAATATCAAAGAACTGAAATTTTCTTATAGACAGAATGGAAATAAAACTAGCTAGGGTGCTGGTAGCTATCTCTGAGGAGAGATGAGGCGGCTACAGGCCTCTGAACTGAGTTACAATGAGGCTCGAGGGCCTATTTATTATTGAGAAACAATGGAGAACCCTAAACATCCAAAAACCAAACCCTAGGAGATGAAGTTCCAAAACTATGGGCCTCGTTTGGGTAAATTGGTGTTTCAAGTTCCCAGGGACGTAACTTTGGCATAGTATCTCTGTTTGACACACATGATACATCATTAGAAAGATCTATCCGAGGACTACAACTTTCACCATGAATATAATTCTAGAAAAGAATGATACATAATGATATTCGCTAGAGGCGCGATGCCAAAAAACGTCGTTTAGGGCCTCAAAACGGCTCCAAAAGTTCAGGACCCGAAAAACTACTAAAAATAGTAAGTTGTGCCGAAACTGAAAAATTGAAAGAGACAATGGTGGGGCCCCAAGTGGAATAGGCGAGTGGCCACTAGTGTCCACTTGGATTATTGAGTGAGCCAAAAAAGTAACTTTCCTTACTTTTTGAGTACAACCTTGCAATTGCGAAGAGGACTAGTGTTGCAAAATTATTGGTAAGTGGAAATTAAAGGGCGTAAGAACGTTTTTGAAAAAATTTCAAACGTAAAAATTAAGTCTTCTATCCCTCCTAGCACCTCATGGAAAACGGGAATCCGCAAATTCTAGTCGTCAAATATGTGAAAAATGCCTTATGACGGGAAAAATGGAGGACTGATCCTATGCTGCTACATGAGTTAGGGTTTCATGTGGCAACATGGAACCTTGTATAGTTTTTCAAGGATAGGAAAGGAGAATATTGTCAGTTAATCATCACATGAAACTTCATCACCATTTGAAAATTGTGTCCTAATTTGAAACAATAAGACTACCCAACTATTTCATTATTTAATTTTGATTTTGTAATACAAAAAAATATCCTAGATAACTTAAATAATGTAAGCACTTTTGCAAAAATTTAGTGGAGAGAACCTTCAATTACATTTATTTTGAAGTTCCACTTTCATTTTAAGCCATTTTAATTAGTCTTTCATGGCTATCTAGTAAAAATTTCAACCTCTTGTAGAAATTTGTTTGTCACTTGTATTAGAAATGCAAAAATCAAATGTAAATAAAAATGATTTGAAATGCTAAAATTCAAATGTGCGCTACATAAAAATGATTTTTTTTTAAACTACATTAACGTCTGATATCACGCGCGCATTTGCCCTAAGCTCTTGCAGAACAACATTCACCCTCAGCATTCGCCCTCAGCTCTTGCAGAACAGCATTCGCTCTCAGCATTCACCCTCAGCTCTTGCAGAACAGCATTCACCCTCAGTTCTTGCAAAATGGTAAGTTATTACTGCAGGCCCTTCCTCCTATAGTAGGGTTGACCCTATTTGGGTTTTTTTGGAGCCTCTGAGAATACAAAGGTTGTGATTGATTATGGGGCACTGCCTATATTTGTGGAACTTCTTGCCTCTGGGAATGATAATGTTCGAGAACAGGTAGCACGTTCATTTTAGAGGCATAAAATTATTCTTCCCAACTATCTTTATACGTCTATAATTTTGGAATTTGATTTAAAAAACTACTACCCAACTTTGAGTTCAACTGGTGTTCGTGTAAGGCTATTTTGGCTTTGGGAAATATTGCTAGAGACTCTGCATCATTTAGGGATCTTGCCCTCAGTCATGGATCTCCGAGGCAAGTGCTTGCCCAGTTGAATGATACTGCCAGAATTTCAATGATACAAAATGCTACATGGGCTCTGTCAAATTTTTGCCGTGGTAAACCCCAACCACTATTCGAACAGGTAAGCAGAATACATTTTCTGCCTCTTCTTCTTAGTTCGCAGATACTGTGGATTTTTTTTATAGATCTTGGTGCTTGGTAGATTTGGACGTAATATGGACCTAGGCACTTGTTCATTACAATGACTCTGTCATCATGTTTTAGAAAATGCTCAGAAATTTGGGTTTCACAAGGGGATTACCCTTGCTTGCAATTATTGATTATCAATCACATTCAAAAAAAGTCTTTCGTAGCATTGTTGAGCTCTTTGTAGGTGAATTTCCGAGGCAATTTCACAATATATGAACTAAATTTGTCTGTCCTTTTCAATACTCTGCGCTTGTAACAGAACCAGACAAACAATCTAGTGGCCAATGCAACAACAACAACACCTCCTGTTGCAATGCCTGCAATTCACCCTCTCTGCACGCATGAATGACAATGGCACCCTCTTTTGTGAACAAGTACTGGAGCTGAAGGTACTGGTTTCCATTAGGATCGTGGAATTCAACATCCAAAATAGTATCAAATTCCACTGCAATAGTATTCCCCAGCGAGGGCAACAGTTCATTGAGACCTATTGGATTCATCACCCCCAAATAGCCTCCAGGGCTACCTAGAGTGTGATCATCTGGAGCAATAACAAATGCTCATCCATCCCCAATTGAAACAAGAACAGGACCCACATTGGTTACAGAAAAGGAGAAACACGTTTTGAAAGAAGAAGAAACTTTTGTATTAGGGTCCAAAAGTCGGTCTATTGTACAATGCCCTACCTGCACTTCAAATTTGTACTCCCAACTCCATGCTAAGGCTCACTGTGCCATTCTTCAGATGAGCATCTTAACCTGAAGTTTGATTCCAAAAAACCCAAGTCCCCTGTTCTATGCCCAAGACCTCTGTTACAATGAGTAGAGTTCTGAGCGAAATACTTCACAATAGGGAGCAAAAGAAACTTCGCAAAATTGCTCCGCTTTAGACTAATAATTTTCTATGCGAAAATTCAACTGCGGACAGTAAAAACATAATATCAAACATAACCAATCGACAATGGAATTTGAACATGAGGATTTATAACCACAGAAAACCCTCTCTAGGTTAAAAGAATTCAAGAATGGCTTTAAGATTCTACTAATGAGCGCTTACAACACCATAGAAATTACTGTCACAATGAAATCTGCTGGAAGCAAAGCCCTTGTACAGTTTCTACATTTCCACAGTGGAAGCAAGAATATTGCTATCTCTCATGATCTGCTTCTGTGGTCAAATCCTTTGCTATGGCTGTCTTGTTCTGCTAAACGTGGATCTGTCTTAGCTTTGGATCTAGTTCTCATTTAGGATCGTGGCTATCTAATCTTGATGTGGCTTTGACTATACAAATTTGTTCAATAGGAAAAGGTTGACTCTGCTATATATAGGAGCTTCAATGCTCTCAAACACTTTTTTGGGCATCTTTGTTTTGTCTCTGATTAAAGGCAGAACTATGTTGGCCTTGGTTTTTTAGTCCTTGGAACTTAGTTCTCTCATATTTGCCATCCTATCCCTAGTTTGCTACCGAGAAAGACATAACTTCACGATATCAAAATTTACTATTTTTGGCCATTTATCTTTAGTAATGGTACAGCCTTAATTTGGTGCATTCATACAGTATCTGAAGAGCACTCTAAAATTGTTATTCAGTATTTTAGCATAACTACTACATTTAACTGCCATGCTCTAATATTTATATCAACCATAAGCATTCTTAAGGTAGTTCCATGTTTGTGAAGCAGAAGGAATGCTTCTGACAGCTTCTTATCATAGTGGTACAATTCTGTTCATAGTTTATCTTTTATAAACCTCCAATTTTCCAAACGTAGTAGAGACTACAGTTTGCATCTGAAATTTTGGACAAATCTGTTTAGTATTCTACAGAAAATGCATTAAGAATAAAAAAAGCCCACAATTTGTAAAAGGCCCACAATTTTGTAAAAAGCCCACATTTTGTAAAAAGCTCACAATTTGTAAAATGCCCACTTTTATTTTCTTTTTGCTTATATATTGAGCTCCCATTGAGTTCAACAAGTCTTGGGTTTTCTACACCATTGAGAGATATTTATTGTTTTCTTTATAGGATAATTTTCATCAATGGAAGAAAACATTGGAGCTGGAAAAAAATTCAAAAGGGTGAAAGGGGTGATGGCAGAGTTTATTGCCCTTGTAAAAAATGTTGTATGAGAAATAATGTTAGAGTTTTAATAGAAACAACAACAGTGCATTGTAGGAAATATGGGCACATTGATGGTGGATCGAATGACTATCGTCTCGTGGTAATTAATTATCTATCTTCATTTTGATTATATCGTAAAATTTTATATTATTTTAATATTTTTTATATGCGCACTAATGTTTAATTATTAATGTTTGTAATTTTCATAAAGGCATAGTTGCCCCCCAACTTTTTGCAGATGATCAACCAGCTTCCACAGCAAAATAGTAGTAGATTAGATGATGTTGCACCAGTACAAGAGAATATTGCAGCGAATATTAGTATTGGAAATGATGTTGTACAAGGTGAAGAACATGAAGCGAATGATGAAGGTAATTTTAATGATCCCATGGAGGTAGATCATGATGACAATAATGAGATAGTTCACATTAATGATGGGACAAATCAAATGCTCCAAGACTTGTATGGTGAGTCAGATGATGATGGTGGAGATAGCAGTGACGGTATTTATGATGTACCTTTGATTGAAAGGTCAAGTGAACGAATTTTTGAACACTCAAATGCAACTCTTCTCTCTGCTACATTGTTGCTAGTGAACTTAAAGGTTATGAATAATTTGTCGAACAGATGTATGACACAACTCCTAAGGTATGCAATATGTATATATGATCACATATATGTAAATGTTGATTATTTTCCATTTTTTTTAATTGTAATAAATGTGTAAAATAATAACTTATATATAAGTTATTATTTTACACATTTATTACAATTAAAAAAAAGGGAAAATAATCAACATTTACATATATGTGATCATATATACATATTGCATACCCTAGGAGTTGTGTCATACATCTGTTCGACAAATTATTCATAACCTTTAAGTTCACCAGCTCTCTGCTATTGTTGCTGGTGAACTTAAAGGTTATGAATAATTTGTCGAACATATGTATGACACAACTCCTAAGGTATGCAATATGTATATATGATCACATATATGTAAATGTTGATTATTTTCCCTTTTTTTAGTTGTAATAAATGTGTAAAATAATAACTTATATATATATATATATATCATAGTTATCAAAACCGGCCGGTCAGGACGGCTGCTGGTTGGAACCGGCCTTGCAACCCGGTCAATAGCCTATTCTCACCTGTTTTGGCCAGTTAAGTAAGGAACCAGCCAGTTTATGCATAAACCGGTCAGTTTCGTACTTAACCGGCCGGTTAGGTGCTCCTCCATGAGTTGAAAATTCCTCAGTGTCTCCTCCATGAGCTGCAAATTCCTCTATTATAATAGCAACAAAATTGTCTAATAACTCATACTCAACACCTTATAGTAGCAACAATACACATGATGACTGATAAATACAAGGCTGGCTCGCATAAAATCCCTGGCAGCATGCAACTCATCAAGTGTACTTGATGACAATTTCTGTTCTCAAAACAATCAGTAGCAACCTTATTTCACACTCAGCTAGGAACTGTCAGACCCTCTCTCTCTGCTCACACATAGCAGCAGCATAAATACAAAACCTTTCACACAGCATACAAGAAATTTGATCATGGCATCAAGGCTGATGCAAATGGTCTGATGCCACTCAAGGGAAAACAACATACAACCTAATGAAAATGTGACTGGCAATAATAAATTGACCACTAGAAAATTCCCGCTTGGAAATGCACTAAACTGGCTACTGAGTTTTCTGGGTTTTAATGAATCTTTTCAGTGATAAATTTTGTCAAACACATTGTGAGCAGACTGCTAAAGTTGTAATGCTCTCTCAACTTGTTACAAATAACACTAATAGTGGGTTTCATAAACCAATTCAATACCTCTAAGTGTTGTAGATGTTTTTCTAGAAATTTATTGGCAAGCAAACATAGATAATGAAGAATACAAGATCTTCAAAATGCTGGTCTGATATATATATATATATATATATATATATATATATATACTGAACCCAGAATTGTCTTTAAGGCTGATACAATGAATTGACAACAGATCTGAGCAGGGACATATTGTATATTATAATATTAACTCAACAATAAAACACAATGAATAATATAAGAGAAACCTGATACATTACTTCAACAAGTTTGCTTATGTATTTTTCGATGATATGTATTGCATTTGGTGCCATTTTGATATATTCACCTTTGCATGGTATATAAATGAGCAAACTTTTCATATTTTGTCTCTATTGGCTTGGAATCATGGTTGCAAATCTTAAAAATAGTTTTTATTTATTTATTTATTTTTTTCATTTTATTAAAAAATAATTATTTAATGTATTTTTTTTAAAACCGGTTCATTGAGATCTGATCGCTACCGGTTAGACCGGTTCCGGTTCGAGACTCGGTTCATTAGCTCCACCGATCCGGTCACCAGTTCCGGTTTTAATAACTATTATATATATATATATATATATATATGATTAATAATCTTTACAAGACACTACTTTTTGTTTCTGTTGTAGATTGTTGAGTGAATATTTGTTACCATCGCCAAATAATTTACCTCGAACATATCGAGATCTACGTGCTATTATGAAACACTTTGGAATGGAATATAACACTATAGATGCATGTCCTAAAGATCATATTATATATTATGGAGAACATGCATTGAAAATAGAATGTCCGAAATGTGGTACCAGTAGATATTGAACAGATCAACTAACCAAAAAGGTGCCTCAAAAGGTTCTTCGTCATATTCCCATAATTCCATGTTTGCAGCGAATGTTCAGGTGTAATAGCATAGCACAGTTTATGGATTACCATACAAAGAATAGAAGTGGAGATGGTGTTCTTCGAATGCCTGTAGATGGTTCTGCATTTAGAGAAATCGAGGAAAAATATGTAGATTTTAAAAATGAACCTCGTAATGTTAGGGTTTCATTGGCAGCTGATGGTGTTAATCCATTCGGAGAGCTTAGATCTTCTTACTCAGTGTGGCCTATTTTCGTTATCAACAGTAAAATTCCTCCTTGGATGTCAATAAAGAGGAAGCACATAATGTTGACTATGATTATTCCAGGTATTTGATACATTATTTCTTTGAATGTAACATTTTCATTTCTCTCGTTGTTTGAATAAATATATATTTTATTTATTTACTTAATTATATATACATATATCATGGGAGTAATTATTATGTACCGTAATTTTGAACAATTAGGTAAGTACCAGGTCAAATATATGAATGTATATATTGAGCCTCTTATCGATGAGCTAATACAGTTATGGCATGGCATCACTATGTATGACATCACTAAACCAATCAAGCATAAGAGATTTCAATGTCGTGGAATGCTTGTATGGACAATTCATGATGCCCCAGGACTAACACATGTTTTTGGTATGTAATATTTCATTGCACTTTAATATGATACATAATTATCTAAATTAGATATACCATATTGCATGTTTTAAAAATGATCTCATAGTATATTAATTGTTATTGATCCATCTATTGCAGGTCTTCAAACAAAGGGTAGATTTGCATGTCTAGTTTGTGGCCCTCAGATGAAGTATCGTCATTCACCAGAATTAAAAAAGATGGTGTTTGATGAGTTTAGGCACTTCCTCCCTAGGAACCATAAGTATCGTACTACTGAAAAACATCTTTTCAATGATAAAGAAGAAACTAGATTAAAACCACAAAGAATGACACCTCAGTTGTGGATGTTGGAATATAACAGAATTAATAATCGTCGAGCAGCTGGTACGTAATTTGTGTGTGTATATATATATATTATTTGTTTATGTAATGTTTGGAATTTTTGTTTTAACTAATGAATTTATTTTATTGTATTTTATAATTAATATTGTTCTGATTTATTTTATTCTTTGATATCAAGGTCATCATCACCGTGAAGGTACTAATATTGTACTTCCACCTAGAATGAAATGTTATCCTTCTCAATTCGCGAGGTTGCCCTACTATGAGGACCTAAAAATAGCTCATTTGTTTGATACAATGCATGTTGGGAAGAATGTGACAGAAATGTTATGGCGAACCATAGATGGTGCACATGAGAGAGATAAAATTGACAAAATTTGTGCTGACATTGAGAAATCAAATCATTCAATGAAAAGTGTGATCGACGGATCAAATAACAATGGAGGTCGAAATTATAATAATATTCCATGGTTATTAACAGAACAACAAAGCAATGATGTAAAAGAGGTCGTTAGAAGAATTAAATTTCCAACAAGTTTTGCTTCAAACATAAATAATATCTTAACAAAGAAAGGTGACTTCAGTGGGGTGAAAACACATGATTGGCATACCTTTGTTAAGGTAATTTTTTTGGTATACGTTTTTGTTTGTTATTGCTTGAATACATATTTTAAATTTTCCTTTTTTTTCTGTTTAATTTGGAAACCAATAACGATTCATTTTTTATTGTTATAGTATGTTCTACCTGTATCTCTCCCAAACGACTTCGACAATAATGTCAAACAAGTTATATATGGTCTTAGTAAATACATGAGGTAAGTAGTTTTGATTTATACGCAAAATCTAATTGCTACAATTTATTTTCGTACTTGATGAAATGATGTAGTAATTTACTTGTAATGAAATATATATTATGTTTCATTGAAATAACCTTGCATAATGATTTGCAGATGGTTGTCATTGAAAGAAATCCATCAAGATGACATAAAGTATTGGAAGAGAGAAATTCCTTGGCTAATGTGTGAAATGCAAAAGTATCTACCTCCAAAATTTTTCAATGCACAAGAACACTACTTGATACACCAAGTTGAGGAGATTGAAATGTGTGGACCAGTACACACAAGGTCAATGTGGATTGTCGAGAGGCACCTGAAATCCTTGAAGGCTTTGGTTAAACAAAGAGCACGACCTGAGGGTTCTATGGTGGAGGGATATGTGGTATATCAATCCATGGTGTATATTAGTCATTATCTTTTTAAATTAGCTGTGCCAGTCATGAAGGCGGTGGATTGCATTTGGGATGTGAACTCCATCAAAAAATTTGAAGAGGAGCACCTGTTGGGAAAAGGTAGAATGAAGAAAGTGAGAGGTAAAAGATTTATTATGTATAATACATATAATGTTTCATTTTTTTACATCATGTATATGATCATTATATTCATTTATGTCTTATTCTTTCATAGTTTATTAATTAATATAATTTACCATGGTTATAAGTAATATTTATTAATATTGGTGAATTATTGTTTTTTTATTCAGGTGCTCAAGATTATGAGGCACTACTTTTATACATTGCAAAAAATCTTGAGTGGATGATTGAATGGATTGAAACATGTAAAGCACATAACAACGGTAGGTTATCATGGCAACTACTGTCTAAATTGATTAGAGAAGCATATCATAGTGGAGATGGGAATGTTACGGACAGGGAAATTGATTTAGCATATGATTTGAAAGATAGAAAGGTAAGCAATTAATTCACCTATTTTATTCATTACTTATTTTATACTATATTTATAATGTGACAAGAAGTTTGATTTTTCAGTTAATTTTCATGCTGTGTAAATTATATGTTTAATTATTAATTGAGAATGCATCTTTTTCATGTTTGGCATATTCCAGTTGAAACACCACAAGGCTATGTGGTGCAATGGTCATCAATTTCACGTTAAACAGTTGGATGATGACAGGAAAACTTCTGATAGTGGGATAACTACAGTATTCCAGGTCACTAATGTTTCCTCCAGGAGTGACAAACATCCTTGAGAATCTGAAAACAGATATTATGGGTTCTTAGATGATATAGTTGAGTGTGACTTTAATTCCTTCAAAATAGTTTTTTTCGATGTCAAATGGTATAGGCTACGAATGAATGTACATGATGATGATAGAACACTTATTCAACATGGCAATGGATTTACAATGGTTAAAACATCACAGTTTGAAGCAGGAAAAGATCGCTATGTTTTTCCAAGCCAATGCGAACAAGTCTTTTACTCAGAGGTTCCAGGTGAGAACGAATGGTCATTTGCTATTAGATATGATCCAAGAGGAAGGCTAGTATAGTATACTATAGAGGAAGAAGATGATATTGATCAAGAAGAAGATGATGCAGTGGCAGATGAGCAGGAAGATGCATTGACAGACGAAGAAGATATCTTAGAAGATGAACCAGGCATAGGAGATGAGGCAAAAATTATTGATGATGATGTCGATGAGGATATTATTGAAAATGACATAATTGATGATGATGATGACATGGTCGATCATTTCAACACCGTTTCTGAATCAGATGTTGATATAGATGTTGATCAGTTGGATGAAGATCAAGAAGATACAGAAGAAGAATATTGATACATATGTTATGTTCGAGTATGAGCTGGTATGTTATAAATTTATATTTTAATATGTAGGAATTATTGTCTGTTGGGAAAAATACTGAGAGGGGGGGTGAATCAGTATTTAGGGCTGACTGAAAACTTTTCACCAGAGATCTTATTATGCTGTTAATTCTTTACTTAGATTATTGCATCATTATTTTAGTAAACATGTGAAAAGAAATAATAGAATAAGCCATTACACAAAAGGAACACATATGAACACCAGTATTTAAGGTGGAAACCCAATTTGGGAGAAAACCACCGCTGCTGTCGTCTCAGTCTTCAATATTTATTATAAAGAAAACATCTTACAATTTTGTGTTGGCGCAGACTCGTACCAGCACGCAGGCACCAACCTGCAGAAGGCTTCAACCTTATCTCATTCTCCAGCCTCTCCTGGAAGGGAGCTTCGACCCCATGATTTAACACCAGCTTGAACTGGCAGAAAGCTTCCTCTTCTATGCAGAAGACTTCAACCCTCAGATCCACCGAATTTCTTCAATTTCTTCATCAGAATTGCATCAGATATTTATTATTTCTTTGCTGATCTTCCTAGAGATTTTTCATTTCCTCGATCAACTCCATAGGTGCATCATGGATTCAGCGTTATCAGACAACAGAGTTCGATCATGCAGATCTCATAAAGATATTTTTATTTACAATGCCTCTGCATGCACACCTCGTACTATGATTCTCATCACCTTATATAGTTTTCGCCTTTATTGAAACCATGGGTCAAAACCATTCAATTGCTAATGGTATTATTAAAAGTCGAACCAATCCAAATTGAAATCCCGATCTTTGTTCTTCCATGCTCGAATTGTCCCAAAGGTAATCTCTATCTTCGCCAAATAATACTATAGCCAAGGTAAAGTACCAATAACGTGCCGCTGATGGTTTTCTTTCTTTTATTTATCAAATTCGTGGAATTTGATAAATAAATATTATTCACAACCTTTGGCAATTAAATATATAATAGAACTTTATAGTAATAACTAGCGCTTTTATCAAAAGGCTTTTAAGTAGACCTTTGGTTCCGGCCCCACATACATAATCGACGGCCCAATCAATATAATTTAAAAAACTGGAATTTGATAAATAAATATTATTCACAACCTTTGGAAATTAAATATATAATAGAACTTTATAGTAATAACCAGCGCTTTTATCAAAATGCTTTTAAATAGACCTTTGGTTCCGACCCCACATACATAATCGACGACCCAATCAATATAATTTAAAAAACTGGGGCCCATCGCTTACGATTGTTTCCATCCGACAGCGGAGAACACATCGCTTGGCATCAGATGATCCAACGGATATCGTTCATTGATGATGCATGGATGATAACGCGCGATGGCGCGCCGTACCTTGGGTAAATTTCGCGCATCTATAGCAAATGAACACCGTCCGATGACCCCTTCCCAGATCAACGGTGCTTATCAATATCGCTGGGCATCCTGGCTCGAGCAATAACGCGCGATGGCGCGCAGTGACAAGCGGTTTTGTGGAGTCGTACAAGGACGCGTGTCGCGCGTTCTATGGAATCGCTCCCAACCTCTTGAAAATTGCTTGCTCGTAGAAGGTGGTGTGATAGAAACCACAAACCACCTTTACTGTTTTCTCGGTCACGGTTCCGCTCTTCCACGCAGGGTTCCGTCGCGCTTCTGTTTGTTATGTTCCACCTCTTTCCTTCCAGGTTCCGTTCATGATTCCAAAGGGTTAGTCCATGTTCCACCAAAAGTTCAATGCCAAATACTCTGTTTTAGTTCTTTCGCGTTATAACTGGTTTGCTCTCGCTCCTCGTTCCTTTCTCCATGAAATCCAGTCAGCTCCTTACTAATAGCGTAGACCCTTCCATCATATATTTAACGAATATATATAACTCCATTGTCTACCAGTTTGGATGATACACTGTCAACCGTATTAACATCGGTTTTTCGATCAACATACAGAGCACAAGGTTTCTTACGGATGTCAATTATCCTTCATCATTAGGATGCATACATATGTTCACACATGAATTAACTCGTCCTTATTTATATCGATTCTCCATTAAATACAGAGCTTGCCATCAAGGACAATCATATAATAGGATACAAGAAACATATTGCCAACATTGTCTTTAAAAAATTTACTAATTATGCGGGTTTGTTGCATGTTGTTTATTATTTCAAACCAATAAATAATGGCCTTACTATTGTTTATTATTTCACAGGATTCACAGGATTCATTTGATTCTATGGTCAGGTCTCTGAAAAAACAAATTAAACACTTAAATAGTCAAGATCTGGAAGACAGGCTTTACCCCCACCATAAATTGTTGAAAAACCGGCCTTCAGTTCAGCTTGCTGTGCTGAAGACGAGGGTGGATTTGCATGATCAGTTGAATGAAAATGAATAAGATATTTGGGGTGCTTTTGAGGGCAGATCCATAAGCCCCATAGATGAAGATCCCATTGCTGCAGAATTTCTGTCTGCGTTAAAGCACAAGTATAGTGTTGTATCGGAATACAAATTAGAGGGCAACTATACCAAGTCTAAATCAACTGAATCCAGTTCTAGTTCTCTTGAACTTACCAAATTAAAGCCAGAAGTAGGATTTACAATCTCTAATGGGAACGGGTATGGTAGTTCCAATATTGGATTGGATGTCCGGAGCTCTGCAATAGGCACTGGACTTGATCGTAATGAACCCCAACTAATTCAATGTGATGAAAATATGGACTTTGATGATGATCAGGAAAACAAGCCAGAGAATTTTGGCAATATTGAAGAAACTGAAGAGGTTTCCTGTGATCGATGGAATCAACTCAGCCATAAGACATCTACTGCAGGCTGGTTTGTATCAGATGGAGAATCGGTTATGCTTTCCCATGATGATGGATGCTGCTCTTTTCACGATATAGCAAATTCAGAGGTGTGGAGGTTTTAATTATTGTACTTAATTTTGGGGTTTATGGGTGTTATAATTTATACATTTTGGGATTTTCTATTAGAAATAGGGAAAATCCTAGGGGTTAGATTATTATCATGGTTTAAATTTCTATATTTGAAATAAAATTCACCAATTTCTATTTAAAAAAATGATTTGCCTAAATATTTGATGTAGTTTAAATAGGATGTAGTTCATTTCAAAGACTGTTGAAATTTTCTAGAAACTATTATTGGGATTTCAAGAATATTTATGCACTCTTTAAATTTTCCCTTAACATAAAGGGCAGTTGATGTATGAGTAATACTCAGTATTGTTTTTTTCCAATCTCCAGGAGAAGGCTGAATATAAAGCTCCATATGGGCTTACCCGAAACATGTGGGGTGATTGTTGGTTGATCAGAGCAGCTGGTTCAGATGGTCGCTCTGGTAAATATGTTGTGGCAGCATCTGCAGGTTGTACATTGGACTCAGTTTTCTGTTCATGGGACTTTTATAATAAAGAAATTATGGCATTCCATACTGAATCAGAGGCCTTCACTTCAACGTCCAGTACCATCTCTCCAGTTTTGGCAGAGAGGGATGTCTCGAGGAGAAATTTTGGCTTTGCAAATGTTGTGCTAGAGAATCAACATTGGTGGTACATGCCATGTGGGCCTCTTATGGTATCTACTGCCAGTGCCCAAAAGACAGTTAATATTTATGATATTCGTGATGGAGATCCTGTGATTTCAATGTGTTTGTTTTGAAAGTTTAGGTTTCATAGTAAATCATCAATGGGCTCTAAAATTAGGCCACATTGAAATCTTGGATACATGTTTCATGCCAAAATCAGTTGTATCTTCCATAAATACACAATCTTGGACCACTCTGTATAAATCTGCTTCTCGGACAATATTGCATCTCCCTCATTATACAGGTGGTGTTCTTACATGCATAGCAAAGGCATTGTTTTGTCAATCATTTTTTTAAGTCACTAGATATTGTGGGTACAAGTATCTAGGGTCTCCACATGAAACTGTGTTGCCCAGAGACTCACTCTGCCTGTCCTTAAATTTGTAAACATAGTAGTATGCATAAGACGATTTTTTGTCAAAGTCCATAATTTTTTTTAAGTTTTATCCATCCCAGTTTTGTTGTGAATGCACAGGTTTTTGGCTCAACACATATCTGTTATATCTTTGTACTTTTCCTTTACTAACTGTTTGAAATTTCTAGTTATATTTAGAGGTGTCTTTTAAGGGATGAGGGGAATTACTTGGATTTAGTGCTCCCAGGCTTATCATTTATTCTCCAAATGAAGCCCTGTAATCTGTAACACTATATGGGCATGCGGCTCACTTGTTAAAATATAGTTGATACAATATGTTGTACATGAAGCCTGGAATTGTGTACATTCCTGGAATATATTAATTTGCAGGCATGCTTAAAAGAGAGATAGGGTTTGATAAAATCAAAAACCCTGAACATGAAGAAAAAAAGAGGCAATTATTTTATACAGATAGAACCAAGACACTATCTCCTCATTAATAACAAAACCTCAATCCAAAAATCATATGTACAAATTCTAGAAGTCGAAAGTTGAAAATTTCTGAAATGGAACCAGGCCCTTTTCAAAAGAATAAATTTAGTAAAAATGAGGGTGAAGAAAGTTATCTTATCAAAATTTCCACATACCGTGTTAGCAAGGAATGACTCCGAGTCCTGAGCAGTGAGACTGAGGAATTTCTCTTTTGCTGCAGGTTGCAGTTCTCTTCTCCAACACAATGAAAAGAAAATTCTTAGCTTTGGAGTCTGAAGCCCGAGTCACAACTTGGAAGTTGGTAAGGAAAATTATCAGGATTGTTGCCACTTGGCTTGGAGTTCGCAGCCTCATTAATTTTCTTTAATGCATTTCCTTCAATGCTGCAGTTGTCACTGGCCAGAAACCTTTATAATAAAATTTATTAGACCCGTCACGCTACGAGGAAAATTTGACGTGATCACTGATCATTGATTTCTTATTGTGATAACAAACATTGGAGATTTACTGTCCTGTTTTAAAGTTTCATTTTTTTTTAAAAATTGAAACCGCCGTCGGTATACCGACGTCTTGTAAGCGTTGCTCTTTTGATGTTTTGAACGATTTCCATTTTCTTCGGTCTTGTGACGTCCGTCGATATTGCGACAGTTCTAGAAACGTCGGAAGAGTGATAGCACAAAGACGTCGGAATTGCGATAGTTCTTCCTGGCGTCGATATTGCGACGCTACTGGAAAGCGTCGGTCTTGTGACACTTTTGCAATATGTCGATCTTCTGACACTTTTGTATGGCATCAGAAATGCGACAGCTTGCAGACGTCAGAAGAGCGACCGTATAAAGACGTCGGAAGAGTGACCGTATAAAGACGTCGGAAGAGTGACGTTCAAAACGTCGGACGACATTTCGTCAGAATGGCAACACTTTACAAACGTTGGAAGAGCGACGTTAAAAACGTCGGACCAAATTTCGTCGGAATGGCGACACTTTACAAACGTCGGTTTGGGAAGTGTCGGAAGAGCGACGCATGTTTGGAAGCGATGGAAAAGTGTCGGTAGTGTGACACTTTGTAAATGCGTCGGAATTGCGACCGCACGACAAACCACGTTTTTCCCGTCCTCGAACTGTCGCTCTTGCGACGACTATGTGTTGGAATAGCGACGATTTGGGCGTCGGAAATTGCGCCAAATGTTCTAGTGCTAGTGCAAAAGGATATGTGACTTATGAGTTCCTACCAAAGCCCAGGGTACTGTAGTGATGATGATATTACAACAATAAGTATATTGTTAATATTCTATTAGTTTTGTCTTTGATTATATATTTTTTCACAATGTCTAGCATTTTAGATAGGGAAAATAAAAGTTTATATATATATATATATATATATATATATATATATATATATATATATATATATATATATATATATATATATATATATATATATAATAAAATAAATCTATTTCCCAAATCTTATTGGATAATAAGTTTGAAGTGTTACTACAAGCTTTGGTATTCCCTATGTTTGAAATAAATATTTTTCATTATATAGATTAATCTCTAACAAAAAATGATCATGACTCTAACAAATACTAATGTTGGCTCTAACAAATAATAATGTTCAGCATTGACTTAGAGTTTCGCTAGCTAGCATTTGGAATAAGATTGCCTACTTGCTTTCCCATCGCAATTCTTGGACCATCAAACCACCTAACCACCATCCTACCACCTCACCACCTTTCTATTATCACCATCATTGTGCCCCCATGGCATAGAATATTTAAATCATTCTCATAACATGCATAATGACATCCATTGTTGTAATAGCCCTTGGTTGATTTTCCACGTAAATAAAAATAATAACCAAGGCCAGGGGACATGTATTCCAAGATAAATGTTGGGTAAAACATAGTGATGGGGATAACTTGTGATTAACTAATAACTATGGAAATTGACAAAGGCAAAGTGGTATTAATTGGAATTTTATTTATAAAAATAAAAGGAAAATAGGAGAAAAGGGTGGGTTGTAGAAATTTGAATAATAGATGAATTATTCTCCGAGATTATCCTGATTACACACTATTTGAACTTCATGCATAATAAATAACCTCTTCTACCATTGATCATCAATTTGCGGAATTAGAAGCAGTCGCATGCGCACATTAAAACATAATCAAGCACACATATAACACAGTATGTAATAGGGAAAGCTTACAGCTGAAAACCCCCAACTATCTGTATATTATAATGATAGAGAATATGTAACAATACATAGCACAAACTTGTCACAAGCTCTCAACACTATCTCCAATTGTTACACACTAACTAGCTCAGATATGAACAAGTCACAAGTTCAAATCTCCTCCACCTATTAGCCTGCCTCTACTACGTAATCCAAGATGAATAATGATGAGATCCAAGTTTGAATCCCACTGGCTTGTACTGTGCAATCCTCATTGGCAATCTCAATCAATGTGTGTTCAAATCTCATGCACAGCTATAGTCACAACTGATAGTAGACTCACTCTTTCACCCACCTCTAACACTGGTCTCCACTGAACTGCCCATGCACTGCAGTTAACTGATGTATTCTTTAGTTGATTTATGAGTTAATAATTAGTGAATTAATTAATAATTAATTCACATCACTCATCACTAGTGTATTTATCATTTAGACTAAATACAACTAGTTCAAATAAGTTAAACTGAACACAACTCCATCAACTGTCTCATCAACTCCACCAAACTCTACCACATGAGTTCTAACTGAAGTCAACCATGCAATAGCTGAACTAACCCCTAGGAATAGCGTAATTCCTTCTGTCAGCTGCATGTGCCACATCCGTAGCTCGAACTGAAGTGCTCCAAGAGAATAAGATAATGTTTATAGTCCAAATATTATTAAGAGCTAATAATATTCGCCTGATCTATTTTTAGACTGGCAGTCTAAAAATAGACTCCGCCTAGTATGTCTAAAAATAGAGGTCCATCTATTTTTACCAACTTGACCAACCATCCACAAATATCATCCTGCAACTCATAGACCATGATCCATATGTCTAAAAATAGACATAGTCTAAAAATAGACTTTGCGCCAAAAATAGCTTGCGGGCCCACTTAGTGAAGGCGACTTCTTTTCACTAAGCTCCATCATCTTGTTGCATTCTCAACATGGGTCACAAATTTGCATGAGGAGGAAATTGAAGGAAAAATAGAGGAAAATGAAGAAAATAAAGGCCTCAATGATAAAAAGGATTTTAAGGATCAGTTCACAAATTTTTTTCAGTTTTTCCTTGGAGCTCTCTTCTATTCTCTCACACTCTTTCACACTTAGAGAAATGTTGGAGCATTCTTGGAGAAATTTGGAATACTTGGATTGGAGAAAGAAGACAAGGGAACAGGTGGATCAACAACTACATCTAGAATGCCTTGTAGGTAACAGGTTGCGTGTTTGATTTATTTTTTGATTTATGGATGCATGGTATATTCATGTGAATATCTGGTTACGCTTTGTCATTGGCATGGGGGATTTCCTAGATTGACAGTGGTTTTAGTCTTGCCTTGCCATCCTGGATAGCCATGGTGTTGTGGGTTTTTCTACTTAATTGTTTCCATTTGGTGCTCATGATTCCTTATGGTTGTGGGTTGGAACAAATGCTTTGGAAGCTCTAGAACAACTTGGGTTGAGTTACTAGTCCTGAATCCTAGGTTGTAAAAACGCTTTGGAGCCCTTAGTGGGCTGAGTTACTAGTCCTAGATTCGGGTTGGAAAAATTCTCTAGAGTCTTGGAAGGTTGTGGGTTGAGTTACTAGTTCCTGGAGCCCTGGACAACTTAGGTAGAGATCGATCTGGATGGTATTAGTGATGTATGACCGTGAGGTAGAATCACTAGTCAAGGGTTGAGGTAGTTTTTCCTCTTGAAGCCTTGGTTTGGTTTTCTTTAGTTTATTTCATGAGATCCCACATTCACACTTGGAATATGGTGTAGGAGTGATTGGTTGAAATAGAGATTTGGTTCAACCCAATCTATGGTCGGGTGGTATGTGGGAGACCCCGACTTGGTTGGTATTTTCATATTTTAATAAGAGATATTATTATCTTGTGATTCGTGTATATTTATTAGTGATATGTTGGTAATATTATGGTTGGATTTCCATGGTTTATATGTTGGTTATTTTCTGGTTATATGTTGTTTATATGATTTGTATATTTTTTGGCTCATGTCATGAATTGTTTAGCTATTGATCGATTGATGAATGTATGGACTAATAAATGTTATTTCAGCTATGTAGAGATGGTATAGGGCCTTATCCGTGATTCTAAGATGAATCTTAGACTTTTATGATCATATATGCATTAATGAATTGTAGCTTACATGTTTTCCATGTGTTTGATGAAATGCCTAATATGTTTTGGTCAGTATAGGTCAAATTTTTAGTTGAGATTGTATTTATAGATTTTTTTCCATGTTAGATATGATTTTGGAAAGTCTCATGCAATTATGGGAAGTTTTTTGGAGCCAGGCTTGAAAAGGTGGCATTAATCCTGGGACCACATGCTCAGATTTAGAGAAATTCGGCTATAGTGCATGGATGCATTTTTGTGCATACGGTTGGAGGACTCCAACCATAAGGAGGACTTGTTGTGGGTGCATTTGTGGGCCTAGTGCAAAGAAAAAGGGGTCCATCTCAAGGTTTAGATACTTGGGGTGATTTCTCAACCCTTAAGTGACATGTATCCCATGTAACATGTTAGTATGTGGTCATTTTGTCAGCCCCACTTCCTTAATTAGATCTAGGAGGTCAGCTCATGTCATAGTAAATCTTTATCTCATGTTTACCCTGGTAGGATGGTGAAATTGGGTGAATGCGGGAGGGGTGGTTACAGATTGGTATTAGAGCTCCTAGGTTCAAGCACTTGGATTGGATGGGAAGAATGTTTTTTTCACGCATTCATGTCAGTTGTCTATGTGTTTGTTATGCATGCATTTTGATAGTCACTTTTGTAGTAGTGTAATTATGTAGAGGTTGATGATGTTGATGCTAAGATGATTGATATGTTGATTTCATTATATATACATATGTTGCGATAATCTAAATATATTTTACAGACAAGATAGCCTTCCCTGAAATTCATCAAGGTATGTTGATTATGTTTATATTTGGTTATCTAACATGGTATGTTTGTAGGAATTAGAAGATAAAAAATGACAAGAAAAATGATGGACTACAATTCATGTGATTCTCCCTACATATCAGATGAAAAACATGGTGATGATTACTCTCTGACATCGCAGATACATTGAGAAGTTTGAAAGCAAAGATCAGAAGTTGTAAGGCATGTTAGCCACCTATAAAAAATTGTCATATCAAATGGTGGCTAAATCTCTTTTAGCCTTTAAGAAAAAATTTCATGACCAAATTGTTAGTTCTTAAAGTCTTATGAAGATCTTCACTCCTTGAATTAATCTTCACTGTTGTTTCCCTCTTTATCCTAAAGAACCTGTTGTTTGCCAAGAGAAAGACTGCTTAAAAACCCCATTTTCCCTTCATTTTACTCCTCCTTCCACTCATAAATAAACCCCATTTTCATCCTTATTTATGTCATAAAAATCCTCTAAAAACCTCCATTTGGCTTCCAAATCATCAAAACCTCCCTTTTAAACCTCATATTTCTCTGTTATTTGGTTTAAAAATGCCTTCATTTGCCTACCGAAATCTCCATTTTGCCTTAAAAAACACTGTTTTTGGGGTTAAAAACACTCTTCCGAAATACAAAAGGTATTAAGCCCCCATGCTCTTAATTACTTTAACCCCCACTTCATATGCCCTTAGCCCCGCAATCGGGCGCTTAAAACATGAACCCCCCATGTTAAAAGTTTTTCCTCTACTTAAATTATTTTTCTCGACAATATGGTTTTGGGTAGATATGGACCGTTGATCTATATGGATCAACGACCAACATGTTACTTCACTCTCCGACCATTTCACCTTACCTTTTCCTCGTTCAAAAGCATCTGCCTCCTTATGTAATTTTGATCATCCATTTATAAAATCCAATGGTCAGGATTAAACCCGACAGCCCCTTGCCCCTTTCCTCCTTTACATAATAACTCACCCCATCTATTAATTTTGACCATCTATTCAAAAGATCCTGCGGTTGAGCTTTAATATGATAGGCCCAACTCCTTTGGGACCTACCTCCTGCCTCGTAAAAACACCTACCCACTCACACGGTGCCACGTGTATTCCACTGTCTCCCCAACCCTACAGCTTTCCCCATCGCGTGCGATCCACATCGTCGGATCTACAGCCATTCATCCAATGACCAGAAATTTGTTTCACGTTTTTTTTGCATATGTGGTTTAATGCCAAAAAAAACGCGAAATGGGCAGTTTTCTGAGGACGCATGTCAGCAAGCGTACCATATTGCATTTTTTTTTGCAAAATTTTGAAACCGCCTCAGTGCCGCACGAAAACCATTTTGGTTTTTCGATAAACCACCACCCTCTGCAATGAATTTTCTCATTTGATCTTTTTCATCCATCGTTTTAATCCAACGGCTCAGATCATATCTCGATCACAACTCACTTGCCCTCCGTCTTTTCTCCAAAGGTTTCATCACAAGATCTTAACCACCCATCATTTAAATCCAATGGCCCAAATCACTCTGCAACCCCAAGCTCACCCTTGCTCCCTTGCTCCCAAAGCATTTACTATGGAATTAATGATACTTGAACCCTAGAAACTCTTGCACCTCCTCATTTTCTTATAAAACCTCCTTGAGGAGCACATTGTAAAGGGTTGGTCTTTGGATATCTGTTGCATGTAAATAGTTTTCTGAAGCTTTTGTAGCCCTGTTTTTTAATTGAAGATACATAATTTGAGATGAGAAGTTTGAAGCTGTAGAGACCCACTAGACTTGATGATTGTAACTAGTTTGAACATCAAATACAAGCTGATTTATGGGATCTTGGTCTATGTCAATTGTGATGTGTTTCTTATTGTAAATTGTTATTTTCTTTTGTTTCCATTTTGTCCACTTTTCTTTGATAAAGAACAACAAATATAGAGCTAGGATTTACTCTTACAAGTACCCTACTCTCACTGATAAGCTTTATCTTTATGTTTTCCTCATTTGTGTATTTAAGAATGATTCAATACAGTCCAAGCAGTCAAGGAATGTTGGTGAGCCCATGTCTTACTGTCTCAACTTTAAACATTTTTCTTGAATGAGAATTTCATTACATGCTAAGTAGAGTTGTACTAGGAAAGTTTATGGTTTGCCCTGTCTTCTAGTTCTCCAAAGGTTGTTTGAAAGTTTCCCTTAAGAGTATGTTGAAAGTAGGCTAGTTTCAAAGTAATTACCTGATATTAGATTACTTTTTATGTTTATCATGATTGTTTTCCTTTTGAATACACTGAAAGTAGGCTAAGTTAAAATTCTTTACTTGATCTTAAGCTATTCTAAGTGTTTTAAATGTTTTCTATTGAAAGTACATCAAAAGCAGGCTAGTTTAAAAGTACTTACCTGATCTTAGATTACTTTTATGTCTTTCCTTAAGTACATGCCAAAAGAAGGATAGTTTCAAAGTACTTACTTGATCTTAGGCTGTCCTTTGTTCCTTCATCTGTTTGATTTCTCTCACTCCATTTCTTATTTTTTCATTCCATAAAATCAACTTAAAGAGATCCTTTGACATAGCTGACTTGCCCCATGGACCACTCTTGAACCTTGCTGTTCAATTAAATCCTCTTATGACTCCATAGTCCAATGGATTAAAGCTGCTCCTTGCCTATCTTATTAGCTAAATCATTCCTTCACTTTCATACACCTTCACCCTTCATTTAAACTTTCTTCACCTTCATTATATCCTTGCCCAACCAAAACCAAAACAAACAAAACCCTTGTTCTTCATAACTAGCTTAATATCATACTTAAAGCCTTAAATATCACATCTTTAAAAACACTTATAGAGAGATCCCTATCTGGATTCAGGAGGGCTAGATCCTAGAATCCCAAAGTGGTTCATATGTAGGCTTTGTAGTTTGTAATTGCCAATCTTGCAAATTATAGAGACGTAACATTTTGGCAACTCTGCTGGGGATTCTGAGTAAAAACCTTAAAAAAAAACACTCAGCATTTAGTGCAGTATAAGTAGCTCTTTTCAAGCACTACCAAAGAAAGTGGTAATCATGATAGGACTTATTTGAATAAGTGACAAACTAAGTAACCCTTAGGATTCTCATAGAAACTTATCAAACCTTGAAGGAATCTGCTAGCTAAGCCATAAGAGTAAATTCTTTTTGTCTCATCACCCTAGCCTATGTTGAAACATATTTAGGACACTCTCATAACCTATAGGACTGAAAAAGCTCAGAAAACCCAAAAATATTTCAGATTGGCTTCATAATAAACATGGTGGTGGAACCATAAAACATTTTACCTTCACAAAAGCTAAAAATTTTCCACCTAGTGACTCCGCAATCCTAAATAGACCTAAAGACTCCATTGGAAAACCCATTTCTATCATAAAATCATACAAATTCAATTAAGAAGACTTTGAGGATTAAAGTTTTCTTGCTAAAGATCAGTTAGCCTACTAAAGATTGTCATATTTGGTTAAAATTTTCTTGTTGTTAGGTCTGAAAACATAGCATAGTGGCTTCTAGAAGAATTCATACTAGAGCCTATCCCAACCCAAATCCTCCTGAGATAGTTGAAAATCCTGAGAGAATACTTAGGAAGTCTCCTAAGGCCCAAGCCTCAACTATTTTTAGATCACTCCATAGAGCTAATTCTGTTCCCGAAAACCTTACAACTCTACAAGATTCACAAGTTGACTTAAGAAACCCATTCAGAACTAGGTCACTTGATGATATAGATCAGATATATTTAGAGTCTCCATCTTCATCCCAAGATAGAGGTGAACATCTTGGTAGTAGAGAAACTACTCCACCTGATTTCCATTTCATCCATAATTTTGGTTTCTCTCATCCTAGATCTGCTCAACAATCTCTTGCTGGTCCATCCACTTCTGTTATCCATACACCCACTGTTCAAACCACACCATTCCATCAACCTCCTCTCATTTTACATCCTCCACTTGTAAATCCCCCACTTTTTCCACAACCCCCTATCATGGCAACATGGTATGCTCCCCTAGTCCTTCCTTTACCTCTAGTCAATCTACCATAGGAATATCAGTCCAAGATACCATTACTTGATGCCAGTGGTACTACTGCTGCTTCACAACATGTGGACAAGATGAATGACTACTTTGATAGAAATGAAATTGATGATGAAACTATCAAACTTAGGTTATTTTCTCAAAGTCTAGGGGGAGAAGCAAGAAAATGGTTCAAAAGCTTAACCCCTAACAGTGTTAATGATCTCCAAGCTCTCTATCAGTTGTTCCTAAACAAGTGGGAAGTTAGAAAAAATCCTCTCCAAATACTTTCAGACTATAATAATTTCAAAAGAAACACTAGAGAAAGTGTTCAAGCTTATTGCACTAGGTTCAATAGTGTTTATAATGCCCTTCGCCCAGATTTGAAACCTCCACAAGGCTCAGCCTTGAACAAATTTCCCGAGGGATTTGATCCTGAAATGGCTTATCAGCTTAGAGAAAGAGACCCTCTAACTTTAGAGGATATGCAAAAAGGAGCCTTAGCTGTGGAGGTAAATCTGATGGAGAAAAGAGCTAGAATGAGGAATGAGAAGAAAGTGTCATTTAAGGAAGAATCTGCAACCTCCACATCTAGCTCTAAAATGGAAAGAATGATGGACGAAATGATGAAAAAGGTGAGCACACTTGAGAGAGCACAAGTTAGAGAAAACCAATCAGCTCCTCAAAACATAAATCAGAATCAAAATCAGAATTTTAGGAGAAATCAACCTCAAAACAGATAAAGAGAGGATGATCAACAGATCGGACCTCCTTTCCAAGAAAACTATGTAAGTGAGGTTGAGGAAACAATTGAACAAACTAAGGAGGATGACATAAACATGCTGGGAGTTGACAATGATAATTTTGATGTTCATTACAATAGGAAACACGGTTTATATACACCCTATGATGATGGAAGAATGGAAGATGAAAATTAATATCAAGAATTGGAAAATGTCATCATAGAGACCCCAAAATAATATGACCTTAGGAGTAAAAAGAATAAGGAAATTCCCAAAACTAAAACCTCTGATAATTATACAAAAAACAGCCCTGTAAACAAAACCAAAGTTACAAAAAAAAAAGACAAAACAATGGCTGTAAATTCTGATCAAATCAAAGAAAAAGGCACTCAAATTAATGAAAAACAGAGTGCAGATCTTAGCAGCGTTAGCACCTCAGCTAGTGCTCCTATTAAAAAAATTTTGACCAATGTAAATAGAGGAAATCAACAAGCTGATTTTGCTGATAGAGTGGTGATTAACAAGGATGAAACAAACATTGTAAAAAATCAGCTGCCTTTTAGTTTGGAACAAGAAATTGCCAAGATTAGAATCTTTGTTCCCCTCACTGAATTAGTCACCCAAGATGTATATAGATCACAAGTTTTGAAAGCCTTCAACATAGGAGAAAATAATGATACTGTCAACCTCAGTGATGATCAACCAGAGCTCTTATTTGGTCCTAAGATTGAAGGAAGATACCAAGAAGGACTAGTTCCTCCATTTTATATTAGTTTAAAAATTCATGAGAAAATTTTACACAATTCCATGCATGACTCAGGGGCCTCTCATAATTTAATGCCCAAAGCAGTAATGGAGAGTCTAGGCCTTGAAATCTCCAGACCATACAAAGATCTGTACTCCTTTGACTCCAGTGGAATGAAATGTTTAGGTTTGATAAAAGACCTTTGTGTAAAATTAGCACAAATTCCAGCCAAGTGTTTAGTGATGGATATTGTAGTGGCTAATGTACCCCCCGAGTATGGTATGCTGTTATCAAGATCATGGGGAGCTAAGTTACAAGGAACAATGCAAATGGATATGACATATGCTACCATCCCTGTTTTCAATCAAACTAGAAGACTTTATAGGGAATATCATATGTAATACATGGTTAGTAGCCAAGAGAGACCAGACAACTCTCCTCTTTATTCTGTACATACAGGCCTTGACTCATTTATTCTCTTCAATAATGAAACATTTAATGAGCAAGAAACCTTAGCTAACTTAGTGGCAGACATAGTAGAGGAGAAAGACAAGATAGAACTATCAAAATAGTTGGTCAAATCAGAAAATCAATGCAAGGAAGTCACAGGTCTAGAGCTACAAAACAATCATCCATTGCTTGTCAATATTAAGAGTCAAAAGAAGAGTCCTCAACATAATGAAGAACATGAGGAACTAAACCAAATTCCACATGGTGCTGACTTACAAGAACAATCCAAAAGCACACAAGATGAAGAGGATAGTAGTTAAACTAGTAAATCCGAAACTAGTCCTCTTTGGAGTATGAATTTTGATGGCTCTTGCACTAAGAATGATGTCGAAGCAAGAATATGGATACATAACACAGAAAATAATCATGCTGAAGGGTATTCTTACAGGTTAATTTTCCAATGTACAAATAACATAGCTGAGTACGAAGCCCTCCTTTTAGGCCTACACTTATTGAAGAAATTAGGGGCCAAAAGGATAAAGGTTCATGGTGATTCTGAACTAATAATTATGAAAGTGAATGGGGAATATAGCGCCAAACATCCCAGACTTAGAGCCTATAGAAAGGATGTCATGGATTTATTGAAAATATTTGATGAATTCCAACTTGTCTTTGTCCTAAGAAACCAAAATATCCTTGCTAATGGTTTAGCCTTTGCTGCTAGAACTTGTCTAACACCTTATGAAATCAAGCAATGCACAACCAAAATCAAATTTAGACTAGCTGTCCCAAAAAATGAGAAATACTGGCAAGTGTTTGATGGAGATAAACAAATAGAAGACTTCCTACAGTCCAGAAATGAATTTGAGCTGCCAAGTTCAGATTTAGAGTATGAAACAGACCGTCCTATTGAAGAAAATCTACTTGATGAACAAGAAAAATCTCTAGAGATTGCTAGTATAAATTTGTTATCTAACAAAATTGAACATACCTCAGAGATTAGTGCAGATTTAGAAAAAGAAGACTTAGAAACACTACAATCTAACACTTAAAGTTTGCCAAAAGGTTTGGTCCCATTAGAAGAATTGTTTGATTTCAATGATGTTGCCAAGAAACCAAAGCTGGAGCCTGTTGAAACTAAAGTAGAAGAGTGTAACATAGGCAGTGAACTAAA
Organism: Pinus albicaulis; assembly: GCA_034641835.2. Taxonomy (NCBI): domain Eukaryota; kingdom Viridiplantae; phylum Streptophyta; class Pinopsida; order Pinales; family Pinaceae; genus Pinus; species Pinus albicaulis. The sequence goes on from CM076580.1 coordinate 862,664,537, forward strand.
GCCAAAAGTGATCAAACTGTCTAAAAATTTGCCAGCTCACATCAAGTTGAAATACATTAAGTTGTTTAAGGAATTTTCTGATGTATTTGCATGGAGTTATGAGGATCTAAAGTCCTATGACACAGAGATAATTTAGCACAAGATACCCCTCAAAGAAAACCAAAACCTTTTAAACAAAAATTGCACAGAATAAACCTTGTTCAATTACCTTTGGTTGAGAAAGAAATCAAGAAAATGTATGAAGCTGGAATTATTGTCCCTATTAGATACTTAGAGTGGGTGTCTAATCTTGTGTCAGTGAGGAAGAAAACAAGAGAAATAAGGCTTTGTATTGATTTTAGGAACTTAAACAAAGCCTTATTAAAGGAAAACTACCCTTTACCCAAGATGGATCACATTTTACAAAAGGTAGTTGGTTCTAAAAGGATTTCTTTGTTATAACAACAACCCTAACAACAGTTTCCACTGCAAACCCTAGCCGCTCTATCTGCGCGCTGCAGCCTTTGCGGCTGCGCTTGCTCTGGCAGGGCCTCCTGCTCCTGTCGCTGCTTGGTTGGAGCCCTTTTTTCTCTATCACGGCTCTGGCCTACACCTCTGACCTCTGGCTGCGGCGTTTCTCTTTGCTGGGAAAGGGAGATAGTGAATAATCAAGTGCTGGAACATCAATAAAATTTCAGCAGTTATGCTTCCTGCGCATTGATCCGGGCCGCGTTCTTGCTAGGGCTTGCGTCCATGGAGAGGCTGGGCTCTCCCCAGGGGCCTCGTCCCCCTCCCCCGCCCTCTTCGGCTGAGGCTTTCGATCGCTTATTGGCAGGGCTTCCTAAGAAGAAGAATGTTGAAGCTGCGAAATTTGTTAAGAAAATCGATGAAATACCTGAGATCTCTCTTCCACCAGAGACTCTGATTCAGGTTGCTTTATCTCTGGCTGAACGAGCCCTCATAGGCCAGTTCACAGGGCTTTGGCCATCTCCCAAAACCACTGAGAGCTGGGTCAACAGAAACTAGGCGCCTCTGATCAAAGAAAGCGTTACTTCTTATTTTTTGGGGAGAGGTTACTTTCTCTTCGAGTTCACTTCAAAAGATGACAAAGATCTGATCTTCCAGAACGGCCCCTACTTCATGGGCCCCCAGGGTTTGTATCTAAATAAGTGGACTCCAGACTTCGATCCTGCTGTGAATGTGCCCAAAGCAGTCCCGATGTGGGTTAGACTCCCAAATCTGCCAATTCACTGCTGGAATTGGGATTCTCTGATGCATATTGGAAATGCCCTTGGGAAGTTCATCGATCGAGCAAACAATAAGGACTAGTATGACTATGCTAGGATCTACGTGGAAGTAGATCTGGAGGTTGGGCTACCAGAGGCCATCAAAATCAAAGTCAGAAGCTGGACGCATGTGCAGAAACTAGACTATGAGCAACTGCCCTTCAAATGCCGGAAATTCCATGTCTATGGCCACTTCGCCAGAGGCTTTCCATCCAACAATGAGGTTGTGCAAGGGAAGGAGGACGGATGGAATCAAGTCAAGCGCTCCAAGACCTCCCATAAGGCTCAAAAGCCGGGAGGCCCTAGTGGAAAAGGTCCCCAACAGGCCTCTTCTCAGCAGATCCCATCTAAGTCCGCTCCTGAAAACAAGTTTGAACTCCTAAGATCGCACCAAGAGGACACCCAAGAGGTGGAGGTTCAAAAGACAACATCCCCGGTCAAAGGGACTCCCTCTATCTCTTCCAAAGACGCAAGTGTTGTAGAAAGCTCAAAAGGAATACCTGTTGACGTCGAGGAAGAGGACCTGGAGTCGGAAGATTCGGAGGAGGAAGGAGAAATAGGCGACTCTCAGGCCTCTGTTAGGAGATCCACAAGAGGTCGCAAAACAGATCGGGAGAAAAGAGAGCAGGAAATGTACAAGGAAAAATTACAGGGCAGCCAACCAACTCTGGAAAAGTTGCTTGCCTCAAAGTCAAGGATGTTGAAAAATCAGACCCATGGCTCCAAGGGGGCCCTCCAGAAACATAAATAATGAAGGTCATCTCCTGGAATTGTAGAGGTATGGGGAGTAAAGTCAATGAAGAAGCCATGAGAAGCTTAATAAGAACAGAAACTCCAGACATACTTCTCGTCCAGGAGACTAAGTTGGAAGACGCAGTCTTCCTGCAAGCATGCAAGAAATTTTGGTTCAAAAGTGAAGCAAGAGCAATCTCTGCCCGGGGCGCTTCAGGAGGGATTGGCACTTTATGGAACCCTAACAAATTTGTAGTCACCTTTGAGGCTAGAAATACTCACTGGTTGCTGCTGAAAATTCAAAATCTGGACACCAAGGAAAACCTTTGCCTCTTCAATGTATATTCTCCAGTTAATGTTGGGGAAAAAAAGGAATGCTGGGACACTATAAGGCAACAAGCAGACCTGACAAATCTGAAAAATATTATTATTGCTGGAGATCTTAATCTCACGCTCCACTCGTCTGAAAAAAGAGGTGGCAGCGCTGTTCGAGATCCAGCAAGGGAATGGGCAGAAGATCTTCTGCAGGACTGGGACTTGCTAGATATCAAACCCTCTTCCGGTAAGTTCTCTTGGTCTAATAAAAGAGTGGGCCCTGGTCATATTGCTGCTAGATTAGATAGATTTTTCATTCAAAGCTCCTTTCTGTTACTAGGCTTAGAACCCAGAATGCATATCCTTGCTAACAGCGTCTCGGACCATAAGCCTATAAAGCTCGAACTCCTGGCCCATCTAGACCTGGGCCCTATTCCATTCCGTTTTAGTCCTCTCTGGGTCAAGGAATCAAACTTCATGCAAATAGTCAAAGATTGTTGGAGTCAGCCTGTCAATGGTTCTCCCTTCTATATCTGGGAGGAAAAACTCAGAAGGGTAAAGGGTGATCTAAAACGATGGGAAAAAACCCTGTCCAACCCGGCTACAGAAAGAAAAGACATCAAAGCCTCTCTCACCTCTCATCAATCTCATATGGAGCACGCTATTGTCACAGAGGAGATTTTAGATCAAGAGGCTCATTTGCAACAACGCTATCATAAGGCCTGTCTAGTTGAAGAAGAATACTGGAGATTAAAATCTCGAAATCTCTGGCTCAAAGCAGGGGACAGGAACTCTGCCTTTTTCCACAAACAAACCCAAGTCAGGAAAAGCTTCAACACTATTTCTGAGATTAATGAGGATAACGTCACCTTCAAGGATTTTGAAGACATTAAAAAGCCAGCCTTCACTCACTTTCAAAACTTGTATAGTGAGGATAAGGATTCGGACCAATACTCAGATCTGCTTGACATCATTCCTTCTGCAATTTCTCCTCGTCTGAATGAGACCCTTGAGGCCAAAGTCACCAAAGACGAAGTTAAAAAGGCCCTCTTTGATATGGATCCGGATAAGGCCCCCGGGCCGGATGGCTTCTCTGCCAGGTTCCTTCAAGTCTGTTGGCCGATTGTTGAAAAGGATCTGCTCAAAATGGTTCAGAAGTCTCAAAATGCTCAAAAAATAGGAGGTAGCACAAACTCCGTTTTTCTAGCCCTAATACCAAAGGAAAAAGGAGCCAACAATTTCAGCAGATTCCGCCCGATTTCCTTATGCAATACTGGGTACAAGATTATCACTAAAGTTATTGCAAATAGACTGAAGCTCATTCTTCCCAAAATAATTCCGGAGAATCAAGGAGGCTTCATTCAAGGAAGGCAAATCATGGACAATTTCACCCTTGTTCAAGAACCAATCCACTCAAGTCTTCTTCGAAAAGAACAAGGTATGGTCATTAAACTTGATTTAGCAAATGCCTTTGATCGTGTAAATCATAGCTTTCTTTTGAAAGTAATGAGAAAATTTGGTTTTGGAGAAAATTTCATCAAATGGATTCGGGCATGCATCTCGGAGCCATGGATCGCTCCTCTTGTAAATGGAAGAGCCACTTAGTTCTTCAAAGATTCACGAGGGCTAAGGCAGGGGTGCCCTCTTTCCCTCCTGCTTTTTGTCATCCAAGCCTCTGTCCTCAGCTACCTGTTAGACAAAAAGATGCAAGATCAAGATATCAGCGGACTGTGTATTGCAAGAGGGGTCAAAAATATAAACCACGCCCTATTTGCGGACGACACTCTGTTCTTGGGAGCTGCCTCTCTCTCCTCCGCCTCTAAATTTAAAGCAGTTTTGGATGATTTCAGTGAAGTCTCTGGCAGCGTGGTAAATAAGAACAAATTCCATATCTACAGCTGGAACACCCCGCCCAGATTGCTTTCCGCTATATCTAGATGTTTGGGTTTTGCTGCCTCCTCCAATTGGATCTCCTTTAAATATTTAGGCCTTCCCGTTTTTCATAAGAAATCTACAAGCAAAGACTGGCTCCCTCAGCTGGAAAAATTCAAGTCTAGGATCCAAGCTTGGGGCTTCTCCTGGCTCAACACTGCTGGCAAATCTGTCCTTATTAAATAGGTGCTCTCCAATCTTCCCCTATTTCAATTCGCTGTGCTTCTCGCACCGGCAGGTATTTTAAAAAAAATGGAAGAATTCATGCGGAGGTTTTTTTGGAAGGGAGGTAAACAGAATGAAAACAAGATTCCCCTTATCAGCTGGGAAACCATCTCCAAGCCCCTGAGGGAGGGTGGTTTGAATTTCAAAAATCTCTGTCAGCAAAACGTGGCTATGGCAGCCAAGATTATTTGGAGGATCATTGCGCCCAAGCCTGGCTGGGCCCAATTGGCTCTCTGGAAAAAGTATTTTAGGGGTCCTCGTTCCTCCTGTTTAGACAATGTAATCCATGTTCCTTATTCGTCTTTTCTCAAACTGTATGTTAAAGCTGCTCCCTTGATCAATGCGCACTCCTATTGGATTCCAGGAAATGGCAAAAAGATCAATATCTGGGCTGATAAAATTATGAATAATGACCCAATTGAAGACAGAGCCTCCATTAGAGCGCTGCGTTGCTGGATGGATAGAGAGGGGCTGTGCTCGTTGTGGGATATTTCTCTTTGGAAAGACTCTGCCTGGGCAGGGTGGAAACGAATTGAGGTGCCGGCTCACCTGACACTCGAATGGTCCACGCTGCTGGACCTTCTCCATGGCTCGGCACCCACGCGCATGAGGAAAAAAGATGTGAAAGGCTGGGGGCCGAATGCCAAAGGTTACACTGTCTCCATGGGATATCACAAGCTGAAAGAGAGGCCTTACGTCCCCCCTGACCCTACTCCTTGGCAGGGGGTATGGCGTTTCCCTTCATGGCCCAAAGTCGACTTCTTTGCTTGGCTCCTCTGCCATGGCAAGATCCTTACGTATGACATCTTGCAGAGAAAAGGGTTCTATGGTCCCTCCATCTGCTCGCTGTCCAATGAAAATGCTGAGACTGCTGTCCATCTAGTTCTCGAATGCAAGTTCTCTAAGCAGATCTGGTCCTCCTTCATTCACAATTTGGATCCTAATTTTTTGCTTCCTCGTTCCACTGCTGATCTTTTTTCCAATTGGGCAATCAGATATCCTGGCCCCCCTTCTAAAAATCAGCTTATTAAAACTGCATGGGCTGTCCTTCCAAAGGTTATTTGTTGGCAGATCTGGCTAGAACGAAACAGAAGAATCTTCAGAAATATTAAACAGAATCACAAGGTCTTAGAAATCAAGATTAAATGTCACCTAAAGGAGTGCTTGACTGATATAAAAGACGATTCCAATCCCAGCCAATAGGACATTGCTTGGGGAGCTTCCCTTGACTTGCAATTTCAACCAACAGTTAGAAACGACCCTCCTCTCAAAGACTGGAAAATAAGGAAATCCGAAACTGACCTTCAAGACTGGCTCAATTCTCATTCAAGGCACTCTCTCTTTTTTGATGGGGCAGCAAAGGGCAATCCGGGCAAAGCTGGTGCTGGAGGTGTTGTTGTAAGTCCAATTGGGGAAAAAATTCATTCCTTTGCTTGGGGGCTTGGATTCTCATCCAGCGTTCAAGCTGAAGCTTTGGCCCTCTACCAAGGCCTCAAGATCCTCAAAGATTTAAATATAAGTGAAGCAAATGTCATAGGGGATTCCCAGATCATTATAAACGCAATGGTTTCCAACTCCCCAGCCTCGGATCTCAAGTTAGCAAGGCTGATATCCAGAATTAAGGGTATGGAAAACGATTTTCAGAAGTTGAATTACTATCATGTGCTGAGAACTCATAATAAACAGGTGGACATTGAAGCCAATAAAGCTACCCTCCTCTCTGCTGGGGTCAAGATGAAAGACGAAGAAGAATCTTGGGAACCTATCCCTTAAGCTGTCCGTTGTCATGTTTTACTGTTGGCTCTTAAATAAATTTGTTTGTATCTTTAAGTTAGGGAAAATCTCTGAAATAGAAGTTTTAGATAGTCAGTCATGGAAGAAATTTGCAAGCTTCAGCTGCTTTTTCAATATTAGCAGTGAGATGCACCAGGATTCAGACATCCTCAATGTAATCAGATTTTTGGCATTCAGGCCAAGATGATTATTAATACCACATAACCGTTTCTGTCAAAAAAAAAAAAAAAAAGGATTTCTTTGTTAGATGGCTTCTCGGGTTACAATCAAATTTTAGTACATTCTGATGATCAACTCAAAATAGCCTTTACCACACCTTGGGGTACTTTCATGTATGTGAAAATTCCCTTTGGTTTAATGAATGCTGGTGCTACATTTTAGAGAGCCATGGATATTGCATTCTCAGAAGAATTGGGACACTTCATCATTATTTACCTTGATGATATCACCGTTTTTTCCAAAACAAATGAAGAACACCTTGAACACTTGAAAAATCTCTTTGAGAAATGCAGAAAATATGGGTTATCTTTAAATCCAAAGAAAACAATGTTTGGTCTCCAAGAAGGTAAACTACTTGGACACATCATCTCAGAAGAGGGGATAAAGATAGACCCAAAGAGGATTGAGGGTATATTGCAAATCAATCATCCTAGAAACATCAAGGAACTTCAATCTTTCATTGGGAAGATTAATTTCTTGAGAAGGTTCATACCCAACTTAGCTGAACTCCTTAGAAACATAACAAACATGCTGAAAAAGGAAGAAGGAGTTAAATGGACCTTAGAAGCAAATAAATCATTTGAACTGGTAAAACAAGCATTAACCAAAAAACCAGTTCTCATTAGTCTTGATTTTACAAAGAATTTTTTCATTTTTTCATTTGCATCAGAACAAACAGTAGCTGTTGTCCTATTACAAAATAATTTAAAGGGACAAGAGTAGCCAATTGCATTCTTTAGTAAGGCATTGAGAGATGCACCTTTGAAGTACAATATCATGGAAAAACAAGCCTTTACCGTAGTCAAAGCCTTAAAACACTTCAGATTTTACATTTTACATTTCCACATAATTGCATTTGTGCCAAATTCAGTTGTAAAAGACATTCTAACATAAGATTCAGATGGCAAAAGAGGAAAGTGGATTGCTGTGATAGTTGAATATGATTTATAAATCAAGCCCACTAAGCTCATAAAAGGCCAAGGACTAGCAAGATTAATGGCTGAGTCTAATTTTGAAGCTCTTGATATAAAAATGATAGATGCATTAGATGAATAGGAGGAGTTGTCAACTCCCATTATTGAAGATCATTTTCTGTTTTCATCTTGGTATGTTGATATTTTGTATGTTTTTCTTAATTTGAATACACCTCCTGGTTTTTCTAAAACAAAGGCAACATTTTTAAAGTTGAAAGCTGTAAATTATTGCATTTTAGATAAATATCTATATTGGAAAAATGCTAGTTGATTATTGCTTAAATGTTTGCCTGAGAATGATGGAGATAAGATTAAGCATGAGTTCCATGAAGGAGAATGTGGAGGCCACCTCTATTGGAAGACAACTGCCAATAAAATCCTTAGAGCTGGTTACTATTGGCCCACCCTCTTTGAAGATGTCCACAAAATTATTATTGCCTGTCATAAACGCCAACTCTTTGAAGTCAAAAGAAAATGGCTTCCCTTACCCTTACATCCAATCACTGTTGAAGCTCCTTTTCAGCAGTGGGGTCTAGAATTCATAGGGGAAATCCATCCTCCCTCATCTGCCCAACATAAATGGATCCTCACTGAAACATACTAATTTACCAAATGGATAGAAGCCATCCCTTCTAGGCAAGCCAATGACTCTGTTATCATAAAATTCCTTGAAACTCATGTCCTATCTAGATTTGGTTTTCCTAGAAATATTATCACTGATAATGCTGCTGCATTTGGATCCAAAAATATGGTTGAATTCTGTCACAAATATCAGATTACATTGGGTCATTCTACTTCTTATTACCCTCAAGGTAATGGGTTGGTAGAATTCTCAAACAAGAGTTTGGTGAACATAATCAAGAAGTTGCTAGAAGACAATAAGAAATCATGGCATACAAAGCTAGTACATGCACTATGGGCTAACAGATTAACACTCAACAAATCAATTGGAATGTCTCCCTACCAGCTAGTTTATGGAGCAGATGCAATTTTTCCAACCATTCTAGGAGTGCCAGTCATGAAGCTGATCCAAGAAGTGCAGTCTAAAGAAAATGATATGAAAAGAAGAATCAATCAGATTATACATCTTCAACAAACCAGAGAGGAAGTCTACAATAGAACATTACACAAGCAAGAAAACATCAAGAAGCTGTTTGATAAAAGAACCAAGGCCAGTGATTTCAGTATTGGTGGCAAAGTTTTGAAGTGGGATTCCAGAAGAGAAGATAAGGGAAAACATAGAAAATTTGATAACTTATGGCTTGGCCCTTATCTCATTCGTTCTACTGCGGGTAACAATGCTTATTTATTGCAAGAATTGAATGGAGCTGAACTCTTTGGAGGTCCTGTCAATGGCAGGATGCTCAAACATTACTTTTCTTAACTACACTAGTTTGAAAACTTTTATTTTATTTTTCCTCGTTGTGAATATCATATCCATCATTTCATTCAAAGTTAAAATATGAAAAAATACAAAAAAAATAGAAAATAAAAGAGGGCAGTTTGTCAAAACAAGAAAGGTACAACCCCATACCAAAAAGAGAAACAAAAATCTGAAAGTGTGCAAGTTCAAATGCCACTCCTAAAAACACACTTCTAGTTAGTCATACAGCCTAATCATTACTAATTAGCTTTAAATTTTCTGCTGATAGGTTAGTGAATAGATCAGCCAAACAACTCAATCTTGGCTTATCAGTAAGGTAGATTAGGTTACAATTAATAAGGTTCAAACAAGTTCAAAATATAAACCTATGAGTTTAAAAAAGAAGAATGGCTCTAACCTGTTTAAATTTTGAGCTAAAGATAGAAGAAATAGTTCTAAAAAGATCAAAACTTGAACCAGAAAACAAATAGAAAGCAGCTCAAACAAATTCAAAATCAGAGCTGAAAAGATAGTGAAGGATGTTCTTAAATTTTCAGATCTTAAGCCTTTATAATTTTCTTTTAATTTTCTGCAAACTTTAGTCTATGTGCAGCTTATTTTTATGCCATAGATCAGCAACAAGTTAGATTTTCTAATCTTGGCTTGACTGCTTTTAAATTTTCTGTCTTAGAAATTAGAGAATAAAGTCCGTTAGATAGTCTAATCCTGACAAATAGTGGTTAGGTAAAGAAACTTATGAAACTCAACTGCTTAATCTGAGTTCATGGAGAAATAATGGTAGACTTAGATTAGTTTTATGTTTTCAAAAGAATAAAATGTTGATGAAAAGATTTTTCTAATCCAAATGCACTATGAAAGAAGAAAAAATGTTAGGATCATTAGGATTGGGTAGGTAGAGATGCTGTTTTGATAGAATTCCATTGTTTCAACTTGTTGCAGAAGTCATCAAATCAAAGAAAGATCAAAAAAAGAAAAGAAGGTTGTAGCCCAATGGATAAGGCACTAGTTTACTAAAAAGACAGATATCAATAGCTAAAGTTCTTGACACCTTCAAGAAGATGCCATCCCCATGTGGAGCCACTGTTAGCCACCTATAAAAATTTGTCATATCAAATGGTGGCTAAATCTCTTTTAGCCTTTAAGAAACAATTTCATGACCAAATTGTTAGTTATTAAAGTTTTATGAAGATCTTCACTCCTTGAATTAATATTCACTGCTGTTTCCCTCTTTATTCTAAAGAACCTGCTGTTTGCCAAGAGAAAGACTGCTTAAAAACCCCATTTTCCCTTCATTTTACTCCTCCTTCCACTCATAAATAAACCCCATTTTCATCCTTATTTTTGTCATAAAAATCCTCTAAAAACCTCCATTTGGCTTCCAAATCATCAAAACCTCCCTTTTAAACCTAATATTTCTCTATTATTTGGTTTAAAAATGCCTTCATTTGCCTACCGAAATCTCCATTTTGCCTTAAAAAACACTGTTTTTGGGGTTAAAAATACTCTTCCGAAATACAAAAGGTCTTAAGCCCCCGAGGGCTTAATTCCTTTAACCCCCACTTCATATGCCCTTAGCCCTACAATCGGGTGCTTAAAACACCAACCCCCCTTGTTAAAAGCCTTTCCTCTGCTTAAATTATTTTTCCCGACAATATGGTTTTGGGTAGATATGGACCGTTGATCTATATGGATCAATGGCCAACGGGTTACTTTGCCCTCCGACCGTTTCACCTTACCTTTTCCCCATTCAAAAGCATATGCCTCCTTATGTAATCTTGATCGTCCATTTATAAAATCCAATGGTCAGGATTAAACCTAACAACCCCTTGCCCCTTTCCTCCTTTACATAATAACCTGCCCCATCTGTTAATCTTGATCGTCTATTCAAAATATCCTACGGTTGAGATTTAATCCAATAGGCCCAACTCCTTTGGGACCTACCTCCAGCCTCGTAAAAACACCTACCCACTCATGCAATTCCACGTGTATTCCACTATCTCCCCAACCATACAGCTTTCCCCGTCACGTGCGATCCGCATCGTCAGATCTGCACCCATTCATCCGATGGCCAGAAATATGTTTTGCGTTTTTTTTCTTATGTGGTTCAATGCTGAAAAAATGCGAAATGGGTGGTTTTCTAAGGATGCGTGTTAGCAAGCATACCATATCGCGTTTTTTTTTTGCCAAAATTTGAAACCGCCTCAGTGCCACGTGAAAACCATTCTGGTTTTCCGCTAAACCACTACCCTCCACAATGCATTTTCTCATTTGATCTCTGCCATCCATCGTTTTAATCCAATGGCTTAGATCATATCCCGATCACAACTCACTTGCCCTTCGTCTGTGCTTCAAAGGCTTCATCACAAGATCTTAACCATCCACCATTTAAATCCAATGGCCCAGATCACTCTGCAACCCCAAGCCATTGCCCGTCACCCTTGCTCCCAAAACATTACCGGTTCATCCCAACCTTCGGATATTCTAATCCGACGGCTCTTATTCAACTTCACCACCAACTCGTTCACCCACCCTCTGTTTTCCCAAATGACCCCACCGATCAATCTCAGTTGTTGATCAATCTAGATCGAATGGCCTGGACTTAATCTTACCACCATTCACCCAACCGCCTCCCATTCGAACCCATCAAGAAATCTCGACCGTTGGTTGTTCTCAATCGACGACTACGATTTAATCTCACTCCCAAACCACCCAAAGCAGTGCTAAACCCATATTTTCGTTAGTTTTTCTTAATTTTTCTTGTTTTTGTGCAGATTATACAAGGTTTTTTCACAGTTTTTAATGAAACAAAAAGTCTGGGATGACGATCCATAGGCCACTATCTAAGAAGAAAGTGAATCCAAAGGGTTCAAACTATGATTCCACCTGTGCCTCATGAGTATTGGTGATGTCATAAAACCCTCTGCGTGCCTGCAACACAACAAAAACACAGTAAACATCAAACAACCAAAGACTATCAGTGTTAAAGGTTTGAATAAGAGTTTTTAAAGGGATTAAGGTAGAAACTCAGAGATCAAAGGCCTAATCCACAGAGATAAAGATGGTATTACAGTATGAAGACTTGAAGATGAAGTTCAAAGGCCTAATTAAGCCTAAAACACATAATAAAGACAGATTAAAAGTGTTTTAAGATAAAACAAAGAAAATATTAGTAAAGAAAGCCTCCATTACAACATCAGAGGCTAATTGAATCCCCTCCAGCTACCAAAGTGCCACCTGTTTCTTCCATAAATCAAAAGAAGGCCTACTTATTGCCCAGTTCGAAGATATTTGCCTAAAGACACCTAAACAGTTATTACCAAAGAAAGAACAAATTCCAAACTGTCAGTGAAGTTATTGTAAAAGATAAATAGGCCTTAAAGTCATTCTTTTTACCCATTAAGACTTAAAAAGCAGAAACAAAGTTGTAGATAGAATGCATTCCTGCCTTATGCCTTGCATGGTTTTCAAGGCTAGGAATTGCTTTTACTATGGCATTAATGATACTTGAACCCTAGAAACTCTTGCACCTCCTCATTTTCTTATAAAACCTCCTTGAGGAGCACATTGTAAAGGGTTGGTCTCTGGATGTCTATTGCATGTAAATAGTTTTCTGAAACTGCTGTAGCCCTGTTTTCTAATTGAAGATACATAAGTTGAGATGAGAAGTTTGAAGTTGTAGAGACCCACTGGACTTGATGATTGTAACTAGTTTGAACATCAAATACAAGCTGATTTATGGGATCTTGGTCTATGTCAATTGTGATTTGTTTCTTATTGTAAAATTTTATTTTCTTTTGTTTCCATTCTATCCACTTTTCTTTGATAAAGAACAACAAATATAGAGCTAGGATTTACTCTTACAAGTACCCTACTCTCACTGATAAGCTTTATCTTTATGTTTTCCTCCTTTGTGTATTTAAGAATGATTCAATACAGTCCAAGCAGTCAAGGAATGTTGGTGAGCCCATGTCTTACTGTCTAAACTTTAAACATTTTTCTTGAATGAGAATTTCATTACATGCTAAGTAGAGTTGCACTAGGAAAGTTTATGGTTTGCCCTGTCTTCTAGTTCTTTCTCCAAAGGTTGTTTGAAAGTTTCCCTTAAGAGTATGTTGAAAGCAGGCTAGTTTCAAAGTAATTACCTGATCTTATACTACTTTTTATGTTTATCATGAATGTTTTCCTTTTGAATACACTGAAAGCAGGCTAAGTTAAAAGTATTTACTTGATCTTAAGGGAGTAGTCTTTAGTGCAACTTTTTGGAGTTTCCGGTGCCGGAATTGGGTGAAAACAATTGAGGTAAAATCTTGATTTCTGTTATTTAAACTAGTTTTTTTACCGTAAATATAGATTCAGCACCCTAAAAAACTCCTAGGACACTTGGATTGTGAAATTTACCCATCAAATTTCCATTTTCAATAAATTCTTGCCGGATTTTAAAGAAATTAGACCGGAAAAATCTATCGGAAATGCCTTCAAAAAGTCCCACTAAAGACAACTCTGATCTTAATCTATTCTAAGTGTTTTAAATGTTTTCTATAGAAATTACATCAAAAGCAGACTAGTTTAAAATCACTTACATGATCTTAGATTACTTTTATGTCTTTCCTTAAGTACATGCCAAAAGCAGGATAGTTTCAAAGTACTTACTTGATCTTAGGCTGTCCTTTGTTCCTTCATCTGTTTGATTTCCCTCACTCCATTTCTTATTGTTTCATTCCATAAAATCAACTTAAATAGATCCTTTGACATAGATGACTTGCCCCATGGGCCACTCTTGAACCTTGCTGTTTCAATTAAATCCTCTTATGACTCCATAGCCCAATGGATTAAAGTTGCTCCTTGCCTATCTTATTAGCTGAATCATTTGTTCACTTTCATACACCTTCACCCTTCATTTAAACTTCCTTCACCTTCATTATATCCTTGCCCAACCAAAACCAAAAAAAACAAAACCCTTGTTCTTCATAACTAGCCTAATATCATACTTAAAGCCTTAAAGATCACATATTTAAACACACTTATAGAGAGATCCCTCTCTGGATTCAGGAGGGCTAGATCCTAGAATCCCAAAGTGGTTGATATGTAGGCTTTTTAGTTTGTATTTTCCAATCTTGCAAATTAGAGAGACCTAATGAGGTGGATAATGGCAAGATCATTATGTCACAAGAAAGACTTGCCAGGGCATAGAAAAAGCAAGTAGAGGTCAATGAAGTGATTCTTCAGAGTCTATCATATTTGCAGAGGTAGGGACCTCTTAGGATCATTCATGGACATGAGGAAAGAACCAATGGGACATATGGTAACAGGTGTCAATTAGGATACAATTTTGAAAGGGATGATACATTTAGAGATGGTAGGTTCTTGGATACACCTGACAGGATGGGTAATGAACATGGGTTCTATTCTAGTTATAGTTAAAGCAACACCATCATCACCATCGCCATCCATATAGGAGGAGTGACAAGCAGTAGTTTCCAGAGGAGTTCAAGAAAGAAAATCCTCCTACATTTGATGGAAAAATGAAGAAGACACAAGATGTAGAAGCTTGGATTCTTTGGATGAATAAGTATTTCTTATTGCATGATTATTCATAAAATATGAAAACAAGGATAACTACTTTCAGGCTTAAAGGAAAAGCATACATTTTGTGGGAAGATGTGAAGAATGTCAAAAGAATTCGAGAAGAGGAGTTGAATTGGAGTTAGTTCGAGAGACTTTTCAAGAAGAAGTATCTATCTGAAAGATACTATGATGACAAGATAAATGACTTCTATGAGTTGAATCTGAAATTTATGACCGATGAGGAGTATAATAGAAGATTCTTGGCGTTGTTGAGATATGTGTCTTATCTTAAGGAGGAGAAAGCAAAGATTCAGAGATTCATTAACAGGTTGTCGATACCATTCACAGATAGGATTGATTTTGGTGAGCCTAGATCGCTAGAGGAATCCATTATAAAGTTGAACAATTTTTATGAGCAACCGAAGCGCAAGATGAAGTCTAAGAAGGATTGGAAAGGTAACGATAAGAATAAAGGAAATTGGACTAAGAAGAGAGGAAAACCTTGGGATAAAAATGGAAAGGAGAATGTAGTGACATGTAATAAATTCAATGCCGCTAATAGAGGATAGGGATTTCAGTCTGAGGATTTGAACAAGGATGATGGCAGGAAGCCTTTATAGTGTTGGAATTATGGCAAGGATCATCACAGTAGATATTGTCCACAACATTAGGGTGGAAGACCACAGATTTATAGTTCTCAGGAGGCACAAACAATTGGGGATGTTGGAAAGAGTATTACTTAGATTTATGCAACTTTGGATGATAGGCAGGTTGATCATCATGCATCTATTATCAAGATGGAAGGCAATTTTTGTGATCCAAGTTGTTTCTATTTTGATTGACCCTGGATATAACTATAGTTATATCATTACTGACCTAATGGACAAGTGTTTCTTGAATAAAGAAGTTCACGCAGAGTCTTAGTTAGTGCAGTTGGATATAGTTACTAAGAAAAGAGTTCATCACTGGGTAAGATCTGTTTGGTCAATTTAGTGTGTCCTAAATTGCTGCATTTAATTTTTCAATCCGGGAATCGTAAGCTGATGAAGTGCGGCGCACTATATGTGCAAGATAACCTATTTCTTAACTTTTGTCATTTTTGGTTTTTCTAAGGTGAAATGGGAAATTCTAAAATGAAAAGCAAGTTTGGTTATATTTTTTCAAGGAAGTGATATCCCCTATAATGATTTACCAACTTGAAACTTTAAAAGCAAATTGAAAATTACAATGACAAGACTTGAAAGAAAGTAAAAGTGTACTGTTGAAATGAAAAGGTGTTGCTAATCTAATGAATCAAAACAGTAAACTAGTGAACATGAAAACCAAACTATTCTTGCTGCCAACTAAACACAAAAGAAACTACGCTTAAGGAAATTCAAAATTGCAACAAAATAAATCTAAATCAGATTACATCAATTCATTTTCTGACCCTTCATCATTAGACCAGCTATGACTTTCGGAAGTAATCATAAACAATTTGTGTAACTGATATTTAATTTGCAGAAAGTAAACTAATACTAAACCATACACTCATGATTCAATCCCTCGCCATCAGTCCAGCTGTGGCTTTCGGAGGTAACTGAAGATGTCATACATGATTTAATATATCTAAATTTGCGGAAAAGAAACTAATACTAAACTACACATTTCATAATGCAGTCCCTCACCATCAGTCCAGCTGTGGCTTTCGGAGGCAACTGAAGACGCTATGAGCAGCTTAGTATATCTAAATTTAACTACTGAATCAGATAAGCAAAGCTGAAATGTACAAAGCAAGACTGAAGTTAAACAAAAGCTATGAAAAGCAAACTAGCAGCAGAACAATGTTAGTTTCATGTCATTAGTCAAAATGCTATAAAAATGCCCTGGCTGTCTACCTAAAACCTGCACAAGAAAACTGATCAGTGATTATCAATCATAAAACATGTAAGACAGAAATGAAATGGAAATTATGGAAATGTATAAACAGAAATGAAACAACTACAAAGTATGAACATATGGATGGATTATGATACAATGACTTTTAAAGAAATGAAATGAGAAATATACACTAATACACAAAACCTTAGCTGAGCAGGGGCCCTCTACACAGCCTTGGTAACGATCCTCAAACACGAATTAAGTTGAAAAACAGAGTCTTCTCATATTAACAAGCAGTTCATTACAGAATGGTAGTGTTACGGCTCAAAGGCAGCGTAATCACTACAAAGCAAACTAACAGATAACAGAGTTTATTCACGAACATCAACTATCACCTAACAACTGTCAACTAACTTTTTGTGCGTATGCAAACGCTCTATATATAACAATAAACTGTAACTGTCTCCTAAAGTTCATGATGGCAGAGAGCACGTAGACCACTACGCCCACGGATATAGAAGTATGGCCGTGTTGGAAAGCGAATCTACGGAAGGTGGATGCTTGAATTCAACTCCAGAGCTCTGCACAGATGTCGATTTAACCTCCGCAAGCTTAGAAACGGCCGTATGGATGTTTATTTGCCACGAAACAGAGTCCGGCCGACATGAAACTCCATAGTTGACTTCCACGTGGATGGCTTTGACCGCGGCTTCTTTGGACGAATTTGCTTGAACCAGTAGGACACGAACCATGTCCACGTCATTCCTAGCCTGCCCATGTGGCTCGTTTCCCTTGTAGACACCTGTAGCATATAGTTCCACAAAATAGCTGCGGAGAGTTGCAGCAGCTGCGGAAAGTGGCAAGTTTCCGCAGCTGTATGAAAAAAATCTAGATCAAATAGAAAACACAAAAACATAATTAAAAACCATGTTAGATACCCTTTTGCACATGAAATTGACAATTTTGGAGGTTTAGGTGAGTGAAAAAGGTATGGAAAAGTGTATGGAAAAGATGCAAATTCGGGACTCAACATACCCCCACTGTGAAGGTGTTGCATGTCCTCATGCAACCAAAATTTTGATACTCTTTGTTCAGTTCATGTACCTTGATACTTCAGCCAGCACATCCAATCCCCTTCTCTTCTTCTTTGGTACTGCCATCATTCTGGGTTTCTTCATTAAGCACCTAAATTTGATATTCACAAGTGCTCTGCTCAATTTTTGGCATTTCCTTTTTAATTTCTTATTCTTCTTTTGCCAAATACCCAAATGTAACATAGTATTATCATGGATGATTTTGTCCAGTTTGCCTTGCTCTTTCGGTGTTTCATTTTCATTTTTGATGTGCCGATTTAAAAGCTCCAGCTCAAAAATTTCCTGTTTTAATGACTGAACTAAATCATCCTGCAATGTATGAGGCTGAATGGAAGAGGTACTTGGACCTGTGGCTGCCTTCTCCAAGGATTCTATATAGTCATATACCTCCTGCTGCTTGGGGTCTACTTCCGGTGTCATTTTCATTGGGCTGTCCCCAAAATGCTGCAAGGGAGAATTATGTTCAAAATATGGCCGAGGAGGGCTTACATCAATATTTTGCTGAGAATAAGATGGAGTATGCTCATTGTCTGATTGGGAGTGAAAGGAGTCAGGTTCACTAACTGACTGAAATGGACTATGGTCAGTTGGAGACTGTTCAAATGTCTCCTCACCCAAATCAATGAAATGAGGACCCTTAATTTGTGTTTTTCTCAATTTTCCCTTAAGCCTGCTGCTTCTCCTCACATGCTGTGGTACACTATCCTTTTGTTCTTGTTTTCCTGTCTCTGCCTTCTTGGATATAGATGACCGTTTTTGAAGAAAAACTAATCTTTCAGATAGTATTTGGTGATCTTCTTCTTCAGAAGAAGGAGTTTTATGGACAGCCTCAATAATTTCTTTCCCTTTTGGTATTTTTGGCTTCCTAGCTTTGATTTCCTTCTTCTTCCTTTTTACCAATCTCTCTTCCCTATCAGTTTTTTTCATAGTAGTAGTAGAAGTATTTTGGATTTCATCTATTGTTCTTTTCCTTCTACTTCTTTTTGTTGTGCTAGCTGCGGGAATTTCCTGTGTAGGAGCAATTTGGGTTTCAACATTCATTCTCTTTCTTCTACTCCTTCTAATTGAACTACCTTAAGGAATCTCCTGAGGTTCTTCAAAGAAGTTTCTAACTAGGAATTGTTCCCATGTATCTTTTCTTTCCTTTAGCTCCTTTTCAATCAAAATTTTTATAAGGCCGTGGTGATAAAGATGAGGCTCTACATCTCCCAAGTGTTTTTGAACAGTCACAGCCATTTTCTTTAAGCTATTGAATAGAAAATAAGGGAGATTGAGAGTTTGGTTTTCAAGAAAATTCATCAATAGCCTAGTATGGCACATGTACATAGACCCAAAACGGCCCTCACATGTAATAAATTTCTGAACAATTAGTAGTAAAGTGGCCCATTCATCTTTTATTGCATGCACGGGGATTCCTCTTTTAAAAACAGTGATATCCATACCTTGATTTCGTAGGATTGTTCTCCATGCCTCATCACTGATACTTTTATTTTTGAACCAACGTTCTCCTTCCTGAAGAAGCTCTGTGGCTGTTGCTATTGATGCTTCATTGACCAAAAACTTGAGGTCTCCAACTTCTGCTTCCAAGCCATCAAATGATCTTGCAAACGCTTTTGTAACTTCTCTGTGGTAACCCCTGAATTTCTGAATAAAACGCAGCCATTTAGCTTTCTTCAACATCTCTTTTGCTTGCGGATATCCCTCTATAAACTTCGGTCCTTCCGGCTCTGCCCTTAATAATTTTCCCATTTCACTTCTCTGTGATTCACAAGTTTGCCTCTGTGAGGGTTTAAGTGGAAATGGAACGATGGAATACACAGGATCGAGCACAATACTGTGGGGATGTTATCATAAAATGGAAATGAACACCATAAACGGAATGGAGTAAGACTGTGGGTAGATATACGGGAGTGAGAATGAGCAAAAGGAACGAAATGGAGTGAAACAGGGAGTGAGAATGAGTAGAGCGGGGTTTTGTAAACACGACAGAGACACGACAAAGAGGTTAACAAAGTATAATGCATTCGGCCGCGTTTTGAATTTTGGTGGGTGTGTAATAAATATGAACACGTTTCAATCAATGATTATGAAGTTATGCGGCTTGTAAGAGTCCTTTGTCAACTCAAATACGTCTCATTATCTACGGTGGGATATTTGAACATGAGTGAGAATCGGAATTTCAATGATGAAACCGTTTGTGAATAAATGCAAGAGGATAACATGGAGATCGTGGAAGTTTACGGGACTGTCAATATAATCATTGCGCGTTATGGGTAGAGCTCATAGTTTAAAATTATATAAAAATGTGTTTTTCAATACTATTTGAAATAAACTTTATTCATACCTTTGGAATCCTTGATTTTGCCCTTGGTCTTCAACTGATTGATCTTCATTAGTGTCTTGAATGTTCCATTGATCCTCTCTCCTGCATTTTATTTCATAATTATGGAAATAACAACTGACTGTACATTCTCTTTGAAAACGAGTAGTAGCTGCGGAATCTGCTTCTGGCTGCGGAAACTGGAGTCAGCTGCGGAAACAGATGTCAGCTGCGGAAACTGACACAGCTATTACTTAGTTGAATAGAAATGAACAAATGACAGATGACCAGGTGGAAATGGTCATAAAAAAGATTTTTATTGATGGAATGGATGAAATGAAGTGGAGTGAAGTGAAATGAAATGAAATGAAATGGAATGAAGTGGAATGAAATGGAGTGGGTGGTGAAATGAAATGAAATGAAAGATAGATTTTTTTGGAAAATATAGAGTGTCAGGTGTCCCTGATTTTCACCCTATATTTTCTGTATAAGACTGCCAATCAATGATTGGTTTTCAGGCTTATACCATTTTTTTTTTTATCTTTTTTTCTTTTTTTTTTTAAGTTGAAAAACAGAAGCTAGGCTGGTGGAGAAGAAGAATTCTTCTGTACCAGCCTGATTGCAGAACTTTCTTGAAATAACTTGACAAAATCCTCTTTAGAGAGTGGCTTATGATAAACTTTCAATCTATGGCCATTCACAATAAGAGGAGTTTGAAACTCATCAATGGTCTTGATTCTTACAGCTCCATTGTTAAAGATCTTGTCAACCTCATATGGCCCAAGCCAATGAGTCTGAAATTTCCCTTGAAAATCTTTAAACTTGGAGTCAAATAACAATGCCCAATCTCCTTCTTGAAACTTCTTTTCTTTGATATATTTGTCATGCCATTTAGTTCTTTGATATTGAACTAGATCAGTTCTTAGAATTGCTTCTTTTCTGATCTCATCTAGCTCATTTAACTGCTCCATTCTATGCTTTTGGGCTTCTGATAAGTCCATCCCCAACTGAACTGCTATCTTGAAGGTCTTGACTTGGAACTCAATGGGGAGCAAGACTTCTTTCCCATAAACAAGTTCATAGGGAGAATGTTCTGTTGTATTCCTCCATGTAGTTCTGTAGGCCCACAAGGCTTCTGGAAGCCTTTCTGCCCAATCTCTTCTATGTAGATGAACAATTTTGGTGATGATACTTTCAAGAAATTTGTTTGTGGACTCCACTTGACCATTTGCTTGTGGATGGTAAGGAGTAGATCTTCTGTGCTTGATTTTGTATTCTTCCATCAACTTCTCCACCAAATTTGATGTGAATTGGCTCCCCTGATCTGTCACAATTTCTCTTGGAACTCCAAAGCGAGTAAAAATATCCTCATAAAGAAAATGAACAACTGAATTTTCAGTAGCAGATACTAATGCTTTAGCTTCTACCCATTTAGTAACATAATCGGTGCAAACCAATATATACTTCTTTTGCTTAGATGGTGGATTAATAGGTCCAATGAAATCTAAAGCCCATTTTTCAAAGGGTTCAATGAGTACCTGTGTTTGCAGTGGCATTTCATTTGAAAGGGTAGGTTTCCCTACTCTTTGGCAGCTGTCACACCTTTTGACATATTGTTTTGCATCTTTGAAGAGGGAAGGCCAATAATATCCTAAAGAGAGGATTTTATAGGCCGTCTTTTTGTCTGCAAAGTGTCCGCCGCATGGTTCATCATGACATGCCTTAAGAATATCAGGCATTTCATCTTCCCTGACACATCTTCTGATCACAAGATCTGGCCCTGTTTTAAACAATTCGTTAGAAATCCATGAATATATTGAACTCTCCTGAATAATCTTTCATTTTTCTCTTGGAAATAAATGTGAAGGTAGTTTCCCTGTAACCAAATAGTTAGCAATATCTGCATACCAAGGGGTCTTAATAGTTACTGCAAACAAATATTCATCAGGAAACTTATCTTCTACGGGAGAATCTTCTTTAGTATTTTGAATTCTAGACAAGAAATCAGCTACTGTATTCTGTTTTCCTGGTCTATCTAACACAGTAATATTGAATTCTTGCAAAAGTAAAATCCATCTTGTCACTCTGCCATTAGTAACAGGTTTGTTCATTAAATATCTAATTGCAGAATGGTCAGTATGAATAAAAGTTTCATAGCCTGTTATGTAATGTCTAAACTTATTAATTGCATGAACAACGGCTAAGAATTCTTTTTCAGTCACAGTATAATTCAACTCTGTGGGAGTCAAATTTTTACTGGTGTAATAAATGGCATAAGGAATTAAATCTTTTTGACCCAACACAGCTCCAAGAGCTGTATCTGAAGCATCTGTAGAAATATGGAAAGAAAGTTTCCAATTTGGTCCTCTCAAGATAGGTGCTTCAGATATTCTTGTTTTCAAAGTTTCAAAAGCTGATTGACAATCAGGATCCCATTTAAATTCACAGTCTTTTGTAAGCAACTTGAAGAGTGGAGATGCTATTTTAGTGGAGTTTTCTATAAATCTTCTATAGTAACCAGTAAATCCTAGAAAACTTCTAACATCTCTTTGACAATTTGGAATAGGCAACTTGGAGATGACTTCAACTTTCGATCTATCAACCTTAATCCCATCTCCCGAAATATGATGTCCTAAAACAATCCCTTCAGTAAACATCATAAAGCATTTTTCATGGCTTAATGAAAGGTTTGTTTCTTTACATCTTATGAGAACTTTTTCCAAATTTTCTAATGCCTCTTCAAATGAATTACCATAAGCTGTAAAATCATCCATATAAACTTCTACACAATCATGAATTAGATCAGAAAAAATTCCTAGTACTGCTCTTTGGAATGTTGCTGGTGCATTACATAACCCAAAAGGAAGCACTCGGTAGGAAAAAGTTCCCCATGGACAAGTAAATGTGGTCTTATCTTGATCTTCAGGTGCTACCTGAATTTGATTATAGCCACTAAAACCATCCAAAAGTGAAAAGTATTTTTTACCTGCTAATGTATCTAATACCTGATCAATAAAAGGCAAAGGAAAGTGATCCTTCAAAGTTGCTTTGTTCAATTCCCTGTAATTAATGCATACTCTCCATTTACCATTCTTTTTAGGTACTATAACCAAAGGAGAAACCCATCGGCTATCTGAAATTGGATAAATGAAGTTTACATTGAGAAGTTTTTGGAGCTCTTCTTTCACTATCTCCCTAAGATTTGGATTCATCCTTCTTTGAAGTTGTCTGATTGGTCTACTGTTTTCCTCAATATAGATATGATGGATGCAAGTCTTAGGATCAATACCCTTCATGTCAGTATACTCCCATGCAAATGCAGTAGAATGTTTTTGCAAGATTCTGGTTAGTTCTTCTTGTTGTGACTTCTCCGGATGTTTGTTGATATTCAATGTCTTTTCTGGAAAAATCTCAATAGCAGAATTACCAAACTCTTCCATAGAGTAAAGAGACATTTGTCTTGATGATAAATATTCTATGTCAGATTCCAACTGAAATTGTGTGGGGTCATATTATGAAGTTATCTCAAAATTTTCTAATGTGTTCAGAATTTGACTATCCTCACTAATTTCAGAAATGGTAAAGACAGGTTGTATAGTGTTCTCATCATCGACCCATTCATTGTCTCCTATTTCTGTAATTGCTCTTGCGGGAGGATACAAATTGAATTTCTTTGTCGAATTACCATTTTAAATGTACATGTCTCCAGATCTACAACTAATAAAAGCATTAGCTGTGGCCAGCCAAGGTCTTCCTAAGATAATTGGATGTCCTCCTAGATTACTTTTGGGAGTCAAAATCATAAAGTCTACTGGATATTCCCAAGAATCTAAGGAGGCTGAAATATCTTCTAATACACCATCTGGTTTAATAACCGATCGATCTGCAAGTTGCAATAAAGTAGGTGTAAAAAGAAGGTTAGGAAGTTTTAACTGTTCCATAGTCTGTCTACTCATAATGTTGATAGCAGCCCCTAAGTCAATCAATGTGTTTTGAATTTCTATCCCATTTATATGTGTCTTGACAATTGGACTTCCAGGATCTTCATACTTCTGCATGGCAATTTTTCCCATCATAATGTCTGCAATCTTTCCTACCGGGTGGATTCTTCTTGTGTCCTTTAGCTTTCTTCCTGGTCTTTTGAAACTCAACTCCTTTATGGTTTTTGCTAGAATAGGAATTTCTCGAATGGCTTGTAGCAATGGAATCTTGATGCAAACATTCTTCAATTCATCTAGAAAGTCATAGTTAGGCAACAAAATTTGTTTTTCCACCCCCTTATCAATTTGTAGTCTTTCCGGAAAAGGAGGTGTAGATGAAGATACATGTTGCTCAAGTATAGGAGTTGTGGATGCTAGCTTTTCTTTTTCTTTTTGAATTTTTGAATTTTGAAGAGATTCTTCCTCAGAACCCTTATTGACTTGAAGAGAGTCCTCTTCAGAGGTATCTTGCTCTTGAATGTCTATAGAAGGTTTTTCTAAAACTCTACCAGATCTGAGTTGAACATCGTTGAGAGGAACAATCATATAGGTAAGAAATTGTTGTCCTTCTACCATATAAGTAGTTTGAGGATTCTTATTGTTAGGATTTGGCAATGGCTGAGCTGGAAGTTGATTTGTCTTCTGTTGGTATGGGAGCATGAGTTGAGGATTTGTATTTTGTTGAGAAGGTTGTTGTTGTGGAAATGGCAGTGAAAGTTGTGGATTTGGGTTTGGAAGTTGTGGAGCTTGTTGATTTTGAAAAGATGGAGGATATTGATAAAATTGAGCAAATCTCCCATAAGGATTTTGCATCCCTTGTACCCATGGCTGATATGAATTTTGATGTTGGGGCCAAGATTGTTGCCAAAGAGTCCAATTTGGTGGGGTTTGAAGATTCATAGGGTTATTAAACCCTTGAGATTGTTGTCCCTGCCAAGGTCTCCTTGCGACAAAACAGAGAGATTCTACTGAATTTGGATCTTCTTGAAAAACAGCTTTGAGTCCGGGGATTGAAGGACAATCCTTGATCTCATGATTTTCTGAGCAAATCATACATGTTTCTACAACTTTTGCATCCAAGGGACATTCCCTTAAAGCATGTTTTTTTCTACATTTCGGACAAAAGATGGCTAAGGCATCTGTTTCTGCTTTCTGCTTGTTTTGGATTTTAAGGGTGTCTAGTTGTTCACTAAGGCTCCCTAAGATATCATTTTTGAACTCATCAAGCATATTACCAATCTCTGCCCTACTTACCGATCCAGTTGCAGATTTGTTAGCCCTAATAAGAGAAGAATCCCTAGGCCCTTTTCCTGTTTTAGATTTTCCTCTTGAGAGATGGATACATAGTTCTGTTATATCACGAAATGGAAGTTGAGAGATGTCTCCTTTCCCCATCATGTTTAAAATGTCTATCCATTCATCTCTAATCGCTTTTAATAGGAGGGCTTTCAAGGTTTCATTATCTAAGTTGCTCATCTTTGCTCTTTTCAAGTTGTATTGAAATCTTTCAATTAAGTCTTCCAATTTTTCATCTTCTTTTTGCATCATTTTGAATACCTCATCCTTGTGATTGGTGGGCATACAATAGTCCAAGTATCTATCCAAAAAATTTTGTTTCATATCATTCCAAGTCCTAATAGATTGAGTGGCTAATCCCATGAACCATTTCAAAGCAGATCCCTTCAATGTTGAAGGGAACAGTTTGAGTTTTTGAGAATCTTCCATATAGTCATAAGTTCGGCACACAACTTCAAACTCAAACAGAAATGTTTCAGGATCCTCACTTCGCAATCCATAAAAGTTAGGGAGAACAGATGGTGAGATATTTTTCATTTTTGCATGAGTTTCCTCATCAACTATAGGGAATCCAAGCAAATTGTCCCTATTTCTACCATCATTTCCTTCACCATTGTTATCTTCATTATCTCCTCCTCTTCTACCTCCACCTCTATTTATTACTTCCTCTGCCATGATAGTTTCTTTAGAGTCCTTATAGCCCTCTAGTTCTTCTACCAAGGAAGGATGAGAGAAAGTCTCTTTGTTTTCTAAGTGGGTTTTAGTAGGTGGTATAGGAGAATCCTCTAATTCAGCTGTTCCTTGATTTCCAAAAATCTTAAGGCTAGGGGTAGATGGTGGTGAATCTGGTCTATGCCTTGAAGAATATGGAGTTGTGAAAATAGAACTCTTGGCTTTAGCTATAAACCTTCCCCTAGAATCTCTTTCTCTATGCATGTCATTTTTTAATTTTTTTTTTAAAAAGTTGGGCTAATAATTCTCTTTCTGATCTTCCAGATCACACTAGGTGCAAGAAGAGAGCATACTTAAGAAATTACTAAACCAATAACTCTCTTTTCTGATCCTCCAGATCACACTAGGTGCAAGAGGAGAGCATACTTCAAGAAGTTATCAAGTTTTCCCTTCTTTTATGATTTTATGTTTTTTTTATAAAGAAATTGGCTACCTATTTACACTTCCCCGGCAACGGCGCCAAAATGTTTGGTCAATTTAGTGTGTCCTAAATTGCTGCATTTAATTTGTCAATCCGGGAATCGTAAGCTGATGAAGTGCGGCGCACTATATGTGCAAGATAACCTATTTCTTAACTTTTTGTCGTTTTTTGGTTTTTCTAAGGTGAAATGGAAATTCTAAAATGAAAACAAGTTTGGTTATGTTTGTTCAAGGAAGTGATATCCCCTATAATGATTTACCAACTTGAAACTTTAAAAGAAAATTGAAAATTACAATGACAAGACTTGAAAGAAAGTAAAAGTGTACTGCTGAAATGAAAAGATGCTGCTAATCTAATGAATCAAAACAGTAAACTAGTGAACATGAAAACCAAACTATTCTTCCTGCCAACTAAACACAAAAGAAACTATGCTTAAGGAAATTCAAAATTGCAACAAAATAAATCTAAATCAGATTACATCAATTCATTTTCTGACCCTTCATCATTAGACCAGCTATGACTTTCGGAAGTAATCATAAACAACTTGTGTAACTGATATTTAATTTGCAGAAAGTAAACTAATACTAAACCATATACACATGATTCAATCCCTCGCCATCAGTCCAGCTGTGGCTTTCGGAGGCAACTGAAGATGTCATACATGATTTAATATATCTAAATTTGCAAAAAAGAAACTAATACTAAACTACACATTTCATAATGCAGTCCCTCACCATCAGTCCAGCTGTGGCTTTCGGAGGCAACTGAAGACGCTATGAGCAGCTTAATATATCTAAATTTAACTACTGAATCAGATAAGCAAAATTGAAATGTACAAAGCAAGACTGAAGTTAAACAAAAGCTATGAAAAGCAAACTAGCAGCAGAACAATGTTAGTTTCATGTCATTAGTCAAAATGCTATAAAAATGCTCGGGCTGTCTACCTAAAACCTGCACAAGAAAACTGATCAGTGATTAACAATCATAAAACATGTAAGAAAGAAATGAAATGGAAATTATGGAAATGTATAAACAGAAATGAAACAACTACAAAGTATGAACATATGATGGATTATGATACAATGACTTTTAAAAGAAATGAAATGAGAAATGTACACTAATACACAAAACCTTAGCTGAGCAGGGGCCCTCTACACAGCTTTGGTAATGATCCTCAAACACGAATTAAGTTGAAAAACAGAGTCTTCATATTAAAAAGCAGTTCATTACAGAATGGTAGTGTTACGGCTCAAGGGCAGCGTAATCACTACAAAGCAAACTAACAGATAACAGAGTTTATTCACGAACATCAACTATCAACTAACAACTAACTTTATGTGCGTATGCAAACGCTCTATATATAACAATAAAATGTAACTGTCTCCTAAAGTTCATGATGGAAGAGAGCACGTAGACCACTACGTCCACGGATATAGGAGTATGGCCGTGTTGGAAAGTGAATCTACGGAAGGTGGATGCTTGAATTCAACTCCAGAGCTCTGCACAGATGTCGATTTAACCTCCGCAAGCTTAGAAACGGCCGTATGGATGTTTATTTGCCACGAAACAGAGTCCAGCCGACATGAAACTCCATAGTTGACTTCCACGTGGACGTCTTTGACCGCGGCTTCTTTGGACGAGTTTGCTTGAACCAGTAGGACACGAACCATGTCCATGTCATTCCTAGCCTTCCCATGTGGCTCGTTTCCCTTGTAAACACCTGTAGCATATAGTTCCACAAAATAGCTGCGGAAAGTTGCAGCAGCTGCGGAAAGTGGCAAGTTTCCGCAGTTGTATGAACAAAATCTAGATCAAATAGAAAACACAAAAACATAATTAAAAACCATGTTAGATACCCTTTTGCACATGATATTGACAATTTTGGAGGTTTAGGTGAGTGAAAAAGGTATGGAAAAGTGTATGGAAAAGATGCAAATTCGGGACTCAACAAGATCTTGTGCAGTTCAGTTAACGGTATGTCTACACTAGTGCATATAAATGTGCTTATGTTTGGATCATATAGTATGTTTTTGGGTATGGATTGATTGTATAGTCACACAACTAGGGTGGATTTCTATGATAAGGCTATTGAGTGCTTGGATGATAATGGAGAGAAGAGAATCTGGCAGGGTAAGAAGAAGCCAACATCAGTGAGAATGGTCACAACTATGTAGGAAAAGTGTAGTAGTAGGAAAGGATGTGTATTGTTTGCAGTTCATATTTCCAGTGATAAAGGTAAGGATGTTGAGGATGAAGAAGTCTTGAAGAGGTATCTGGTTTTGTAGAAATTTCAAGATTTGTTTCCAACAAAGATCTCATAGTTACCTCCTCATAGGGAATTGGACTTTTCTATTGAGTTGATGTTGGGAGTAGCACCAACATCAAAGGAACCGTATAGGATGAGCACTCTAGAGTTAGTTGAACTAAAGTTGTGATTGAAGGAAATGTTTGAAAAATGATACATTAGGCCAAGTGTGTTGCCTTGGGGTGCACTAATATTGTTTGTAAAGAAGAAGGACGGTACTCTCAAGTTGTGTATTGGTTATAGGAAGCTGAATAAGGTGACAATCAAGAACATATATTTTTTGTCGTGGATTGACAAATTGTTTGATCAGTATAAGGGAGTAGCAATGTTCTCAAATATCGACTTGATATTAGGATATCATCAAGTGTGCATCAAAGAAGAGGACATCTACAAGACTTCTTTCTGGACTTGGTATGGGCATTATGAGTTTGTAGTAGTTCCTTTTGGTTTGACTAATGCTCTAGCTACTTTCATGAGTTTGATGAATAGTGTGTTGTGTCCTTATCTAGACAAGTTTGTGATAGTATTCATTGAGGACATATTGATATATTCTAAGAAAGAGGAAGAGCATCCAGAACATCTAGCTTAAGACTACTAAGAGAGCATCAATTGTATTCCAAACTCAGCATATGCAGTTTCTTCAGAAAAAAATTCATTACTTGGAGCATGTGCTTTCTAAGGAAGGATTAACAATGGACCCGAAAAATATCATAGCTATGATGGAGTGTGAAAATCCTTTGAATGTGGATGAGTTCATATCATTCATGGGACTAGTAGGTTATTAAAGGCAGTTCATCGAGATCTTCTCATGAATTTCCTATCCTATTACAACTTTACTGCAAAAAGGGAAGAAATTTGAATGGACAGTGGAATGTACAACTAGTTTTGAGCAGTTGAATTAGTTGCTTACAAATGCTCTATTATTGAATATTACAGATCCAGATAAAGAGTTTATGGTATGTATAGATGCTTGCAAGGGAGGACTTAGTGGAGTTCTGATGCAAGAAGGATAGGTAGTATTATATGAGTCAAGGAAATTGAATGAACACGAGAAAAACTATGTGACGTGTGATCTTAAGTTGGCATCGATCATTCATGCATTGAATATGTGGAGAAAATATGGGCATATTTGCAATAATCCCATCAATTGGAGTGATCCAGTGAATAGGGAATTGATTGGACCAAACATATTGGCAGATATGGAATAGGAAATGTGGGTTATCAAGAAGAATCTAAAGGTAGCACCATACAGGAAAAAGAGTTATGCAGATCAACACAAGGTATTTAAGTAGTTTCAGGTTGGGGAACATGTGTATTTGTGCATCAAGCCCAAGAATATCTCCTTGAATATTGGATCATGTGCCAAGATGGCACCTCAGTATTGTGGTCATTTGGAGATCCTTGAGAGGATTGGACCAATGACCTACTAACTTGCACTGCCTCCGACAGTGAAAGTCCATGATGTTTTCCAAGTTCCATTGCTTAAAAATTATGTGAAATATGTTGATCATGTGATTGACTGGTTTGTATTGCAGGCGGATCCATAAGGAGAATTCCAGTCGAAACCTCAGTGCATTTTGTAGTGAAATATGCTCATGCTCTAGAATCGAGAAATCAAGCAAGTTAAAGTGAAGTGGAAGCACTTTGGGCTCGCTAAAGCTACATGGGAGATGGTTGATCAAACATGGGCTATGTATCCTTCTCTATTTGTTGGTTGAGAGGATGCAGTCTACTATATTTTTTGATGTTGTGTTTTGGTTATGTCTATATATCTAAGTTACCGGATTCTTCAAAAAGGGTGATCGAATCCCGAACCCCCGTATCGGATACGATTCGTACCCGATTCATCCCTAATTCACCGGGTACGGCTGTATCCGTACGACCGTACCTGGTGAATTGGGTACGGTCGGACCCACTGGTCAAAAAAATCGCTGTTTTTTTTAATAAAGTGCGGTTTTTGTTCATTGTTTCTCACCCATTTCATTTTGTGAAGTGAGAAGGAGCTAGGGTGAGCAAGGAGAAAGTGTGAACAAGGAGAAATGGAGTTCCGTCGAAGAGATTTGAGCATCTGGTAAGTGCAATGTCCCTCTATATTTTATATTTAGTTTGCTGTTAGTGTTTGCATGTGCATATGTTTTATATATTTGGTTATTTTTGTTTATTTTTTACAGTATTCATGGCTCAATCAAAGGCATCAAGACAGGGGAAAAGAGAGGGGAAGAATGTCCCCATTGGAGATGCCCCTCCTGTCCCTGTTTAATCAGGGTCTGTAAGTATTCCATCCTTTGGAAGTGGGGCTGCAACAGTAGCTTCAAATGTGCAGGGAAAACAAACTATTGACCCCAAATACCCATTGTGGAAATATGTGACAAGAGAGGGAGGGGCAGGAAAAAAGGGAGTAGGAGGAAATTGTTCATGGAAATGCAATTTTTGCCACAACAAGTTCACTTGCACATATTTCCATGTGAAATCTCATTTGTTGGGTATTCCAGGTTGTGGCATTAAATGTTGTACATGAATTGGAACAACACAGATAAATGAATTGGAGAAAGAGCAGGGTATTGGTGAGGCAAATGTGGCATCAAAAAAAAAAAAAAAAACAAGAATGATGACCCCTTCCATTCTTAAGGAAAAGTAGCAACAAGTTCCCTTTTGATACTTTTAGTAGGGGAGAATCAGCAAAGAGAAAGGAAACTGCAGTTGGTCTAATGGACAAGATTTTTCAAAAAGAGAAGAGGGAAGAGCTTGATCTCACCATTTCATTTTTTTTCTATCAGAACTTCATATCCTCTAATGTTGCACGGTCACCTCTATTTATTGAGATGTGTTGAGCTCTTAGTCATGGGGCTCCATCAGGGTATGTTCCTCCTGGGTCAGAGAAGCTCATAACCACATTGCTGACAAAGGCAAAGAAAGAGATCGACAAAATTCTTGAGCCTATCAAATCAGCATGGCCAACATCTGGGGTTAGCATTGTTTCTGATGGATGGACAGATCCAGCACGCCATCCACTCATCAACTTCATGGTGTCATCCTTGAATAGTCCAGTTTTCTTGAAATCAGTGGATGCACTTGGACAGTACAAGGATTCACAATATATGGGTGTGTTATTTCTTAAAGTTATTGAAGATGTAGGTGTGGATTATTGTGTGAAAATCATTACAAATAATGCACCTGTTTGCAAGGCCGTTGGCATGATTGTGGAAGCAAAATATCCACAAATATTTTGGACACCTTGCATTTTCCATTCATTGAACTTGGCACTGAAATCTATTGCTTCTGATGTGCTTTGGATTGGAGCCATTATTGAGGATGCATGACATATCTGCAACTTTGTACAAAACCATACAAATGCCCTCACTATCTACAAGGAGTACAACATTCTATCATTGTTGAATATTGCAGATACATGGTTTGCCTCTTCATTCATCATGTTGAAGAGGTTGAAGGAGGTCAAGACTGCTCTTGGGTCCATGGTTATTTCAGAGTTTTGGTATTTTTGGAGAAAGACGGATCAAGCAGCCTCAAAGAAAGTGAAGGACACTGTGTTGGATGATATATGGTGGGAGAAGGTAGATCTAGTTATTTAGAACATGGAGCCTATCATTTCCTTGCTTCGATTTGCAGATACAGAACAACCCATCCTAGGAGAGGTTTATGAGGGATGAGATTCCACGATTGAGTCTGTGAGGACCATTTTTTTACAAAGTCAGTGCCCAGAGTATGAGACATCACCTTAGGCCTTCTTCACCATCATACAGGATATTCTTGTCAACATATGGGACAAGAATTGCACACCTTTACATTTTTTGGCTCACTCCTTGAACCCAAAATACTACAACCATGAGTGGCTGAATGGTGGACCTTCCCACAGATTCCCTCCTCACATGGATGGTGAATTCTCACAGGGGAGGAAAGATGCATTCAGATTTTTCAGGATAGGGCATCCCTTGATGAGGTGGAGGATGCCTTTGCATATTTTTCCACTGGCACTGGGCAATTTGTAGGCTATGATGTGATTCGAGATAGGGGGGCTAAGAAGCCCTATTCTTGGTGGGCAACTCATGGGGCAACAAGCCCTCCTCTACAGCAGTTAGCCATGAGGCTCCTCTCTCAGGTGACTCCATCTTCTTGTTGTGAGAGGAATTAGAGCACATATGGGAATTTTTATAGTGTGAAGAAGAGCAGGCTTGAGCAATCCAGGGCAGAGACAATGGTGTATGTGCACACCAATATTCGTCTCATCTACAGGCAGAGGGAGGATTGGTTGAAGGAAAAGAAAAATATGTAGGATGTATTTCCTGATGATATGGGTCTGGACAACAGTGTTGAGTTGACATTGGCCAACTTGGATCTCAATGTGCCAGTGCTAGATCCTGTCACATTTGATGATGGGGTAGAGGCGTCATCCTCCACACCAGCAGATGCAGAGATGATAGAGGAGGAGGATGCATTAGAGCCAGAGGAGAGCAGTGGTGAGCATGATGATCAGGATGAGGACAGTGATGCTGATTATGATGATGAGGATTGATGACTCTGACTCATTGAGGCTTCAGGCTTGTAGTCTTGTAGGCTGTTGTTTTTTTGTATTTTGAATTTTATATTTCTATTTTCCATTGGCAGTGTACTTATGTAACACATTTTGATTCTAATGACTTAATGAGAAAAATACAGTATCTTACTATCTTCAATCTTGTCTTTCTGAGTAAATTTGACGATTGTATGATGTATCATTGTATCAATGATCATGTATGAGTATCTAAGATGATAGATCTTAAATCTATGTTTTAAATTTGAATCAATGAATTTTGTATGAATTTGTGTAAAAAATATCTAATTTTTAATATATATATATATATATATATATATAATGTATCGTATCCCAGAAGTATCATGTTCTGGGGGCCACCGTATCCCATATCCCCGTATCCCCGTATCAGGTGACTTAGCTATATATGAATATTTATGTAAATATCAGACCGAGTTGTGTTATAAAGCTCCAATAAGTAGTATGGTGTTCATGATATGTTGGTTATGTCTTCAATAGTATGATATGATGTAAATGTTGTATCGATTTGTGTTATAAAGCTCCATGGGTAACATGTGTTTTTCTAGTTAGGTGTCATTAAAGACTGAGGATGGTGTTCCCCCAAGGGGGAGGGGTTTGTAATAGCCCTTGGATGATTTTCCATGTAAACAAAAATAATAACCAAGGTCATGGGACATGTATTCCAAGCTGAATGTTGGGAAAAATATAGTGATGGGGATCACTTGTGATTAATTAATGGTTATGGAAATTGGAAAAGGAAAAGTGGCATTACTTGGAATTGTATTTATGAAAATAAAAGGAAAACATGAGAAAAGGGACATGAAGGGTCAAAAATTTGCATGAGGAGGAAATTGAAAGAAAATGAAGAAAATATAGGCCTCAATCATAAAAAGGTTTGTGAGGATCAATTAACAACCTTTTTTCATTTTTTACTTGGAGCTCCCTAATATTCTCTCACACTCTTGCACACTTAGAGAAATATTGGAGAATTATTAGAGCACTTTGGTATACTTGGATTGGAGAAAGAAGGTAAAGGAAAGCAAGAAAGTGCAAGGGAACAGGTGGATGAGCAGCTACAACTGGATTGCCTTATAGGTAATAGGTTGCATGTGTGATTTCCTTGCAGATTTATGGAGGCATGGTATATGCATGTGATTATTTGGTTATGATATGTCAATGGCATGGGGTATTGCTTGGATTGATAATGGTTTTAACCTTGCCTTACCATTTCCTGGATAGTCATGGTGTTATGGGTTTTTCCACTTTATTTTTTATGGTTGGTGCTCATGATTCATTATGGTTGTGGGTTGGAACAAATGCTTTGGAAGCTTGGGAACAACTTGGGTTGAGTTGCTAATCCTGGAGCCTAGGTTGGAAAAATGATTTGGATCCCTTCGTGGGTTGAGTTACTAGTCCTGGAGCCAGGTTAGAAAAATACTTTGGAGCCCTGGAAGGTTGTCGGTTGAGTTACTAGTTCATGGAGCCCTGGAAATCTTGGGTAGAGACTGATTGGGTTGGTGTTAGTGATGTCCGACCATGAGGTGGAATCATTGGTTGAGGGTTGAGCTTGTTTGGCCTTTGGAAGCCCTGGTTTTATTTTTTTTGGTTTATTCCATGAGATCCCACATTCACGCTTGAATATGGTGTGAGGGTGATTGGTTGAAAGAGATTTTGTTCAACCTAATCTATGGCTGGGTTGTACATGGAAGTCACTGACTTGGTTGGTATTTCCATATGTTAACAAGTGTTATTCTTCTCTTGTGATTCATGTATATTTTTTGGCGATATGTTGGTGATATTATGGTTGAATTGCCATGGTTTATATGTTGGTTATTTCTTGGTTATATGTTGTTTATATGGCGTGTATCTTCTATGGATCATGCCATGAATTGTTTACCTATTGATAGATTGATGAATGTATGGACTAATAAGCATTATTTTAGCTCTGTAAAGAGGACATAGGACCTCCTCAGTGGTTATTAGATGAATCTCATACTTTTATGATAAGATATGCATTCATGATCTATAGCTTACATGCTTTCTATGTGTTTGACGAAATTCTTAGTATGTTCTTGTCAGTATAGGTCAAGCTTTGAGTTGGGATTGAATGTTTAGCTTTGCTGCCATGTTATATATGTTTATGAAAAGTCTCTGGAAATTCTCAGCAGTGGTTTGGAGGCAGGCCTGAAAAGGTAACATTGATCCTAGAACCAAATTATTGGAACTAGATAAATTGGGCTACAACCGCATGGATGCAATGTTGTGCATGCGGTTGGAGACCTCCAACTGCATGGAGGTCTTGTTTTGGGTGCAATTGTGGGCCCAGGGAAGAGAAATAGAGGTCCAACTCAGGGTTTGGGCACCTGCAATGGTTGTTAAACCCATGAGTGATTTGTAGCCCTTGTAGGATGTGAGTATGTGGTTAGTTTGTCGGCCCCACTTCCTTAATTGGATCTAGGAGGTCGGTTCATGTCATAGTAACTCTTCGTCTCATGTTTACCTTGGCAGG
This sequence comes from Pinus albicaulis, assembly GCA_034641835.2. Lineage (NCBI taxonomy): Eukaryota > Viridiplantae > Streptophyta > Pinopsida > Pinales > Pinaceae > Pinus > Pinus albicaulis. Next base: position 862,700,008 of record CM076580.1, read on the forward strand.
CCAGTGAAATTTGGTAAATGTGGGAGGGTTTCTTACAATTTTTTTATTGCTTAATGGATAGCACCCATGGGGAGAAAAACAAGGATGCTCCTCCATGACACACTATAGTGAAGAAGGTTTTTATGTACAAAGCCCAACACTTGACATAAATTGTGTTTGTCTTCTCTTTAATTGTTGAACCTACTATATATAATGAAAAATAGCTTGAACATATTAAGAAAAAAATAATTCAGGTATTATAAGAGAAAATCATGTATGTCACTAGTAGCTCAATTTTCTTAGACTTTTTATTTTAAAAATGTAGACTATCAAAGTTGAGAAGGAATTTTTCAAAAATAGTTATCAAAATTCAATTATATAAAATAAAATGAAGGAAATGATACCTCACATTTTTTAGAAGGTTGCAAAGACTAAAAATATAAATCCAAGTAGCAACCCAGCTTATTGATACAAGATCCTTGTCTCCTAGGCTTCAATTGGACTTGAGGAAAATGGATCAACATAAGTTGGGAAGGGTCCAAGAAAAGAACTTGGAAAATACCATTGTTAATGAAAAATAACCTAGATATTAGCTCAAAATACTACTTTAAGATGCATCTTTGCATTGAAGTGTATAAGACAATGTATTACATGGGATAGATGTGTTTTACCTTGGAATTTTGTACATGAAGCTTCTAAGATGAACCATGAAATCAAAAAGTTGAATCTGTTATGTTCCTATGTTAAAAACTCTAGATTGCCTATTTGTGTAGGTCTAACTAAGAGGATTTTGCATGTGAATTTGATTTATGGTGTCTTAGAAAGATTATAAAAGAGCATGTGATGAAAATGTGCTTGTTCGTTTCCTTTGAAAACTATCTACTTCCTCCCTATTGGCTTTAACAAACATCAATTAGTGGTACCTTATTATGGATCTCTTCTTGCCTCACTATATACTGTATCAATGGTATATTATTCAATTGTTTTGATGGTAGATTGTATAAAAATAGCTAGGAAAATAGTTGATTAAGACTCCCTCATGAAAATGTCTCACAAGAGTTGGGCCACTAGAATATATCCATGTAAAAAACTTGTGCAATCACTAAAAATATCACAATTAGTGTGGGAACCATAAAAACTAATAGGGAGAGACCAAGAATTAGTAGAAGTCGGACACACCTCAAAGAAAAGATTATATGCAATAAAAAATGCTAGCATTCCTGATTTATCTGATATTCTTGTTGATTTGATTCATGAAGGATTTATAATCCATAACCTTCAAAGGTTTATCACCTCACTTATAGCTATGACCTCCCAGTCCATGAGTAAATGTCATGCAATGTGTTATTCATAAATCAATGGTATTCCCAATCTCCCATGATTCAACTTAAATATTCTATTCTCACTCTTTTTTACACCAACTACTTTGGCTCAATATATTCTATTGAATTTTCAATAAATAAGAATAATAGAGGGGTGGAATCATTAGTACTTGATATTGCACTTAAATGATTGAACTGAATGATACATAAGAGGTATCCCCTAAAGGTTGTATAAAACATAATTCTCACACCTCTCTCTTAAATAATATCTCACAAATCATCTATTGTACATTGATTATGAAGGTTTATATAAATAACCACTTGATCCAAGTAGGATACAAGTGTGGTTTCTAGGCTATTTCTCCTTGGTCCTTACAACCAACTTAGAAGACCTAAACAAGTGGGTGGACCAATATTTTATTACTCAATCAATGTATGGTATCCAACTAATGGAGTGGGAAAGAAAAAAAAAATACATTGTAATATTTATAGTTGAAAATCACATATAATATGTATCTTTATTAATCAGAGACAATGTGGAAATTTGTGTTGATAATTAATTGCATGGCTTAATGAGTGTCCAACTTCAATATAAAAATCAATATCTTAAAGAAAAAAAACCTAACAATGGATGTTTAAAATAAGGGGTGTAGCCAACATTTTAACTCCACCACATGACTCCTTTTAACTTGATTTTCAGCTTGCATGTCCTTCTTAATGGATGTGTCCTCAGATGGCTCTTGCATGAAACTATGCTAAGTTGTGGTTGAGTTGTAAATAAAGGAGAGATAGGGTCTAACTAGCTCTCCTAGTGTATTATCATGCAACTTATTTCACCTGAACCAATGCATGTCATGTCACTACAAGAAATATTCCTCCATTCATTTAGAGTTTCTTTCTAAAGATCACTCTTCTCTACTCCAACATATCTCTCTCTCTCTCTCTCTCTCTCTCTCTCTCTCTATATATATATATATATATATATATATAGAAACACACACACACACACACACAACATAGATTAAACTGTTTTTGTAACCACCCCTCCCAAATTTACCCAATTTCACCAGCCTTTCGGGTGACCATGAGACAAAGAGTTACTATGACATGACACGAACTCCCAACTCTAGTTAAGGAAGTGGGGCCTACAAACTACTGACAACTCACAACATCCCTTAGGGCTACAAGACACACAGGGGCCAACAAACCACTCCAGGTGACCAAACCTTGAGTTGGGGCTCCTTTTCACTGACCTATACCCCTAACTGCATGTATGACGAGGCTTGGGTGTGGTTGAACGCCTCCAACTACATGCACAACACAGCTTGAGTGCGGTTGTGACCCAACTTTCCCTGTTAAGAGGGTGTGGTCCCAATATCTGAGCCACAATTCCAGGTCAACCTCCAAACCACTTCCCAGAACTGTTTGAGACTTTATATAGTCATAATAGATATAATGAAAAGGCTAAACATACAAACTTGAGTCATAAACTTGACCTAGACTGGCCAAAACATACTAGATATTTCATCAAACACATGGCAAGCATGTAAGCTACAGGTCATGAATGCATATCTGACCATAATAGTATGAGATTCATCTAATAATCACCAAAAAGTCTTTATTACCTCTCCACATAGTTGTAACAACACTTATTAGTCCATATATTAAAAAATCGGTCAATAGTTAAACAATTCATGACAAGAGCTGTAGATAATAGAAATCATATAACCAACATATAAATAGAAAATAACCAACGTAGGAACCATGGAAACTCAACCATAATATCACCAACATAATTGCTACAAATATACATGAATCACAATAGATTAATAACTCTGATTAATATATGAAAATACAACCATGTCAGGGACTTCCATGTACCGCCCAGCCACAGATTGGGATAAACCAAATATCTCTTTCAACCAATCACCCTTGCACCATATTCCAACCATGAATGTGGGATCTCATGGAATAACAGAAAAAACCAAACTAGGGCTTCCAGAGGCCAAACCACCTCAACTCTCATCCACAATGATTCCACCTCCATGGTCGGACATCACTAATACCAACTAGATCAGTCTCTACCCAAGTTTTTCAAGGTTCCAGGAACTAGTATCTCAACTCAAAACCTTCCAAGGATACAAAACATTGTCCAACCCGACTCTAGGGACTAGTAACTCAATCCACCAAGGGCTCTAGAGCGTTTGGCCCAACCTAGGCTCCAGTACTAGTAACTCAACCCAAGGTGTTCCAGGGCTTCTAGATCATTCGTTCCAACCCACAACCATAAGGAATTACGAGCACCAATCAAAAAAAAATCAAGTGGAAAAACCCACAACATTATGGCTATCCAGGAAATGGAAAGGAAAGGCTAAAAACATTTTAAATCTAGGAAAATTTCCATGCCAATGGCAACACATAACCTAAAAATCACAGTCATATACCATGCATCCATAAATCAACAAGGAAATCACACATGCAAATTAATCTAATTGTAATTGTTAATCCACCTATTCCCTTGCACTTTCCCACTTTATTTTTCCTTCTTTCTCTAAATCCAATGTATGTCAAAGTGCTCTAATAATGCTCCAATAATACTTTAAGTAAGCAAGAGTATAAGAGAATGAGAGATTATATGAGAGAGCTAAATATTGAAGTTACAAAAGTTTCAACTAACAAAAGCTAGCAACTGATCCTCATAAGCCTTTCTATTATTGAGGCCTCTATTTTCTTCATTTTCCTTCATTTTCCCTTCAATTTCCCTCTCATGCAAATATGTGTCTCTTCACCTTCCTTTTCTCCTATTTTCCTTTTATTTTCATAAATAAAATGCCAATTATTGCCTCTTTTCCTTTGACAATTCCTTTTCCAATTTCCTTAGCCATAAATAAATCGAAAGTGACACCCACTAGGACATTTTCCCACCATTTAACTTGGAATATGTGTCCCTTGACATTGGTATTATATTTTTTACATGGAAAATCAATAAGGGGTTGTTACAATTTTCATTTATATTTGACTGTTTCTGATATATTCTTTCTCTTGCATTAACATAGGTTATATACCACCAAAATACTACAATGCATTTACAATTTGTAATTTTTTTTTATTTCCTATAAATAGAATAATAGATTTTTATCTTTGGAAACAAAAAAAAAAAAATATTCTTTCTCTTTTGTAACATGAACCTAAATATACATTATGTTTTTGCTTCCATTATCTTCATCCTACATGTTTGTTTATTTATGTGTATTTAGTCCATGGATTTAGGAATTTGTTGTTTGTCTTTGCATGGATATATTATTTTCATAGCTATCTCGATGCACTGGTAGGGGTGCTAGATAAGCCCCCCTTACTTAGGGGTTCAAGGGGAAAGCTCCAAAAGACCCAAAAAATGGTTGTTTTCGGTATTTTTTTAGCCAATGAATTTCAACCCATTGTAACCTAATTTTGATTAAGGAAATAGGTTTGTAATCTAATCAAATTAAATGAATTAGGGTTTTGGATAATGAAGAATGCATGTCTACTGTATTCTTAATGGTGAAGTTAATACAATAATCACAAGCCTCTACAATTCATGAAAACACAAGGAAAGTTTTGCAGTGTGTTCCATCAAAATTATTCTACATAGTTACAACAATTCTACTCAAACATAAAGCACAAGAAGGGAAGCACCAACCATTTTAAATATTTCCTCGTTCCCTCAATTGTGGTGCTAACCATAGTTCTTAACTCTTTTGGGAATGAGACCTCTGGGTGGACATAACTATACAATAATGACTCTTACTTTTCTAATAAATATTGGACATCGATCACAAGTAAAAAAGTTCTATACTTCCACCTCCAAGATGCACCCTTGGGGTACTTAGGCCACCTTTGTGTTCCTTAACAAGTGTGCCAGGCTAATTTTGGAGGCACATTCTAGCCTAGTGGTAGGGAACTTTAGTGTGAAGAAGATAGTAGAAATACTTAAAAATTATTTTATTGGTCAAAGCTTCAACATGATATCCACCATTATATCAAATCATGTACTTCCCATGACATTGTTAAACCAACCATCAAGAAGCAGGGGTTGTACACTCCTTTACCTACCCCATACAAGCCTTATGAGTCAATATCCATGGATTACATGTCAATTTTACCATCCACTAGGCATGGTAATGAATTTGTGTTCATGGTTATCAATTGGTTCTCTAAGATATCCATCTTGGTATTCTGTAAGAAGAGTATCATAGTCGAAGCCGCTACTAAAATATTCTTTGAGCATGTTTGAGTTAATTTTGGGCTACCTTAAAAAATTATTTTAGACAAGGGTAGTAGGTTAATTAATACCATTTGGTAGAACTTATGGTCTCTAAAATATACCAATTTGAATAAATAAAATAATTTTCATCCATAAGCAGATAGACATAAGTGGCCAATAGGATGATTGTGCATATATTGCGCATGTGCAACTCGAAGCATCCTCATACATGGGATGAAATCCTTCCATATATTCAACATAGCTATACTACAACTCTACTGGCCACAATCCTTTTCATTTGTGCTTTTGGTTCCGATCACTAGTTTTGATTAATGTAGCGCTTCCCACTACATCATCACCACAAAGACCTTCCATGCTCAAGTCGACAAAGATAGAGAAACAAAATTTTTGGAATGAATGCAACACCTCCAACAACAGGTTCATGATATTCTATATAAATCCGGTGCTAAGTACAAACAAAAACATGACCAACATTGGGTTCCACATAAGTTCTAGGTTGGAGCTAAGGTGTGATTGAGTTCACAAAAATAGTTCCCCACAGGCCCCCATAGGAATCTCAAAAGACTCTATCCTTACACAATCACAAAGGTTGTGGGTGAAAATGATTTTGAATCGAGTATTCTCCCTTCCCTTGTATGCACCAAGTATTTAATGTGGAGTTGCTTCAACCATATTTTCCACCGTTGTTGGACACCCTAGAGGAAGTTCAACAAGTGACTCCCACATTACTTAATCCCGACTAAATTGAATAGGTTACATTAGATCAGATAAAGTACATCAAGATGAAGGATAATTTCCCATAGAACATACAACTCTATCGAGTTGTCAAGGTAGGGAAACTTCTTCACCAAGGAAAGTGGCTCACCAGGAGTCAATTCAACATAATTTTCCCCATTTGATGAGGTAAATTGATGTAATGGATACCATTTATTCCTAGAGTGGAAGGAATTATCTAGGTGGATGTCAGTGTCCACCCACCTCTTCCACTAACTTAGTGGTTCCTTATCCTCTTAGCAATTTTTCTATGGTTTTACAAATCCCAAAATTTTAAGGTCTTTTTGAGGCCCTAAACAATATTTTCTAGTGATTTAGGGGGTAAATGGTTTTCATGACATGCCCTATCCCAAGAAAAAACTTGTGATCCTTGGATATTTCTTTTCAATGGGCCAATGTGCGCCCCAAATGAACATTGTATGAAAATGTTTCATTGATGTAGCAACTAACCACCTCGGGGCCCACAAACCTTTTGGTGCTTCATCTTCTAGATTTAGGGTTTTATACCCCTAGGGTTATTTCTTTATGTTAAAAGTCCATTATTTTTTTCCTCTTGTAATTTTTTTTATGAATGCATGTAGTTTCCATCTCTCTCCCTTTAGAGATAACTACCATAATTATGGCTAGTTTCTTTTCTATAGTATTATGTTATTTTATTTATCAACAAAATTTTGGTTTTCAATATATTACTATGATCTATGTTATATTTATATGTGTGTGATTTCCATTCTCTTTCCTGCCATTCATTTGATTCCTTGTACAAATTGTATCATCAACTTCCAGAGTTAAGGAAATGTCAACCTCTTGGATTGTAGCTACCTAAGGAGGTGAGAGACCAAAATAATTAGTCATCTTGATCTAGGGTCTAATACAAAGCATTTTAAAGAGAAATAATGATTTTATCAAAGAGAATCCTCATCTTCCCTAAGAATTACCTCTTGTTCTGATAATCATCAACGTTATCCATCTACAAAATCCTCTTACCATATTTGATTTAATAAGAAGAAACCTTCTCTATAGTGCATGGATCATATGATTTAGGAGTGGATGATTCTTATAACATCCTATCCATGGGTATTTTCCAATAAGATTTTTTTTCCTTTCCCAACTGCCACAATATCCAATTCCCAGTGAGGGGGAAGGCATTTAAAATGACTTTCCATACAATTGATCCATTATGAGTCCTTTTATTTAGGTTTCTTAACTAATCCACCAAGGTTTCCCCTGGGAAGTATTTTCCTTGAAGAAATTCAGTCCATGGGGTTGATCCTTGAATCAAACCTCAAAAATTCTCTGCAACCATTTTCTTTGAGAAGAGGAAAGAATTTTCAACCCCATCCTTCAATCCTCCTGGGAGTACCTAATTTTCTTTGAGGCAAAGACTAGAGATGTTATCGTTTGAGATAGACCAAAGAAATTCGAAAGACATTTAGTAAATTTTGTATAAAACCCAAGTTAGGGTGATTCAATGGATAATAATAACTTCTGAAACTGATTTGACCAAGATTAATCTTCCAGCCCTAGAAATCCACATGTTGCACTAGGCCTTTATATTTTCTTCTACCTTGAAAATATGCCACAACCAATCATTTTTAATATACCCATTAGTATTTAGGTCAAATCCAAGGTATTTCAACACTTCAAAAATGTATTTCACATGAATTTCCAAGAGTTTCATGAAGTATTAATGATCAAGTTTTGACATTCACCAAATTAACAATAAGGATTTTTCCTTACTTTTTTTGTGACTAGAGGAATTGGCAACTAGGCAAGTCTTGTACTCGTGCGAATTGGGGTCAATTCCAACTACTACCACTATAAAATCTGGGTATGTATGTATGCCCCTTTATGCATGCACAATATTAATTGGGGGGGTTTGAACACCGAACCTTCTCACACTAATACTTCATTTACATGACCATCGTCAGTTGAGCTGCCTTCTGGGGGCTGTATTTTTCCTTACTTATTTTCATTCTAGTAGCTTTGTTAAATAAGGAGAGAATATCTTTAAGTTGATTTATCACTCATTTATTACTCAATATATCTTATATAATTCCATAAATCTTCTAGCAATATCATGAGATATTGTCTACTACATTGGTATTGAAGCCAACACTTGGCCAATTTTGTGGGTTGATTCAACTTACTTGGATAATAGTGCAAGTAATTATTATGCAGAATTATGATCTACGGATAAATCAAATTCCCTAACAGTGGTGCTAGGCACTTATAACAACAAATGAAAGACTTCACTATCACTTTCTCTAAAATAAATAGACACACAGAATGATAGAAGAACCTACTTGTGATCCAAGCGCTTCTTCTTCTCCTTCTGTCACTTTTGTTGTTGCCTTCAATCCAAATCAGATCGCGAGATTGATTCCTGCAAGCATAGATAGATAAAAGAAAACATATTTCAATATACAGATGCCTACTTATATTAATCACTCAAATCAATTAGATGTGAAACATATATATCATTCAAGGGTCCATTGCATGAGAAATAGAAACATAAATAGATACATATATGGGAAAATTAACATCAATCTTTATTAAAGAGTAGAAGGGGGAGGTTACAACCAATGATCGATTTAATGCCACCAGCTCTAGCTTCATCCTAGCCTTATCACCTCCAATATCACAGCAGCATATCAATACTTTCACTCTCTCAAATGAGAATCCAACAACATTTCTTTACCAAAATTCTTCCTTCCATAGCACTAGGATCTGTGCTCAATTTATAGGGAAACTGATGGTAGTTTCTCAACGAATTAATTTCTAATAATAGGAAATAAATGTTCCCAAGTTTAGAGGTGTTAGATGGACACTTGGATTCGAATTTTGACACATATGGACTCTTCTAGAAGGCACTGGCCATGTGGAGATTCCCAAAACAATGAGAATTCCTCTCCCAGGTGACCAATGCACTCTTGAATGTCGGGAAGTGCATTGCAGTGCACCCTTGAATGGAGGATGTTGCATATGCAACAAATTTAGTCCCTTTAGAGGCAACGTTGGTGAGTTCATAAGTGATATAACATATACTTCAAACCTTGGAAATCTCACAATAGAAGCCATGAATGAATTGTTCTTCTCTTAGGGCATATAACAACTGAAATGTAAGGGGATGATAGACCCTATTTCATTTGTCTTGGGGATGATGTCTAATTTGACTAGGTCATGGGGGATGATGCCCAAAATTGACCTATAACAACTGCCCCCTAAAGCATGAATTTGAAATAATAATAATATTTTTTGAATGAGATTATTTACGATGTGATGAGTTGGAACCAAAGGGGAGTGGTGATCTGCATTAATTTTACAATACATTACGTCATGATATTTTCATCCTGATCACGAATTGTTGAGGAAGGAATTCCCATGCTTAGCACATAAACTATCTAATAACATGTACATAGTTTATAAATTCGTCTACATTGGTATGTTGGCCAATACAGATATAGGCCCATGTTTGGATGATGATCTATATGTAAGTTCACCGTACGGATGATGTGTACAACAATCCTAAAATCATAGCTTGGATGGCTGAAACTAGATCCAGGGTATTCTTATCTGGTTCACTCGATCGTTCAGGTACAAGTGTAACCATGCAAATATATGATTTTTAGCCGAACATGGTAAGACATTGTTTTATTACCAGCCAATGGTGTGAGCTATTAATAAACGCTAAAGAACTATCATTGATTTTAATGGCTCTCAAGGTACTGCAGTACATTTTTTAAGGCGTGAATAGATGATTTGATGTTGAACGCCAAGCAAAATATTTTGGTCAAAGGTCCGGAAGTGAGGATCTTGTCGATGCTGTAACAAGCCTCATGGTACTGGAAGATGATGTTTCTAAGTAAACTTCCTGGATGATGAGCTGATGTTGACAGGAAGCCAATTTATCGCAAAACGAGAGTTACTGATTTTGAAGACAACATGTGACTTGATATAGCAATGTTCAGGGATGACTGTCATGAAAATGAAGGTTTATGAGTATTGCAAAAGGATGAGTATTCACTTGATGACTTCTATTGAACATATCCGCGACACTGAGATGAGTTGGCAGCATTGAGCATTGACCCAAAACCAGATTGAAGGTATAATGAGCCATAGGTATTAATGAACCATCAAGAAGATTACCTAACCCAAAAGTCACAATGATGGAGTGAAGTGCCATGTTCAAGAGCGACCTTCTATCGTAAAAGTTCTGTTCACTTTCCCAAATTTTCCCCGATCATTTATCAACCAGTACCTCTTTATTTTTTAATAATATTGAGGAAGATAACATATGCTTGATCTATAATTCAACCCTTTGGGCGAATATGCATCGATATTTAATAATTTAACTAGTCTAGTGATAAATGAAACTCGATTCTTGCCATGATCGACTAGCCCGTTTCTATTTTATGTTTTAACAAGCCTAACGATAGTGACAACCCGATCCTTTTTCATATTTAGAGAGTTTGAAAAAGAGGACAAACGAAAAATCAATGAGTTCTTTTTCGTAATTTTGTCGCTCAGATCCGAAAAAGTGTAAAATGATATCTGAGAGAACCTCCTAGCCATGTTTGACTAAGGTTTTCCTTTTTCGTAAATAATCTATCTTAGACTGGAAAAGGGTTAAACTTATACTGAGTAGATGTCGTTTCATTTACTTTTACGAGCTCGAAAGACAAGTGCTCGAAAATATTTCACATTATCGAAGTCTGAAAAGGGCTAAAAGAAGACTCTAGGGGTTCCTTTTTCGCTGTTATCGAAGCTCGAAAAAGAGATAAAAGTGTGCTTCAAGTCCTTTTTCATTTTTATCAAAGCTCAAAAAATAAGGATAAAAGTATGCTTTGTGGTCAAATCATTCTTAAAATAAGTGTGCACGAATAATTTGCTATATCAGCTGTAAACCTATTCAGAACAACATCAAATGGATTAAAAATACATGTTTCATGATAAAAAATGAATAAAACCATAGTCACAGCAATAAATATGATTTTCAAATAATCAAATGACTAATTAAAAGAGTTTTACTGTTCTTTTTTACCATTCTAAAGTTACCATTTGCATTTTGGAGCTCTAAACCCGTTTTTTCCCCCGAACTTCAATTGTTGATTGTGATCAATTCTGTGGATGGTTTTCCTCACCGTTTGATCCAGGTTGGTGCCATAAACCTCCCATTTCCTTCAATAGTATTTTTGCTTCATTTCATTGCAATTTTTTAGGGATATGAGCTCCTTAGGGTAAATTTATTTCTCACATAGGGCAACGCACCCTTGAATGTTGAAAGGTGCATTGTAGTGCACTAGAATTGAAGGCCAGGTGCACTTGCAACACACTATCCCTTGACCAGGGGTGCGTTGGGTACAATTCACATTTGTTTCTTTGCAGTGTGGCAAAATTTTTCTGGTTTTTGCATGAAATGGGTCCTTATGAGTCTTATGGTTGTGTTTCAGGGATTCAAAAAACCAAAATGAAAATTACTTGGAGGGAAAGAGAACATGAGGAAAAAATTATGATTGCCCTAAATGATCTGGGTATTGTAAGAGCCTTTAGAGATTGTGGGTTGCTGAAGTACTTCAGATTATCAGGTATGAGGAAATATATGGACTATTGGAGTTCCTTGTTCTTTCATGGGATCCAGCGACTGAGGCATTTCATATTGTGGACAAAGTGGTCCCAATTTTAGTGGAGGATATCTATTTTCTCATAGGTTTGTCGAGGAGAGGCTTACCCATTTCTCTTTCAGGGTCTACTCTTGGAGGAGAGACAATGAGGGATTATATATTGTAGTATTGCAATCCAGGGGCAGAGCCTAGCAAGTATGGGAAAATAAACGTCCGTGATGTTCGTGGTTTTCCATTGAGAACAATATTATTCATGATTGCAAAGCTTGCTGGTATTGATGAGCCCTAGTACTGCACAAAGAGTGCTGCAACTCCCAGGGGCTGCCCTACTTTACTTTATCAACCCAGGGTTCGTACAAACTTGGATGTGACAACGATATATACACAACAAATGCATTCTATTCATGTCATCCTCTTTCATTCTACGAAAGGGTGCTACTTCTAGGGGTTCTCAGTGAAGTTTGTCACACTTCAATGAGTCTAAAATAAATTGTAGAAAGGAAATGACAGAAAGGAAACTAATTAATCTTGCTGAAAAGAAAAGGTAGAAAGGAAATGGCAGAAATGAAACTAATTTAAACTGCACTTAACATGGCCAACCAGCTAAACACACCCTGCTCTATCTATCATGCTCCTATCGATGTAACTATTCATGACCTAATTCTAATTTGAAGAGGGGTTTCTTGCAGTTTGGAGGAAAATAGGCTAAAGATGCTAATGGAGGGCTTGAATAGATGGGACAAGGCTTAGAAGTGAAAATATGGGTTTAAACCTTATTAGAACTTTATTATAGCGCAACAAGGCTTTGGAGCAAGATAATTTGAAAAGTGAAATGGCGGAGTTGTGATGGAGGAAGGAAGTGCAATATGTGATATGAAAAATCGCAATATTGCAAAGTTAGAGGAATAGCGGAAGTATTTTTAAGGAGCAGGAGAGAAATGCGAAGTGTGATGAGGTAAGAACTGCGAAGTGTGAAGTGTGACGGGGAGAAAGCTGCGATGTGCAAAATGTGATATCGCAATCAACGGAAAGAGCGGTAATTTTAACTAAAACCAACTAAACAGTGTGAAGTGCGGAATGCAATGGGTGACGTGGCGGTGGGACCAGCGGCCAGGTGCGATCGCAGTATCGCAATTGGCGGATCGAAGCGATAAGTCTTAAAAGAAAAGGGGAAAAGGTTGTGAAATGTGAAATGCGATGGGTGATGTGGCGGTGGGATCGGTGGTGGAGCACGATCACAATATCACAATCGACAGATAGGAGTGGTAAGTCTTAAAAGGGAAAAGAAAAATATTGTGAAGTGCGATGTGTGATGCCACGGAGTTATCGAAATCGACTTTGGAGTGGTAAGTCTTAACAAAAAAGGGAAAAGGTCGCGAAGTGTGATTTGTGAAGTATAGTAGCGGGAGTTTCGATGAGGAAAGGCGGAGGTCGAATTCCAATGGGTTTCAAGCATTTTGCATTAAAAAGGTTAAGGTGAGGTAAAAAGGGAAAATCATTGAAATTTTGAGGAAAAACAAAGGCAAGGTAAGGGGTTCTGTGATGGCCGAGATGTGATCATCAGGAAATTCCAAGGTAAAAGAGCACATGAAAAACTTTAATTGTTTCTATGAATAAAAAGGGTGCGAAAGCTGCAAGGTAGAGAAAAGGAGGGAAATGGAGCGTAACACAGAGATGGAAAATGATTTGGGGAGGTGCCACTCAAGCTGCTTTGGGGCTTTAACAATATGTCTTGTGATCAACCCTGCTAATTTATGCATGAAATACATATGAAATGCATGATAAAAACAATGGAAAGAAAGATTGAAACTAGTACTGCAACTGTACCCTAAACTCAAACATAAAGCAATTGTTGGCCTATGGGAAGTTATACCTTGCTCGAACTCTATTAATAGAGATGAGATGGGAAGACTTCCTCACAATTTTATAGAGTTTATCATCTATTATACAACGCAGATAAGTAGATTAAATCTACAAGAAAACTATAATAGCAATGAAAATATCAAAAATAAAACTAGCTAAATAACAAAAAGGAAAGAATGAAAACAACAAAGAAGCTGAGGTACATGGGTTGGGCCCTAACCCACGAGCCCAGCTCTCTGGAACTAGATCAATAAAAGGTCATCTGAATACTCATTACATTAAAAATACAATCTTATTACATCTCGAAGGTCTTAAACAACAAAAGCCTAATAGAATGGGAAATGAATGGAATGGGATGGAATGGAAAGAAAATGGAATGGAATGGAATTCATCGAATGGACTAGAATCCACCTGAATCGAACATAATTAGCTCTTGGTCAACTTTATTTATCCTCGAGGGCAGCTACCAACAACTCCCTAAAAAAATAGGTAATGAGTCCACTTGACTCCAGGTGAAGTATGGCTCGAGTGCATTTTTTCTAGAGTTTCTTGGCTACCTTTGGAATTCAAATTGTTGGAGGGGATCTCATGAGGATCCCTTGGCTGCCTTTGAGAGTTAAGGAGGGTGGACAACCCCCTTGAATCTCTCCAAAATTTCTCCCTAATTTCCTGATATTGTTCTCATTTATTCTTCAATATTGATCTTCCAGTGGCAGGGAGCAAGTCCCTAATTTATCAGCTTCTCCAAATATGCATAATCTTCCAAATATTCTCACAACATTCTACAAAAATAACCAATATTAGGCACAAATATGAAATTACCTTTAAACCTTCCTAAGAAAATATTCAAGCATAAGAAAACATTATTAAGTGTAGAAGGAGAGATTTAATATATATATTCATGTGCATAAGAGAGGTAGATGGGCCTAAGAAAGGTTAGTTGGGCCTTAATTTATGTCTAATTTAGAGGCCCATCATCACCCCCCTATTGAAACTGTTGCTCATCCTCTGAGCAACCTATTCATCCTCCCCCCCTTTTGGTTCTTTCTACATGTTGGCTTATTTCATTTTTTGTTTATTGGTCCATGTGCCACTCCTCCTGCTAATATTCTTACTATTATTCTTGCATTTCTTCTCGTAGGTGCTTCATGGATGTCCTTAGATGCCTTAAGAAAATCTGTTTTGCATGCAAAGAGGTGGCGGATCCACCTTTTATTTTATTTTGTTATTTTCTATTCTTTCTTTCTTTTTTAATTGCATGTAGAATAAACTCACAGTTCCTTTTTTTTGTGAACTGAGTTCACCCTTGGTTACCCCTTGGTACTCCTTGTCTTCCATTATAATGAACTGCTTACTACCCACTTTCTCAAGTCCTTTTTACTTTGGCCTTGTTCCTCTTCTTGGTGGAAAAAGTGAGGCTAGTTGCTAGATAAGGCTGAGGTTTCTCTGCTACTAATTTTGGATATATAAAAAAATTTCCTTCTCACTTTTTAATGTTTTACTAAGCTAAAATAGATTTGAAGAAAGGGTTAGATTATTGCATACCTGAGCCTTACCATTGATTTCTTTTTGCAGGTGATATTGAAGCTGCTGATATGGTTGTTGAAGCTGTCTTTGGTGGTTCTGAAGCTGCTCTAAAGCTGCATGTGATAATATTCTTGAGTCCCTTTTGGAGCTTCTGAGCATAGGAGGAGGAAGTCCAAGTTTGACTTCCTTTGACCAGGGTGTTGACCAAATTTTCTTTTTGTGCCAACTTGTTTTTTTTCTACTTGCAAAGGTTGGAGAGCACTTGCATTCATTAGAGATAGATACATGGAGAAATGCATTTTTTTTTTTTTTTTTTTTAAGGTCTACTAGCTGTCTCAATGAGGTTTTCCACTAGTAGGTCGGCCTAGGCACCTCAAATGAGGTTTTCACCTAGGATTTTTTTTTTTTTTCAACCCAATGATTGCCTTATGGAGGTTTTCAATTAGTGAGCCAATCTCAGACACCTCAAAGAGGTTTTCATCTGAGATTTATTCTTTCCATTTTTTTTTCTTTTTTTCACTTTCTTACTCTACTTGAAAAAAAAGAAAAAACCTTTTTCAAGTATATGAATACTTCCAATGGAGCCATGTACACATCAAGATGACAGATAAAATTAGGTGCACACTTGGAATACATGTTCTGCCATGTACCTGAATATAAGAGATGAATTTCTTTGACTGGGATTGTATCAAGTAGTGTTGGAGAAGAGTGTGTTTTTGCAGCTTAATGAATGTTTGTAACCATATGTCAATATAGTTGTGATGCCCCTGGTCCACTTGCTGAGTTGGATCACCTTGTATGTCCTCTTCTATTATGGCATTCAAATCTTCCCCTTTTTGCTGATTATTCCCTTGAAAACATGGAGGAAATGCTGGTAAACATGAGGAAAATTTCTCAACATCTGATTCTGATGTTGGCTCTTCATCAACTGCAGCTCTTGATCTTTTGATCTCCTCATTTGGATATTCTTCTTCTTGATTTTGTCCTTCAATGACATTAAGAAAATCTCTTCTTTGCAATACCTTTCTTGAACTAAGGTACAGACCATTTAGATCAGGAGGATATGTTTGGTAGTGTTGTACCTCAGCATTGTAAGTGGGCTGAGATACTTCATGGTGTGGGTTTGGAAATGGTGGTACAGTGGGGGTGGATATATGAGATGGATGTGGTTGAGGGTGTGGTTGTGGTGGAGGTGGATGGTAGGGATAGCATGGAGTTGCGTATGGAGGATATGGAGGGAAATATTGAGGATATTATGGATTTTCCTAATAAGGACCTTGTAACCATCTTGCCAAGATTGGTTTTGGGGTTGAGATGGCCAAGGTTGCCAAGGAGGGAGTGTGTCCAAATTAGTTTGAGATGGATGTGCATAAGCTTGACATTGTGAAGTAGGTCCTTGCATCATATCAAGTTGACTAGGCTGCCAGGGTCTCCTTGGAGCTACATAACATAGCTTCTTTGGTGATTGCCTTGCTCCATTTTCTTCCTGGTAAATTTCTTTAAAACTATGGAATGATGGACAACATTTAGTAGCATATGATTTTGCATGGATAACAAAAATATCAACATCTTATTTTTGCTCATTTTTCATTCTTAACATTTCTACGTGTCCACTTAGATTACTAGGAATTTCTGTTTTAAAGTTATCAAGAAAATTTCCAAGTTCATCTTTCCTTACCAATGTTGATGTTGATTTACTTAATCTTTCCATTCCTCCTTATATGCGCTTGCATGTTTCACAAATTTCTTCAAATGACAATTGGTATACATCTCCTCTACTCATGAGATTAAGGATATCAATCCACTCATCCCTAATTGTTCTAAGTAAGAGGGTTTTTAGTGTGTCAAATCCTAGATGATGCAAATTTTCCCTCTTAACATTATACATGAACCTCTATATTAGATCCTCAAGGCTCTCATCCTCTTCTTGGTTCATTCTAAAAATTTCTTCTCTAAGATCAAGACCTTTATATTTTTCTAGATATATATTTTGCATATCATTCCATGATCTTAATTAATTAGCACCTAGACTCATGAACCATTTAAGAGCTCATTCCTTCAATGTTGTAGGAAACAATCTCAGTTTTTGAGTGTGTGATAAGCAGCAATAAGACCTACACAGTATCTCAAATTCAAAGCAAAATGTTTATGAATCCTTTGTCCTCATACCATGTGTTATCACTCAATAATTTATCAAGGTTAAAGAAAGAAATAGTCCGAGGTAACCACAAACCTACTTTTAAACTCTAAGATCTAGCCTTCATAGGGTTCAGAGAGGGATCTCTCTATAAGATTTAACTTTGTTTGTTTTATAAAATATTAGGCTAGTTATGATTGTGCAATTGGTTTTGGTTTGATTGGTTTGGTAGGAAAAATCACTGAAAGAAATGGATAGTGGGAAATCTATTTGTCCATTGGGCTAAGGATTCAAAATTAAGCAAACAGAACTAGGATCAAGGCCAAAAGGTCAAATGTTTTTAGGGAAATATATATAACCCATTAGGGGAATTTTGAGGTCTAAAGTGGGCATCCTAAGGAAAATGTACAATCAAAATTCACTTTATGAGAACCAATCACATTTTAGGGTATGAAATCATCTTTAATGGTTGAGGTGGCATTGATTGAGTTAAAGGTACTTACTTGTCACATTCTCAATCATGTATAAAAACTCAAGGTTAACCATGGTAGTGCTCTAAGTACTTCTAAAGTCAAAGTAAAGTACTCATAATAAATGTCATTTCACACTTTTTGAATAAAAATATATTATTTTCATTTCATATTTCTTGAAAGAAACAATGCATATCTCTATACATTTATTATATTTTATTATATTATATTATTTTTATACAGTATATTAATTACATGTTATTATACAATTCAAATAATATAAATTTTAGTTAATAGCATATAATATAATTAAGAATCTATAAATTTATATTTATATTTTATTTTAATTTATTTAAGTACAAAGGAAAAATGCCTTAGTTGTTCAATGATAATGACTTTTACTTGAAAAACTCATTCTTATTTATAGTCACATCAATACAATTTTTTTATTAATTTTATTTTGGTACAAATTTTGAATTGAATTTAACTATGGTTACATGGATTGTGGTGCAAAAAGTTAATTGAAAATTCATAAGTATTATTTTATTGGTTTAACTATTATTTTATTATTTCCTTAGGAGGCCCATTTTAGACCTCAAAATTCCCTTAATGCTTTGAAGATCTTGGAAATTTCTTTTTGTGAGGTGACATGATCGGGATAAAGGGAACTTAAGAATCCTTTGATCCAGAAAAGAAAGTAGTAAGAAGAGGTCAAACAAGAGAGGGAGCATTTAAGGGTTCCCTACACTGGAAATCAGAGGAAAATATAGAAATGATAATTAGTTAAAAACAAGGTGCTTTCAACAAATCCTGTAGTAATACTCCTAGTTATTCATTCAAATTTAGGAAAAACATAGATGGATGCATGTAACAAAGAAATATAACAATGACAAGTAAGGAAATACTTCACTCCAAATAGCTCATCATAGAAATCCTAAAGTATGATGCCAATTGGTTTGATCCAGCCTGCTACTCGAAATTTGGCACAAAAAATATTTAAGTCCAACAAAAATGACTATAACAATCTCCAACAATTTTATTCCACCATAATACTTCTAAAGATGAAGTATTTATACTAATTCTAAACTAGAATATCTTGAAAAAATATCAAGATTGGTTTACAAATATCTCAAACTGTATTACATAAATAGAACTTAATAAAATAACACTAAAAATAATGAATCCATTTGGAACTATACTTATGGATTGATGGTGACAAAGAAGAGAATTCAAATTTTATCTCAACTCTTAGTTGATGATGAGGCATCCAAGTCACTAACTGTCTCCTTTCTTTGTGCATTCTGGTCCAACAATTTTGAAAAATTGGGGTCCAATGATACTTTATTATATCTCAATCCGAATTAGATATGTAAAAAGTGAAAGAGGTTTTTGTAGATAAATATGTTACTAAGATAAAATTCTCTCCATTTTTCAAAAATACAATTCCAGCTGTTCACAATAGGCTCTACAAAACGATGTGTAAAATAGATCTTTGCATAGTCTGACAAAATAAGCTGTAAATATGTGCATGTATCTCTCATTATGTAATGCCTGTGCAAAAAGTGAGATAGTTTTTTGCATAAAGGTCTCTTAGGAACACAAACCTCCTTCAGTTTTGTAAGATGTATTTCTGATTGACCAAAATCTTCTTTGCAAAATGATAACTTAACAAGAATTTTCTGTAAAAAGTGCTTTCAAATATTGTTTAATATTTACAAATCCATAATGGATGTCAGAAAAGAGAGAGAGGTTTTTGTAGTTGGACATCTTAGGAACATACACCTCCTTTAGTTTTGCAAAATCAATTTTGGATTGTCCACAATAGTTTCTATAAAAATATGTCTTAAACAGGAAATTTCTGCAAAAATGTCACTTCTTGCTCTATTTTCATCTTTTAACATCACTGTTCTTTTAACTGTTTTTACTTTCACTTTGGATAAAATTCATTTTTGCTGAAAGTATTTTCATCTTTATTTACCATTTACTGCCTCTATATTTACTTTTACTATTTACCTTGACTGCTCTGTTACCTTTTCACTTTTATCTTTTACAGTAAGAGTGAGTAAAATATGTCCTGGAGAATTACTGATGGAAATGTTTTCATCCTCTGTTCTGAACACTTGTGTAAATTTCTTCATTCTGCTTTGCTACTGTATGAAATATTCTTGTTTTTAGGAAAAAAATTCGAAATCATTTCCTTGTGAATTCTTGGAGTAAACAAGTCTTAACTAGTATTAGACTGTTTATTCAAGTTTTGTTCGATCACCTGCAAAAAATAAAAACAATAATTACTGAAACCAGGTCTGCAGGGATGCAAATGGGATCCAGGGAAATAGAAATCTTTGGTTTGAGTCCTGGCTGTGAAGGTTCAACTCTGTTGGCAACGGAGTTTTACTTTTTCATCTCAAAAAGTGGAGGCTTAATGCATTGCGCGAAAAGGTATAACAATTTAGCACTGCACAGGGTTTATAACAGTGATTCAGAGTTTTTCGGGCGTTTGGAGGGATTTTGGAAGTAGGTTGGACGCTTCCAATGGTATTGACAGTAAATGCGTGGATTTTTGCTGGTTTTGGGCTTAAATCAAAACATAGGCTTTGTTTTCTTCAGTCGGGAGGACAAATTCAGTTTATGAGTGCAGAAAAAGGGATAAAATGGTGAGATTTCAAGGTTTATTAGGAAAATTAGGGTTAAATTGGCTTGCAATAAATGGAAGTCAAGTTAAGCAATGGGCGGTTTTCGGGCTTCAAAGAATATAAACCACGAGTGGTTTATCGTGCGCGTTTGAGGTAGTAAGCAGTTTGGGATGGATCGAACGCGATCCAGTAGGAACCTGTCGTGTGGAGGAGAGAGATGGTTCTAAAACCACCCATTTCACGTGGAAATGGAAGTTTTATCATCGTACAACTAAAAAATGCAACATGAGATTTCAATCGTTGGATCTGGGGGGGACTATGTGAACAGTTGAGATTTGATCTGGAAGATGCTCGGGATTTGGAGTGGGTCCGGGGTTTTGATATTCGGCGGGATGATTCGTTAAACCTTATAAATATAAATTTATAAAGTTAACACCTTGGGTTATATGTTATGCGGAGGGGTAAAGTCACATACGTGTTTTTTAATTAAAAAATTTAAAAAATGTTTCAATCAATAACGTTGGTGTGGGTATTAATATTATATGGTATATAAACCTTTGATAATTGTTTTAATACCGGAAGGGGGCGGGGATTAGTTCCAGTGATAGGTTTAAACCAAGGGGAATAAAGGGTGGGTTTTATTTCTTCACGTGGGGTATTTAAACATTGGTTTAAACTTTAAATAGTGGGTTTTGCTGTTATTTAAAATATAAAAGATTTAATAATATACAGGAGGGTATAGTTTAGGGAATTAATATCTAGGTTAGAAATTAATATGGAAAAATGTGTAATGTAGGTAAATGAATAAAAATACATAATTTAATCACTAATTAAAGTGAAAAATATAGAAAAATAAAACATACTTGTCCCATTATTGTTTTTCACACTTTAACTTAGGATAAAAATGCATTTTATGGGTTTTTTAGTGATTTTGAATGGAAATGAAATTAGTTATTTAGGGTTTTACTTTTACTAAGTAAAAATGGGTTTTTACTTAGGGAAAGGGATTATTATTAATGGATGAAGGGTAAATGTTGATGAATATGGGTTTTGTGTAGGAATTTAGTATTTTTAAATCAATCAGTTCTCGAGCCTTGGGTTTGGTCCCAACACAAGTCAGAGAAATTCTATGAGTCTTTTTAACTGATAGTTTTGAATACTGAGTCATTATAGGGGAAGGAAAATTAGTAATTTTTCCCAATGATGCTTTATTACATGCTTGCACAACTGATTTCTACCTACCCATCTTTATTTCTAACATTTTTACTTCATTTTTATGGGTGCATTTAAGCTTGCAACCCTAAAACCATTTTCTTTCAAATCATAAAAAATATCTAAGTCTAACCTTATTTCATCCGAGGGCTCAGATTAAAATGTTGAGCTCCTCATTTGTTCTCTATCTAAAACATGAAATTTAAAGCATGAGAGGTCAAGTTTAAGCTGTTTGACTCTCATGGATTGTGGCATTTAGGACAAGTTGCACACAATCTTATTTGCAAAAGTAAATTAAAGTAGTGGCATTTAAACTTGCAACACTTTCATGATCTATTTTTGATGGGGTTCATATTTAATATTATTTTGATATTTGTTTCTTTTTGTCCTTCGATTGTTCTTTTAGGACATACCCTCTTTTCATTTTTTAATTTGGGAATACATTTGCAGAAAGAAAAGGTATGTACAACATTTCAAGATTTTAACAGAGTCAATTCAAAAGTATGAATCCTATATTTATAGGGCCCTAACAGCGGCTTCACATGGGGATGACATCTCCTTGTGAGATGTCAAGAACACCATCGACTAGTAGCTTGATCCATTGGGCCAATCCCAAACATGCATATGTTGTGACTGAAAACTCCTGAACTGAATTCACCCATTTTTCTGCAAACTGGAAACTGATTTGAGACTAAAAGGTGTTGCAAACTTCAAACCAAACTACTAAATCATTAATATCTTAGGGCCTTTTCCTTGGCTTCAAATACTATTGAATTATTTCAAAACTAGTTGAAAACTGAAAACTGAAATAAGTTGAAATCCTACCTACTTACTCTAATCAGCTGTCCAACTACTGGTTAGGTAAAATGAAATAGCCAATGCAACCATTCAAGCATTATGTACTTTGATATATTTTTTTCATTTTCTTTTTGATTATCAAAACTATAATTCTACAACCTATTAGAAACTTGTCAACAAATGAGAGGATAAGGAAATACTTGATTTCCTTTGTTGACTCTAGAAACTTTTCAAAAGGATATTCCAAGATATATACACTAATGTTTAACTGATATAAACAACTGTACATATGTTCTGGATGGCCTCCATGCCATGAAACTGAAATTTATTTTCATCTTTATCTCCCTGCAAAATTTCATATATTTTTGTGATGATATTCGTATTGATTGGAATGTTTGACTGCTAAAACCTTTATCATCTTGATTCTGAAAGTCATAGTTAGTTAATGGAGAAAGGCTTTAAATGCATTCATTATCCAACATATCTGCTATTGGATCATGAAAAACTTGTGAGGATGGCTGCAATCTATTGGATATGGAATTCCATGGGACTTCATAAATTTCAACAAGTTGCTCATCCTTTTCTTTAAAGATGTTATACCAAATTTCCTTTAAAAGATGAAATGATTCAAAACATAGTGGTATGGAACTCTCCTATGTTATTTGATCATGTATTTCAATGGGAATTGATAACTGCAATTGTGAAACTGAAATATCTCGATCAAGAGTTTGATTATATTCTTTGTTGTCAATCATAATTCCTAAAGACTGTTGATTATTGATGGCATGAAAGTTGTATTTAATGAACTTAAATGAAGCAAAAAAAAGAGGTAAATAACCTTCACTTATTTCAAAATTTTGTGCTTTTTCTTCCTCACTTTCATGGATGATCTGTATTGGTTGATCACTGTATTCAAATTGTTGAGAATGAATTTCCTCATCCCACAAACTAGCTTCTGATTGCTCTGTAAAGTTAGCTTGAGTTTGGAGAACATAACTATCATCATAATGATCATACTTAGGAAAATCATCAAAAGAATGAATGTCATCAAACATGCACATTAGATCAGCAGGTTCCTCTTTCACATATTGATTTGTAAATCCATTTTATGATCTATGATAATCAGAATTAGGAGGAATTTTTTCATGGCTATCAACCTCTTCTATTTTTTCATGGTGATTTTGAACAAAAAAATCATCTTTCATAGTGATATTATGTATCCTTTCTTCTAGTTTTCCTACCAAAAGGTCAAGTTTTACCTCTGCAATGTTGTTCTTCTCTTCTTCTTCTGCTTTCAATTTTTCCTATCTGATTTGCAAATTAACTTCTACATCAACTGCAATGTTCTACATATGTACAAGTGTTTCTGGCTCTCTTTCTCTTAACTGAAATTCTATTTTTGGATCAAAGGCACTTGGATAATGTAAGAGAGTTGAATCTCGAGGAGGTCTAATATTTTCTGGCATTGAATAATAAACTTGATTAAATCTGTTAGAAAATTGTTGTATTATTTCATTTGGATTTCTTTTTAACTGATTATATTCTTCTGTGATCACAAAAAGATTGAATTTAATTATCCATCTGTCAAGAAAAAGTTTGGAAAGTTGCTGGAAATTTGAGATGCTTTCAATAGGTAGATTCTTGAACCAAATTTTTATTCTACTTTGAAAAGAAAGAGAAAAAACTCTGATTTTAACATCATCTTCATCAATCTCAAATAAATCCATATAATTTTCAAAACCTTGAATATGTTTTTGGGCAATGATGTTATTATTTTCTCCATTAAACCTGGGAAGAAATTTGTAATAGTTATCAGGGAAATCATGGAGTATAGGAGGTAAAATAAGGGGCTTATATCTATCTGGAACTTTATATGGTATAGGAATATGTACAGGGATTTTAAGATCAGTCTTGATTATTTTAGGCTTCTTAATTGCAAAATGATCATCATTAGATTCAGAAGAAAGCTGCTCAAAGAGATTAAGAGAATTAGTATTTACAATATTTAAAGGAAAATAATTAAAAAATAATCTAAGATCTTCTCTAAAATACAAAATACATTGAAATTTTTTCTTAATGAGAAATAACATGATGTCTTGGATTTTAATCCAAGTTAAAATCTTGATCTTTCCATATTTTTCTTTCAGGTTCATTCCTCCAGTGGAGTCTTGATTGTGAAATTGATTTGGAGTCGCCATGTGGATGATTTTAACCTTTGTGTTTCTAATCACTATCCACCATCATAGATCAGATCTGAACCTGTAAAATATTTCTAAAGAAAATGTTAGTCTTCCCTATTATGGTCACCATATATTAGCACTCAGTAATTTCTCAAGGTTAAAGAAATAAATATTCCAAGGTAACCACATACCTACTTTTAAACTCTAATATCTAGCCTTCTTAGGGTTCAGAGAGGGCTCTCTCTATAATATTTAACTTTGTTTGTTTTATAAAATATTAGTCTAGTTATGATTGTGCAATTGGTTTTGGTTTTGATTGGTTTGGTGGGAAAAATCATGTCCATTGGGCTAATGAGTCAAAATCAAGCAAACAGAACTGGGATCAAGGCCAAAAGGTCAAATTTTTTCAGGGCAAGATAGATAACCCTTGAATATCTTGGAAAGTTGTTTTTATGAGGTGATATGATCGGGATAAAGGGCACTTAAGAATCCTTTGATCCAGAAAAGTAAGTAGTAAAAAGAGGTCAAACGAGAGAGGGAGAAATTAAGGGTTCCCTACACTACAAATTAGAGGAAAATATAGAAATGATAACTAGTTAAAAACATGGTGCTTTCAAAAAATCCTGTAGTAATACTCCTAGTTATTCATTTAGATTTAGAAAAAACATAGATGGATGCATATATAAAAAAAAGATAGCAATGACAAGTAAAGAAATACTTCACTCCAAATATCTCATCACAGGAATCCTGAAGTATAATGCCAATTGGTTTGATCAATCCTACTACTCGAAATTTGACACACAAAAGATTTAAGTCCAACAAAAATGACTATAACAATCTCCAAAAATTTTATTCCAGCAGAATACTTCTAAAGATGAAGTATTTATACAAATTCTAAACTAGAATATCTTGAAAAAATATCAAGATTGGTTTACAAATATCTCAAACTGTATTACATAAATATAACTTAATAAAAGGACACTAAAAAATAATTAATCTATTTTGAACTATACTTATGGATTGATGGTAACAAAGAAGAGAATTCAAATTTTATCTCAACTCTTAGTTGATGATGAGGCATCCAAGTCACTAACTGTCTCCTTTCTTTGTGCATTCTGCAAAATTGGGGTCCAATGATACCTTTTTATATCTCAATCCAAAATATATATGTAAAACATGAAAGAGGTTTTTGTAGATAAATGTGTTACTAAGCTAAACCTCTCTCTGTTTCCAAAAATTGAATTCCATCTGTTCACAATAGGCTCTGCAAAACGAAGTGTAAAACAGAGCTTTGCACAGTCTGAAAAATAGGCTGTAACTATGTGCATGTATCTCTCATTCTGTAATACCTGTGTAAAAAGTGAGATAGGTTTTTGTATATGGGTCTCTTAGGAATGTAAACCTCATTCATTTTTCAAATATGCATTTTTTATTGACCAAAATATGCTTTTCAAAATGATGACTTAACAAGAATTTTCTATGAAAAGTTCTTTAAAATATTATTTAATATTTACAAATCCATAATGGAAATTAGAAAGATGAGAGAGGTTTTTTTAGTTGGAAATCTTAGGAACATAAACCTCATCCAGTTTTGAAAAATTCATCATGGATTTTCTACAATATTTTCTGCAAAACTATGACTTAAACAAGAAATTTCTGCAAAAATGTCCCTTCTTGCTCTGTTTTCATCTTTTAACCTTACTGTTCTTTTAAATGTTTAATTTTACTTTGGATAATAATCATTGTTGTTGAAATTATTTTCATCTTTATTTACCATTTACTGCCTCTGTATTTCCTTTTATTGTTTTCCTTGAATGCTCTGTTACCTTTTCACTTTTATCTTTTACAGTAAGAGTGAGTAAAATATGTCATGGAGAATTACTGATGGAAATGTTTTCATCCTCTGTTCTGACCACTTGTGTAAATTTCTTCATTCTGCTTTGTGATTGTATGAAATATTCTTGTTTTTAGGAAAACAATTCGAAATCATTTCCTTGTGAATTCTTGGAGTAAACAAGTCTTAACTAGTATTAGACTGTTTATTTAAGTTTAGTTCGATCACTTGCAAAAAAAAAAAAATTACTGAAACGAGGTTTGCAGGGTTGCAAATGGTATCCAGGGAAATAGAAATATTTTGGTTGAGTCCTAACTGTGAAGTTTCAACTCTGTTGGCAACGAAGTTTTACTTTTGCATCTCAAACAATGGAGGCTTAATTCATTGCGTGAAAAGGTATAACAATTTAGCACTACACAGGGTTTATAACAATGGCTTGGGGTTTTTCGGGCGTTTGGAGACATTTTGGAAGTAGGCTGGGTGCTTCCAGTGGTATTGACAGTAAATGTGTGGCTTTTTGTTGGTTCTGGGCTTAAATCAAAACACAGGCTTTGTTTTCTTTAGTCGGGAGGACAAATTCAGTTGATGAGTGCAGAAAAAGGGATAAAATGGTGAGATTTCAGGGTTTATTAGGAAAATTAGGGCTAAATTGGCCTGCAATAAATGGTGGTCAAGTCAAGCAATGGGTGGTTTTCAAGCTTCAAGGGTATAAATCGCGAGTGGTTTATTGTGTGCGTTTGAGGTGGTAAGTAGTTTGGGATGGATCGAATGCGATCCAGTAGGCACCTGCCGTGTGGAGGAGAGAGATGATTCTAAAACCACCCATTTCATGTGGAAATGGAAGTGTTATCATCGCACAACTAAAAAATGCAATATGAGATTTCAATCGTTGGATCTGGGAGGGACTATGTGGACGGTTGAGATTTGATCTGGAAGATGCTCGGGATTTGGAGTGGGTCTGGGGTTTTGATATTCGGCAGTATGATTTGTTTAAACCTTATAAATATAAATTTATAAATTTAACACCTTTGGTTATATGTTATGCGGAGGGGTAAAGTCACATACGTGTTTTTTAATTAAAACATTTAAAAAATGTTTCAATCAATAACGTTGGCGCAGGTATTAATATTATATGGTATATAAATCTTTGATAAGTGTTTTAATACTATAAGGGGGTGGGGATTAGTTCTAGTGATATGTTTAAACCAAGGGGAATAAAGGGTGGGTTTTATTTCTTCACGTGGGATATTTAAACATTGGTTTAAACTTTAAATAGTGGGTTTTGGGGTTTTTTAAAATATAAAAGATTTAATAATATATGGGAGGGTATAGTTTAGGGAATTAATATTTAGGTTAGAAATTAATATGGAAAAAAGGTGTAATGTAGGTAAATGAATAAAAATAAATAATTTAATCACTAAGTAAAGTTTAGGGTTTAGGGTTTTACTTTTATTAAGTAAAAATGGGTTTTTACTTAGGGAAAGGGATTATGATTAATGGATGAAGGGTAAATGTTGATGAATATGGGTTTTGCGTAGAAATTTAGTATTTTTAAATCAATCAGTTATCGAGCCTTAGGTCTGGTCCCAACAGAAGTCAGAGAAATTCTCTAAGCCTTTTTAACTGATAGTTTTGAATATTGATTCATTATAGGGGAAGGGAAATTAGTAACGTTTCCCAATGATGCTTTATTACATGCTTGCACAATTGATTTCTACCTACTCATCTTTATTTCTAACATTTTTAATTCATTTTTATGGGTGCATTTAAGCTTGCAACCCTAAATCCATTTTCTTTCAAATCATAAAAACTATCTAAGTCTAACCTTATTTCATGTGAGGGCTCAGATTAAACTATTGATCTCCTCATTTATTCTCTATCTAAAACATGAAATTTAAGGCATGAGAGGTCAAGTTTAAGCTATTTGACTCTCATGGATTGTCACATTTAGGACAAGCTGCACAAAATCTTATTTGCAAAAGTAAACTAAAGTAGCGGCATTTAAACTTGCAACACTTTCATGATCTATTTTTGATGGGGTTCATATTTAATATTATTTTGATAATTGTTTATTTTTGTCCTTTGATTGTTCTTTTAGGACATACCCTCTTTTCATTCTTTAATTTGGTAATACATTTGCAGAAAGCAAAGGTATGTACAATATTTCAAGATTTTAACAGAGTCGAATCAAAATTATGAATCCTATATTTATAGGACCCTAACACCAGGGAAGTTGGGAAGGAAAGATGGAGGGATGTTCTTCAATGTACACTGATGTCCATATCTTGAATGGGAAACCCAATAAGATCTTCTTCATTGTCATCATATCCATCCATCACTTCTTCCTTCAAAAGTGTATGGTGATGTGGTTCTTACTGCACCACGTGATCAAGTTGGGGGGGGGGGGGTTGGTATTAGAGAAATATTTTTAAAAAAATTCTGAGTATCCCTACTCCTATGAGGCATGAAAATTAGATTTTTTTGTATTTTTCAATATTTTAGAAACAAAATGAAAAAAGAAAGCAGAAAATAATGCTAAAACAGAATCAAAGCATCTACTAGACACCTCCTCGGCAACAGTGCCAAAAAGTGGTGAGCCCTGGTATTGCCCCAAGAGTGCTGCAACTACCAGGGGCTGCTCTAATTTACTTTATCAACCTGGGGTTCATACAAACTTAGAGGTGATGGTGCTATATACATAGCAGATGCATTCTATTCATGTCATCCTCTTCCATTCTACGAAAGGGTGCTACTTCTAAGGGTTCCCAGTGAATTCTATCACACTTCAATGATACTAAATAAATTTCAGAAAGGAAATGAAAGAAAGGAAACTAATTAATATTGTTGAAAAGAAATGGCAGAAATGAAACTAATTTAATTTGCAAAAAGGTAATGGCAGAAATGAAACTAATTTAAACCACACTTAACTTGGCCAACCAGCTAAACACACCCTGCTCTATCTATCATGCTCCTATTGATGCAGCTATTCATGACCTAATTATAATTTGAAGATGGATTGCTTGCAGTTTCAAGGAAAATGGGCTAAAGATGCTAATGGAGGGCTTGAATAGATGGGATAAGGCTTAGAAGTGAAAATATGGGTTTAAACCTTATTAAAACTTTATTATAGCACACAAATGCTTTGGAGCGGGATAATTTGAAAAGTGCGATGGAAGAGTTGCAATGGAGGATGGAAGTGTGATATGAGATATGTGAAATTGAAATATCACAAAGTTAGAGGAATAATGGAAGTATTGTTTGGGAGAGGGAGTGAAATGCGAAGTGCGATGAGGTAAGAAATGTGAAGTGTGAAGTGCGACATGGAGAAATATGTGATTTGTGAAATGTGATATCGCAATCAGCGAAAAGAGTGGTAAGTATTAACGAAAACCAACTAAATGGTGTGAAGTGCGAAATGCAACGAGTGACGTGGTGGTGGGACCAGTGGCAAAGCACGATCGAAATATCACAATTGGTGGATCAGAGTGGTAAGTCTTAAAAGAAAAGGGGAAAAGGTTGCGAAATGAGAAATGTGATGGGTGACGTGGCGATGGGATCGACGGCGGATCGTGATCGCAATATTGCAATTGATAGATAGGAGCGGTAAGTCTTAAAATGAAAAAGGAAAAATATGCGAAGTGTGATGTGCGATGCGATGGAGTTATCGCAATTGACATTGGAGTGGTAAGTCTTAAAAGAAAAAGGGAAAAGGTCACGAAGTGCAATTTTAAATTTGCAAAGTATGGTAGCAGGAGTTTCGATGAGGAAAGGTGGAGGTCGAATTCCAATGGGTTTCAAGTGTTTTGCATTAAAAAGGTAAAGGTGTGCTAAAAAGGGAAAATCACTGAAATTTTGAGGAATGACAAAGGCAAGGGAAGGGGTTCTGCGATGGCCAAGATGTGATAATCGGGAAAGTCCAAGGTAAAAAAGCACATGCAAAACTTTAATGCTTTCTATGTATAAAAAGGGTACGACAACTGATAGGAAGAGAAAAGAAGGAGGGAAATGGAGCGTAACAGAGGTGTTTGGAAGCGTAACACAAAGATGGAAAATGAGGTAGGGAGGCACCACTCGAGCTGCTCTGGGGCTTTAACAATATGTCCTGCGATCAACCCTGCTAATTTATACATGAAATACATATGAAATGAGTGATAAAAACAATGGAAAGAAAGATTGAAACCAGTAATGCAACTCTGCCCTAAACTCAAACAGAAAGCAATTTTTGGCCTGTGGGAAGGTCTACCCTGCTCAAACTCTATTGACAAAGATGAGAGGGGAAGACTACCTCACATTTTTATAGAGTTTATCAATTATTCTACAATGTAGATGAGAAGATTAAATATATAGTAGAAAACTATAATAGCAATGAAAATATATGAAATAAAACTAGCTAAGTAACAGAAAGGAAAGAATGAAAACAACAGAGAAGTTGAGGCACATGGGTTGGGCCCTAACCCTCGAGTCGGGATCTCTGGAACTAGATCAATAAAAAGTCATTTGAATAATAATTGCATTACAAATACAATCTTATTACATCCTGAAGGTCTTAAACAATAAAAGCCTAATAGAATGGAAAATGAATGGCATGGGATGGAATGGACTACATCAAATGGACCAGAATCCACTGGAATAAACCCTAATTAGCTCTTGAACAACTTTATTTATCCTCCAGGGCAGCTACCAACATCTCCCAAGAAATAGGTAATGAGTCCACTTGACACCAAGTGAAATATGGCTTGAGTGCACTTGGTCTTGAGTTGCTTGGCTGCCTCTGGAATTCGAATTGGTGGAGGGGATATAATGAGGATCCTTTGGCTGTCTTTGAGAGTAAAGGAGGGTGGAAAACCCCCTTGAATATCTCCAATATTTCTCCCTAATTTCCTGATATTGTGCTCATTTATTCTTCAATATTAATCTTCCAGTGGTAGGGAGAAAGCCCCCTAAATTATCTCCTTCTCCAAATCTACATAGTCTACCAAATATTCTCACAATATTCTACAAAAATAAATAATATTAGGCAAAAATATGCAATTACCTTTAAACCTTCCTAAGAAAATATTCAAGCATAAGAAAACATTATTAAGTGTAGAAGGAGAGATTTAATATATATTTTCATGTGCATAAGAGAGGTAGATGGGCCTAAGAAAGGTTAGATGGGCCTTAATTTATGTCCAATTCAGAGGGCCATCAGTTACCGCTACACTACACGTAGCAAAAAAATCTTACATATAATATGCACTAGAGTGTATGGAACCAACAATTTTCAACTGGGCTGAAGTTGTACTCTCTCAAATGAAAGAACAATTGAGCAAGGCAAAGAGAGGAAGGAAGAAAAATTTCAACTATGGTTTGATCCTCATTTCGTTTGCCTTAGAGAGGATTCCACTGATGCAGCCTCAGCATGTGATGATGGGTATATCTAACCCTAGAGATCCAAAGATGTAGATATGGGTAGAACTGATGGCTATACATGCTGGTCAATCGACCATCGTGTTCTCGACTGCATTCTTCACTTGGTTTAGGCGACAGATTATCGCCATCGATGACTATGCATATGCAGGCGTCGACTTGCGAGGAGATCCAGATTTAGTTTTACTAGAAGGCGCCCAGTGGGGTGCAATTGGTAATAATTTTTTGACCATGTTTTTTTTTTTAATAAAGTTTATACATGTTTTTTTATTTTATGTTTTCCCAAGACAAAACTAAAGTTTTTATGTATGCAAATGTAGGTCGAGTTCGATCAGTGCGACAGCCAGAGCAGGGAGCGAATGAGCCAGCAGAGAGGGTTATCGGGAGAGCAGTCCTTCAGGATTTGGATATGGCTGACACTCTTGTTGACCTTCAGTAGCACATACATGGGTTGAACTTTAGGATTCCGGATTTCCAGATCGAAGAGTTACCCATGCGACTACAACACCATACTATTGGTGTTCCTAACCACTGGATGCGGTTACTGCGTAGGATAGCTAGATCAGTAGGATGTTATCATGAGCACCACTAGTTTACTTTTGACATGTTGCATACATTTTTAGGTCATATTACCAATGTGTCTTGGGATTTTTTTTTTAAAACCTATAACTATCTATCTATTCATTTTCAGTGTTTTCCTAAGTTTATTGCACAATCTTTTTCAATTATGTGAATGTATCTTTACATTTATTACAAATGTTTGTTTATAAAATAATTCGCTAAAGAATCAGTTAATGTGTTCAAGTTTCTTGAAATGTGTTGATATTGAGTGAAATCAAAATGTCTTTCCAAAAGTAGAACTCTTAGGAACATACGATGCAATGTTGGGTTTTTAACAGTATAAACACTAGTAAGTTGTAGTACCACAAGTTGTGAGTCTAACCTAATGATGATGCAGTTAATACCAAATGAAATGACATCAGAGAGAAGTTCGATCAACGCACTATACTAAGCGTTAATGTTTGTAGATCGACCGATCCAAATCCCTTGAAAAATCACTAACTCCCCGTTCGAAGTGAAAATGGCCCACGTTGCAGAGGATAGATTCTGTGTACTACGACTAGCACCATCAGCATACCCAACAAATGGTTCCAAAGATTCAGACATCTGGGATGAAATTTAAAGTGGATTACTAACTTCAAGAAAATTATACAAAAACAAACTAAGACAGTTAATGAAAATCAACAAAATATATACAATATAATACAACAGTTTACTACGCTCATGCTTAAGCATAGTAACGTTTCAAATACAACCCATCTCGGGGCTGTGCCAATAGAATTCCATTGTAATCTACCAACTCGTAGGTACCCTTAGCAAGAACTCTTTTGAAAATATAGGGGCCATGCCATAACGGCTCAAATTTACCTGTACCTATTACATTAGCTTCCAGATCATAAAGAAGTACCAGATCACCCTCTGAGAAGATGTGAGGCTTGAAATGCATGTCGTATTATGCCTTTATACGTCTCTTATGCACTTCCACTAGTACATTTGGTCAAAATTTCGACACTTCAGTTTCGACACTTTTGACGTATTGTCGGAAATTTACCCAATTTTTCTAATTTTTTTAAATCCCACCAACAAACGTCGCTATAGTGACGTATAGGGAAAGCGTCAGTATTGCGACGTTTAGGTACATTTTTGAAACACCGACGTTTTGGGACATGAGGTCGAAACTGTGATACTTATATGGCATGAGTCGGGATTGCGACATTTGGAGAACCATCGCTATTGTGACGTTTAGAGATAATTTTCGGTCTTGTGACGTTCTTAAGACAATCGTCGGTATTGCGACGATTTGCCGAACACCGTCGGTATTGCGACGTTTCACGTTCCACAATTAATCATTTGCGGACAATCGTTGGTCTTGTGTTTCATTTAAATTAATTTTATTCATATATACATATTTTTCATCGGTCTTGCATTTCATTTAAATTAATTTTATTCATATTTACATATTTAAAAGTTTTATTTTATTTTTTTTAATTTTTTCAAAAAAAGAAATATTAAATATTTAAAATATTCATGCTATTTATTTTTTTAATTAAATACATCATTTATATTATAGCATAATGAAATCAAATATTCATCATTTGATTAATATATTATAAAATGTTTAGGCATAAGTGCATTGAACTAGTTTTGATATCACAACTTATGTGATTGCAAATTCAAATAACACCTAATAATAATATTATAAGTATATTTTCACTAAATAATATTTATATTAATTTTATACATTTTTTAATCAATTTTTTTTTGTGATTGAATAGTGTAAAGAAAGATAATAAGTTTATAAGAAATAATAAAAATGAAGTTATGGTTTCAATCTAAATCAATTTCACTCATGCTTTTCCAATACATTTAGAGGCTTTATTTTTTTAACTTTTTGGAAATAAATGTGAGAAAGGATGATATTAACCATTTAATATTCAAAACATTATCTCTTTATTTTTTATGAAAAATGTCATTTTATATCACAATGCTTCTCAATCAAATAGTCAATGAATGAAAGAAATTAAGTTCTAGCTTGATTTCAAGTTATGAAAATATATAGGGTTATATTAGAAGTTTTTTTCCTCACCAAAACATGTACATTGTATAATTTTAGTGAAGATTATATGAGCTTCAGGTTGTGGCCTTTCACGCTTATCACAAGGATGCATGGGTTTAATTAAATGACCATCCATTCACATGTATCTATCATTCTAGAAATGACACAAGGAGAGATTGACTGAGGAGTTTTAAAAATAGTTCCTCCCAAGGACCCATGGAATAGTATACCAAAGGCAATACACAAGGTAATGAAATCCCCCCTAAACTCATGTTGATATTCATGTTGATAATAGAAAAAACAAAAATGTTAGGGAATGTTATGGTATTTGGTGTATCATATCCCACTAAAGTTTGTCCCAAATCCTAGGGCATAGAGACCTTAGGACCCCATGGATTGAGTTGCATGGCTATGCATTGCCTAACTACATTTTTTTTTCATTTACATTTTTGGATTGAAAATAATTGTCATGAAGTATATCTAATAGACTATGGATGTCTCAAAACACTATGGTTGTTTTTTTGCAAAAGGGCCGAACAAATGGTTTTTAACTTAAAAATGTTCTAAAATTTATTTAACGAGCTAGGTGGAATTCCCTTACTCTTTTGACCATTTATAGAATGATTTGATCCACAGTGGGAAACTTAAATATATGTAATGAATCAGTTCATATCTTTAACCCATTCCCTCAAAAATAGAATGCATCAAGGTTGATATTTTAATGGATCAAAAATATTTGTTGTACATTTGGGGGCTTAGGCTTAGTTGACATCAAGCTGTGTCATACATAAATCTCCTTAACACTTACTTCGAGTACCAAAGTCTCCCCCGTAGGATTTAATATCCAAAAATAGGGAATTTCTACAACAATGGGAATATCTCAAGATATTCCAGAGTTGGAGATGCAATAATGTAAGAACACATATTGGAGTAGCAACGTTATATCGATAGCTAAAACATGAGAAGATCCAAATAGCCATCATATTGATCTCATAGCAGAAAAAGAGTACAAATCCTTGAGGAAAAAATCACTCAAGCTAGGAAATGCAAGCCTCAATATAACATTTACATGAAAATAAAGACCATTGCTACATATGGAAAGCCCAAGGCTATGAATACGTAGTTTATAGGAGATACTGCTATAGAAATAATGTCAATACATAGATATGGAAATGTATGGCTCAAATAATGTGGGGAGAAAATCTCTAACACCTGAAAAACAATATCAAGTCAATCATAGAAGGATTGGCTGAAATATACAAAATGGAAAAAATGTCAAAGTTGCAGTCTCAAAACTGAATAGCAGCTGGAACTCAAGAAATGGATGAAGATGGCTGAAGATGTTGCATATGATGAATGAATCTCAACCAATGGATCTCTCAAGTGAAACGCTGATCCAATCACTGAAGATCTCACCCTCCAAAATAGTGGTGCAAACCCCTACTACAAATACACTCAGAAATAACGCAGTTAAGGGGAGGGACTGCGCTGTAGAAGATGGGAGATGCTTGGCCTGATGCCAAAGATGTTCAATCAGCTCTGAAATATTCCTCACTAACCTCTTGGAGGAATAGAAGCTCCCTCCTTTGAAATATAAGCTCTAGAAGTGGTGTTATGGAACCCTCCACTGCAACACCCTGCAACACAACGTTATACTTCAGCAGAAATAACGTTGTAGCAGAAGGAGGTGGCTTGGCCTTGAGCCTAAATGTAGAGAAATGAAGTAAAATATCACTCAAGAGGCCTCTCAGGAAGGGAGAAGGATTCCTAAACTTGAATTCCTTGTGCTAGGCAGCACAAAAATCTCAGTTAAACAACTGAAGAGAGAAAATAGTCATGCAAACCAAAATCCAATACTCAATCATATCCTCCTATGGCTGCCTTCTCCCCCTTTTATGTAAACAAAAGATTTCTTTCCTTTGCCCCCACACATTATGGTTTCCTCCACCAAGTGATATTCCCTCCATTCATACTGCGCTGTCTTCCCAAGTGATCCACTTCCTCTATGGCAACGTTGTTGACTTGGTCAAACTTGACCTTCTCCTCATGCATTTTCCCCCCTTTTCACACTGGAAGGTGAAAAATATAGCTACTCTAATGATCCATTTCACACTATGAGGGATTTTATTCCTACTCATGGGTCTCCTCACCCATTTATTCACCTCCTAGATGATCTAAGCAAAATAAATGTTCCAATTAGCTTCATGCTAATTTTGGGAACATTATAGTCCTCCCCTCCCAAAAGTTGCTTGTCCTCAAGTAACTACAAGGATAGAATTGAGTTATTTCTCCTCCTCTCCATGTAGCATCCACATATGATGAACTCCTCCAAGTAAAAGGATGTTGTTTCATCAACAAGTCTCCATATTGCTCCTCCCCAGCATGCAAGTTAGCTATCAAGCTATCATCATGTAAAGGTGAAATACTCAAGAGGGTAACAAAGTGATGTCTAGAGGTCCCTTTGAGGAATGGGATCTAAAATCTAATGGGACCCATATTCCCCATATGGATCCTCCATCCCCAAGCTATTAGCCATGCAAAATGAGTCCCCTCCCAACTAGGCAACTCCTGAAAGTCTTCCTCCACCTTTGGCTCCGGCAAAGTAGGTGGGCTAAAAATATGAACATGGTAGACAAGGTAG
The DNA here is from genome assembly GCA_034641835.2 of Pinus albicaulis. Classification (NCBI taxonomy): domain Eukaryota; kingdom Viridiplantae; phylum Streptophyta; class Pinopsida; order Pinales; family Pinaceae; genus Pinus; species Pinus albicaulis. The sequence goes on from CM076580.1 coordinate 862,737,289, forward strand.
CCTACCCCATGCTGTCCTTCTCTCCACTCATGATAAGTGTAGAGTATGTGCTGATCTTGGGCTGCAATATTATTTCCCTCAAGTGGAAAAATGAAGAACAATCCTCTAAGGATCTCCTCTCCAACATTGAAGAAAAACCTGGCCCAAAACATCTCATCCATGATGAATAGGACATGATCATCATAGGGTATCCAAATGAGAAGTTTGCTGAAGGTTTTACATGATGCTACATGATACAAACAATATATCAAGTGGACACAGTGAAGTCTTTCCCACTGCAACTTCAGAAAATAGCATGGAAAGTGATATTTTGACAAATAGCTAGTTGTGTGAATCATCACATCTACTAGTGAATAGTAAATGATTGAATGAGTCAACTGAGCATATAAGAAATAATCAAACACTTGCCCAAGGTTATACAAAGGATGGTTGTCTCCATTATAATAGTTGGAAAAATTTTGTTTATGGGGCTCAACAATAAACATGCCCTCTTGTGGATCAATGCCCTGTATGATGATGGTAAGAAGATGAAAATACTGTGTTAGATAATCAATAAATGAAAAAAAAATATTCTCACCATATGTTGAGGGTAAAGTGATGCATGAATCCATGAGTAAGTCCATGATCCAAAGGAACAACCCTACTGGCCCATGTAGATAGGCTCCTGCCATCTCATAGCTCAATTTTTTGACATGATTGTTACACAGTAATTTGTCACCGTCCTTGTAATCCCCCATCCCGCACATTGGAGGGCCTATTCCATGACCTGTGAGTAGTGACATGACCTGAGACCACTTTCATGGCATCCCCCTTGACAAGGAAAATCATTCCCCTGAAGACAATTTCCTGTGAAAAGCCCTAAAAATAGACCTTTTGGCCTTGGCGCGACTAGCCAGTTTAGCCCTCGCGCCAATGCGGAAATCCACCAAAGAGGGCGTGCAAACTGGCCCTCTGTCCCAGTATATTACTCACGCTAGGCTTAATAAGGATTTTTTAAAAAAAATAAATGGCAGAATTTTGATTTCAACCAACTCCTGAACGAGTCTCTAAAATGAGTTGGGAGGTTTGGCTCCGGATCTCCATGTAGGGGAAGTGGTTTTCCACCTATCATAGAAGCTTCCTTGAGGATAGGGCCAATCCCACCATTGTAGGGATCCCAACTCCCCTTCCACCATCTATATAAGCTTGTCATTTTCCCTTTGCAAGCTAGCCTAAAGAGAGCTGAATCAGTAGTAAGGAGATTATCGTCAGACAACCGAAGAGAGAGAGACTTGTCCCATTCCCGACGAGCTTTATCGAGACGTACTCTGCTGTCGAACCGCTGAAGGAAGATACAACATCAGAGCTCAGATTGTATCTTTTTTTGTTCTGATTAATAATAAACGACTTCGATTATGGTTCCACTCATATGTTCATGTCTTGTGTTATGAGTTGTATCTTCTCTGACTGATACATAGTTTCATGTATTAGGTTTTACACTTGTGTGTTTGTTGTTTCTTTGTGTACGTGCAGGTGTTCGAATGTGCTAGGTGAGAGAATTGTGATCTGCCAAAGTGAGGAATGGAAGCGCCATCTTCTCTGTAAGCAACGACAACGTAGGACTTAAGTTAGGCCTCTTTTCGCATCTTGGTCTATTATAACTAGGAACCTGCGTCTTAGCGTGACTTGGTTGTTGCTAGACCCGATCTGGGCTAGTAGGGATCGCCTCTGTCCACAGAGGGGATTTACCTCTCCAACAAACTGGCAACTCCGCTGGGGAGTGAGATTTATTCCCTTATGGACGGTTTCTCTAGGTACAATCAAATCAATATTTTACCCGCTGATCAACATAAGACTACCTTTATCTGTCCGTGGGGTACCTTCGCTTACAAAAAGCTCCCATTCAGTTTAAAAAACGCTGGGGTCACCTTCTAGCATGATATTTCCTATGATTTCCACGGCATATGTCATATTTTTCAGCCATATCTGGACGATTTTCTAGCCCATTCAGCTCGGTGTGAGGACCATCCTGAACACCTCCGCCATATTTTACTTTGTTGCAGACGCTACAATATCAGGCTCAATCCTCATAAATGTGTCTTCTGTGTGGATTCTAGTCATATTTTGGGATTCATCGTCTCCAAAGATGGAATTTGCCTTGACCCCCTCAAGGTCGAGGCCATCATTAACCTCCCATCCCCTTCCTCGTTACATCAACTGTAGAGTCTGCAGGGGAAAGCTAACTTCTTACGGTGCTTCATTCCGAACTATGCGGAAGTGGCCAAGGGCTTTACGAAACTTTTGAAACAGGACGTTCACTTCCATTGGGACGAGATTGCCCAGCAATGTTTTGATAAGCCTAAAACATTGCTCGTTAACGCTCTAATGATACATCCTCCCAACTATCATCATGATTTCACCCTTTATTTGGCCGCTGTATTTAGAACAATAGCTATGGTTTTAGTACAGGATGATGACGATGGAAATGAACACGTAGTTTACTATCTATCTCAGAATATTCTCAACACGGAAACACGCTATGCTCACATCAAAAAGTTGGCGCTTGTTGCGGTTCAGGCCGTTTAGAGATTTTTCCATTACATCTTGTTGCGTACCGTAACTGTGGTTTCTGACTGCAACCCCATGACATATATCTTGTCTCAACAATTTCTGGAGGGAAAGTACTCCAAGTGGATTGTAATCCTTTAGGATTTTGATTTAGAATTCACCACTGCTAAGTCGACAAAATCATTGGTTTTTTCTGATCTTATTTGCTCTTTCCTGATAGACTCCGTTCCATCCCAATCCGAGGATCATATCCTAGATGAAACACTCTTTCTTATCAGCACTCGTGACCCATGGTACTGTGAAATTATCATGTACCTTCAAACATCCAAATTTCAGTCTGAATTGACAAAATATGCTCGACGACGGATTCGGCATCAATCTCAACCATACCGCATTGTAGGAGATACCTTGTACCGTGTCGAAGTTGATTCTATGCTCCGTTGGTGCTTGACCTTGGAAGAGGCTGAGAGAGTCTTGAATGACTGTCACAGTGGCACTTGTGGTGGTCACATGTCTAGATATGCCACCGCCCATAAGATTCTATGTGTGGGTTACTTCTGGCCGTCTATATTCAAATACTGTATTGTTGCAGTCCGAAAATATCATGCGTGACAGGTCTTTCAGCGCAAGATGCGCGCGCCACCCTATCCTTGCATCCTGTCATTACCGTAGGCCCTTTTGCTAAATGGGGCATAGATTTTATGACATGTAACCCTCACTCGGCCGGGGGGCATGCTTATATAATCGTTTTCGTGGACTACTTCACTAAGTGGGTCAAAGCGATGCCTACATTAGCTGCCGACGGTAAGACAACTGCCCAATTCCTTTTCAACCATGTTATTATGCATTTCAGAGTCCCTCAAGCCATTGTCACCAATCATGGCACTCATTTTCGGGATTACATGATGGCTGAGCTGACATCAAAGTTGGGCTTACGCCATGATAGCTCAAAGCCATACTACCCCCAGGCGAATGGCCAGGTTGAGGCCGTGAACAAGGTTTTGGTCACGATGATTCAACGAACGATTGGTATCCACAAATCCAATTGGCATATCCAATTTTTATCATCTCTATGGGCTTATCGAACGTTTGTAAAAAGCGCAATCAGATTCACACCTTTCCAGCTGTTGTATGGTCTGGAAGCAACTCTCCCGGTTGAATGCGAAATTCCTTCCCTGAATTTGGTTGTGGAACTATTTCCTGACACTTCTCCGGAGGAATAACATCTCTTGTATTTGGAACGACTGGATGAAACTCGCCGCTTAGCTGCCTTGGTTATTGAGGCACAGAAAAAGCGAGTCAAAGCCCACTTCAATCAATCAGTTTCTCCACATTCTTTCATTGAAGGGGACCTCATCCTCCTATAAGACCAAGCACACGATAAACTTGAAGTAGGAAAATTCCAGCCCATGTGGCATGGGCCCTATATAGTTAAATGAGTATTAAAAAATGGGGCCTATGAGCTTATCGACTATGAAGGAGTTCCTCTGGCGCAGCCTAGGAATGGGATGTACCTCAAAAAGTACTACGCTTGAGTTATTCTTGTGTGGTGTGTGTGTACATAAGTAAGTGTTTTCATTTTTTGTACATGTGTGGTGTGGAGCACTACTCGGAGTGCTAGATCACGGACCGTGTGGATATCTACCTTCCCACTGCCCGATCCTATTCGTGCCCCTGAGCACACTCTCGCCATTACCATATCCATTTTCTCACTAAAAGGTCTACTGCCTGTCATGATTGGCACTGGACCTCTGAGGGACAGTCCAGTTATGAAATAAACATCAAAGAACTCAAGTTCTAGCACTTGGTCTCAAAGCCTGAACACTTCTTCGTTCTCATCCAAAATGCTAATCAAATATCGCAATAGCTCAGGTTGTGCTCTCAAACATGGTGTGAGGAAGAACTTTTTGAGACCAGAATTTTGGAGGGCAGTCATGCAAGCTTCATTTTGCATGGCCATGTCATCCTGTTCACCATGCTCCCTTTCCTTCCACTCAATCAGCATTGTGGCTGGGTATCTTCACCAACATGGTTAAAAACACCTTATTAGATCTCCGTAACACTCAGAAATTCATATGATTGGCTCACATTTTGATAAATTGAAGTGGAAATTTGAGTTGTGCCATTGCCACGACTATTTTGCTAACAGTCGCGCCAATTTCCGCGACCCATTTGCAAGAAGAAGCCAATTGGTGCGGGTCCATGCCCGATACCCGCGCCAATTGGCCAATCCCTAATTTTGCAAAGGGTTCCCCCAGGGATCAAAGACACAATGGAAACCCACAAAAAATGAATCAAAACAAAGCTAAGGGGAGTGCCTCTTACCTAGAATGAACGAGAACATGAATGATGTACTGTGTTAGGCCCCTATGAAAATTTTGACAAGAAAACATGGGGATAAATTGTTGTTGAGCCTTCAAGGAATGCATTTCCCTTGAAAAAACATCATCCTTGAAGCCTCCTTGTTCCTTTTTCTTTTGTCAAAATCCCCTCTACTAATTTCCATCAGGAAGCCTCTCTGCTGTGAGAGAAATGCCCAAGGGCCTCCTTTTTCCCCCTCATTTCACCCCCACTTAGCCTCTTTTATTTCCCCTTTGTCTCCCCTTCTATTTCCCCTCTTACCCCCTAAATCTCCCCAGAATCCCCTTTAAATTCTACCCATGTACCTTGTTTGGGCTATTTTCCCCTTTATTCCTCTATCGTTCCCCTTCCTAACCTCTAAATCACATTGAAATGGGCCAAAAACCCACTTTCCCACCTTATAGTAGGGCTAAACCCCTTTTCCCCTCTCTTCCGATTATAAGTCCGCATTATTAATCACTTTAATACATACGTGATCTATGTATTAACCACTTCCCCTTCCATACCCCGCCATGTATTTGCATAAACTTTATTATAAAGTCTTGTGTTATATATATAGTCTGCCGCATTGCAATCACAATCGCAAGCCCTTTTCAATCACAATCGCAACTTTTGTGGGACGACCCCAATTGGTCCATCGCAAATACTTGTGATGCGATTGATCGCATCGCGCCCTGATCGTTCCATCCTCCTATTGATCGCAAATATTTTCGCCTGAGCTCCGATTGCGATCCTCTGATCTCATCCTGACCGTCGATCTTCCCACCAGATCGGACTGCCAGCGCTCAATCGCGCCCCGACCCCCGATCGCAGTCGCAAGTCCTTTCCTCTGTCTCCCGATCCAATCCCATCCGTCCATTTTCCCGCCGATCCAATGGCCAGCGCTCAATCGCAAGTCCCCTCCCAATCGCAATTGCAAAACTTCTCGTCCCACTCCCAATTGCGATCTCCCGATTCAATCCTGGCCATCCATTTCCCTGCTGATCCTACGTCCCAGCGCTAATCACTTCACACCCATCGCACCTCCAATTTCCCCTTCGATTGAATGTGGGCCATTGATTTGTTCCTCTATCCAACGGTTGGCGCTTGATCGCAACATCGCTCTGATCACGATCAGAACTTTTTAAATGTGTCACCCCTGCTCCCCCCGATTGCGATCTTCCGACTTGATCACGACCGTCTGTTCACCCAAGATCGATGGATCATATTGCATCGCCTCTTCCTCCATGTTTCTTCCATCGGACCTTCCCAAATAGTTCATCATTTGATCCCCGCCTTCCGTTGATCTCCTCCTGAGATCCAACGGTCTAAGTTTAATTGCATCTCCGCCTCCGCTGGGTCCCACCTCGTACGATCGGTCCCATCCATTTCATTGCATTTCACGTCTTTCCTTTATATCCCCCTCCAAGTGTTTAACCTTTGGGTTTTACGCTATATCCATTTCTTCCGCCATTCTCCATTATTTCCGCCATTTTCACTGTTCCACCACCGTCCCTTCGGGCCTCCATTGCCTTCCTCCGCCACCATTACTGAGGTTTGTAACGGGTTGTTTCTATTATGCAGACAGCTCACAGAGGCTATTTCAACATTTTCCAGTAGATCATCAGCAGAGAGTCAAAGCGGGTTAACGCCTGTTAGTGATATAATTGACGATTAACCAAGAAATTCAAAATAAAGGCCCAATTTGAAGACCAATGCACACGCAACAGTCTTATCTGTGTTTAATATTCAGCATAAATTTTTTCTCCAGACGTACACCACTCTTACAGCGCTCTCCATGCCTCCTCGAGCCCTTAAAAGAATGTTCCAGACAGAAGCTTCTTTAAGACTGTCTAGACAGTAGTTATTGAAGTGTGGAGAAGATCCGCAGATTTTTATCCATGTCATTTATTCCAGAATGGCAGTGCAGAGTTCCAGATCACCGAGAGGGTTTAAGGAACATATCAGAGGTCAAAATCGACCTGACAAGGATCTATGAACCAGTCTTAGAGTACATACAGCGTTGCAGAAAGCCATTAAGCAGTAGGGGCATGAACACTTCCACCTCTCTGTCTTAATGAGACTCATTTAATTTGTATCTACTCCTATTTTCACTTCTTCTCCTATAGAAAATCCCTGAGAAAGAATTGAAAGGGTTGTTGTTGAGTTGTTGCTATCGCAGTTAGAGGGATTCAGTCTTGACTGTTAGAACAGTCCTGGGAGGGGTTAGCAGAGTACTTTGTATGTAGTAGGCTGAGAGAAGAAGTCTGGACTGTATTAGCCATTGAGCTCAGTGTACATGACTGGTTTTGCATCATTAATCAAGCAAATTTCACAGGATCCTGGTCTATTACTATTGGTGATGTTTTTTCTAACTCTGTTATTTACATTTTCATATTGTTTCATGTTATTCTGGTAGGCAACAGAAGTATAACATAGGATTCACCCTTGTTAGGTGCCCTATGTTTCCTGCTCTCCCTACCTTTAATTTTTTCTGCTTTATGTGCTATCTAAGGGTCGATTTCAGTTAATTTAACCAGTGTAGTGGATGATATTGCCTACTCTCTGATGTATGAATTAAATAGATCAGTCCTTAGATGTTCTTGTTGGGTTTAAGCTGGAAGGTTTGGGAACACTGGGGATTAGAATTAGCCCTGTCCACTAGGATCCTTACGCGACCAGCTGGCCTTTCTAAGATCCCTTCTGTTAATCTTATCTCTGTTTTCCCCTGGAGTTGTTAAAGCAGACCTAGAGTTAAATGACCTCTAGTTCGATCTATAAGCAGCCCCTTTGTCCCTCTTTGAGAGCTGCCTTTGAGTATGTCCAAGCAGGTCTGGAGTTAAATGACCTCTGGCCTGAACTATAGACAAAAACTTGGTTGTCTTTCCTTCTTCCACCTTCTTCCCTTAATTTTCCATCCCATCATCTATCTAAAAGATCCTTTAGTGTAGATGACTTTCCCTGTGGAAGCTTTGGCTAGTTTTTGCATGTAATTTCCTTTCATGACTCCATAGCCCAATGGATGGCACTTTCTTGGCCTATCCCCTTTGCTGAAATATCTTGCTGCCTTGTTCCTTTTCTCCCATTACCTTCTCAGTTTATGATCTCCTAACCAACCCAGCAACCAACCAACCAAATTATCTAGAACCCCCCTTTTGTGCCTCATAAATAGCCTAACGTCTCATTTTGAGCTTCAAAGATATATCATCCTTTGCTCTATTTGGAGAGATCCCTCTCTGGGTCCAGGAGGGCTAGATCCTAGGGCCCCAAAGTGGTTTGATGTTGCCCTATCTTTTGGTATTGCCAAATATGCCAAAACATAGGAACTCCAACATAATGGCGACTCCGCTGGGGAGAGACCAGTCAGCTTCGATTTGGTAAAACACTGTGGTGGACAATGAAATCTTAAATCATCCACTTGGCGACTCCACAATTCCTGAATGATTAAAGGACTCCACTGGTGATCAGCAGGCCATTGATTATCTGTGGTTTCGCATAAGACTTCCCTGGGAGACCATGTTGCAGTACAACATCATCCATGCTGAAGACCAAGCCACGTCACTAATGGAAGACCGTGAATAGTTTGCAGAAATGTTTCCAGATTTCATGGCAGTATGCCGTGATATAATATCTAGTGACTTGGCAGAATATAAGGTGGAGGACCTTCCAAGGGTTATTCCTCTCAGCTCAGAAGGCGGACCCGTGATCAAGAAATTTTTTTATAAGTGGTGGTTGAGAGGTATGAAGCTGAGCTCAAACTTTTAAGCTCACAAGAGATATCATACGATTTCAGAGACGCGAGAGCCTTTTTGGAAAGTCTCCCGCCCCCTAAAAGAGAAGAGATTCCGCTGCTGTTCGAAGTACAAGAAGAAGATGATCTGGATTTCAAGAGCCACCTTGAGGATGCAGCGGAAAATGCAATAGTCGAAGCTGCCCAGGACATGGACAGCCTACCAAGTATGGAAGGCCTGAAAGAGGAAAGCGTACATCATCTGTTCGTTGATCCTGTGGCAAAATATATGGAGGCCTTGATTAGCTCAATTACTCCAACATTGATCCTCATCATGGGCCATATTTATCAGGGGTGGTCACTACTGATGGTGATCACAGTTTTGAAGAACCACATGCTGAGAACCCTGTGGTTATCTCTGACTGGCAGTCAGTGTTCATATCCTTTTTTTTATGCTTGACTGGCTGCATTGGCATTATCATATCACCTAGAACATCAGAGATTTCAAATTAGAGTAGGGTAGGTAGGAAAAGCTCAATAAAGCTCAGTTTATGAGCATGTAGTTAGTTGTTTCAATTTCTGTCTTAGAATGTAGAGAAGAAACCTGCTAGACAGTTTAATCCTAGCAAGTAGCAGTGTAGATAGAGAAGCACGTGAGGCCGACAGTCTAATTTGGTCTCATGGAGTGTTAAGGGTAGAATTAGAGTAGGTTTATTTTTCTTGTTTGTAAAAATTGATGATGTAAAAGGGTCTGCAAGTCCAAATGCACCCAAAAGAAAAATGTTAGGACTATAGTGTGGGTAGGTAGTTGTGTGGGAGAATTTTACTGCTGATATGTTGTCTTCATAGTATTGTGGCAGCTGATCTAAAGAAATAAAGGGATGAGCCAAGCAGCAGGCATCTGGCCTACACCAAAGATCATTTTCTGGATTCTTGACTCCTTCAAGAAGAAGCCATCCCCATGTGGAACCACTGTTAGCCCCCCTATGAAATTTTTGACAAGAAAACAGGGGGCTAAATTGTTTTTGAGCCTTCAAGGAATGCATTTCCCTTGAAAACACATCATCCTTGAGGCCTCCTTGTGCCTTTGTATTTTTTCAAAATCCCCTCTACTGATTTCCATCAGGAAGCCTCTCTGCTGTGAGAGAAATACCCAAGGGCCTCCTTTTTCCCCCTCATTTCACCCCCACTTAGCCTCTTTTATTTCCCCTTTGTCTCCCCTTATATTTCCCCTCTTACCCCCTAAATATCCCCAGAATCCCCTTTAAATTCTACCCATGTCCCTTGTTTGGGCTATTTCCCCCTTTATTCCTCTATCATTCCCCTTCCTAACCTCTAAATCACATTGAAATGAGCCAAAAACCCACTTTCCCACCTTATAGTAAGGCTAAACCCCTTTTCCCCTCTCTTCTGATTATAAGTCTGCATTATTAATCACTTTAATACATAAGTGATCTATGTATTAACCACTTCCCCTTCCATACCCCGCCATGTATTTGCATAAACTTTATTATAAAGTCTTGTGTTATATATATAGTCCGCCGCATTGCAATCGCAATCGCAAGCCCTTTTCAATCGTAATCACAACTTTTGTGGGATGACCCCCGATTGGTCCATCGCAAATACTTGTGATGCGATTGATTGCATCGTGCCCCGATCGGTCCATCCTCTGCTTGATCGCAAGTCTTTCCTCCCGAGCTCCGATTGCGATCCTCCGATCTCATCCTGACCGTCGATCTTCCTGCCAGATCGGACGGCCAACGCTCAATCGCGCCCCGACCCCCAATCGCAATCGCAAGTCCTTTCCTCTGTCTCCTGATCCAATCCCATCCATCCATTTTCCCATCGATCCAACAGCCAGCGCTCAATTGCAAGTCCCCTCCCGATCGCAATCGCAAACCTTCTTGTCCGACTCCCGATTGCGATCTCCCGATTCAATCCTGGCCATCCATTTCCCTGCTGATCCTACAACCCAGCGCTAATCGCTTCGCACCCATCGCGCTTCCCATTTCCCTTCCTATTGAATGTGGGCCGTTGATCTGGTCCTCGATCTGACGGTTGGTGCTTGATCGCAACATCGATCTGATCGCGATCGGAACTTTTTAAATGTGTCACCCTTGATCCCCCCGATTGCGATCCTCCGACTTGATCACGACTGTTCGTTCACCCAAGATCGATGGCTCAATTGCATCGCCTCTTCCTCCATGTTTCTTCCATCAGACCTTCCCAAAAATTTCATCATTTGATCTCCACCGTCCGTTGATCTTCTCCTGAGATCCAACTGTCTAAGTTTAATCGCATCTTCGCCTCTACTGGGTCCCACCTCATACGACCGGTCCCTTCCATTTCATTGTTTTTCACGTCTTTCCTTTGTATCCCCCTCCAAGCATTTAACCTTTGGGTTTTACACTATATCCATTTCTTCCGCCATTCTCCATTATTTCCGTCATTTTCACTGTTTCTCCACCGTCCCTTCGGGCCTCCATTGCCTTCCTCCGCCACCATTACTGAGGTTTGTAACGGGTTGTTTCTATTATGCAGAAAACTCACAGAGGATATTTAAGCATTTTCCAGCAGATCATCAGCAGAGAGTCAAAGCGGGTTAACGGCTGTTAGTGATATAATTGACGATTAACCCAGCAATTCAAAAGAAAGGTGCAATTTGAAGACCAATTCACACGCAACAGTCTTATCTGTGTTTAATATTCAACATAACTTTTTTCTCCAGACGTACACCATTCCTACAGTGCTCTCCATGCCTCCTCGAGCCCTTAAAAGAATGTTCCAGACAGAAGCTTCTTTAAGACTGTCTGGACAGCAGTTATTGAAGTATGGAGAAGATCTGCAGATTTTTATCCATGTCATTTATTCCAGAATGGTAGCGCAGAGTTCCAGACTGCCGAGAGGGTTTAAGGAACATATCAGAGGTCAAAATCGACCTGACAGGGATCTCCGAACTAGTCTCAGAGTACATACAGCGTTGCAGTAAGCCATTAAGCAGTAGGGGCGTGAACACTTCCACCATTTTGTCTTAGTGAGACTCATTTAATTTGTATCTACTTCGGTTTCCACTTCTTCTCCTATAACAAATCCCTGAGAAAGAATTGAAAGGGTTGTTGTTGAGTTGCTGCTGTCGCAGTTAGGGGGATTCAGTCTTGACTGTTAGAACAGTCCTAGGAGGGAGTAGCAGAGTAGTTTGGATGTAGTAGGCTGGGAGAAGAAGTCTGGACTGTATTAGCCATTGAGCTCAGTGTACATGACTGGTTTTGCATCATTAATCAAGAAAATTTCACAGGATCCTGGTCTATTACTATTGGTGATGTTTTTTCTAACTCTGTTATTTACATTTTCATATTGTTTCATGTTCTTCTGGTAGGAAACAGAAGTATAACATAGGATTCACCCTTGTTAGGTGCCCTATGTTTCATGCTCTCCCTACCTTTAATGTTTTCTGCTTTATGTGCTATCTAAGGGTCGATTTCAGTTAATTTAACCAGTGTAGTGGATGATATTTCCTACTCTCTGATGTATGAATTAAATAGATTAGTCCTTAGTTGTTCTTGTTGGGTTTAAGCTGGAAGGTTTGGGAACACTGGGGATTAGAGTTAGCCCTTTCCACTAGGATCCTTACGTGACCAGCTGGCCTTTCTAAGATCCCTTCTGTTAATCTTATCTCTGTTTTCCCCTGGAGTTTCTAAAGTAGACCTGGAGTTAAATGACCTCTGGTCCGATCTATAAGCAACCCCTTTGTCCCTCTTTGAGAGCTACCTTTGAGTATGTCCAAGCAGGTCTTGAGTTAAATGACCTCTGGCCTAATCTATAGACAGAAACTTGCTTGTCTTTCCTTCTTCCACCTTCTTCCCTTAATGTTCCATCCCATCATCTATCTAAAATATCCTTTAGTGTAGATGACTTGCCCTGCGGAAGCTTTGGCTAGTTGTTGCATGTAATTTCCTTTCATGACTCCATAGCCCAATGGATGGCACTTTCTTGGCCTATCCCCTTTGCTGAAATATCTTGCTGCCTTGTTCCTTTTCTCCCATTACCTTCTCAGTTTATGATCTCCTAACCAACCCAGTAACCAACCAACCAAATTATCTAAAACCCCCCTTTTGTGCCTCATAACTAGCCTAACATCTCATTTTGAGCTTCAAAGATATATCATCCTTTGCTCTATTTGGAGAGATCCCTCTCCGGGTCTAGGAGGGCTAGATCCTAGGGCCCCAAAGTGGTTTGATGTTGCCCTATCTTTTGGTATTTCCAAATCTGCCAAAACATAGGAACTCCAACATACTGGATTGATCACAATCTCCCTCGCAAGTTTGCACAGCAAAAGCTCACTGTTTCTCTCCAAAAGAGGTAAAGTAAAAGTGAATATGTTTTACTATTTTTGGCATATTTATAACTTTTCAAAGTCAAAATTAGGTTTTGAAAGTCATTTTTCCAAATATTTTGCTATGTTTTGTCGAAAAATGGATTTTACGCTCACTTTCATGTGCAGCAACAGGTTTTTACGCAGCTTGGACGAGTCTCTAAAATGAGTTGGGAGGTTTGGCTCCGGATCTCCATGTAGGGGAAGTGGTTTTCCACCTATCATGGAAGGTTCCTTGAGGATAGGGCCAATCCCACCATTGTAGGGATCCCAACTCCCCTTCCACCATCTATATAAGCTTGTCATTTTCCCTTTGCAAGCTAGCTTGAAGAGAGCTGAATCAGTAGTAAGGAGATTATCATCAGATAGCCGAAGAGAGAGATACTTGTCCCATTCCCGACGAGCTTTATCAAGACGTACTCTGCTGTCGATCCGCTGAAGGAAGATCCAGTGTCAGAGCTCAGTTTGTATCTTTATTTGTTCTGATTAATAATAAACGACTTCGATTATGGTTCCACTCATATGTTCATGTCTTGTGTTATGAGTTGTATCTTCTCTGACTGATACATAGTTGCATGTATTAGGTTTTACGCTTGTGTGTTTGTTGTTTCTTCATGTATGTGTAGGTATTCGAATATGCTAGGTTGGAGAATTGTGATCTGCCAAAGCGAGGAATGGAAGCGCCATATTCTCTGCAAGCAATAGCAGCGTAGGACTTAAGGTAGGCCTCTTGTCACATCTTGGTATATTGTAACTAGGAACCTGTGTCTTAGCATGACTTGGTTGTTGCTAGACCCGATCTGGGCTAGTAGGGATCACCTCTATCTGCAGAGGGGATTTACCTCTCCAACAATTATCCTTGTCAAAGACTCCTCCAATAATGCTGCTGAAAATATGGAAACATTCCAAGATGGAAGTACTTCTTGATCATCTAAGGCCAAGGAGTAGCCCCTTTGCACCATGATCATGCCATCTCCTACTCCTACAACATCATGCAACATGTGAGAGGAAATCTGCCACAACTCAAGCAACCAAAGTGTTTGTTGCCTCCTCATGCTCTCATCATACAACTCATGTGATGAAGACATAATGAATTATAAAAATGTCACATCAACACCATGCATCCCTAATCTTTGCTGCTCAATGATGTAATCATCCTGCCACCTCTTCTCCATCCCCATACCCTTAGAAAGAGGATATGCCAAGTGATGGCCAAACTCCTTCAAGAGTAGCCAGCGTAGCCAAGCCTCTTGCTGCCCGGTGTCATATATTTGCAAGTGGCTTACCAGCCTCTTGCTCCTCATCCACATCCACTCAACCACTTGTGGATGTCTCCTGCCATTCTTTCCCTTGGTACTCCTCTCATGAGGGCTACCAACCTCCCAAATCAAATTTCTCTCCTTGCATTTCATGGGAGTTTGAAATGCAACTCCTTGGAGATCTCCTAGAGAAGATATCTTACCCATGACCATGATGAATCCATAAGGATCCAAGTGTGAAGAAGGCAACATATCTTCACCAACATTGTTTGACAACGTTTTTAATTTCTCCAATGATGTAGTGGCTGCCTCATACTACAAATCAATGATGGTTATATGTTTTTCAATAGGAGTGTCATGGTTTATTTTATCCTCCAAAATTTCAGACCCCAACCTCAAATCTTGTGTGTAACTTATCAAAAATGCATGAGGTTTATGGTTCATCTCCTCCTTGAACGATTCATATTTTCACATCGCAGTGCAATCCTGTTGCTTTAAATCAACGATGGGTGTTGATTCTTGGTCATATAAAGATGAATTTCCACAATCCTCTAAAATATTAGCTGTAATAATAGAAAGTGGAATTTCATTCATACCTTGATGGAACTTGGGAACTCCTTGTATGGCTGAAATAGTTCCTCCCCAAATGTAATGGCTGCCCCAACTGCAGATGTAGAAGGATACTCTTCCAAGGCTGTGACGGCACTGGTACAAGTCTCCTCCCATGGTGGTGTGGGCTTTTCCTCCACTGATATTTCTATATCAAAGGTTGTAATTAGCCTTTGAGTGAACTCTGCAAAAGTATTCACCCTTGCATGGCACAAGCGGATGAGCCACCAAAGATTGGCTTCACCCTCCAAGTGCAACGCTGCAACTTCTACTACCACCCTCTCTACCACTGGATGTAGTAGGAATATTTCCTCAAGCTTCCTTGTCCAAGCTCTTGCTATATATGACCCATTAAATTTAGACAATATGAATCTATTTCCTTTGATTTCCTTTCTACTGCAAGGCCTCCTCTCCTCCTTCAACTGAATGAATTGTGGGAGAGCTAGAGTCTCCTTGAAGGCTTTAGGTTGAGATTTGTACTCAACAAGGTATTTACTTAGAATATGATGATCAAAGTATATCTCATGCTTGCTTTCTTCTTCTTCATGAGAATAAGAAGTGAATGTACCTTCCTCTTCTATTTTCTCCTCCTCTTTAGAGATGTTCTTTTTAAGTCTGAAAAATGATGAGAGTAATCTCATCCTTCTGGTCTTCTTCTATCTTCTTTGGCTAGAACTCATAGGATGAGCCAAGATGATTCTTTGATACTACTTTAATAACCAAAAATTATGGAATTTATACAACAATGGGAATATCTTAAGATATTCCAGAGTTGGAGATGCAGCAATGTAAGAACACATATTGGAGTAGCAGCGTTATATCAATAGCTAAAACATGAGAAGATCCAAATAGCCATCATATTGATCTCATAGCAGCAAAAGAGTACAAATCCTTGAGGAAAAAATCACTCAAGCTAGGCAATGGAAGCCTCAATAGAACATGTACATGAAAATAAAGACCACTGCCACATATGGAAAGCCCAAGGCTATGACTGCACAGTTTATAGGAGGCACTGCTACAAAAATAATGTCAAACATAGATATGGAAATGTATGGATCAAATAATGTGGGAAGAAAAGCTCTAACCCCTGAAAAACAATATCAAGTCAATCCTATAAGGATTGGCTAAAATATACAAAATGGAAAAATGTCGGAGTTACAGTCTCAAAACTGAATAGTAACTGAAACTTAAGAAATGGATGAAGATGGCTAAATATGTTGCATATGATGAATGAATCTCATCCAATGGATCTCTCAGGTGAAAGGCTAATTCAATCACTGAAGATATCACCCTCCAAAATAGTGGTGCAAACCTTACTACAAATACACTCAGAAATAACGCAGTCAAGGAGAGGGACTGCGCTGTAGGAGATGGGAGATTCTTGGCCTGATGCCAAAGATGTTCAATCAGCTCTAAAATCTTCCTCACTGACCTCCCAGAGTAATAGAAGCTCCCTTATCTTAAAGATAAGCTCTGGAAGTGGTGTTATGGAACCCTCCACTGCAAAACCTTGCAACACAACGTTATACTTTAGCAAAAATAACACTGTAGATGAAGGAGGTGGCTTGGATTTGAGCCTGAATGTGGATAAATGAAGTACAGGATCCCTCAAGAGGCCTCTCAATAAAGGAGAATGATTCCTAAAAAATAATTCCTTGTGCTAAGCAACACAAAAATCTCAACTAAACAACTAAAGAGAGAAAATAGTCATGCAGACCAAAATCCAATACTCGATCATGTCTTCCTATGGCTGCCTTCTCCCCCTTTTATGCAAATGAAAGCCTTCTTGCCTTGGCCCCCACACATTAGGGTTTCCTCCACCAAGTGATCTTCCCTCCATTCATACTACGCTGTCTTCCCAAGCAATCCACTCCCTCTATGGTAGTGTTGTTGACTTGGTCAAACTTGACCTTGTCCTCATGCATTTGCCCCCCTTTTCACACTTGAAGGTGAAAAATGTAGCTACTCTGATGATCCCTTTCACACTATGGGGGATTTTATTCCTACTCATGGGTCTCCTCACCCATTTATTCACCTCCTAGATGATCGAAGCAAAATCAATGTTCCAATTAGCTTCATGCTAATTTTGGGAACATTACATAGGACAAATTATTCTCCCTACTCCTTTGCACTCGTATCCCTTGCAACATCAAGTTAGCACCAATATGCCTTGGTTTTTGCATGAAAACAATAATATTTGGATTATATTTGTTAGAAATTGGAATTTTATATAGACATTAAAAAATTAATTTACCCACAATAAGAAAATTACATCTCCCTCATCCTCTCCAAGCCTAACTCAAAACAATATTAGCAATTCTATGGAAATCAGAGAGCCACCAAGAATCTCCGAATATGTTATTATGTAAGAAGTGGGGTCCTATAGAACCACTCTTGACCCTGAAAACCAAATTATTATCCATCGATTGGTGGGGATGATACTCGCAAAAATATAGGGAACATAAGTTCAAATGATATTTATACCTTGTATACAAATTGTTAGCACTCCCAAATAATTTGACACCTTTTCAAGGTGTGAAGGGAAGAAGAGAGTGGACTTCTTTCATAAAAATAAAATGAAGATGGTATCATACAACATACAAGAGCTCACAAACCCTTATTACAACCATGATTTTGAAATTAATAAATGTTGCTTCTGTTATTAATATATTGTGTTTACAAGAAGTTAAAATTTCTACATTCATTCATGAATCAAACCATGATTAGGGAATGAAAATAGCAACATTTATTAATTGGGGAAAACTGTCGGTAGTGCAACGGAATTGGAGAAAAATGTCAGTATTGTGACGTGTGCGGACAACCATCGGTATCACTAAGACTTATTTCTCCTTCCCCCGCAGCTATACCATCTATCTGTGATTTGAATCAGACCTCGCTCTATTCTCCTTCCCCGTAGCCAGACCATCTATCTGCGATTTGAATCAACAGAGTCATCTATATGCGATTTGAATCACCACATAGTCATCGACAGACTTCCCATACAAATCTTTTTCAACATAAAACCAACCCATTCAAGTGTTGAGACATTGATTTTCTAGGGTTGCATCAGAGGAGACATTAATCTGATAGGGTCACGTCAAAGGAAACATTAATCTGCTAGGGCCACATTGAAAGGCTAAGCGTAAAAATGGTAATGTGGTTTCTTCATGCTTCAAAATTGTTTAGTTTGGCTTCAAAACTCCTGTGCATGTACTTTTGTGCTTCATATTTTTTATGGGTTGATGTATAATTCCTTCATTTTCTACTACCGTTTATTTGATATAGTTTTGTTGCATGCAAAATGTTTGAAGAAACTCTTGACTTAATTGCTACACATGTAGTAGTGTTCACTTCTTGTCATAGCATGTTAGTTACAAGCTCATATACGAAGACTAAATCTATTCTTTGTGACCTAAAAAAAATAAGGAAAACAAGATACATGCATCTACTTCAGATATGCCTTATAAATCTGAATTTGAGTTTTGTTTGAGTCTGTCACCAAAGTGTTTGACAAAATATTTGAGTGAACTTGGTCACATGGATGTCAGGCTTGATGGTATTTCTTATCACAAGGATTATTTGTCTTCACATATAGTTAATTTAACAGAACTTTGCTCCAATATTATTATCACAGAGATGTTCTATTTTTTTCATCAAAACTTGAATATGCTTCTAAATGATCTTGAAAGAGGGTCAGCGACATGGGCAATGGAGACAAGTTGGTTGAGTGAAGAGTGAACAAAAAAGTACAAAAAGGATTCTAAGTCAAAGGATCTAGGGTTAGAAAAACTTTACTTTATTATTTATAAAAAATGAGAAACCGATAAAAAAAACCCAGATTTTCCTTCAAGTTCAAATTCAACTTGAATTCAACTTGAGGTTCGGTCATGAGGTTTGAAGAACCTATTCAAACCTAAGAATTTTCTTTAGGTTCGTTGAATTTTAAACCTCAAGTTTGAATTTCGGTGAACCATGTGACATAGATGGTATCAATGTTTTTGGCTTGCCAAAGGGATTGCTAAGCTTCTCAATGCTCATAGTTAAGAGTCTTTAAAAGTTAGACCACAAATATCAATTGCATCATAGGCTGATAGAATATGTTTCCCTTAAGAGGCATTAAGGAAAATCAGAAAAATACCACGATCTACCTACAATTGTCTCTTTCTTTTTGCTACTATTTTGCCTTCCTACTTGAATCTAAGGTGCTTTGTGCACCAATTGGTGAACGGGTAAAATCATAGACTAGTTTGTCTATTACTTGAGATGTTTGCATTAGAATGTTGCTTTGATAGAGGGATATTTGACAGGATTGGTAGAATTGGGTTCATCCTCCCCACTGAGGATAAATATCCTTGTCTTGTAGTTCAGTTTACGTTCAACTTATTGTATAATAACAGTGTCCAGTCTTTTGCCTTATGCTTCAAACTTGATAGATAAATAGGATGGGTCAATGGGATTTCTAACTTCGACAGTGTTGATATAAGGTAGAAGTGTGAAGGTTGCACCTGATAGAGAATATTAGAAGTAGAGGAAGGTTCACGACTTGGCATTGCAAAGTGATTGCATCCATATAGAATTCAAAGAATCAAAATTTTTTCTTGTCACTGCATTACAAAGTGTTTACATCCATCTAGAATTTGAAAAATCATAAATCTTTCCTTGTCACTTCTTTCCCCAGTTAGGTGGGACAATCTGGAAGTATGAGGTGTTTCTATTTAGGGCTGAATTTGAAGAATGATAGATCTTTGATTATTGCTTGCTTCCCCAAATAGATGCAACAACTGAGAAGTATGAAGTGATCCTCTTGACGGCGCGTGGTTAGGCTTATACAAGTACACATTGATTTTTGTGTCTGAATACTTCCCTTATGAGGAGAGAAAGGCATCATTTTTCAGTGTTGTAGAAAAGGTGGAAAGGGAGCATCCCAAGTCATGAATGTGTGAATCTATTTCTCTTTCATTAGGGTAGTAGAAAAAATTGGAAAGGGAGCTTTCCAAGTCATGAATAGGTGAATCTATCTCTTGAGATTGGGCATTGAAATATGGGATACTCTGTCAATGGCATAAGTGGAAAATCTTGTTTTTCTGCAGGATGTGGTGATTTGTGTCAATCCAGAGTCTTTGAGAGCCAACTTGAAACCAAGGTCATGTATCTAGTCCTTGCATATTGAGGTTGGATCATAATGCTATCTTTCAACTCCAGAAAGTGATCAAAGAGGAAGTTATTTTCTAGGCCTATTTTCATTGACATATCCCTGGCCTTTCTTTGTCTGTGTATGGTTTACTGCACTATTTTAGAAATTTGGCTTCCATGTACATCCATCCTTTATCTTTTGATATGAGAAGGTTCAACAGAGGCCAAAGTCTGGTAGTAATGACTTTGACTATGATTCCATAAACAGAGTTTCACAACTAGATTGGTCAGCAAGATACAAAGTTATTGACATGATATATTTTAGAATGAGAATGAGGATAGTAGCCTTTAAAGATCATACTAGACTACCTTGATTTTTTTATCTCATAAAAAATATTTTTTATGTTGCCATATTTTTTGGAAGAGAACCACTAGAAAACCATCTTGTTTTTGTGTGTTGTTCCTTTTATGGAGAATGCAAATTCATTTATCTCTTCTCATGAAGCTAAATTTCCAAGGCCTTAATGTTAAGCTTCTCAATGCTCATAGTTAAGATTCTTTAAAAGTTAGACCACAAATATCAATTGCATCATAGGCTGATAGAATATGTTTCCCTTAAGAGGCATTAAGAAAAAATAGACAAATACCACCATCTACCTACAATTCTCTCTACCTTTTTGCTACTCTTTTTCCTTCCAACATGAATCTAAGGTGCTTTGTGCACCAACTGGTGGACGGATAAAATCATCGACTAGTTTGTCTATTACTTGAGATGTTTGCATTAGAGCGTTGCTTTGATAGAGGGATATCTGATAGGATTGGTAGAACTGGGTTCATCCTCCCCACTAAGGATAAATATCCTTGTCTTGTAGTTCAGTTTACATTTCATATTATTGTATAATAACCGTGTCTAGTCTTTTTCCTTATGCTTCAAAATTGACAAATAAATAAGATGGGCCAATGGGATTTCTAACTTCGTCAGCATTGATATAAGTTAGAGGTGTGAAGGTTGCCCTTGATATAGGATATTACAAGTAGAGGAAGGTTCTCAACTTGGAATTACAAAGTGATTTCATCCATCTAGAATTAAAAGAATTAAAAAAATTTCTTGTCACTGCATTACAAAGTGTTTACATCCATCTAGAATTTGAAAAATCATAAATCTTTCCTTGTCACTTCTTTCCCCAGTTAGGTGGGACAATTTGGAAGTATGAGGTGTTGCTCTTTAGGGCTTCTGTTTAGGGCGGAATTTGAAGAATGATAGATCCTTGACTGTTGCTTACTGCCCCAAATAGATGCAACAACTGAGAAGTATGAAGTGATCCTCTTGAGGGCATGTGGTTAGGTTGATACAAGTACACATTGATTTTTGTGTCTGAATACTTCCCTTATGAGGAGAGAAAGGCATCATTTTTCAGTGTTGTAGAAAAGGTGGAAAGGGAGCATCCCAAGTCATGAATGTGTGAATCTATTTCTCTTTCATTAGGGCAGTAGAAAAAATTGGAAAGGGAGCATTCCAAGTCATGAATAGGTGAATCTATCTCTTGAGATTGGGCATTGAAAGATGGGATGCTCTGTCAATGGAATAAGTGGCAGATCTTGTTTTGTTGCAGGATGTGGTGATTTGTGTCAATCCAGAGTCTTTGAGAGCCAGCTTGAAACCAAGGTCATGTATCTAGTCCTTGTGTATGGAGGTTGGATCATAATGCTATCTTTCAACTCCAGAAAGTGATTAGAGTGGAAGTTATTTTCTAGGTCTATTTTCATTGACATACCCCTATGCCTTTTTTTGTCTGTGTATGGTTTCTTGCACTATTTCAGAAATTTGGCTTCCATGTACATCCATCCTTGATATTTTGATATGAGAAGGTTCAACAGAGGCCAAAGTCTGGTAGTAATGACTTTGACTATGATTCCGTAAATAGAGTTTCACAACTAGATTGGTTAGCAAGATACAAAGTTACTGACATGACTTTTTTAGAATGAGAATGAGGAGAGTAGCCTTTAAATATCTTACCAGACTACCTTTATTTTTTTAATCTCATAAAAAATATTTTTTATGTTGCCGTATTTTTTGGAAGAGAACCACTGGAAAACCATCTTGTTTTTGTGTGTTGTTCCTTTTATGGAGAATGAAACTTCATTTATCTCTTCTCATGAGGCTAAATTTCCAAGGCCTCTCTCAATATTTGTTGCATGCCTCTTTCCTTTTTTTTTTTTTGCATCTCTATATCACGATTTCAGATATCTTATTGGGAAAAAAAACTTGATTGTTGTCAAAAAGTGCAGCCACGTAGTATACTTCCATTAGCTGCTATGCACCATAGCCTTGGGATGTAGCATCTATTTTTCCTGTTATACCCATAAAAACCCATTCTAAATGCCTTAAAATGGTTCAATATTGGTTCTATACGGCTCCATGGCACTCCCAAGACACCCAAGCACTTGAAGAAAATATCCTAAGTTAAATAACTTTCAGAAAATAGGAACTGTTAGTTGACTGAATATTTTTCCAGCTGAAAATCACAAGTTATACAACACCAATTAATGATTTGGCTAGAAAATATTTTGCCAGCTGAAAATAAGAACAACACCAACTAATGGTTTGGCTAGACAATCTAACGCTCGTAAGTTATACTTCCCAATCCTTTTCCATATTGGCCTAGGTTCATCCACCAACAATGATGCAGATTTTAGGGGACTTATAATAGGCATGTAAGCGGTGTTATCAAAAGGATTAAACTCTAAAGATACATGTTTTTTTGGAGACTCCTAATTGGTCATAGACATTCAGTAGGTGTTGTAGCTCCTAGAGACAGCCTTGAGTTGCCAAAGACCAGTGCCTAGGACATCTTAAACGGTATGGAGTATAAAGGATATTTCAGGCTCATTATCAGCTTAGGGCTCTCTATCTTTTCAACTTGTGCAAAGCATCATCATATGGATGGGACCAAACTACCTTCAGATTTTAGCAAGCTATAAAGACACTGCAGAGACAGGAAGGGAATCTTCAATACATATATACTCCAGACAACTTAGAGACAACTTTCATAATAGAGGGCCAGTTTCTTAAGGACATATAGGTATTCTAAACAGAAAAATATTTGGTGCACAGAAACTGAAAGGGGAGTATTAATTACCAATGAAATGGTGCTCGGAAAACATATTTAAACATAATATGGGCTTAGGAACTAAGAATCCATACATATCAATCAGTTCAGTAAGAGTAACATTCCGCAATGTTTAATACAGAGGAAACATGAATGATGTGTTAAGCGGAACGACATATGGTGTATGAGCCATATTTAAAGCAACATAAACCAGTAAAGCATGAGTATCAAACAACGATAAATTCATACCCGAGCTGGCAAGTTACTCGCATTCCAAGACACGATAAAAGGAAATTGAAAACAGTGGAGAGAACAATGATACAATATCACAAAGAAAGAGTCATGAACTATATAGCGTTAAGACTGGAATCCTCATATATAACTAGAACTTCTCTTCGTTGAAACCCCACGGGCTCTGTCTATTTGCATTTATGAATCCACGACAAGCATACAAAAACCTTTACACTGTGAGTTTCTTCAGGAAATCTAGAACCCGTTTTTCTCATTCGATCTTCCTTATATAGACGTCTTCCTATCTCAACGAGAATATATTTTTGAGAAAATATCTTCTTCGCATGACCAAAATCTGTTAAAGGTCCTTATCAGAACAACAAACTTATGATGAGGAATAAGGCCTCTCATCATGGATAGTCAGGCACTTGGTTGTTTTTAAAACAGGAATTTAAATAAAAGTATGGTAACAGTAAAATGCTGGAGTGTAGCAAGCAGCCCACTCGAAACTTAAAAGTAACTAATTTAGTAAAAATTAAATGGGCCGCTGAGGCCGAATCATGAATTGACATGATTTCATTGGTGTGGAAGGGTCTAGGCCGTTGCTGATGCTGATGGTGGGATGTTCGCTGATGAGCTGGTGATCTGGATGGCGAACTGAGCGCATCTTTGCCGGCTGCTCGATGAAGTAAAAGCATCAGATAGAAAATCTTCTCAAGGAAATAGCATGAAAATGAAAGCTTTTAAATAATCTATCCTTTTCTGAAAGGAAATCCCATTAGGGTTAAACCTGGAGGGAATAGTTCTCTTGTGCATTGTACTCTCTGTTTTCCAATTTTGAATTTGAATTTAAAATTTTTCGTGCCAGACACTGAATTCATAGGTCTTCGACTGATACTCTTTTCTTCGTCATTGATGTCTTCATCCACAAAAATCTGCTCCTTGAATGATTTTGAATGGTTTGTTGGATTTTGAACCCTATTTCTTCCATGGATGTCATGTCGTGGCAGCTCCCGGGGCTTTTCTTCATACTTGCAGCTTCTGTAGAGTAGCCCTTCGATGTGCTCTGCTACTGTAGTCCAGGATGTATATTATGACAATTTTCCATTGCTAAAACCCTGCAAAATCCACAAACTTGTTAAGAAAACCATGCACGGGGAAGTGGAAGTGGTGGGGAATAATGAGGAATGACAGCACTGCATGGTGGACCGGTGGAAAAAGTAAGGCGGTGGTAGAAAATACAACGTAACAGTGTTTTCTGCATAAAAATGGTGAAAAAGGCAATGGTACGGTGTATGATAGGGTTTGGTGGGGAAATGCATCGTGGGCCGTTCAATCGTGGCTTAGTGGTGGGGATCGACGGTGGGGGATGGTCCGTGGAATAAATTATGCACATGACGGAATACATATGAAACATGGAAATTTTAACGTAAAATGTGAAACCTTCAGACTTTGGAGGGAATGCAAAGGAAACACATGAAATGCAACGGAAATGCGCATGAGGGGTACGGGAATGAACATACGAGGTGGGACCCAATATGGAAAGTGCGGATCGCAAAGGCGGAAAGTGCGATGGCGGAAAGTGGCACCAACAGAAAACTGCGCTTTGCGCTTTTGCGATGGGGCGGATCTGCGATGGGTGCGATTTGCGATGATCGCAAATCACAAAGGCGGAAAGTGCGATGGATGCGCAAACCGCAAAAGCGGAAAGTGCGATGGGGGGGCAAATGCGATCGCGCGATTGCATCACAAATATTTGCGATGGTTCAAACCAACAAACAGTTGAAAATGCGATTTGCGCCTTTAATGATATCATTGTCCCTTTTTTGCTCTATTCCTTTGTTTTTCGTATTTCTCTTGCCTTATTGCTTTATGTTTAGTCCCTCGTCTTTCCTTCTCGGCCATCCGTTTGAATGCTTCACTATCTACCATAGCGTTTTGATGCAAGGCTTTCTCAAACCCATAATAAAAGTGACTAATGTTAACTAAGGATCAACATTGGCTCCACCTGGGGACGACACGTTCATCCTTGAGCGTGTCAAGAACTACGCAGACCACGTATTTGTCTTCTTTGAACGCCCTCTTCCTCCTGCACTGTTGATTTCCTCCTTCATCAATCAACATGATCCATACATTATTCAATTCGAAAACGAAAACAACAACTAATGTACATTATGATACAATCAGGCTTTCTCGGCCTGACTCAGAACTGAAAGTAGGGTTTGAGGAATTGACCATTTACAGGGGTGGCGAGCAGATCGCCCTGTAAATTCTCCACCCTAAAAGTATTGTTGCCACCTTCTTCTGCAATTTTGAAAGGGCCGAACTAGAGAGGGTCGAACAAACCATGCTTGCCTTTATTAGCCCTTCGAACATCCCACCTGAGCAGTAGATCCTCTACCTGCAAACTTCTGTCTTTAGCACGTTGATCGAATAGCTCTTTCATCTTCTCCTGGTACTCTACTAGCTTTTGGTTTACCTGATTGCGAGTTTCTTCGAGCTCTACCAGTTGATTAATTCTCCTGGTAACATCATCAGGTTCCTCCTGGCTTTCCTACATAAATCGAGCCACTGGCAAGGCCATCTGTATAGGGAAGACAACTGCTCGTCCATATACCAACTCGTATGGAGATTTCCCAATTGCTCTTTTGCTGGTAATTCTGTTTGCCCACAGAGCGAACTTCAGCTGAGAATCCCAGTTCTTCTGGTTCTCGTTGATAGTCTTCTTTAGTGCTCGGACCAGAGTTTTGTTTGAGGACTCTGCAAGGCCATTTCCTTGGGGGTAGTAAGCTGTAGAGTGACCCAACGAAATATTATATTGCTGGCAGAAATTTGCAAATTTCGTAGATTTGAAAGCTTGCGCATTGTCAGTGATTATTCTAGCAGGGCAGCCAAACCTGGATATAATATTCTTTTCCATAAATTTCATTATCACTGTGTCTGTAGCATTTCTTGCAGGTATGGCTTCTACCCATTTCGTGAAATAATCCGTGGCAGTCAGGATCCATCTATGCTGGCCACTTGAGGGTGGGTGAATTTCGCCTATAAAATCAATTCCCCACTGTTTGAAGGGTTCGTCCACATGGACAGGAATCAAAGGCAGAGCTGCGAGTTTCTACTTTTCTGCAAATTTCTGGCATTTATCACATGCCCTGACCCAAGTGAAGACATCTCCAAACAATTTGGGCCAGTAGAAACCAGCCTTCAGGATCTTGTGAGCAGTATCCCTCCAACTGTAATGGCCCCCACATATACCTTTGTGGAAATCTGCTATAATACTTCCCACCTCTTCCTCAGTCAGACATAAGAGCAGGATGCCTGAGGGATCTCTCCAGTACAGCCGGCCGTTTGCAACCATATACTTCTGTGACTTCAACCTCAGTGTCCTGTATTTAGCCTTCTCACAGCTAGGTGGACAACTTAGTGTTAGGAGGTACTCCAATATTTCCTTGTACCACTGGCTGGTGAGGTATTTCATTTGTATCTTCTGGGAGGCTATCTCCACTCCCTGTGGTTTTTCTTTTTCCCCAGAATCTTCGTTTGCTGTCATAGACAGATTGATACCCAAGGCCTGGAAATTCGACTCAGACAGGATCTTGGCTAGACCTTGCCCCTTGATTAATTTGGTAGGACGAATATCTAACTCATATTCCTATATTTTGGCTATCCATTTTCCTCTTTTTCCCTCACTGTCCCCTTGGATGAGAATGTATTTAACAGCTGCTGTAGGAACAAATGCAGTGATATGGGACTGTAAAAAATACATTCGGAAAGCTTTGAGGGATTTCACCAGAGCATAGGCTTGCTTCTCCAATATGTTATATTTGAGCTCGGCATCGCGCAGTACTTGGCTGAAGAATGCAATTGGCTGCTCATAGCCTTCCTCGTTTTTCTGCAACAACACTCCAGCCACTGTGTGGGGTGACGCAAAAGAAAAAATCATAAAAGGTTTGGAATAATCTGGCCCGGCCAACACAGGGGCTTCAACAAATGCATTTTTGATTCTAGTAAAGGCCTCTCTTGGTTCTGATGACCACTTCACTTCATTGTTCTTTTTTAACATGTCGGTGATATCTCAGCATAGTTAGGGATGAACCTCCTCAAAAAGTTTATTCAGCCTAAAAATACTTGAATTTCCTTTTTGTTTCTAGGCAGGGCAATGCCATTTATGACTTCAACTCTTTTAGGGTCTATCTTCACTCCATCTTTGGTTACAATGTGCCCCAAGAGCTTGCCCTCTTCTAGTGCAAACAGGGACTTCTGTGGGTTAAGGGAGAGACCATACTTTCTACACTTCTCAAAGGTTCTGCGCAGGTGTTCTATGTGCTCTACATCATTCTTTGAGAATACAGTAATTTCGTCCAGATATACCACCACAAACTAGTCCTGCTCTCCAATAAAAGCAATATCCATGGCCCTTTGAAAAGTGGCCCCTGCGTTGATCAACCCAAAAGGCATTCTGGCATACAGGAATGTTCCCCATGGAGTGGTGAAGACCGTCTTCTTTTGATCTTCTGGTAATACTGCCACCTGATTGTAGCCCGAGAACCCATCCATCATGGACATCCGGGAAGCTCCAACCACTTTCTGCAAGATATGGTCCATTTTAGGCAGCAGGTAATTATCCTTTAGGGATGCCCTATTCAGGTTCCTGAAATCAACACATAACCTTATTTCTCCATTCTTCTTTCGCACCGGGACTAAATTGGCCACCCACTCAGAATATCTCAATGGCACTATAATTTTAGCCTTCAGCAGTTTCTTTATTTCTCTCTCAATAGAAGGCAACAATAGGGGGTTAATCTGTCTGAGTTTTTGCTTATGTGGTTTTCATCTCCCTTCAGTGGAATCTTATGCTGCATAATGCTGAATCAAAAGTTTTTAGGTCTTGATATGACCAGGCAAACACATCTCTGTAGGCCTGAAATAGCTTTTGATACAGTTGTTTGTATTCCTCCGAGACCTTCTTGGACAACTTCACAATTTTTGGATCCTCTTTAGTGCCCAGATTGAGGTCCTCGACCTGGTTTTCTACCACAACTTTGTTTGGCTGTAAAGGAAAATCATTTTTGTTAAACAGCCTCTCTAAAGGCACTAGCCCTCGGGGAATGACATTCCCTTTCAACTGCAAAAATTTGTGGCCAGCTATTCTCTCTTCCAGCTTATCTTCTGGAATGTCTCCAGTCTCTTCCTCACAACTGTCAATCTCCATGTTGGAAAAATCCCCAACAGTTTCTAGGAATCTCTTCACCTGCTCCTCATCTTCAAACACTTGCCAGTGCTTGATGTTATCTGGGATTGAAGGTCGATACCTTACTTCGATTTCATATCTCATAAGAGGGTTCTGAGGTGGGCGGAAGGTACTAGTAGCCACTGCCAAGGAATCTGACATCCTGTTCAGTTCTCGGGGCATGAATTAAATGTTGAATGCCAAGAAGGAGTTCTCTACAAGATCCCAAACTTCATTTCTATAGGCCTTTAGCCTAGGATGTTTGGCTTGGCACTGATTTCTCACTTGTCTGACTACCAATTCAAAATCTCCCAACACCTTTAGATTTTGTATGTTCATACTCCTTGCTGTCTGCAGCCCCAATATGAGTGCTTCATACTCAGCCACGTTGTTTGTGGCCTCATATTCCAGCTTGAAGGACAAGGGGACCCATTGACCCATAGGTGAAATTAGCAATACTCCAGCTCCATTTCCTTACCTGGAATTTGCCCCATCAAAATGGAGTGTCCAGATTTCAGATCCATAGTCCTGCACTGATGATTCAGCCTTCATCTGGCAGAATGAGGGCTCATGGGCATATTCTTGATCTTCTTCCAACATCAAACATGAGAAATCCCCCTCTCTGCTGTAGACTGGGGAATTAACTGAATCACCTGCCTTGGTGACTGTTTTGAAAAATCTGGTTTCTCGATACAATCTCCTCTCTTGGCCACCAAAGACAGGGATAGTGGCATAGGTTAGGTCCAGCTTAATTGATCCTCCGATTTTGGTTCCCCAAGACCTTGACAGTAGCATACTGAAGCGGGCTGGGATGTCAGCCACTACAATATCCATCACCACACTTTTGGCAGGGATCTGAGCCAGATTAACTACCAGATCTTTAATCATGCCCAAACATTTCACTCTTTTGGAGTCAAATGAATAGAGGTATTTATATGGGCGAGTGATTTGGAGTCCCAATTTCTCCATGACAGATAGGGGCATGAGGTTGTGAGATGCTCCTGAGTCTAACATACAATTATGCAACAATATATCATGGATCACTAAAGACACATAAAAGGGAGGTGTGGAGGGATCTAACTCTTCAACATGTGGACCGAACACTACCATAGGTCTTTCTTCTTGCAGGTTAAGACTATCTGGAATGTGTGATGCATCAGGAGGAGAGATGAAGGAAGTGACCTGTGACTGATAAGTAGGCTGTTTCAATAACTCAGACAGAGGAACTGGTATTTTTACTTTTTCAAGCTCTTTTTGTAAACAGAAGACAGATGAAGGCTTATACACTGACACTTCTTTTTCTTTTGACTCTTTACTTTGAGGGGGAGGCTTAAATTATTTTACGGTGGGCTTATCATTAGGGGATGCAGCTACTTGTGAAGATGAAGTCATTTGATTATTAGATTGCAGAGATTGGTTAAGGGGCATCTTACCTTTTTCTAGGGGTTTTTGAGTATTGACCTCCTTCTGTGCAGGTGCTGAATTTTGGGGTGTGTCCTCCTCTTCATCTTGAGTGCGGGTTCTCTTTCTGGAGGACCTGAGGTCATATTTCCTGTTAAACTGAGCCTGCATGAAGTCGAAAAACTGCTTGCAGTAGTTTTCGATCTCCAGATCCTCAGTGCTTTCGTCAGTTTTGACTTCTGATTGAGTTTGTACTTCCTCCTCGCCACTTTCGTGAACAGGACATTGAATTTCATCATGGTCTGAGAAAACAAGACAGGTCTCTTCTTGCTCACAAGCAATGTCTTTGGCAGAACCTTCTACTTTCCCTTCCAAGTATAAAGGATGCAGTACCTGATCTTGCTGCTCCTTATGCCCCCTTTGCAGTATCTGCAAGGGCAGATTTCTGTATTGAGGGTTAAAACCTCTGTTTGGAGCATTCTGGAAATTCTTTGAGGGTGAATTCTTGGCCTCCATCTCAAGCTTGATCAGATTACTTGAGAGATTCTTGATCATCTTGTTCATTTCTTCAATATTATCACTAGCTGAATCTCCATCTTGGCTTGAGGTGGATACTTCCTCTTTTGCCCTCCTTCTAACGTCCTGTTCTTGTTTCCCTTTGGATTTGCCAGTAGAGACAAAATTTTCTTCTATCTCCAGCACGTCTGTCTGTGCATCATCCAGAGTGGCTGGCTTTCTCTCTCTCAATGAGAAACCGAATTCAGAATCAAATGCTGCCACAAAAGTGACCTTGGCAGCGGTCTGGTGAGGCTTCATATCGGCGGGGAGACTCAGGTACAATTTGTTAAATCTTCTGATAAACTCTAACACCCCTTCATTGTGTTTCTTTTTCAGAGTGTTGAATTCAGTAAGGACATTACCATGATCTTTCTTTTCTCCCCATTTTTTGATGAAAGCATCCTCCATTCCCTCCCATGTGTTGATAGAATGAGCTCCAAGTGTCTTGAACCATTTTCTAGCTTCCCCATCTAAGGATTGCACGAACAGCCTTAGGAATATGTCCAGATGTTCCACATTAAAATTCTCAGCGAAAGAGCAGAAAAATTCGACATGTTTCTGGGCTTCAATCTCATTCTCACCACTGAACCTGGGCAGAATATTTAAATAATCTTGCAGCATGTCATTTAATACCACAGGGAGCTCCAGAGGGGCGTATCTATTTTGCAGGAAAGCAAGGACGTTAGCCATTGGAGGGGGTGGAGGTAGTGCCAGAATCTGAGCTGTAAGAGGAGGAGGAGAAGGTGGAAGTGAAGTATGGATAATGATGGGGATGTAGTGAACAACAACTTGAGGGGTTGACGAGAATGTCGGGCTGTGAACAGCAGATACTTCAGTAACTTCCTTAATCTCCTCAACTTCAGGGGTAGGGTGGAAAGAGTAATGCGAAGTATTGCTAGACTCGGCTTCGTCTTTGATATGGGCACCTCCCCGAGGTGGGCTCTCTGAATAGTAACCAGTATCTCTTATGATGGAGTCAGGGCCTTGTATTTGGGTGATTTGAGAGGAAGAGGACAGAAGATATGGAAAGTTTTCTAGGGAGAATTCAGGAATCTCGGTATGAACTGACTGCCTTTCCCTCCAGCCCCTTCTATGTAGGATCCTTTCTGGGTCAGACACAGAAGGTGTCTTTGGCTGAGACGTATCTGACCTCAGGTGCGGCTTACGAGGAGCCAGGACTGCAAAAAAATTAACTTACAACACAAATGTGGAGTCGCCAAGGTGAGGAATGTACAACTCTCAACTCTTCATGCTCACCTAACTGAAGAGTGGA
The DNA here is from genome assembly GCA_034641835.2 of Pinus albicaulis. Taxonomy (NCBI): domain Eukaryota; kingdom Viridiplantae; phylum Streptophyta; class Pinopsida; order Pinales; family Pinaceae; genus Pinus; species Pinus albicaulis. The sequence continues at coordinate 862,769,082 of CM076580.1, forward strand.
TAGGTTTGTCGAGGCCCAGGGATTTTAATTTATTTCAACTTCGTCCCCGGTAACGGCGCCAAAAAGATGTTGTAGCTCCTAGAGACAGCCTTGAGTTGCCAAAGACTAGTGCCTAGGACAACTTAAACGGTAGGGAGTATAAAGGATATTTCAGGCTCATTATTAGCTTAGGGCTCTCTACCTTTTCAACTTGTGCAAAGCATCATCATATGGATGGGACCAAACTACCTTCAGATTTTAGCAAGCTATAAAGACACTGCAGAGACAGGAAGGGAATATTCAATACATATATACTCTAGACAACTTAGAGACAACTTTCATAATAGAGGGCCAGTTTCTCAAGGACATATAGGTATTTTAAACAAAAAAATATTTGGTGCACAGAAAGTGAAAGGGGAGTATTAATTACCAATGAAATGGTGCTCGGAAAACATATTTCAACATAATATGGGCTTAGGAACTAAGGATCCATACATATCAATCAGTTCAGTAAGAGTAACATTCCACGATGTTTAATACAGAGGAAACATGAATGATGTGTTAAGAGGAATGACATATGGTGTATGAGCCATATTTAAAGCAACATAAACCAGTAAAGCATGAGTATAAAACAACGATAAATTCATACCCGAGCTGGCAAGTTACTCGCATTCCAAGACACGATAAAAGGAAATTGAAAATAGTGGAGAGAACAATGATACAATATCACAAAGAAAGAGTCACGAACTATATAGCGTTAAGACTGGAATCCTCATATATAACTAGAACTTCTCTTCGCTGAAACCCCATGGGCTCTGTGTATTTTCATTTATTAATCCATAACAAGCATACAAAAACCTTTACACTGTGAGTTTATTCAGGAAATCTGGAACCCGTTTTTCTCATTCGATCTTCCTTATATAGACCTCTTCCTATCTCAACGAGAAGATATTTTTGAGAAAATATCTTCTTCGCATGACCAAAATCTGTTAAAGGTCCTTATCAGAACAACAAACTTATGATGAGGAATAAGGCCTCTCATCAGGGATATTCAGGCACTTGGCCATTTTTAAAACAGGAATTTAAACAAAAGTCTGGTAACAGTAAAATGCTGAAGTGGAGCAAGCAGCCCACTCGAAACTTAAAAGTAACTAATTTAGTAAAAAGTAAATGGGCCACTGAGGCCAAATCATGAGTTGACATGATTTCATTGGTGTGGAAGGGTCGAGGCCGTTGCTGATGCTGATGGTGGGATGTTCGCTGATGAGCTGGAGATCTGGATGGCGAACTGAGCGCATCTTTGCCGGCTGATCGATGAAGTAAAAGCATCGGATAGAAACTCTTCTCAGGGACATAGCATGAAAATGAAAGCTTTTAAATAATCTGTCCTTTTCTGAAAGGAAATCCCATTAGGGTTAAACCTGAAGGGCATAGTTCTCTTGTGCATTGTACTCTCTGTTTTCCAATTTTGAATTTGAATTTAAAATTTTTCGTGCCAGACACTGAATTCATAGGTCTTTGACTGATACTCTTTGCTTCGTCATTGATGTCTTCATCCGCAAAAATCTTCTCCTTGAATGATTTTGAATGGTTTGTTGGATTTTGAACCCTATTTCTTCCATGGATGTCATGTCGTGGCAGCTCTCGGGGCTTTTCTTCATAATTGCAGCTTCTGTAGAGTAGCCCTTCGATGTGCTATGCTACTGTAGTCCAGGCTGTATATTATGACAATTTTCCATTGCTAAAACCCTGTAAAATCCAAAAACTTGTTAAGGAAACCATGCACAGGGAAGTGGAAGTGGTGGGGAATAATGAGGAATGACAGCACTGCATGGTGGACCGGTGGAAAAAGTAAGGTGGTGGTAGAAAATACAGCGTAACAGTTTTTTCTACGTAAAAACGGTGAAAAAGGCAATGGTACAGTGTATGATAGGGTTTGGTGGGGAAATGCATCGTGGGCTGTTCGATCATGGTATAGTGGTGGGGATCGACGGTGGGGGATGGTCCGTGGAATAACTTATGCACATGACGGAATACATATGAAACATGGAAATTTTAACGTAAAATGTGAAACCTTCAGAATTTGGAGGGAATGCAAAGGAAACACATGAAATGCAATGGAAATGCGCATGAGGGGTACAGGAATGAACGTACGAGGTGGGACCCAATATGGAAAGCGCGGATCACAAAGGCGGAAAGTGCGATGGCGGAAAGTGGCACCAACAGAAAACTGCGCTTTGCGCTTTTGCGATGGGGCGGATCTGTGATGGGTGCGATTTGCGATGATCGCAAATCGCAAAGGCGGAAAGTGTGATGGATGCGCAAACCGCAAAAGCAAAAAGTGCGATGGGGGGGAAAATGCGATCGCGCGATCGCATCGCAAATATTTGCGATGGTTCAAACCAACGAACAGTTGAAAATGCGATTTGCGATGGTTGCGATTTGCGATGGTTGCGATTTGCGCCTTTAATGATATCATTGTCCCTTTTTTCTCTATGCCTTCGTTTTTCGTATTTCTCTTGCCTTATTGCTTTATGTTTAGTCCCTCGTCTTTCCTTCTCGGCCATCCGTTTGAATGCTTCACTATCTACCATAGCGTTTTGATGCAAGGCTTTCTCAAACCCATAATAAAAGTGACTAATGTTAATTAAGGATCAACAGTAGGAAAGGAGATCCAAAGAAATAAAAAATTCATATTTTGGTGATAGAATTCATGACTTCCTCCTTTTATTCAAAATTTTTCAAGTTGTCACATCAAGAGGAAGAGAAATAACAAGGCTGGTAAACTTAAATTTTGAATCCTCATTGGAAGAAAGGAATTAATTATTGAAAGAATACCTGTCCTAAATTTAACATGCAAATAAAATGGAATGAACACCTTCCTGTAGACAATATTAAAGGCTATTGAAGCAAATAACTCTACTTGCATGCAAACCATTGAATTTTAAATCTCTTTTTTCACGTTCACTTCCCATATTCAATACTAAACTATTGAAAAGTGAGGCCTACGTAAATATCAAAAACTCAATTCTTACAAGAGAAGACCTATAGGCTATTTATATCTATGTATATTGCCCTTTTTGAAGCAGAAAGTCATGGAATGAAAAGTTGATACGTAAAGGAAAAAGAGGCCTTGCAAAGGCAAATGTCAATGCATTTGCAAGGGAACTAAGAAAACATAAAACAACTTGGGTAGAAAAATTAAGGATACGTAGACATTGACAGTAATGAAAAATTATATTTCTTTGAGGGAAAAGTTGGCAAGGTCCAGTTATCTTGGAGAATTTCCATGAATGTTCTACATTGGTTCCAAATCCATTTTTAGAAAACCTTATAGAAAGCACCAGAATAAATATTGAGGTTCTCAAATCAACAGTGAACCCTACATAAGTGTTTACAAAAGGCAAAATTTATGAAAAAATATACTGTGAATAACAATGTTAATACACTACCAATCAATTATGTGTTGGATGGATGATTCTGACACTGATGGGAAAGAAGGCACTTAAAATATGTGAGTCTATGCTGTCTCCCTTTGTAATCAATTAGAGTTCTAAAATATCTAGAGCCTAAGAAATATGCTACTTTATTTTTAGTTAGAGTAATATGTAATAACATGTTGTCTCTCAAGTATAGACAATTAGACAACAGATTCAAATCAGGCAGTGTGTCATCAACTAGAGACCTTGAAACAACAAATAGTTCATTTCCAAATTTTAATAGGGTCAACCTTCACATACAAAAATGCATTCTGAATCAGATTGGTTATATGATTGACTTGGAGAGTAAGATACCTTTATGATTATACGTAACACAACTGAAATAAAAGGTGCAACATATGTATCCACTTACTCAACAACCATTTGGAGAGATAAATATTTCAAAGGAATCCTCTTCAAAGATTCTTGAATTCTTGCAAATTTCTCCTCAAAATGTGTCTCATCAGCACAACAACTTATCATGTGAAGAATTACTTGTCAATAATTTGGTTGTAAGGTAGAATTATATCTACTCATTGGAATTTCTTATTGTCATTGGCTTCAAATTCATCCCTCCGACCTTACAAAATGAAATCATATTGAAATAAAACATTTATGACAAAAAAGTAAGATGATCTCAACTACCTTAAGGATGTTCCAAGGGGATTTTTTTTTTAAATGAATAAAAAAGTGCTTTGTAAGTCAAGTTTGCAATTGATGTATAAGCCAGAGTCCCTACTTGTTCTCCTAGATATGAATGACCCAAGCTACTCCCAGAATCCCTCTTGTTTGAGGAATTACATGCTACTAGATATTTTCTTTTCCCATATTCAAAATGAATGAGAAATTTTCCACGAACATCTTTCACCATCCTATCATAATAGATTGTTAGATCAAGTAGAAAGGCCATTAGATTCTCAAAAGGTGTTCTTGATTCTTTCATTCTCATCTTCTGACATAACAGACCTTCTCTAGAAGAGATATAATGAATAAATGGCCCTCCATCATGCACTTTAGTGACTGCTGGTTCAAGCAAGGTTCGATAAGTCCACATTGATATCTGATTCGGTGTGGTTTTATCCAGCATAGATTTAATTGATAAAAGATTGGAATACAACAATGTATCAAGTATCAACACTTAGTGCTATTATTGCCTCTCAAAAATGGTAACTAAACATTTGTTGATCCACACTTAGAATCTAAGAAAGCTCAGCTTGAGATCCTAAATATTGGGGACATAAAACATGAATGGAATCCCCATCAAAATATGCACCAAGTGGCCACCATATTAGAGGGTTAATAATCATTGTAGAGCCCAGATGTATGTATGATTATAATCCATGTAATGAAGGTTTGTGGACACTTGGAGGATCATTAATCAAAACAAAATCCTTATCATGCAAATCTATTTAAGCTAATCTCTAGGAAAAGTTTTCCTCCCTTGAAACATCTGAAGCCCTAAGAAGGCAATCTGATGAACCACTTTCTTAGCAGATCTTGCATTTCCACTATCATTTCCTAGCTCATTCATAAATATATTTCTTTGAGAATCACAACGAGCAAGAACCAAATCATCCAAACCTGCACTAAAAACATCTGAGGATAAAAATTCAATCAAAAAACGTTCAACTGAATTCAAGCACTTCACTGCCGCTCCTGAACCTTTGCACTTAATAATTGCATTACAAATTTGAGTAAGAAAACTCAACAATTGTGTTTTATCACCATTGAATAATATAATTTCACTATTTTTTATGAGAAGCCGATTCTCCTCATAGTTAAAATCAAGAGGTAAGTCCATCTGAAGAAGTTGCTTAGCTGTCCAAAATGGCCCTCCATCATGCACTTTAGTGACTACTGGTTCATGCAAGTTTCCATAAGTCCAAATTGATAGCTGATTCAGTGTAGTTTTATCCAACATAGATTTGATATATTGTGATTTTATTTGTGCATTGTCTCCCTTTGTAATTAATTAGAGTTCTAAAATATTTAGAGCCTAAGAAATATGCTACTTTATTTTTAGTTAGAGTAATATGTAATAACATTTTGTCTCTCAAGTATAGACAATTAGACATTAGATTCAAATCAGGTAGTGTTTCATCAACTAGAGACCTTGAAACAACAAACAGTTCATTCACAAATTTTAATAGGGTCAACCATCACATACAAAAATGCATTCTGATTCAGATTGGTTATATGATTGACCTAGAGAGAAAGATACCTTTATGATTATACGTAACACAATTGAAAAAAAAGGTGCAACATAGGTATCCACTTACTCAACAACCATTTGGAGAGATAAATATTTCAAAGGAATCCTCTTCAAAGATTATTGAATTATTGCAACTTTCTCCTCAAAATGTGTCTCATCAACACAACAACTTCTCATGTGAAGAATTACTTTTTCAATAATTTGGTTGTAAGGTATAATTATATCTACTCATTGGCATTTATTGTTTTCATTGGCTTCAAATTCATCCCTCCCACCTTACAAAATGAAATAATATTGAAATAAAACATTTATGACAAAAAAGGAAGATGATCTCAACTACCTTAAGGATGTCCCAAGGGGATTTTTGTTTTGTTTTGAAAGGAATAAAAAAGTGCTTTGTAAGTCAAGTTTGCAATTAATGTAGAATCCAGTGTCCCTACGTCTTCTCCTAGAGATGCATGAACCAAGATACTCCCAGACTCCCTCTTGTTTGAGGAATTACATGCTACTAAATATTTTCTTTTCCCATATTCAAAATGAATGAGAAATTTTCCACGAACATCTCTCACCATCCTATCATAATAGATCGTTAGATCAAGTAGAAAGGCCATTAGATTCTTAAAAGGTGTTCTTGGTTATTTCATTCTCATCTTCTGACATAAAATACCTTCTCTATAAGATATATAATGAATAAATGGCCCTGCATCATGCACTTTAGTGACTGCTGGTTCAGGCAAGGTTCGATAAGTCCACATTGATATCTGATTCGGTGTGGTTTTATCTAGCATAGATTTCATGGATAAAATATTGACATACAACAATGTATCAAGTATCAACACTTAGTGCTATTCTTGCCTCTCCAAAATGGGAACTAAACATTTTTTGATCCACACTTAGAAGCTGAGAAAGCTCAGCCATAGATCCTAAATATTGGGGATAAAAAACATGAATGGAATCCCCATCAAAATCTGCACCAGTGGCCACCATATTAGAGGGTTAATAATCATTGTAGAGCCCAGATGTACATATGATTATAATCCATGTAATTAATGTTTGTGGACACTTGGATGACAATTGATCAAAACAAAATCCTTATCATGCAAATCTATTTAAGCTAATCTCCAGGAAAATTTTTCCTCCCTTGAAACATTTGAAGCCTTAAGAAGGCAAGCTGTTGAACCAATTTCTTAGTAGATCTTTCATTTCCACTATCATTTCCTAGCTCATTCATAAATATATTTCTTTGAGAATCACAATGAGCAAGAACCAAATCATCCAAACCTACACTAAAAGCATCTAAGGATAAAAAGTCAATAAAAAAATGTTCAACTGAATTTAAGCACTTCACTGTCGCTCTTGAACCTTTTCACTTAACAATTGCATTACAAATTTGAGTAAGAAATCTCAACAATTGTGTTTTATAACCATTGAATAATATAATTTCACTATTTATTATGAGAAGCCCATTCTCCTCACAGTTAAAATCAAGAGGTAAGTCCATCTGAAGAAGTTTCCTAGTTGTCCAAAATGGCCCTCCATCATGCAATTTAGTGACTGTTGGTTCATGCATGTTTCCATAAGTCCACATTGATAGCTGATTCAATGTAGTTTTATCCAACATATATTTGATATATTATGATGTAATCAAATTTTGGAGGCCCAGGTGTAACCATAGTTTTAAAAACACACAACCCAAGATTACCTTGAGCCAACTACTGATTGGGAAAGTTAATCATCCCACAAGTAATGCGACCACTTGTTATAAGGATCTGGAAAGGGTGCCGCGTATAAGAAAGCATTGTCTTCATATATATTTCATAGCCCTTGTCTACCATTTGATCATGCAACTTCAAAGCCTCTAAGATCTTGTTCTCTTTTATTAGCCCATAAATTATGGTACTGTATGTAATTATGTTAGGCATGTAGTCATTCTCATTCATTTCTTCGAGGAGAAGGAAATATTCATCCAATTTCCATCCCTTGAAATATCCATTTACTAATGCATTATAGGTCACTACAGTTAGCTTTATTCCGCTCATTAAAGCTTCACTGAAAATCTCTTTAGCCTCAACTAATCTACCTACTTTGCAGAAATTGTCTACTAGCAAGGTGTAAGTATAAATATTTGGCTTACAGCCCTTACTTTTAATTATACTCAACCACTCCAAGGCCTCTTTAATGCACAAAGTTTATGTATTATAAAGGTAAATTATTTCAATGTTCATTTTGTGTTTTCAAGTTAGATATTGTTTTCAAGTTTTCACATTTCTAATTTTATTGCAATGTGGCAGATTGATCATGGCAGTACATGAACAACCCCAGGATAGGTAAAAAAATAACAATTTCAGTTTCATATTATTTTCTTTATCTTTAACAAATTTTTATGGATATATTTCATGCTTCTTATTATTTTATAATGTGGCAGGATGATTGCGGAAAGGGGCCAACCGAAGAACATGTAAAGTGCCAGCCTTGCTCTATCTTTAGGTATTTTAGTTCTTTACATAATTGAAATAATGTTAACCTTTTTCAAAAATGTAGATGCCTGGCCATGGTGCACCTGATGATTCCCTCAACAAGGAATAGTTTTCTTCATCTCCATGTCCATTGGTGTTGCTGCAAAAAAAATGCACGAAAAGCAACCATGTAACTTGAGTGTTTGGTAGACGTTGTGCCTCAAACACCTGAATTAGGAAAAAGGATAAGACAACTTATGACCCAGCTAGAAACATATACGGTAATTAAAAAAAATCAAAAGGATACTTTTTTTTGTTTTGCATGAGACCAATTGTGATAGGTTGATTTTTAATTTTTACATTAACTAAACTAACAAAAAATTTCTTTTGTATGTAGCATTTTCTGAGACTTGATGCCCCCGATGTTGGTGGTAGTGGGACACAAAGGTAAGATATTTCTGAGGAACCCTCTCATACACCTTCTACACCTTTAGGTGATAGCCAAGAAGACACACCCTGCCCAAGAAGACACACAGCCAACCATTGAACGTGTTGGCGTTGATGAGGCTGGTATGGCCAACTTTATTATTGCATTTCCTGGAGCTACACGTGTCACCTCCATGGTGACCATTCCAGGCATGTTTTTTGTAAACGATGAAGTTGTTCCTATAAAGAAAGTACAACTCCCAGGTAAGTTTTAATATTTTAACTGTGTCATGTACTCTATTTAAAACATATTTTATCATAATTATTATTTTTAAATTAATGATAATATCTTTTTTCTGTGTAGGAAACAATGATTTCTACAGGGCCTTGGAGAGCAAGGCGTTGGTAATTTTTGGCCCAACCATATGCACAAGGTGGAATTCCCAGAATTCCAACCTGAAAAAAGAACTTCTATATTATCTAGAAGGCCTTTTTGGGGTGGGCACATTTGATAGAACAATGGTCGCTCTGGCATTTGGAAAATACCTGAAATATACCAGGGAAACCTATAGGACACACTTGCAAATTAACTCTAGATACGAGTTTCCTCTCACATTTCCAGAGAGGGAGTGGAGAGCACTCATCGATGACGGAGAGAGAAAAAGGCCAAGAAAGAAGGAAATATGCTAACTGGACCTGCAAGGTAAATTAAAACTTTAATTCAATAGATTTAATTTTCTCTATGTCTAAAATAAAAGTGTGCTACATAACTGACTTTAAGCTTTTGTTGATAGGTTTCCTAATACCTCGAAGGAAACCATAGATAGGATTGAAAAAAAATGCCATCACAAGCTAGGCCAGGGCAGCTACTTGAAATTAGCCGCAAGAATTGTAAGTAGCTAAACATCTTATAATTAATTGTATCGCCTTCCAACATTTTTGTAATCCCATCAAATAACATTAAAAATACATAATCATACGTAATGCAGGGTGATGACTTTGGAACGGAAACCACAGTGGAAGACAGAGAGATCACTTTCCATTCCGGCTATCAAGACGTAGTTGAAAGTCGTAGAAGCCTTGGACAGGTCCCAAGATCCAGAATGCCTAATAAGGTAAAACGTTAACCTTTCAATATGTTTGTTTTGGTCCATAAATTTAATGTCTAAAAACTTTGTTTAAATCATGGGAGCAACACTTTCAACGATCCAAATAACCCAGTTGTATAGTAGTGTGTTGAGAGTGAAATATTTCTAGAAGTGCATGGTCCTCACGTGCAACCTAATCATTCTAGTGGGGACCAGGCCGCAAATGCTACTATAAGTGAGGGCCATAACGATAATTAATTTACACTTATAATTTTTTCTAATTATACCTTGAGGGTTGTGCCCTTATAATTTTTTTTGTTTAAATGACAGAGAATGTTGTACTTGAGCATCCTACCACCAAAGAGGAACACAGGGAAACAGTTCCAACGGTGACAACTGGTGCACTAGGTAAATAATCTCATTGCAATTTTTTTGTTATTAATATTACTAAACTCGTTCAACGATATTTCAAAACTGACAATTAAAATTTAATATTATTTGTTTTTGTAGGCGATGCCTCGTCACTACATGAGACCAGACATCGTGAGTACGTAACTAGGTCATCTATGTGGGAAAGGCACGAAACAGAAATAGAGCACAATGATGTTGATGATGTAGTTAGGAGCTTTAGAAGTAGGAATAAGAAAAAGAAAATTTGATAATGTAACATATTGTATTATTATAAGACAAATGTTACCATACTTGGAACCTTTTTTGTGTTATATAAAAACTCATTTATCATACTATTTTTATGTCAAGCACTTTCAATGTTTTCTTGCATACTTTTTGTTGCATTGATTTTTTATTAGTTATTGAATATTTTTTTTTTTAGCTCATGAAAGTAAAAAATGAAATATAGATTAGGTATTGGGGAATTGAGAGTGATGTGAGGGGGGGTGGGGGCGGGGGAGGGGCCATAATAGCTTCCACCTTCACGTGGTTGGCCCTTTTTAGTAGAGAATAATTTATTGGAGTGATTTAATCTTGGAGGAAACCTCCCTCGATCCAACGTAGCAACAAAAATTTCACTGTTGACTTAGTTGCTACTCTTTCAGATCGTGGGAGGCTTGTTCCAAGTTCAGGTGACTCCAATAAATTGTTCTTGAAACAAAGAGGAGCTTATTCAGGTATGTTTTGACATTATCAACATATGTTCTAACATTATCATAAGAATGCATCCTAGAGTAAAACATACTACATCAATTACTTGTATTTATTATATAGATAATTATGGATTTTGAATGACTTGGAAGCCGTTGTCCAGGTAAATCCCCTCTGTGGACAAAGGCGATCCCTCTAGCCCTAGGGTGGGTCTAGCAACTACGGGAACATAATAACATCTACCTTCCTAGATTGTAAATGAAATTTAGAGCAAGGAAGATGACCTACCTTGTTCTGATGCTATGTTGTCATCTTCCGTCGAAGCTTCTTGATTGGTCGCTCTCCTCAAGCTTGATACACACCGCTGCCAACGTTCGATTAACTGTACGGACAATGGAGTGTAAAAACTCTGGTAAAATTGAATAAGTATATATTATTATTGATAAAATATGAGATATGATTACAATGGGGAATCACCATGGCTTTAAATATAGCCTTATGGTGTCCCTTGGCGAAGAGGCATGATCTTTGATCATGCCCTTTCACTTAATAAAACCTAAGATAACTATATCTAACTAATAATTAATAAAATATACATAACATTTCCCCTCTCTTAAAGATGCTTTGTCCTCAAAGCATACATAACGATGGACAATGTTGACGAACGCCTGGGTTTCTTGAGCGGTGGGCTCTTGCTTCCCACATTTTAAAAAGATCGTGAAGCATCTTCTCGAGCTCCATATGTTGGTGAAGTGGATAGCGACAAGATTTGATATTGACAGGGTCGGGTCCTTTCTTGAATTCTATTGGATGTTCATGTTCCTTATTAGGAGGTATTTTTATTGGCAGGTCTTGGAAGACTTTTTCATGTTTCCTAACTATTCCTTGTTCTTCTGGTGATTTTTCGTGATTTCTCTTTAGATTTAGAGGTAAGTTACCAACAATTATCGTTCGATGCAACTTCTCCTCATCATCAAACGCTTCCTTCTTAACAACCATATCTGCGTGAACATCGAAGGCCTCAATAGCTTCTGGCACTATATCAGTGGCTTTGAATGTGTTTATCTCTTCACATTTTTCTTTCAATTCTGGGGATGAAACATTTTGCTATTTATAAGAAACTGTATTTTCATGGATTCTTTCATTTTCAATGACTATGTCTATTGTTGCATCTGTGATAACAGTCACGTTAAATTCTTTATGTGGCTCCTTCACCAACATTGTTTCTTTTTCTGCCATTGGATTTTCATTTATATAAAAAATTTCAATAACTTCTGTTGTTGCATTACTGGCTTTATAAGTAGATTGAGTTGCATTTTCTTCTCTTGGTTTCTCAGCTCTATAACTTTCATGGTTGATTTCAGAGTCTCTACTTCTAGGTGGTTCAACACTATAGCCTTCATGTGAGCTGATTTCCAATTCAACCTCATTTAATTGCTCTTTTTCAAACATGTTATATTCATGATGATGATTTGAATTAGCTGAATTTTTTAGTTGATTATGTTCGACATTTGGGAATATTGGAAGTTGTGTCTGACTTAACTTATCTATCTTATCATTTAGCTTATTGAAGAGTTCTGTCATCTTGTTCATTGCTTCGCTATGCTTTTCTGTGACCTCGTAATGATTTAGCCACATTTGTCTTTCTATTCGATTTGTCATATCATGAACCTTTTTGATGTTGTTGGAGTGTCCTGCAACTGTACCTTCAAGATTGATTAATCTTTTTCTGAATTCTTCAGAATTATTATTGCTCTGTTTCTCGAGATCCACCAATTTCTTCTAGAATTCGGCCATCGGCATTGATGAAGACATTGAACGTGTATGAGGTGGGGAATATTTTTCTGCCAATTTTTCCCTCTTTTTTTTTAAATTAATTAATTAAATTAAATTTTTTTTGAAATAATAATAATAATTTCTATTATATATATATATATATATATATATATATTAAATAATAATAATAATAATAATAATTATTATTATTTTATTATTTGAATTATATATATGTATATAATTATGGAGAAAAAGATTGTTAACCTTGAAAAGTCACGTTGTTTTTAAAAGTCACTTTGTTTTGAAAAGGCACATTGTTTTGAAAAGGGGAAATGGGTTTTAATACCATGGGCAATTACCATGGGCCCAAAACCACGAGCAATTACTCTTCCTTGTTCCTTTTTACTTTGTCTTCACATGTACGTATATATACTTCTTTATATATATATCTCTTTTTACTTTTACTTTTTTTTCTTTTGGAACTATTTTCTTTTAAATATTTTTTTTTCCTTTTAATTTATTTCCCCCTTTATGTTTACTTTCCTTCTCTCTTTTGATTATATATATATATATATATATATATATATATATATATATATATATAGTATATATATTTCTTCCTTCTTCTTTAAAAAAAAAAAAATGTTGCTACCCACAAGCACTTGGTTTTTAAAAAAATCTACAATTTTGGAATTTTCTTGAAATTCCTTAATTCTGGGTGATCACACAGATCCCGAAGAGCGATGGCTCTAATACCAATGGAGTGTAAAAACTCTGGTAAACTTGAATAAGTATATATTATTATTGATAAAATATGAGATGATTACAATTGGGAATCACCAAGGCTTTAAATACAGCCTTACAGTGTCCCTTGGTGAAGAGGCATGATCGTTGATCATGCCCTTTCACTTAATAAACCTAAGACAACTATATTAAATAATAATTAATAAATTATAGATAATGTAAAAGTCAAGACAAAATGATAAGCTTTAAAACCACGACAAACATAAAAACAATACAACCTATCTAACTGATCAAGGAATGCTAGAATTTCATTATAAATGTGAAAAAGAGTGAAGATAAACATCGATGCATTTTATTGCGATAAAGACAAGGAGAGTTTACAAATCGTTTCCTGATTTTGAGGCTCTCTTCCAAGAAGCAGGTATCCAAGCATGTTTGCAACACCCTCACACACAAAGGTCCAGGATCTCACTATGTTCCCAACACACACAAACAATCACACTCTGCACTATTCTCCCGAAGCTATGATTGCTTCTTCTCTATGCTAAATTTTTCAGCTATCTGTTCAACTAGCACATCAATGGAAGATGGCTATATTTATAGAGGAGAGGAGGAGGTTGAGATCCCTACAAAGTTGGGAGAGAGTCCTATCCTTTAGGAGAGTTCCAAGGGAGGTGGAAACTACTAAATAAAGGAGGGAGTCCATGGTTTTTTCAGTTCAACCACTCCCAATGACTCATCCTCAAGGTGGTTGGAATAGAACCTCCGCCTCTATTTTTTAAAAAAAATTCCATAAATAGCTTGGCGCGGGTGCTTAACTGGGACAGAGCGCCAACTGGTGCGGGCTCAGCGTTAATTTTCCATCTTGGCATGGGAGTGTAACTGGCTACTCGCGCCAAGGCAAAAACATGTGTTTTTAGTGGTCTGCTCAAGAAATGGTCAACAGAGGGAATGTTGTCCTTATGGCAAGGGATGTAATGATGGTATTTGCAAGCGATGACACTTCTAATTAGTCACAGAAATGACCATCCAATGTGCGAGATGGGGATTGCAGGGACAATGAAAAATTGCTGTGTAATAGTTGCCTCCTAAAGTATGAAGTCTGAACATGAGTGAGGGGTGAAATGCTTTACAAGTACGTGCAAGGAACCAGACGTTGCTGTCGGGAGACCTGCAAATCAAGCATATATACATAACTGAAATCTCTGTTGAAAATACATGAATTCATGGTATAGGCGCAGCTATCCATCAAGAAGAGGATCATGTGCATGGATCCTCGGCATGGACGCAGCCATCCAAATAAAGGGATCATATGAAATAGATCCACGGTATGGGCTCAACCATCCATATAGAGAGGATCAAAACAAGAGAACCCATGGTATGGTCGCAACCATCCGTCTAAAGAATCATGTATATAATCATGAATGACTCATCACTCCTCGCAACCTAGACTTTTGTGATCGAAGCCTAGGGTCTTGCGCTCCAACACCACCCAATCAAAGTACAAATTCCAACATGTGAATAGACGTGTTGAAGTCGAACATGCTAGAAAATCACTTGATTACTGGTCAATGATGTGAACCATTAACAAGTGCGAGAGAAACCACCCATAATATCAATGGCTCTCAAGGTACTACTAGTACAATCCATGGAATGTGAACAGTGATCTGAAGTCGAACACCCGTGAAATCACCTAATCGAAGGCTAATGATGTGAACCTGTCGTCGAATGCGAAGAACTTGTCATTAGGGCATGCAAGCTCTAATGTACCAGAAAGGAGTATCTAGATCAACTTCCCAGATAATGAGTTGAAGTCGACAGGAAGTGATCCATCCAAGGAGGGTCATAATGAATCCCACATCATCGACATGAAACAGAGAAGGTAATATGAGTGTGAATCAAGACTGAAACAGAGGATCAAGGAATGTACAGACTGCGGAAGGATTTGCTCTTGAACATATCAGCGAAACGACTCTCGAATTTGACAACATTTGACTCAAATAGGATAAGAGGTCATGTTGACAAGATTTGTAATCGAATGAGAGGCAAACAGATTTCCCAAACCCATGGAGGAAAAGTGACAGAGTGAAGATATCCCAATTTGAAACGAACTGCAGACAAGTGTCATGTTCAAGAGTGACATACTGCTGACACAACTAACGAATAACTTCCATTTTCCCCCACCATTTCTAGCAAGTACCTCTTTATGTTTACACAAGCTTGAAGTGGATAGCATATGCTTGTCATATAAGCTTTTTCTTTGGAAAAATCCATCCTAGTACATTTACGAGCCCTAGGAAGGAGGAACTCGGTTAACGTCATGGTGATGATGTCCGATGTCATCAGGGTTTAACTAGTCTGACAAAGGGATAACTCAACATCTTTTCATGTTTAGATAGTTTGAAAAGAAGCAGAAAATAAAACTCCAATAGTCCTTTTTCATAGGTAGTCACGGATACGAAAGGTAAGAAACAATATCTGAAAGAGCCTCTTATTCGTGATAGGACGAGATATTCCTTTTCGTAATAATATATCATTCGAAAAAGGGTAAAAGTATCTTTGAGGCAGATATCGTTTTACGATCATTTAGCAAGTTCAAAATGATAAAGTCTCGACAATCTTTTCAATTTTGAGAGTGAAAGAGCTAATTTGACTCTGCGGAGGAACGAGTGGTAAAAGTGCTCGTGGTTCCAACAATGGTGATTGCTCGCAGAGTAAGGTTAAGTGCAGCTATGAAGACCACTCATCGCAGCGATTCCTCAGGAATGGGTAAAACAACCAAGTGAAGGCGTATGATCGGCCAAGCAGATGGTAATGATGGAATAAGAAAACCAAGGGTCATATGGAAAAACGGGCTGATAAAATGGCAATCACGAGAGGTAATGGTTTCATTTTTACACAAGCTTGAAACAAAGATAAAATATGCCTGAAAAAATATTTGCATGCCCCTAACATGGTGACTCAATTCGAGGTACATGGCCCCCAAGATTCAATCCATATGAAAGGTAGATGGAGTGAAGGTTCAAATATGAGATCAAGTGAAAGACTCGACTGGGGTTTTACGAGATCGTATCAAAGACTCGAATAGAACAGGAGCGTGTTTCATTTTTTAACGAGGTCAACATAGAAGACGAACTATCCTCGAGAGAGCTTGTTTCATTTTTTAAGGAGCTTGATGCAAGAAAATAAGCTCTTCTCCATGAACTTTCATCATGATGAATAATAATTCATGGCTTCCAAGAGTTCCGCAATGGATGGGAGAACAAAATCTCGAAAATCAGGACCCAATGCCCCCAACACACGGTGCACAACGACACTATCACTAAATGCGGGCATGGGATAGGTAGCCACATAATTAACCTGTATTGGGGGAGATAAAATCAGCAGATAAAGACCCGGAAGGGATGATGGTGGACCAGAAGTCACATCAGGACCAAATAATGAAAGTTGATCAATGGTCACGATTCGACCTTTGTGTGGGAAACAGATCACACGAAAAAAGGAAGAGACAAGCGCTCCCATGAAATAAGTATAGTCGTGCCCCAAGAGTAAATTAAAATCCAACGGGCCTAGAATAACCATCACATCTATATATACGGTTTTCCCTCCCAAAGTAACAGGCAACTTCAGAAGGATCCTAACTATTGATCGGTTCCTCTCGCAGAACCAAACGATTCTCGGGTAACAGTATAAGCTGTGAACCAAAATTTTTCCAAGTAGTGGAAGACAGAATACTAACAAACATGCCTTCATCTATAATGGTGCTGGCTATGACCATATCAAATATTTGCACCGTGATCTCAAAAGGCACATAAGAAGGAAGGAGGTATCCTGCAAATCGACTCCAATCGAAAGAAGCGACCAACCTACTTGGAGGTGTTATCGAAGCAAGAGGAGCATCCTCTGGGACTTCCATCACAAGAGTAGGAGGAGCAACTGCTTGAACTATAGGGACGGGAGAATCTTTCTCCAAGTCTGAAGAATCTGAAGAAACAAGAAGAACATGAGGGGAATGAGATCCACTCTCAATGGAAAATACCTGATGAACCACAGATGGGGTCAGATCGACTGATTCTACGACCAATGGTTGGTGGGGAATGGATTCATGAATTTGAATTTATGAGGGAACGGGATCAACCAAGGATGACTCTTGACTGATCATTGAATCAACCAGCGGAGGACTTGAAGAAAGCTTCTGGTAACCAGTCGGAAGGTAGGGTGCAGAAGCAATAGAGTTGTCCAACACTCTCTTGGCCTCATCCATGTATGGACAAAGGTGATTGGGATGATGCCCTTCACACAAATTACATGGATTGGTAATCATACCCTGTTTCTTATGAGTCTTATCAACATTAGTCGAAGATGTGCTACCAATATGACTTCCGAAAGCCAAAGCCAAAGGCGGACGACCATTGGACCATACTTCAAGTACCTTGGGAATTCTAGGGTGGTCTTGAATAAGGTGTTCACCTTTTCAAAACATGAAAGGAAATTTGACTTTCCGTGGAAGGTTGGATGGTTTATTGATGGATGGTTTCTTAGGTTCAATAGCTGTAGAGTTGGCCTCTCTTTTATCTGAATTCTTCTTCTTAGCCACCTGGTTACTAGAATCTAGAATTTCACCAGGAAAATTAAAAGAGGATGAATAAATAGGTGAATAAGGGGAGAGGTCCACCTTAGAATCAACATGATGTTGTTCAGGTGGAGGAGATGGTTGAACAGAGGTTAGAGCGCTCGAGATTACCGAGGTCGAGAACAACCAGACAGGAAAACCAACAGTTAACCCAAGAAGGGATAATGTTGCTATATAAGGAGCACCAACATTTCCAAAAGTAGGAAAAGGACCAGGATTCCCTTCAGAGGGGATTCCTTCATTGGAAAAATTTGAAAAAGTTTCCATTGGAAACAACCGTAAAACGAAACACTATGGAAGATAACTTTAACCAGGAATATTTCATGAGCAGTTAATATTTTAAGACATTGAAACAAAAATTTGTCATTTCATATTTTGAGAGTCGAGAAATAGTCAAAAGGTGACTCTATCACTTTCAGGTTGAACGAGCGCGAAAGGACAAGTGCTTGATGATCTTTTCAAATTTAAGGAGTCAGTAAAGATAAAAAATGACTGCTCAAGTAATCTAATTAAGAGGGTATGCCAGGTTTCCATGAACTTCCACATACACCTTGGTGATCAATTGAAAGAGAAATGACCAAGGACTTGATGTACGTGTAGGTAATCTCCCCAAATGTTGTGTTCGGTGTATCACAATTACAAGGCGGCAGACTCGGCTTCCTATGGATAAAAGGATTGCAACCTAGAGGGGTATCCCTTTATATATTCGACGGTATAGGGAGCACAAGTTCGTACTAGCACTGTCTGAAGCCAGATGGCGAATGACAACTACTAGGTTTGAAGATGCAAAAACACGTCTCTAACTTAGACCACTAGAATATTTCGTTAGGTTTCAGTGTTGCCTTAGGTTAATTGAAATAAATTTTAACGTTGATCTTGTATTAGGTTTCAATTTCTAGGCCTTAACGTATGTTGGATCTGAAATCTTCCTAAATGAAAAACTATATGCAGAAGGATACCATTTTCGTTCAATGAAAGCTATCTACGAGAAGTAAATAAAACTTTCAAGCAATAGTGAATACTGAAATCATGCAAAAACATCCACTAATGCACCTAATGCAATCTACGGAAAACCAAAAACTCTTTCCTAGCGAATGCAATGCTAGTTATGCGAAAGAATGTTTCATTTTCAAAGAAAAATAAATGCAATGTTTTTTCAATGCAATAGAGCAAACAATGCACTAAATGACATGAAAAACAAAACTAAACACTAGTTTGAGAGAGTGAATGGGAAATTTGAAACAGAATGACTCCTCCAACACAAAACAAACACAACAAGACCCAAACCAATGCTACAAGCTTTTCAGATCAAAGAGAAATCTCAAAAATGACCCATGCAAGCAGTGTAATCGATGCTTAGAGTAAGAGGAATAAAAATCAAACAAGCAAGGGAATGATCATTCAACCAATGAACATACTCAACAGGATCAAAGAGACCAAGAGAAATTAAACATGGAACGAATTCAAAAACTCTCAAGAAACTCGATCTCCAAACAGAAGGCTCAGTGCACCAAGGCATTTAGAAACCCTAAGACCTCAAATCACACTGATAATAAATGGACAAACAACTGAAGAAAATGAAGTTCCAGCAATAAAATACAATCAAAAACACTTCAATTACTCTCAATAATAACCCAGAAAAAAGTACAATCAACCAAAAACTCATGCAAAGCTCTTATCCAAAAACTCACAGGCGTCGGCGTGACTGTGAGGCGGTAATCAGCACCAAACAGGCGATGGTACGAGTGCTACAAAAGAAACATGCACCAATCGACGTGAATATTCAGGGGAAAACCGTGCCAAGACAGTTAACCAATGAAAAGGGAAAAAACTCAACAAAGTAGAGGTTAATCTTAACACTCTGGGGCTGAACAAAGGTTTGAAGCATAGTTAAACAAACAGAAAGGTAGACAACAAGACCAAAAACCCAAAAATGAACCAACAAGATCAAAGACAAACTCACATTGATCCCCAGTATGGTCGCCAAATTTTTATGCAGGTAAATCCCCTCTACAGACATAGGCGATCCCTCTAGCCCTAGGGTGGGTCTAGCAACTACAGGAACATACTAACATCTACCTTCCTAGATTGTAAATGAAATTCAGAGAAAGGAAGATGACCTACCTCGTTCTGATGCTATGTTGTTGTCTTCCATCAAATATTCTTGATCTTTCGCTCTCCTCAAGCTTGATGCACGCTACTGCCAACGTTTGTACAGATAGTCAAGACAACATGACAAGCGTTAAACCATGACAAACATAAAAACAATTACAACCTATCTAACTAATCAATGAATGCTATAATTCTCATTATAAATGTGAACACGAGTGGAAGATAAACATCAGATGCATTTTATTATGATAAAGACAAGGGGAGTTTACAACCAAGCCTTGATGTTGAGGATCTCCTTCGGCAGGTCAGTATCCAAGCACGTTTGCCACACCCTCATGAAAAAAGGTCCAAGATCTCAATATGTTTTCAACACACACAATCAATCACACTCTACATTATTCTCCTAAAGCTATGATCAATTCTTCTTTCTATGCTAACTTTTTCAGCTATCTGTTCAACTAGCACATCAACAGATGATGGCTATATTTATAGAGGAGAGGAGGAGGTTGGGATCCCTACAAACGTGGGAGAGAGTCCTATCCTTTAGTAGAGTTCTAAGGGAGGTGGAAACTACTAACTAAAGGGGGGAGTCCGTGGTTGTTTCAATTCAACCACTCCCAATTACTCATCCTTGATGTGGTTGGAATAGAACCTCTGCCTATATTTTTAAAAACATTCCATAAAAAACTTGGTGTGGGTGCTTAACTGGGACAAAGCGCCAACTGGCGTGGGCTCAATGTTAATTTTCCAGCTCAGCGCAAGAGTGTAACTAGCTACTCGCACCAAGGACAAACTGTGTGTTTTTAGCATAAGTTTCAGAAATGTCAACAAAGAGAATTTTTTCCTTATGGAAAGGGATGCAATGATGGTATTCGTAAGGATGACACTTCTAATTAGTCACGTAAATGACTATTAGTCACGTAAATTACCCTCCAATGCACGAGATGGGGATTGAAGGGACAAAGACAAATTATCGTGTAATAACCTTTGTGAGCACAAATCCTCTCGTATCATAATATCAACAACTTGTCAGCCAGGGTCATGTCTAGGATATTTTTGCTTGTGTGCTTGACCAGGGTTGTAGTGTCACATTTTGTAAGTTCCTTTACAGTTCATAATTCAAGATGAAGCTTGTTCATGATTATTATCTAGTTTTTTGTATGTGTTTTTTCCTCTTTTTGATTGTAAGTTTGAACATGCTTTTAAACATTGAAACATTTTTTGTTTTTATACTATTTGTATACCTACTTGTTCTAGTTATGGTGATATAACCACCATTGTATTGTATCCATATTATCACATTCCCTTGGGTTGTAGTTAGGTATAAAGGAACTCCAACCAGTTCCAATTCCCTCACATTCCAGTTACAAGGACCATTGGAATAATTGGCACATACCAAGTTGGCTCAATTTATTTTGGAAGGCCTATATCGAGTCAAAATGGAAATTCTTCACCTCATTTATTTTGGAAGGCCTTCCTCTTGGCCAACAACATAAATTTAATATATGTGGGTTCCCCAACCCAACGACCCCTTTTGTAGTAGAATGAGCGCCCCTGTTCTGGTAATTGTATATTTGCTATATTAGCCTAGGAGTGGACCTAGAGTATTTGTAGCCAATTGCTCCCTACCACCATTTTCTGGAAGTCTAGTATGTTAGGTCATAAAATCCCTTGGGTCGTTTAGTTCCAAAAAACATGCCAATTATTTGGAGTTGAAATCTTATATCTCATATGGAAAAAAAAGAAATAGTAAATACAAGTTTATTTAAAGATGCTTAAAATTGCAGCAAATTTACTTGGTATGATGGTGTTATAATATGTGTCAATTTTCCAACCTTCATTTGTAGGTCCAGGTGCAGGTTAGAAATTTGGACCTAGATCTAACAAACTACATTGATTCCTTGAGTTTTTTCTAGGGGTTACTCTATGTACGTAAAATGATTTCCACCTAGGATTCAAATCTCCCCACTCGGCCCAATCTTGCAAGGTTGAAGGGTTCACCCAACAAAGGTTTATCGTACTAAGTGAAAACAATGAGATCTACAGATAACCTCCTCCTCATTCAGATGATGATAAATTTTCTTGAAGATCACAATATCAATTTTAGCTAGGTTGACCTAGTTTTGTGGTCACTTAGACACTAATAAAATTATCTTATTGCATCTTATATTATCTCCTCACACTCATCATCGTAGAATGGGATAAGCCACTGACCAATAGAATGATGGATAGGACACTTGTCACCCCCAACTAGGGGGACTGACAATGAAGGCTAGAGGACAAACCCCAAAAATAAGGATGGCTCTATGGCGGAAAATTGGCCTGGATTTTTCCTACAAACATCAATCTATCATCACTAACTATTTGTTCTACGCAAGGTATCTAAAGTTGCTCTACCGATTCATTTTAATGCCAAGAATTCACTACACGAAACAAAATCATTGTTATATTTTTTTGAGTTAGGATACAGTTTATAATGTTAAGAAGTTGGTATTGGTTATAGTTCCATAGTGTTGCATATTTTCTATTTGAATTACATCAATATTTATAATAATTACGTTTATGTATGTGTGTGTAATCTTTGTGTGTGTATGTGTGTTGGCTCACACACAGACACAACGTTGAGACATCAAAGATGAATATCAAAGGTGTTTTTCAAAATACAAGCACACATGGGAATTATTGAGCCAAAAATTCCTGAATATTTCCTTCTCATGAACAAGTCTCAATGTGGAAAATCCATGAAATAAAATTATGTCAACTTTTTCACGTAATTCTTCCACTTTTTTCCCAAAAAAAAAAAAGCCACATGATCTTGTTTTCTCATTTTTATAAGCAAGGAAATAGAAGCATGTTATGCTATTGATGGTGAAGGTTGTTGTGTCTACCTGTAGGTGCCTTCCTATGGGTCAAGGCCTACTACTTCTGTCTTGTCACCAAAAACCCTCAGAGATAGGTCATTAAAAAACTCATAGAAGATGTCCGAAAATATATGTTTGTAGACTGTTTGAAGATCACAATCTCCATTTGCAGTGAAGAACAATAATATATTCATTGGTATGTGGAACACCCACATGGAAGATAACGTGTCATTGTTATTTGGTTCATGATGTTGTGGCACTGAAGTAGAATGATGTGGCACACCTACGTGGTAGATGGTGTATCATCATGACATGGCTCATTGGTGATGTGGTGATGACATGGTGAAAACATTGCACTAATGTGGCACTGACATGGAGAGGAAGTGGAAGGTGATGTGGAGTGCATGTAGAGGAATTGATTCCGAAAAATTTGGAATCCAGTATTTGGCTTATTTCCCAATACTAATAGAGCCTAAACTTTTTCAATTATATTAACTGTAGCTACAAATCCAAAAGAAACCTAAGATAGTATAAAATTCTTGTAGCTTCCTAATTATGTAGCCATCATGTGATATTGTTATGCATTACGTTGTTAGAAGCATTTATACAAACTGATAATAAATGAAAATAGGCTATCCAAGTTGGGAATGATGTCAAGGTGTTGCCATGGTGTATTCATGCTTGGGCATGATGTCAAGTATTAGTCTAAATTTAACATTAAACACGGTGTATTTTTTAATGGACATAATTTTATAAATAATAGACACGTATTATTTCCAAAGGTATCCTTTATGGATATACCTAATATTGTTATTTACCTTAGTAAAGGGTACAAGGTGATGTTATCAAATATTTTTAGTCATGTTTTATTGTCGGGAAGTTTGTCTTGCTACAACAGAAAGAAAATGGATTCGTGTTTTAATTATTGGGCAGTTTGCCTTGCTACAACAGCAAAGAAATGGGGTTGTGTTTTAATTATTGGGCAGTGTTTCATGATATAATAGCAAGGAAATGGAGCCATGTTTTAATTACTGGGAAATATATCTTGCTACAGTAACAAGGAAATGGCCATCGCTAAACTTCACATCTAGTGGCTCAACACTATTGCCATCACTAACTTATTGCTCATTGACTACCAAACTAGTGGACTTATCCAACTTTGGTGTTTGTGTTAACCAACTAAAATTAGTTGTGCATTTTTCCTTTAAAATTTTGCAAAAGATAGTTGAGTCATGGAGTCTTTTACACTGTAATGGTAGCATAAGACTAATTGGTATAATTTTTGTTATTTTCATATATAGTTGGTCTTTATATGAGATATTTCCATCACTTGAGTGTGTAACCATGCTAAGCACTAGTACAAAGACATTCCATTCTTGATATGGTAAGATTCTTGGACATGTTAATTCCTTTGTGACTTGGCATTTCTATGGTGCTTTTGATGTTTATTTCACAAGGAAAGCTTCATGGATGGTAGATCATAATAGGAATGTCAATTATGTTTACACTCAGATATGAGATTAAGATTGTCATTTTATTGGTTTTGTTCTATCGTCTCTTGTATGTACTACAAGATTAATCACCCTATTTAATGGTTTATAATTGGGTATATACTTGATGTCCCTTTCCACATGCACCATGTATTAAATGAATGTAGGTATAGCAACATATAGAGGCCTCCCTTTGAGACAAAAAATAAGACTTCTTTAGAGGTAGCAGTATGAAATGATAGTTGTAGGTTTCATTTCCCTCTTTACAATCCTATTGTGTTGACTCCCTTGGAGGAATTTAAAGCATAGCCTTCCAATCTTGTAAATTCAACCAATGGGTTTCAAACCTATAGAACACATCTAATAGAACAAAGTTGTGGTCCATTTCATTAGGTTGAAAATAAGTATAAGGACTGGTCTTATTCATGCATGCATAAATCCTGGATCCTTATGTTATCACTGAGTAGGGTGCCATTGTAGGTAGATCAAACTTGAGGTGATAAACTAAGTTCTTTGACATATGAAAAAGTATCTAGCACACATAAAGAACAACTGAATATCACAACCATCAAGTACTACCAAGTGACATATCACTAATTTCTGATACTCTATTGAGTATCAGTTGTTACCCTGGAGAAATGCCACATCGAAATATAGAAGGATTGCATTTATCCAACATTCTTTAGTCCAATATCATTTCCATAACCATCTATCATATTTGCAAATTTTTCTTTAGCACTATGATCTATATCAATAGAGAAAGGTACATCACATCACTATGATTTAACTTATAGAATCAACTTAACTGGTAAATAATTTCTTTGGCATACAAAAAAGTATCCAGTACCCATCAAGCACAACTGAGTATCATTAATCATTGAGTACTACCAAATTATATACCACCAGCTGCTACTAAGTACCGTAGAATCAAAGATATCACCAAATCTGTTGACTATCAATTATTACCTTGCAATAATTATATAGTCTGATTGTAGTAGATATATGAATCTCAAATTTTTGGGCTCCAAATATGTAGGGAAAACTCTCTGTTTTTTCACTTTGAAGAGGTGTTTTTTGCTTTCTTGTTCATATATGAAGAAGCTTATGATTTAATCTTTTTCTCAAGTCCTTATTTTATAGGATTCCAGGCACTGTTGCACTGTATCTAAATCCTTGGCCTCTAAACTTCAATCCAAAGGAAGAATTTTCCTCATTTTGTGATGGGTTTGCATCCCCTTTTTTTGTTGATCTTTTGGGACAAGTCTATTCTAAAAGATACTGATGGTGACTTTGGGAAGTTACTTGAAGTGGAAGAACACAAGGGATGCTAATTTTTGTGCCTTGTATTTGTGTTGAAGTCAAGTTGGATAAAGGTCTCGTGGAGGCCATTCCTCTATAGCTGGATGAGAGGATCTTCCTCCAAGAATTGTATTACTATAAACTACCTTTCAAGTGTGATATTTACCACGGATTGGGCATTTTTTTAGGAATTTCTAGTAGGATGATCATTCTTCTCCTAATCAATCTTATGGGAACAAGGAACAAAGCAATGAAGAGGATAAATCTCAATTTAGGCTAGTGATGATTAAGAAGAAAATACAATTTGTACAATCAAAGAATCAAAATCTCCCATGATTGATACGTCTAGGTCCAGTTGATTTCATTTTGTAGGAGTCTCAAAGATGTAAGAATAAAACCAATTTTTTCAATCAAAGAATCAAAAAGCTCCTAAGATTGATCCATCTAGCTACACTTGATTTCGTGCTCAAGGAGTCCCAAAGACATAAGAAGAAAAACAATTTGTACAATCAAAAAATAAAAAAGATCCCAATATTGACCTGTCTACCTCCAGCTGATTTCATGCTCTAGGAGTCCAAAGGTGTTCAAGACGGCTAAGGAGGGAGGGGATTAATTTCCTCAAATGGGCACACCCCAAGCACAAAGGCACATTGATTCCAAATGTAGTGTAAACCTACAAGCAGGGTCCCCTATAGCAGAGGTGGAAATCTTTTATTTCAGTCACCTGATGACATCAAGATATTTAGACTACCCAAGCTGAACAATGATCTAAACAACACCTCATTCATACGGTCACAAAAGAAGAGAGAATAATGGAAAGAAAATGAGAAAGGGTTAGTCCTCAAATTTATACTGAAAATAGTGCTCCCTATAGTGCGTTATACTAAAAATAGTGTGTTTTCCTTGTAGAATGGTACTTTGGAGCAGATTAAAAAACTTGTTAGTACTCTCAATGAAGCAGAAGTGCCATCTGAAGATGTTTTGGGTAAGTGTTGTGTAACCAACTCCAAAAAGAGAAGAAAAGAGATATCAACGCCTTAGAAATGAGCCACTTCGAGGGGGCAACCTTCAATACATTACATAAATGAACAATTCTTGGATTATACAATTTACAAAACCTCCTTTCTATATATAGAAGTCCATGGAGCCATAATGTAATCCTAGTGGGCCACAATGTAATCCTAGCCGAGCTAACAATAATAATTTAAGGGCACAATAATAACAAAATGGGGGTTACAAGGGTTCAATAATAATAATAAGGGGGTTACACTAACAATAATAAGGGACTATACTAGTGATATAGGGACCTAACATGCCCCTCTCCTTAAAAAAAGTGTTGTCCTCAACGCTTGAGTAGCTCCGAGTGCTTCTGTATAAAATTCCCATCCTCCCATGTAGAATCTTCAGTGGGTAAGTTCTTCCACTTGATGAGATACTCTGAAATTGATCGATTCCGTAGTTGTCGAGTTCTTTTTTCCATGACTGCTTCAGGTTCCAATATGATTTTCCCTTCCTCATCAAGTTCTGGCAATACTGTTTGAACTGGAAGATTTTCACCTATAACCTTCTTTAAGCATGAAACATGGAAAACCGGATGTACTCGCGAAGAAGCAGGAAGCTCCAATTTGTATGCCATAGTACCAATCTTTTGCAACACCTTGTAAGGACCATAGTACTTTGGCGATAATTTATTATCCTTCTTAGCTTGCTTGAGGGACATTTGTTTATATGGTTGTAGCCGTAAAAATACCCAATCTCCTATATCAAAACTTCTCTCGCCGCGATGTTGATCTGCCTGTTGTTTCATTCGATTTTGTGCCAAATTCAGGTTATCCTTTAAGAGTTGGAGAACTTCTTGCTGATGCTCGATGTGATCTTCCACTGCTTGAACCTTCGAATTTTCCCTTAAAGATGATGTGATGGATGGTGGAAGATATCCATAAAGTGCCATAAATGGGGTCATTTTTGCTGCAGTATGGAAGGAAGTGTTATACCACCATTCAGCAAGAGGTAACCACTTGACCCATTGTGTTTGTTTATCAGATACAAAACAACGAAGATATCCTTCCAAACATTTATTTACAATCTCAGTTTGACCATTAGATTGAGGATGATAAGATGAGCTATGAGCTAATTGAGTACCCAAACAAGAAAATAACTCCGTCCAAAAATTTCCAGTAAAAATGGGATCTATGTTGCTCACAATAACCCTTGGGCTTCCATGTAGCTTTTGAATTCTGTCCATAAATGTAGTAGCAACCGTACTTGCTTTAAATGGATGAGATAATGCACAAAAGTGTGCATACTTGGTAAGTCTATCAACTACCACCATGATGACACTCTTTCCTTCGTACTTAGGTAAACCTATGATAAAATCCATTGAAATCTCCTCCCAACGTTGACTTGGAATGGATAAAGGTTGTAGAAGTCCCGGGGTCTTAATTGTTTCCACTTTATTCTGCCGGCAAACCAAACATTCCGCCACAAACTTTTGAATATCAGATTTAAGGCCATCCCAAAAAAATTCTTTCTTCACCCTGTGGTAAGTTTTTAAAAATCTTGAGTGTCCTCCTAAAGGAGAAGTGTGCAATTCCAGAAGAATCTTTTGTTTTAGCTGGGAATTCTTGCAAATATATAAGCGATATTTGTACCATAAGGAATCATTTTTCCAACTAAATGTATCAGATGTACTAGGATCTTGCTGCAACTTTTGAATGAGTGTCCATACATCTTTGTCCTTCTTCCATTCATCTCTTGCTTTAGTTATCCAATCTGGTTGGATAATAGAAATGTCACAAAGCAATGCTTCCACCTCTTCATTCTTTCTTGAGAGTGCATCTGCAACAACATTAAGCTTTCCTTTTTGTAGATTATTTCAAAGTCATAACCCAACATCTTTGTGACCCATTTTTGCTACTCTTCTGAAGATAGTCTTTGTTCCAAAAAGTGTTTAAGACTATCATGATCAGTTTTTACCTTGAAGTGTCTTCCCATTAGGCAAGTTCGCCATTTCTTTAGTGCATGCAGTATTGCTAACATTTCCTTCTCATAAATAGGTTTCTGTAAATACTTTCCTTTGATTGGACGACTTTCAAAAGCAATGGGTCTTGCTTCCTGCATTAAAACTGCACCAATTCCATTTCCTGAGGCATCACATTCCACAATAAAGGTTTTTGTGAAGTCTGGCGTAGCTAAGACCGGTGCTAGGCACATTGCCTCTTTAAGATGTTCAAAGGCCTTAGTTGCTTCAGGAGTCCATGAAAATGCATCTTTCTTCAATAATGTTGTTAGAGGTGCCGCTATTCTCCCATAATTCTTAACAAACTTGCGATAATACCCTGTTAACCCGAGAAATCCTCGCAACTGCTTTATGGTTGTGGGAACTTTCCATTCCTTAATGGGTTTAATTTTGTTAGGGTCTACTTTAACACCCTCGTGAGATACAATATGACCCAGATATTCCACCTCTTGTACTCCAAAGAAACATTTGGATTTTTTTGCATATAATTGCTTCTCCTGCAATAGTTTGAGCACCCTGTCAACATGTTCAACATGATCCTTCCAAGACCTGCTGTGGATTAGTATATCATCAAAAAATACTAGCACAAATTTTCTAAGGAAGGGTTTGAAAATGGAATTCATCAACCCTTGAAATGTAGAAGGTGCATTGGTAAGACCAAAAGGCATGACCAAAAATTCATAATGACCCTCATGAGTTCGAAATGCTATTTTTGGAATATCTTCAGTCTTCATTCTAATTTGATGATATCCTGAACGAAGATCCAACTTCGTAAAATAAATTGCTCCATGTAATTCATCCAATAATTCATCAATCACAGGAATGGGAAATTTGTCTTTAATGGTGAGCTTATTGAGCTCCCTATAATCCGGACACATTCGCCATGATCCATCCTTCTTGTGTACCAATACTACAGGAGCAGAGAAAGAACTTTGACTAGGTTGAATTATACCCGCCTCTAACATTTCCGCAATCATACGTTCAATTTCGCTCTTTTGGAAGTAAGGATATCTATAAGGCCTGATGTTTGGAGGAACACTTCCTGGAATCAAATGAATAGCATGATCATGATCACGAATAGGTGGGAGTCCTTTGTGAGTTTCAAACACCTTGGAATGATTGTCCAAGACTTGTTGGAGATCTGCAGAAATAGATGATTTTGATGTCGGAACTTCTAGTGAGCATAATTGTGCAATTACGCCTCGTTGTTCTTTCTTTAGAAGCTTTGTCATGACATTAGAGCTTATTATCCTTCCCGGATTCCCTTCAATACCCCATAATTCGACTTCCTTTCCTTCTGAAAAAAATTTCAAGAAAAGTTCTTGAAAATTAAAAGCTACCATCCCCAAAGATTGTAACCATTGTACTCCTAGTACAACATCAACACCTCCCATAGGAATGGAAAGCATTGGACTAGTCAATACATATTCCCCTATGGTTAGCTTAATATTATGGCATTTTCCAGAGAAATTTATAGTTCCTCCATTTGCAACCATCACTTGACATTCTGGTGCTGGGTATAGGAAACAATTTAATTCCTTGGCTACCTTACAATGAATAAATTATGGGTGCTACTTGAATCAATCAACACTATTACCTTTTTCTTCTTGATTTGTCCTGCTATCTTGAGAGTTTGAGGAGTGGTAATTCCTGCCAGTGCATTACATGATATGGTCGGATTCATTTCTTCCTCTTATAGGGTTGGTTCCTGGTGTATATCCTCTTCTTGTTCATTTTCTTCTTCCTCTTCACAATCTATGTAAAATAATTTCTTCTCAGCACACTTATGACCTTTGGTGTATTTTCTATCACAACTGTAGCAAAGCCCTTTTTCTCTTTTTTCTTCCAATTGTTGTGGTGTCAACCTTGTAGGTTGTGGAAATCTAGGCGTAGCAACACTTCCTTCTTTATAGAATTGAGTGGTACGCTTCCTTGTCGCCATAATTTTACATTCAACTTTTCTTGCCAACCTGAATGCCTTCTCCAATGAATCAGGTTCCAAAACGCGAACTTCATGTTGGATGTTATCCTTTAAAGTGCCTAGGAAGAGATCAATCCTGTGTTCCTCTGTAAGATCAGTTACCCTTATATTCAATTTTTGGAAGTCCTCAATGTGCTGCCCCACTAAACCCCTTTGTTTGAGATTTATCAATTGGGTAAAGAAGGTGTTGCTCTTTGTATCCTCATAATGTGCTATCATTTCCTCCGTAAAAATTGACCAAGTGACAATTTTTTTACGGGAACAAAGCCATCGATACCATACAAATGTATTTTGTTCTAAATGTAAAGTTGCAATGCGCACCTTTTGTGTGTTTTGCACGTTATGGAGATCAAAATATTGCTCCATCTGTAGTATCCATGTTACAGGATCCTTTCCATCAAACTTCCTCATATCCATTTTTGGAATATGGTGGTTCTTCCCGCCAACATTAGAGGTTATGAAATCACTATTAACATTTATTTTGTTCTCATCATGAGATTCTTCTACTATATTTTCGCCATTAGGAATCTATTCTTGTTTTAAGCTTGTCATCAAGCCTTCCATGTATGCTTTTAGATCATTCTTCATGTTTTCCATGTTGTCTTTCATGTTTTCATCGATCTTAGCTTCCATGTCATCAATCTTAGCTTCCATGCCCACTTCCATGCCATCCATCTTAGCTTCCAAACCATTCATCTTAGCTTCCACGCCTTTCTTTAAACCATCCATATTAGTTTCCATGCCTTTCTTCAAAACTTCCATTTCATTTTTTGTTGTTCTTTGCGAGAGAGAAATTTGTTGCACTTGCTCTTGTAATTTTGATATGTCATGTTGCCATTCTTCGTCTTCATGAGTCACAGTAGAGCCTACTAAAGGCTTAATGGGAGTTGAATTCTTTTTAGGGGCCATTTTAGAATCCAATACTGATTATCTATTCTACAATATTCCCTTGGAATCAATTCAACTTGATTCTTCAAACAAGAGTTATGCAATTCGGAAAAAAATACACACCTTTTACTTGCTTTTTAGGAGCTCTGTATTGAAATTGAATTATCTCTGTAATTGAGAATCTTCAATATCTAAAATTCACTGCTGTAGTAGCCTTCTGAACTGTCTTTCAAATGCCATAGGTATGATCTGATTTGGATTCTTCAAGACAAAGTTATTTCCAATCTCCCACAATGACCCAATTTTGGACTAGTTCAGTAGAGCGAACTTGTACTACTTTCCACGTGTCATTGTTTCATCCTTCGTCTCTGAAATTGATAGCCAAGAAATTGTAGTCCGTGTACTTGCAAAAATTTTTTACGACACTCCAATCCGATGCCCAGAGAGAGAGTTATTGAAATTTTCCCACGATCACCTCTTTGAGATGAAATTCAGGAGCCTGAAAAAGCACTACCTTCCACATATCATATCTCCAAAAATATTGCGAACCAAGCTCTGAAATTTTTTGACGAATATCCTCAGGATCTTAGATTCGCACCATATAAATTACAGATTCTGAACCTTCGTAGAAAATTTGTTATAGTGCAAATGCCACGATGACCTGTTTAGGAGCCTGAAAAAGGACCTAACTTCCACAGATCATATCTCTGAAAATATTGCGAACCAAGCTCTGAAATTTTTAGGAAACCTTCCTCAAGATTTCAGCTTTTCACCCTAAAAATTTCAGCTTCTGAGGCTTCACAGAAACAACGTTATAGCGAAAATTCCACGATGACCTGTTTGGAGCAGCGAAACCCTAGAATCCAAAGCTCTGATACCAAATGTTGTGTAACCAGCTCTAAAAAGAGAAGAAAAGAGATATCAACGCCTTAGAAATGAGCCACTTCGAGGGGAAAACCTCCAATACATTACATAAATGAACAATTCTTGGATTATACTATTTGCAAAACCTCCTTTCTATGTATAGGAGTCCATGGGGCCATAATGTAATCCTAGTGGGCCACAATGTAATCCTAGCCGACCTAACAATAATAATTTAAGGGCACAATAATAAAAAAATGGGGGTTACAAGGGTTCAATAATAAAAATAAGGGGGTTACACTAACAATAATAAGGGACTATACTAGTGATATAGGGACCTAACAGTAAGTATACAGTAGATAAGGCTCCCTGGAATTTGAACTATAAATTCATGCTCAGAATTAGGTTGAAAACTGGTTGGTACTTCCATTTCAAAATAAATTATGTCAAATAACATGAGCCATAATTGTAGAATTCTATAATTTGTGTCTGTGTGAAAATGATGAACCTATGCCAAGGCAAAATATTTTTGAAGATGTAGTACCGATGTTATAATTGTAGTACCTTCTTATTTATGAAGACGTAAACCCTTATCTATCCATGACAACTGATAGTGATTGAGATACAAATACATTGAATTTAGTGGGATCATAAGTTTGTGCTTTAGCAATATTCAAACCTTCAATTTCAATATTGTATTCTTCAGATAAAGGTTGCTATAAATTATCATAGTTTTTATCAGAATTGTAGCACAAGATTAAGCTTCAGAACTTTACAAGGACACTATTTAGGCCACCACTTTACAAAAAATATGTCCTATGGGAGGGATATATACATACCCTTCAGATCCATTATCAAATGTCAAAGTTGCACAAGGTATACCAGATCTTACTTCTGCAACATGATTTACCTCAGTTTGTAGACAAGATTCTCAAGGAAAGGCTTCAATCACATTGCAGATTCACCATTAGTTTCTCTATTGGAAATGTCCAAATTAGACCCTAAGATTGGTACTTTGTATCAAGTTGTGCCCTTGGATCAGCCCAACAGACAATCTTAGTAATAATGAGATTTTCCTCAAATGGTTGTACCTTACAACCCTATGTCACTGATTTTTTTTGCCAATATGATTGAGAAGATGTATGCAATGCTTTGTTTGAACAAGGTTCCCAAATAAATTCCTCCAGAATTGCTCTCTAAAATTAAAAATGCTTCTGAGATGGAGGGTTGAATTAACTATGAGCTTTATTGCAAACAATCAAGGGATTGGATCATAGTTTGGAGTGCCAAAAATTTTTACAGGATAATATAGGGCTCACACAAGTAAAAAAAAAAGATGAAATCAAGCTATAATAGGGCCAAAATAGGCTAGATGTCTGAGGCCGATTTAAGAATATGGCTGATTACACTTCCCTCTCGTCTTTAATTGTTTATTCTTACTCAAAATCAAGCTCTAGCTTGATACCTCTAATAACAGATTCAAGGTGTCGATCCCTTCAGTTTCTATCCAATATCCCCTTAATGTTATCTACCTCTCTGTTATGAATGATTTGGAAACTACTTGCAATGGAAAACAATTGATTTCCCCTAGGGTTAAAACCCATAAATTTATTTCGGCAATAAAATATACTTTATAATAGTTGAAAAATGTCTATTTTTACCCCATAAAACTAATGATAAAGATTCCTGAAGATGCTTATAAAATATCATGAGTAATTGTTGGCATGATTTTGCCTATTATAAATGCCAAAAATGTTTTTGTTTCTACATATTCATATTATTGCAGCACTAGTTGCAATATTATTGTTTATTCTTTGATACTCTTGTGCATATTACTATGTGTGTAATATAGACATAATTTTCTTAAAAATAAATGTGGCATAAATTTGTCTTGACCTTGGCATGCAGGAACATCAAGATGTAGGCAATCCAGTCCTAGAAGTTGAATGCAATGGTGTGACCTTCAAAATACCCAAGGATAGTAGAGTCTCAAAAAAATTGAAAGCTGCCAAGGTGTGATATTTTCCATTATTGCAGTTAGTATGAGGTCTGAAAATTAACTGAATTTGTAGATAAGTGAATGTAGCATTGTTCTCAATTTTCGACCTTGAAACCTGTAGGATTCTTGCAATTTTGTGAGTCCAGAGTGTTAGTATGAATCTTTCATCGTAAAAGATCACTTTAGCTACGCATAACAAATAGCCCTAACATCAATTATGGCTACAAAAAATCTTTAAATCTGCAATTAGATGATCCAAATAATGTTGCACAAATCCAGATATAAGAATAAAAGACATTAAGCAGATAAAGTAAAATATGGCTCCATGCATCCAATAGACAAGACAAGAACAGTGTATTTGAAATTTTTTTTGTATTATATTAAAAGGGGGCACCTGAGAGGAAAAAAAGAAAGGTGTTTTCCGGTTCTCCTCAATGGGATGGGTTCTTGAAAGTCCTCAGCGTTTCAGATCTAAAATTCCTCTCTCTTATTGTGGTAGAAAACCCAAACAAACATAGAACTCAATGGGAGCTCACAAGGTAAAAATGGAAAATGGTGACCAAGAGTAGATCCAGGGTGATCTAATGCAATGGAGGTGACTAATGAATGGGGAAAACGCTTCTATTTATAACAAAATATTAGGGCGGTCTAGAACTCGATGCATGAATAAAATATTATTAATCGAATTCTAGAACCACCCTTTAGGAATATTTTATTATATTTGTTGGAGGGAAAAGGATTTTTGACTTGGGTCAATTCCTTTATTTATAAATAATAAATAAATAAATGATTTATTTATCTTTTTAGGGAAATGATGGGAATATAATTAAATAAATAATGGTTTATTTAACTATTTATGGATGATTTAGTCAAATTTAACTAAGAATATTATTTAAATAATGATTTAAATAACTTATTCTTAGGAAATAATTAAATAAATAAGGATTTATTTAATTAATTTCCTTGTTTTGGGTTAAATATGACCGGGAAATGTAAACAAATAAGTTATTTCACATGGTGAAAGCAATTTTACTTAGGTTAAAATTGGTCTTACATGGTGTACTTGGGTTCATCTAATAATAATAGGTTAGATGACCAAAAAAATGGTGTAACAGATTGCCCCCCAACGTACGAGTGTTAGGAGCAAATCGTATGACCGAAGTACGTTGTAAGAACTCAATCACTAGAGATCAAGAAGGAAGTGAGAGAGAGAAATGTAAGGTAGTCTAAAGTGCTAAAGGACTAGAACCTG
This sequence comes from Pinus albicaulis, assembly GCA_034641835.2. Classification (NCBI taxonomy): domain Eukaryota; kingdom Viridiplantae; phylum Streptophyta; class Pinopsida; order Pinales; family Pinaceae; genus Pinus; species Pinus albicaulis. Next base: position 862,804,738 of record CM076580.1, read on the forward strand.
AGGAGACGAGACTTACAGGTGCAACAAGTCTCTAGTTTATGAAGTGGTACCTGTGCGAAAGGCGGCGGGGGAGGCATACCTATGCCCGCCGAGACAAAGTAAAAAGAATAGGATGTCCAGTAAACAAGGAACCGAACCAGGAAGAATATGTTGGCATAAATAAGAGCCAGAAAAATAGAATGATAGATCCCACATACATGTTATTCCTGGAATAACCGTCAGGACTTATGTAATAAGCTTTTAGTACATGAGATAAAAATACGCCCAAATTCACCCTACACACGGGGAAGGGCTCGCAAAATCTGACTGATACATGCAAATCGAAAAGGCGCTGCAAGCGGCTGAGGCCAATATCATCAAATGGGAGGAGTTGCATCAAGAGCTGAAATGAAGAAGTCATCCAGGCATGTGGGGGGCTACCTGCAGGGCCACCCCCTCATGAGGGTTGAGACATCTCACACACACTCGAGAATCACCAAGAGCTGCTGCTGCATCATTGGACTATCAAGTGTATAGATCACGATCATACTGATAAAGAGCCCGAACCAAGGTACACTACCCCCTAGACCTGGCTTCTGGAGTAAATGAGCTGATGTTGACAGAAGTAGGTCCGCCATAGGTGAGATAATAAGGGAGTCTCAACTAAGGCACGGGAGAAAATAGTAAGGCGACTAACAGACGTACACTGATGACGATAATGAGATGAGGGATCTTGATTCGCAGATGGACGACTTCCCTTGTTAGAGCATAAGGGGTATGAATGGCTTGGCAGCAACTGACGCAATATTAGGGAGGATAAGTGACAATGATACGGAAGGCCAAAATGTGCAACACGAGAGAGGGACCAAGCGATGCAGGATAAAGGGCTATAGTGGGAAAAAAAAGGGCTTGATATAGACTCCATGACGGATGATGACTCAACTCGGATGCTCTAAACAAGGGCGACTCCATGTTGCTACCACACAAAGAAGGTCCAATGGGGGACCATAAAAGCATGAGTACAAGATGGTATCTCATGACGAAAATCTACACGAACAAAGCCAAGTAAAGAGGTAAAGTGGTGCCCCAAGTACAAGCGTTGTAAGTGAAGAATTCTGATTGGAAGGAGAGATGAAGGGACCCTTCGTGGACAAAATGTGTCCTAGCGAATTATCCAAACATGAAAAACTAATAGATACCCATCTAAGTGCTCGGTGATAGCTTCCTAATGGTGCAAACGGTGTGTCAAACGGGGCTACGGTTTGGTCGCAGCGGGCGAAAGAAAAAACAGGGGTTTTTCTTCTAATAAGGCATTTTCCCTCCAAAATCATTCATTTTCTTGTGTAGCTGTGGCGAATGTGGAGAGGAGAGAAGGCCCTAAATCTTGTGGCGATCGTAGCAGACAAACTGACCGTTGGAATCACGATCCGTCAGTTGCAGGTAAGAGGCCTAATCATACTCTTTGTTTTTTATGGATTCAAAGTTTAGATTAGGGTTTTAAATCTCAGTAACTTTTCCTACTTCATCATTACAGTCGGGTCGCACTTTTTGGGGCAATAAATGTGACCTGGGACGCAGGTTTTGGCTTGAAAAGTGCAACCAGGCCCAAGATTTGGCCAGAAAGTGTGACCTGTTAGATGGGTGTGGTTTCAGTGCTGTTATGGGCTGAGATTCAGTTTTGGTGTAAGGAAATGTTGTTTTGTTTATCTGTAGACTGACAAAGATGATTTTTTTGTGCATATATGGTAGATATACGGATCAAATGGAGGGAGAGAGACCTAGGTACATTACGGACATAAATCCAAGCGGATCAGGGTGTCCATCGTGCATTGGCTAGGTTTGGGGTTCTGAAATTTGTGGAGAACCCTTTGATGAGGGTTGGTGAGCCTTTGTTGGCTCGGATTATCAGTTACTAGGATCCAGACCATGAGGTGTTTATAGTGCAGCGGCACATGATTGAGCTGACAGTCCAGGATCTGTATTTCCTGACTAGTCTCCCACCATGAGGGATGGTGGGAAATAAACAACCAGTGTTACCACGAGGGCATAACATCATGGAGTTTGTTGAGCGACATTTTCGACCAGGTGTCCGAGTCAAAGGGACTTGGATATCGATTGGGGACCTAGAGAGGTTGGAGACCCGGGTAGTGGTAGCAGCAGTGTTGCGGATTTTGGGCAGCCAGGCGTTCCATCACATCACTGGAGGGCAGATGATGATTGTAGAGAGTGTGTTGAGTGGGACCTACTATGGGTGGGCCCAGATGATGTTGGTGTCGGTGAAATGACAACTGTCGCTATGTAAGCGGCAAGTGAATCATGATTGTGCCTATGGGACGATATTGTGCTCTTTATTCTTTGAGAAGATCCCAACCTTACAACCTCGTATACAGTTACCTGATGGGGGTCTGAGAGAGCCCCGAATGCATCGGTGGGGATGAATACTGTGTAGAGGAGGGGGAGGGGCATTTGGGCGGGTGTTCCGACCAGAGTTCTTCGCCCATTGGGATCAGATGCCATTATACATAGACGACTAACCCTATAGTGGGATGATTTATTGGGGAGATCCGGACTTTCTGCTTCCGCCTGGTCGAGTATGGGGGCCTGATGGTAAGTGAGAACTATGGGATGAAGAGTGGGAACTCAGGCTGCGAAGAACATCATAGATACGGATGGTATGATCGTGATTATGGAAGGAAATGGAAAGGTCAAGGAAACCACATGACACTGCAAATCTACCTAAATCATCAGTATGGGAAGAGAGGTGCAGGTACGGGTCATAAAAGGGAGGAGCGCGACATAAGCTTCTTCTTCGCCACCATTCCTGGACATGGGCGGAAAGGCGGGTCGAAGAGGATTGATAGAAAGAGGTTAAAATCTCGGTACCAGTGTCGTATCGGAGAGGGAGCTGGAAATAAGATAAAAAGGCTTGGGCAATGGTCGCAAAAGTGGTATGGGAGGAGGTGGCCTATTCAACATACCATTTAGAAGCTTCGCCGGTAAGCGTGCGTTGGAACAATCTAAGACGAATGGATTCATCAGTAATGGAATTAGAGGAAAACCACATGTGGAAAGATCAGATATGGTTGGAGGGATCTTCACTAGCAAGGCCTTCGAACTTGGGAATGTTGGAGGGGAGCTTGGTTGGCATAGCAGGCCAACTGACATCGTGGCGGATATGATCATTAATCAACTGATTGAGGTCGGGGAGACTGAGGCCGGCCATATAAGGGAGCAAAGGGGCAGTCGAGGTAGGTCTCGTAGTGGTTCCACTAGAAACAGACCCAGCAGTAGAACTGGGGTTGCTGCTGGTAGTAGGCCCTGAAGTAGACATGGTGAAAGTAACAGGGTAGAACTAGGAGTAGGGGGAGAACTCGAACAATCAAAAGAAGAGTTGGAGTGTGGACTCGGGGGAGGACTTACTTGATGATGATGGGAAGGAGGAATTCGACCAACCGGAAACTGAGGGTGAAGGCCAAGAAGTCTCCGGGACAAATGCCTTGGGGGCGCAATAATGACGGGAAGAAGAAAAACCGACAAGGGCAGGGAGAGGAAAAATCAAGTGAGGTCAATGTCGAAACAAGGGTAGAGAGGTGGAGTGTCAATTTATTTTAAAGGCTTTGCCAGGCGGTGTTAACCGGGCTCTTCTTCACTTAGGGTCAGTGTGTGGCATGCATTAATTTTAATTTGTTTAAACCCAAACTTTTTGAGAGTAAGAGAAAAAGTGTGTTGCGTAACTGAAAATAAATCTACAGTAAATAAGACTGAAAGAATAGAAAATTAACAGCTAACAATGCATCAATCTAAACCAAGAAGGAGAGTCTCTCAAAACTAGTCTATAAGAGGGAAAAAACTAAGCAAAGCACGCGAAAAAGAGGCCAATAGATCTAAGGTCGGGAGGGACGGGGATCTAAAGGAGAAATCTGCTGAAAAGAGGTGCAGAGAACAACAAAGAGGCAGGGGCAAGGTTGCTGTGAAAAATGAGGAGATCAGCTAAAAATAGAAGGGACAAGGAGGCGGCCCTAGAAATGAACCCAAAAAAAACTATATGAGGTGATTTGAAAGGGATAAGAGCTGATCTAAAGGGATCTGAAAATGAGGTATCAGATCTGAAAGGAACAAGGTTGAAACTCTGTAAATTCAAACTTCTGAAACAACAAAAACTCTCCCACAAAAATTGGAGGGTAATAGAGCCCTAAGGGGAAATATTTCCACTTAGTAGAGTGAAATATATTAGAAATAGGTCTAAACGGGCAGAGACAGAGGCTGGAAAACCTTGACAGAAGCTTCAGACAAACCCAGAAAAAGTGTTGGAAAATTGAAGAAAAAAGTGCAGGTCGCAGGTTCTAACCTATTTTCAGTCTAGGTCATAGATTTGGGGCAAAAAAGTGTGACCTCAAGGCCAGGTCGCAGTTTTTGTGCCGATAAGTGTGACCTGCAGATCCGGGTCTCTCGGCGGCAGATTTCAGAAAAAGTTTTCGTCTCAACTGCGGCTGATGTCTGTCACCTGCGCAATAGGGCGAGAAACATATGGAAGTTAAAAATTTTAATGTTTGAGGGTTTTAGAGGTGGAAAGCACCATAAAAATAGGAAAAACATAAAATGGAAGAGAAACCCTAAGTTCTGAAACGGTTGGATATGCAGGAATATATAAAACGACAGCGGTCGCAAAAGAAAACCCGTGTGGAGTCGCCAATTGTTAGTATGAATCTTTCGTCGTAAAAGATCACTTTAGCTACACATAACAAATAGCCCTAACATCAATTATGGCTGCAAAACATCTTTAAATCTGAAATTAGATGATCCAAATAATGTTGCACAAATCCAGATCTAAGCATAAAAGACATTAAGAAGATAAAGTAAAATATGGCTCCATGCATCCAATAGACAAGACAAGAACAATGTATTTGAAAGAATTTTTGTATTATATTAAAAGGGGGCACCTGAGAGGAAAACAAGAAAGGTGTTTTCTGGTTCTCCTCAATGGGATGGGTTCTTGAAAGTCCTCAGCGTTTCAGATCTAAAATTCCTCTCTCTTGTTGTTGTAGAAAACCCAAACAAACATAGAACTCAATGGGAGCTCACAAGGCAAAAATGGAGAATGTGACCTAGTATAGATCCAGAGTGATCTAATGCAATGGAGGTGACTAATGAATGGGGAAAACCCTTCTATTTATAACAAAATATTAGGGCGGTCTAGAACTCGATGCATGAATAAAATATTATTAATCGAATTCTAGAACCACCCTTTAGGAATATTTTATTATATTTGTTGGAGGGAAAAGGATTTTTGACTTGGGTCAATTCCTTTATTTATAAATAATAAATAAATAAATGATTTATTTATCTTTTTAAGGAAATGATGGGAATATAATTAGATAAATAATGGTTTAGTTAACTATTTATGGATGATTTAGTCAAATTTAACTAAGAATATTATTTAAATAATGATTTAAATAACTTATTCTTAGGAAATAATTAAATAAATAAGGATTTATTTAATTGATTTCCTTGTTTTGGGTTAAATATGAATGGGAAATGTAAACAAATAAGTTATTTCACATGGTGAAAGAAATTTTACTTAGGGTAAAATTGGTCTTACATGGTGTACTTGGGTTCATCTAATAATAATAGGTTAGATGACCAAAAAAATGGTGTAACACAGAGTTCTCTTTCGGTGCTAATAACAAATATTTCCAGAAACAGAAGCAAAATAAAGTTACAAATAATCCAAAGATGAAGGTTAGTTACATGGTCCAGCGATGGAGACATCGTTTATGTATCTTTGTTTGTTGAGAAATTATTGAAGCATATATTAACTCGTAAGTAAGATGGAAAAATTTGATCGAATCCTTCTCAACAATGGTAGGGACCTTCACATGCAGCTAGTCCCTTCCCATCATTAGCAGATAAGTATGAGACTTCTGACAAAAAAAGCAGGGGTGAAATTTCAAAATTATCGAAGACTGCCAAGGTAACATACACTTCCGAGTAAATATGTTCAACAATGAATACACATACAAATATTTCGGTTGTAATACTCAGTTATCTACTATGTTGTAGATTCATTTGGAGAATATATTTATCAGCTAATTAGAAACAAGTATTCATGTGATATCGTCCCAAACTACAGATCAATGTCTGTTTTTTTATCGATGTTTTTTTTTTTTATTGATTGATAGTTGAATTTGTACTAGGAGATATTTTTGAAGTAGCTAAATTAACATTCAGTGCAAACATACCATTTTTCTTTAGACATGACTTCTTTAAGGCTATTAAAACTAGGTTCTTTGAATGAGCTATGATGCTTGCATATGATTCCTGTACTTTGTTCAGGCTACCCATTAATTAGCCACATGGTCACCTTAGAGGAAGCCAAGCTAGGCTATATGAGTTGTCCATAAATCTGACAGTCAGTTAAGTGTCTTGTTTATTAGAAGAATTCAGTTAGTTGTCTTGTTTATTAGAAGAATTCAGTTAGTTAACTATGTTTCCAAGGTGACACTTGTTTGGATTATGTATAAGTCTAACATGAACAGTATCCTTGGTTGTCTTGTTTATTAGAAGAATTTAGTGATATTTAGCAGTAGGATGCATTTAACAACAGTCTTTTCATTTTGTATTTTCTTATTGAGTAAACGTTGAAGCATATATTGACAGACAGAAGTATGATGGGAAAATTTGACTTAATTTTTCTAAACAACAACAGGAGTCTGTAGGTTTTCCTAGTTCCATTCCATCAATGGCTGATTATGTGGCTTTTGACAAAGAAAGCAGGGGTAAAACTTCAAAGAAAACAAAGACTGGCAAGGTGATTATAGTTAAATTAATTCAATTGTATGCTATGGCGTCGATTGATTTGGAAAAGATATTAGTTAGCTAATTAAAAACTCCAAATAGTTATATAGTCATCACATAGTACATATTGTTGTCTGATTTTTTATTAATTCATATTTGAATTGGTAGTGTGCTTTAAGAGAGGATGTTTCAAACTTACCTGAACTAACATTGGGTGCAAACTTGTCATTTTTTATTTGGACATCACTTCTATAATGCTTGTTAAAATCATGCAGTGATAAGTGGTTTTTGCATGCAATGTCTATTGTTTTCTTGGGTTACCCATGAATTATTTTATAGCCCTGACTACCCTAGAGGAAGCCAACATGAGCCTTCTGAGTATGTATTTAAATGGTTCTCTGATCTATCTGAGTTTTATCTACACCCAGTTAAAGGTGTCTCCAACATGACTCTTGTTTGGCTTATGTAGATTTCTTACATGAATGGTCATTAAGTTGCTCATTCGAAGTGTACAGAGATACTTAGCGGTAGATATATTTAAGAGTGTTCTTTTGTGTGTCTCATTGTTTGTTCATTAAATATTGAAGCATATAATGCCCGCAGAAGTATGACTGGAAAATTTGACTTAATTTTTCTCAACAATAGTAGGAACCTGTAGCTTTTGACAAACAAAGCAAGGGTGAAAATTTAGTGAATACAAAGGCTGCCAAGGTGATTTTCATTTCCAAGTAAATCTAGTCAACATTGGGTTGGATATACATTGCATTCAAATTCCTTAAATTTTATTTGGGGATTCATATGGAGATGATATGGGTCAGCTAATTACAAACTATATATTCATCCCAAAGTACACATCGTTGTCTATGTTGTGATTCATTGGTAGTTGAATTAGTATTGGGATTTAATAGAAGACATTATGAGATTTATCTGAAGTAATGAGATCTCTCACTGCGGGTATTTTTCAGAAGCCAAATTTATGAACATCTATGTTGTACTTCCTTTTGAGACGAGAACAGTGGGGATGGGGCGGACGTGTGAGCAAGATGGCTAGAACACACCTGCAAATTTAGAAATCACCATCAATATATATATATATCTATATATATATATATATATATATATATATATATATATATATATATATATATATATATTAGTATGGATTTCACTTGCAAGTTCTGATTATAATTTTAGACATGTTTACCAAGATTCATGAACAATAATATTGATAGAAAAAAAATGTCTTAAATAAGGTGTCTATATATATATTAGGATGGCTTTTACTTGCCAGTTATGATTATAATTTTAGACCTGTTTACCAAGATTCATGAACAATAATATTGATAGAAAAAAATATCTTAAATAAGGTGTCTTACTCGGTATAATAGCCCATCTCTCAATGTAGGCATTTTTCTTTAGCCAAATTTGTGAACATCTATGTTGTACTGGTTTTTGAGACGAGAACAGTGGGGATGAAGGGATGTGTCAGCAGGCTGGCTAGAACACACCTGCAAATTTAGAAATCACCATCAATATATATATATATATTAGGACATCTTTCACTTGCTAGTTCTGAAAAATCTTGGGCAACTTAGGAAAGTTTCGAGTGATGTTCCATTATTGGACCCTACACACGAGCATAATGTAGTTTAGGTCTAGGAAATTGAAGTGTAACTATTTTCAGGAGACAAGAACTATATCTATGGAAACATTTCTTCCTGATGCTTCTTGTTAATGATATTATCTTGAAAGTTAGAGGGCATTCCCTTCTCAATAGGTTCTACAAACTCTTTCGTATTTGTAGAGAGATTAGATTCATAATTCAGATTGAGAGGGTGATTGAATAGAAATTTATTTTAACATTTAGTGCCCAATACGAGTAACTACTATCTGATTGGGTTCAAAATGCTCGAGGTTGGGATGGTGGAATAAATTGACTTGAATGACTCTTGGAAAACTGTGTACAATATGTAAAATATAAGATGACCCCAGCTAAGAGAAGAACAAGAGAAATAAGTTATAACAACAAGGGTATGAATTTATTTGCCATTGTAATGGACTTTAGTATGTTTGGTCTACTCAGATAAGATGAGATTCTTTGCCACGGTAAGGACTCCTTGGTTATCACAAAAAGGTACTATGGGCTCATCCTGTTGAACCTACAAACATGCAAGATTTTTTCTAAGCTATCACAAAAAGGTATTTTGGACTCATCATAATGAACTCACAAATCTCCAAGAATTATTCTAAGCTATCACAAATTTTAAGCTATCAAAAAAAGGTAGTGTGGGATCATCCTAAGCTATCACAAAAAGGTACCGTGGGCTCATCTTGTTGAACCTACAAACATGCAAGATTTATTCTAAGCTATCACAAAAAGGTATTGTGTGCTCAAAATTATGAACTAACAAATCTCCAAGCATTCTTCTAAGCTATCACAAAAAGGTAGTGTGGGATCATCCTAATTTATCACAAAAAGGTAGTGTGGGATCATCCTGATGAAATTGCAAATCTGCAAGCATTCTTCTATGCTAATCTACTTCACATGTCCCTTTGACTATTGTTTTGTATTTTTATTCTGTAGAGAAAGGTGAAAATATATGTTTTTTTTGTTGGTCCAAAGAACTACCCCTATGCTAAGACTAAAGACATGGCTTGTTGTAGACTTCCTGTCATCCATGGATCCTGCTCAATCTAAGTTTTAATGGCCACACAAATGAGTTTCTTTTCTTTTCCCAAATAGAAGGCCAAAATCCAATGTTCCCTTTACATGTTGGAACACCCTATTTGCGGTTGTTCAATGTTATGTTTTTTAGTTTGCAGGAATATATAGCTCAACTTTTCAATATTATGTTTTTTAGTCTGCAGGGATATACAACTAATTGCATACTCTGGTGGAAGTAAGATAGATAAATTTCCCACTAGTTTCTTGCAAACTAACTCATTAACTTCCTTTGAATCAATCCTGGTTGAAATTTTTCATGTGTTAGACTTACATGTAGATGAAATTTTACAATCTTCCATCATGAAGATGCCTAAAAAACCTTGGGCATGTTTTGTTTGTAAAACAAATATATGATTGTTTGTCAAATTCTACACCTAAGCAGCAATGTAGGATACTTAAATTTGTCATTTTTAAAGCTAAACATAAGTTGGAGAGATCATTCTCGTTTCTCACATTGGGCACACATGAGAATTGATTTGGGTTGGTTTAGGTGGTGAAATAAATCCACCTTGGTTGATCAAGAGGAAAAAACACACAAATATTTGATAGGTATTCACCATTGAAGTAAAGATTTCATATCCGTACCAATTCGTGGAAGAATTTTGAAATTAGTGTGGATAAAAAAGGAAGGTCCTACTATTAATTTCAAGCTATGGAGATAAATAAGGAGGGTCATATCAATAATTTTAGGTCATGGAGGTTAGTAAGGAAGGCCAAAACATATTACTATAAGCAATCGGGCTCCTAGAGACTAATTTTTTGTATCTAAAAGGGGTTGCCTTGAATATTAATAAATCAGATTTAACGGGTTGAGTTTTTATTGTAAAAGTTGTATTTTTGGTTGTGTTATTATTGTTATTTTTCTTGTGTATAATTTTGTAAAGGTTTCATACAATTTTTTTATGATATTTTTTATAAATACATCATATTAATTTTCATGCAAAATGTTTGACAAATTGGTCTGCAACGTGGAATACCAAATTGGTCTACACTTTTTTTTTACATCAATGTTCGTTTCCATCGATATTCTGACATTTTGGTCTGCAAATTTTTTTTTACATCAATGTCTATTGTTGTCGGTCTTCCGACGTTTCATTATCGTCATTCTTTCGACATCTTACTCCTATCAGAATTTTGACGTTTCACTACATTTCACCTCGTTGGTCTTCCGACATTTCATTATGCTTCACTACATTTCACCCCGTCGGTATTCTGACGTTTCACTACATTTCACCCATTAGTCTTCTGACGTTTAACTACATTTCACCCTATGGGTCTTATGACGTTTCATTACGCTTACTACCGTCGGTATTTTGACTTTTTATTATTGTCGGTCTTGTGAAATATGTTTCCCATTTTATGATGTTGGAAGAGGGACGTTGTGGTTCGTTGGAATACCGACACTCGTTTGGTAGCATCAGAATAGAAACATATGGTTGGTAACATCGGAAGAGTGACGACCGTTTGGAAACATCAGAAAAAGTGTCGCTATTACGACAGTTAACTCAAGTGTTGGAATTGCAATCTTAAGAGAAACCACATTTTTCCCTGCTTGAAAGTGTTGCTCTGATGATGCCTAGGTGTCGCAAGAGAGACATTTTGGCCATCGGAAATTGGGCCAAATGTGCTAGTTTTTGTTGGCCAATTGGGATTCACGATGCATGTCATCAAGATGGATGAGGTTAAAAAGATGTGTTTCTTTAGCAGAGGTGTCAGGCAACAAGTCGATTACGAGTTTTAATGACGGTATTTCACATTGGATTGGAAAGATAGCTTCCAGACCATACACCAATTGAAAGGGGGTAAATCTGATTGCATTTCTCATTGAGGTTTGGTATGCCCACAAAGCCGAGTATAGGATTAAATGCCAATTTATTGTATGAACTCCTATCATTCGTTGAAGCATTCATTTAAGAATTTTGTTAATAGCCTCAACTTGTCGATTTGATTGTGAATAATAAGGAGTAGAACTATCATGCGACAGTCCTAATTTGGAAGTTAACTCATTCATCATATGATTGCGAAAATGTAAACCATGATCTGTGACTATAGCCTGTGGGACCCTAAACCGTGAAATGACATGATTAAAGAAAAACAATGCAGCTATTTGTCCTGTGTTGTTAAAGATAGGCATCACTTCAGCCCACTTTGTAAATTAGTCTACTGCGACAATAATATAACCATGCCCCCCGGATGAACGAGGGTTACAGGTCATGAAGTCAATGCCCCATTTTGAAAATGGTCCCACAGAGACAACAAGATGCATTGATGCTAGCGGTTTGTGGATTTTACAATCAAATATATATCGCGCATGAAAACTTCTGACTGCGAGGATGTAGTCAAGAAATATTGTAGGCCAAAAGAAACCGGCACAGAGTACCTTTTGCTCGGTAGCATATCCAGACAAGTGTCCACCGCAAGCCCCAACATGAAAATCATTTAAAACCTTTTTGGCCTCTTAATGAGTGAGGCACCTTCTTAAAATTGTATCAACTCCACGACGAAAAAGTCTATTGTCGATGATCAAATAATCTTTGGCTTGGTATCGAATACGTCGCTGGTCAAAGCGAGAGGTATCAGGCCGAAAAGTATGGGTATAGAGATAAATGATAAAATCCCAATACCAAGGATCAAATGATCTGATCAGAAATAGAGACTCATCAGGAATAGATGGTTCATGTTGTAACATATTTTGGCACACCCAAAATTTTTAATTTTCAGTGAAAAATTGTCAATTTTTTATTAAGCTAAAATTGCTGAGAGATATATTATGCTTTTGAAAGATTTTCTTTTCTTTTATTTATTAATTTTTTATTTAAAATATATTATTTTAATAAAAATTATAATTTTTATGAAAATATATTCTTTAAATTTAAATTATATAATTAAATTAATTAAATTTTAAAGCCTAAAGTTCTATTAAGCATTTCAATTTATGAAGCACAGTCTTAGTTTATTTTGGACCCCCTTGAGCTTTTTGACATTTTGTTGAGGAGGGGGGTCTGAAATTTTGTTTTAGAAAAATAACTGTTGGGCATGTGGCATTGTGTGGAGTAGTTCGTACCCCCCTGGCACAAAACCAGAAACCATCGAAGACCCCCTCCGAAAATCTACTCGTGGTTTTTATGTGAATGAGGATGAGTTTCTTGGTGAATGCTCCGGCATTTAGCATACGTGTAGACGAGGGATTGCATTATCTTCTTCAACTCAAAAGGATCATGGATGAAGAGGGGGCCTATTTAACTAAAATTGCATCAAATCTTGGTGTTGGTGATATTTTTATAGGATTTCTTGGATCGGTGATTCTTTCATTCACTTTTTTAATGTTTCATCAGAGAAATCTTGTCAAACAACATGCTGCATATATCTTCTCAGTTGTGGTGGCTTCAAAAAAAATTTCTCTGTACTCAACAACACCTATAGGCCGAATTATTAGACTATAACCAACTTTAACTATTTCCATTTTGCCAAGATCTATTACTGTTGAACTAGCATTGAGCATTGTCTCACTTTTTGATGCTGCAAATCCTTCCCTTACAGCAGCTATCGTGGTTTTAATGGGACTGGTTGGAGCAATTTTTTCACAACTATTGCTCGAAAAGCTTGGTTTGGATGATCCTATTGCACAAGGAATGGATACAGCCTCCAGTGCTCATATATTTGGAATGACTGCACTATCAACAAAAGAACTAGAATTGTTTCCTTTCTATGAAATTGCCTATGCATTAACTGGTATTTTTGGGTCATTATTGTGTTCCTTTCCAGCTATGTGCCAGAGTCTACTACTGATTGTAGGTTGAGAGAACCTACAAATCAGATAATTTTAAGGATTAGTATGTACATAGCAAGATATTCCTTTATCAAGATATAAAACCTAATAATTTTCTCATGGGTCTTGGTCAGAAAGAAAATCAAGGTTTTCTTTGTGTCCGAGCTCAATAAGGGCACTATAATTGATTAGTATTTGGGAAATGTATGATCTTAGAGCTTATGGACCATGCTTGCCTACTATGAAAGGATCAAGCGGAGAAAAGATAAAATGAGGGCATTTTAATTGGGTTTAGATCGGATTGGAATTAGAGGGTTTCTATATATAATCTCATATAATAGGAACATCAATAGATTATTACATTATCTCTTGAGCCAGACATGGAGACAAAGGTGGGGGAAAAATACAGAATGGGGAAAAAAATTGGAAGCTTTTCATTTGGGGAAATATATCTTGGGACCAATATTTTCACAAATGAGGAAGTTGGTATTAAATTGAAAAGTGTGAAAACTAAACATCCTCAGTTGTTGTATGAGTCCAAAGTTTACACAAGATATCCGAGTTGAATTATTTGAAGACTGAACAAGCACATATGAAGGCTATTGATTTTGGGCTCTCAGATTTCATCACACCGGAAAGGAGACTGAATGATATAGTAGGAAATGCATATTATGTTGCACTGGAAGTTCTACATCGATCATATAGAATGGAAGTTGTTGTATGGAATGTTGGTGTCATAACATACATTTTATTATGTGTATATATTATGTGGAAGTCGACCTTTTTGGGCAAGGACCAAATCAGGAATTTTTCATGCTGTTTTAAGAACATATTCTAATTGTGATGATGAATTAGCTCAACTTCTTGTTCTTCATGATTCATGGAGGGAAACTGGGAGAAAGGTGTCGCTTTCTAAGGCTGGTGAAAAGGCATTGACAGATCAAGGGTGCATGTTTTCCAGACTGAAAATGTTGTTCTGACACTTGAAAACAGAGCATTGCAAAAAGAGAAGAATACAAGCACATGGTGGATTCATCGATTTATTTTTTGTTGAACATAATGGACGGCGTAGTTAAAACTTAATGGGGTGGAATCATGTTGAGGAGCGCTTTTATGCCTTTTTAATGCATGAAGCTACAAACGCCCAAAATATTGCTCTTAATGGTTTGGTTAGAAGAGATAACCGAGAAAGGAAATGGTCCAAGAACCATACAGAGATTTAAAATAAGGTCTGAAATGTCTATGGGTGCTCAAAATAAAGGACTGAAGCAATGAATTTCTATATCTAGTTGTAATATTTTTGTATATTTTTCTCTACATTTCTTACGATTTTATGTCAATATTTGAAGGTTGCACTTCGTTTGTAGAGCATTGATGAAGATATTTGAAAAAAGGACCACTCTTTGCATACTTAAATAAATACCCTTGTTGTGATGAAGACAATAAGAATCATGGTCAAATTATAGCTCAATTCTAGAAGGTGTCCTATATAGCCTTGATTCAACAATTTTTGAGTGATCAATGACAAATGGCATGTATCAAGATTGGCTTCCTCGGATATAGTAATTATCCCCATAATCTCAAGGCATCGAGCTAAAAAGTAGTAGAGTACTCCAACGCACAAAAAAAAAAGTCAAAGGAGGAGGAGGAACAAGTCGAAAATTACTTCCCATGAAGAGAATCAGCAATCAAAGGATCAACAGGGATACTCAAAGGGAAGTTAACAATATTAAGGGAATAACTTCATCAAGTTCATATTTTTAGCACAGATCTTCAAAAACAATTTTAAAATTCCCATATTCTATGGCACAAAATCAATAGATAAGGAACCAACTCCAGATTTCAAGGAAAGATACTTGCAATCGTTTCAGATTTCCGGCAACTAATTAAGTGATATTATTTATTTTTAGTATATTTTTTAGGATTTTATTCCTGAAATATTGTAATACTTTACTAGTTTTTATTTCTATATATATGATGAATTATAATAAAAAAAAGGTGGGCTTTTGAGGTCAGCACCTTTTAGCTTTGTAAAAATTTTCTCCAGAAATTCTAATCAAAGTATTACAACTTTGGCCTGGACAGAATTTTTGTTTCTCATACGTTTTTCAAGTATTTTCATAATATATTGCCACACATGTCCAGAGTTACATAGAAGAGCTGGGTAGGAATAGATTGAGTTTCAATCTCTATGAAATCCCCTGCGAATTTATAATTGTTAAAACAGATTAGTATATCGGATTGTTTGTTTGAATAAGCTCCTATTTGAACTTATTAATTTTTTCCACTTCTATATTCTCTTGAATGTGCTTTGTTTGGCTGTATAACCTTTCTACACGCATCCAATTCTGCCTGATTTTTTAAGTATTCTGTTTGGTTGCTTGATTATTAGGAATCTTCTTACATTCTTCTATCATAATCCTTAAAAAGCTAAGTCATTATGTCAGGCTGGAAGCTGACACTTTGAGAATGAACTCTGTGAACGAGGGGTTTATTCATGAATAGGGATTATCATTGATAGCCAATCACCCCCAATTAAAAACCATAAATCTGGCCATTGTGCTTCAAAGGCTATTGTTTGTTGACAGTGAACAAAATTAAACAAAGCCTCGTAACAACCAAGGGAGCCCCCTCTGGTTTGAGGGCCAGCTTGAACCTAAAGCCGGTTGAGTTGGTTCATGGTGTAGTTTTTGTAGCCAAGGATTGCCTATGGGAAATAGGTACAACAGTTCTGATGTAGTAGCAATACTATCATAGGGAAGGTCATAGAGAAGCTCGACCAAAACTAAAGGCTTATTTGAATTGGATTTGATGAATTCCAAATCAAAATCCTACCAAATGACAATCCATTTTGAATACTTGGCCCCCAAAAATTGACGTGATAAGATGGAAGTCATGGGGTTGAAATAAAAAATGACAATGGTCTTCTAGAATAGGATATAGTGGTGAAATATTTGGACGTCTTGAATAGTCTCAAAGGCAAGCTTTTCTACGTATGAATACTTCACTTCCGTATCATTGAAATTATGACTGAAATAGTAGATCAGATTTTATATCCCATTTTCTACTTGGACCAATACCATAAAAATTGTTGTATCAACCATGGTGATATATAAGAAATAATCTCTCTGATAATTGGGGGGATACATTAATGATGCTCGGACAAGTGTATCCTTGAAAACATCAAAAGAAGCTTGCTCAACCTTATCCCAATGGAAGGGAATCCCCTTTTTCAAGAGTCGAGTAAATCCTTTAGCCATTTCAGTGTAGTTGGGCATGAACCTCCTTAGGAAGTCAACCTTTCCCTGGAGTTTATATAACAGAATAAAATTTGATGGTGCAGGAAAATCAAGAATGGCCTGGACCTTTAGTGGGTCGATTCGAATTCCTTCTTTTGAGAAGACGAATCCTTGGAAACAACTAGAAACAACACAAAACACACATTTATGTGGTTCAAGGCGTATTTTGTAGTGTCAGTGGCGTAGAAAAATAGCTCTCAAATGCATTAGGTGATCAGTCTGGTTTCATGAATGCACAGGTGAATCGTCTAGATAAGGTTGAACAAAGTTCTTGATGTCATTGAAACCATAATCCATTACTTTCTGAAAAGTTGCCCCAACATTCTTTAAACCAAACGAGAGTTTCCGATAAACGAATGTGCCCCAGGGACAAATGAATTTTGTCTTATATTCTTCCTTTGGGTGGATATTGATTTGATTGTAGCCAGAAAATCCATCCATGAACGAAAATATTTCGCATCCATCATAATCTCTAATAATCTGGTCGATAAAGGGAGGAGGTTAGTTTTCTTTTGGACAAGCAAGATTGACATCCCGACTGTTGACACACACTCTGATGGTTCCTTGTTTTTTCATAAGAGGAAAAATGTGAGAAACCCACCCAGTTAGCAGAATAGGTTAAATGAAATCAACACGAAAAAGTTTTTCAACTTCTGCTTTAATGGCAGTGGCCTTCTTCGGATGAACAGGACGAAGGAGTTAACGTATTGGTTTAACATCAAGGTACATATTAATAGTGTGTTCAATGATACTAGTATCTATGCCTGGCATTTCCTCGTAAGACCAAGCAAAGAAATCACAAAATTCACTAAAGAGAGAGCAACATGTTTCGAAATCTGATGGAGATCAAGACACACCAAAATGAATATTTTCTACAATGCCAGGTTTGGTCGAAATATCGATAGAAATGGTTTCTTCAATATTTGATAAATTTTGCTCAGATTTGATTGCATTAATAGGAAAATAATTAGAAAATAATGTTTTGATTGATGGGTGATATAGTTCACTAAGATTATCTTCTTTGTAATCCTAAATATGGGGGTGATGATGATGATCTTCCCATGGTTCTCCTTTTGATCAAGAGTTCATAAATTTTTCTCAAAATTCAAAGTGCTCGAAAGTGTGTCGAACCTAAGCGATTGGGTATATCTCGTCTTTCTAATTCTGGTGCCACAAATGGTTTGAAAAACCAATGTTGTATGAGGGATATATCACGTTTTGATTGATTTCCCAAACAGCTAAATTTTACGACAGGTTTGACTGGGATGCTCGGTCAGCATGGGGTGCACAGTCAGCAAAAAAGTAATATTCCTAATAATATTCCTTTATCTCCAAGCCAATTAGAGGCTGACAAGTGGTGCTATGTGATTGGATGGTGGAATTTACGTTGGTTTTTTTTGGATCAATGGGAGGGTGACACATGGCCATCATTGAGGCTGCCATGTGTCCCTGGATAGTGGTGTAAAATTTAGGCAGGTCTGCAAGGTTCGACCCTGCGACCTCTAGCATATGTGCAAATACCTCCACCGACCATGTTGCATTTATTCTTAACAATATATGGTCACAGACGCTATTTGGAGTTTCATGTATTGTTAAGTAGGGGTTGGGGACCGCCAGGGGTCCCTTCCCGCCGACGGCCCCACGATGTGGTCACAAGGCATTCTCACAACCGCGACATCAAACGTTAACATCTAATAGTTTTTTAACTATGGTTTTTATTGACCTTATTACATGTTTAATTATTTGGTGGTAAATGCTAATAGTTAACGATAACCTGACTACAAACACGGGTTCAACAAATGTAACCATAACTCAAACTTATAGTTCCACTCCAATATTTAATGAAACCATGGGTTTGGGGGTCAGCATGTGGCAACCCCCTACCCTAAACAGTTAATTTTAATGGTTGGAACTGGCGGAGACTTAGTGCGCCCCCAAACTTTCAGATTTTTGGCCAAATGTAACTGCAGTTAGGTGCAGTTCTCCACATTTAGTGGAGGTTTTCTAGGGGTTATTGGGAAAATGGCTAGGAGGGTCAATTTTCGCTCAAATGGAGTGAATGGAAAGTCATTATAGACTAATTGGATCATTTTGGAGACATTGGAGTAGAGAAAACTGTTGACACCTAATCCTATGGGTTGGGTGTGGATATGTAATATTGTATAATAAATAATATTAGGAAATAAGGAAGGCCAAGAGTCATTGAGAGATGAATCCCAATAGCCTCACCTCCATGTATAAATACATGCACATTCCTCATTTAATAAACATTCTGATTTGCGGAGTTACCTCCTGGTTTGACATGGTATCGGAGCCAGTCCCACTATTGGCATTTTTGCCTGTGGTGTAACTCCCTCATTCCTTTGCTCAGTCAGTTTTTTTGTATAGTTTTGCTGCTTCATTAAAATTATGCTATATACTATAATTCTGCATTTTTTTCTTTGCAATTTATGCACAGCTCTGACATTCGTAGCTCCTGAAGATTTTGCAATTTGCAGTCCTTGAAATTCTGCAATTTGCAGCTCCATCAAATACCCGCCACTCTGCGATTCTGCAGTCCTGCAAATATCTGATTCCAATTTTTTTTAATGGCATTTTGGCCTCCCCCATTCTCCAACACATCTCTCATCCATACCTATCACTTCCCATTACCTACTCTCCCTAAACTCTGCCTTCCCTCTTTCTCACTCACCCTCTTTGCAAAGCACTCACCATTCTCCCTCACTCCCTCACGACCTGCGTTCGCCCTCACCCATTTCCCCTCACTGTTATCTCTCCCCAACATACCCCGCCTCCCTCACTGCTATCTCTCCCCATACACCCGCACCCCCTCACTGCTATCTCTCCCCATCATACCCCGCCTCCCTCACTGCTATCTCTCCCCATACACCCGCGCCCCCTCACTGCTATCTCTCCCCATCATACCCCGCCTCCCTCACTGCTATCTCTCCCCATACACCAGTTCCCCCTCACTGTTATCTCTCCCTGCATTCCCCACGCCAACTATAGCAGTTCCTCGCCACTGCTCTTCACTCCGTCCTACCTGCATACCCGACTCCAATAACTCCACGTTGTCTACGCTACCACATCACTACACAATGCTTCCCTCTCCGTGGTCTATCGACCCTCCATTTATATATCAATAGAATCATATATACCCGCCCTCCATTTATATATCAACGTAGTCATATATTACAACGCACCATATGTAATACCGTTGCACCATATGTAATACCGTTCCGGCTTTACAACGCACCATATTATATTACGTTCTATCCGCCATATTGAATACTCCATATTACATCATTCACTCCATATTACGTTCTGTCCGCCATATTGAATACTCCATATTACATCATTCACTCCATATTACATTCTGTCTGCCATTTATTCTCACTGTCATATTGAATACTGCCCCCCACCCCCCCCCCCCCCAACACCCACCATATTTTCAATACATATAAATTTTCCTTCTTCAAACAAATATATATATATATATATATATATATATATATATATATATATATATATATATATATATATATATATATATATATATATATATATATATATATATATATATATATATATATATATATATATATATATATATATATTTTGGTGCAAAATTCAGTATTTTTAGCAAGAGTTTTTGTCCCCTTTAATTGAGCAAATTTCTAGAATTGAAGATTTTCTAGCAGAATTTTTCCTCTTCAAAAGATTTTTTCCAGCAAACTAATGCATTCTCTCATATCTATTGTTGGGGTGGTTCTCTCCGGAAAAGAGAAATATCTTTAATGGTCCCGGAAAATCAAGCACACACTCATTTTTAATGAGTTGTGGAAAGGAATCTGTGAAGGACAAGAAGGAAATCCACCAACAAAGCCCACTTCAGAAAAAGAGCTCGCCATTTGGGAAAAGAAGAACTACAAGGCCTATGCCTTGATTGTAGCTTCCGTAAATGAAGAGGTGAGTCGCCATATTTAATCATTCTCAAATGCCTATTATTCCTTGAGCAAGCTAAAAGAACTCTATGACTCACATTCAGAATTAGAAAATGTTTAATTGATGATTAATCTGTTCAGGCTTGAAATGAAGAATGATGATCCCCTTGCTTTAGCTTCAGAAGTTAGATATATCATGCATGATATTGATAGAACTGGTTTAAAAATGGATATACCTCTCATAGCATATGTTAAGGCATTATATCCGACTTACTCACATTATCTTGAGTCTTTGCAAGCAAGTGGGAACCTTGAGCATATCACCTTTGATACACTTGAGAAAATATTTGCAGAAAGAGAGAAAGCTTTCGGGAAGATGACAGTCCCTTCATCTTCCGAAGAGGCTGCATACTTGGCACATAGAGAAGATTCATCCAGAGGAAGAGGTGGCAGAAGAGGCAGAGGAAGAAGAAACTTCACAGAAAGGGGGGGCAGACAATCTGAGAAATCCAATCTTCATTGCACACGTTGCAATAAAGATGGACATGATGCATCCAAATGCAGGACACCTTGGGAGAAAATTGAGCAGCAAAGAAATCAAGACAAAGGTAAATCTAATGACAAAGACAAAGGTAAAGCACCTAAATCCGCTCATTATGTTCTAGCACATTGTAACAATGGAGTAACTGAAGACTTGTTTGATGTTTCATTTACTTCATGGAGAGATGATTGGTTGCTAGATTCAGAAGCAACATGTCACATGACATTTAGAAAAGATTTTTTTGAAGAATTCACTGAAAAAGTTGATGGAGCAGTATATTTCGCAGATAAATCAAAACTCAAGCCACCAGGGCTTGGCACAATCAGGCTTAAGTTGCCTAGTCTTCCAGATCATATTCTACATGAGGTTCTATACCTCCCTGAGTTGAGGAGAAACTTGTTGTCCCTAGTCCAAATCCGCCAGCAAGGACACTCCATTCATTTGTTTGATGGCAAGGCAGAGGTCAGAAAAGCATCAGATCACTCACTTGTCATGGAGGTAATAGAAGAAGGGAGACTCTTGAAGCTAAAAGGTTCATCTGCTCGTGCTCAAAACTTTGCATTTAGTTCACATCATGATGAAGGTACATTCCCATCAAGTCTTTTATGGCATGCTATATTTTGAAAATTAAACTATGACAGCCTTCGATTGTTGAAGAAAAATGGTGTTACTGGACTGCCTACAATTCCTAGGAAACTTAAGCAATGTGATGCTTGTATTATAGGAAAGCATAGCAAACAACCATTTCATGATTCACACTCTAGAGCACATAGAAAACTTGAGCTTGTTCATTCAGATTTATGTGGCCCTATGCCTATTTCTTCAACAAATGGAAATAAATACATGATGACATTTATTGATGACTACACCAGAATGTGTTGGATTTACTTATTGAAGAACAAGTATGATGCTTTTCAAACATTCAAGAATTTTCATGCAAGGATTGAAAATGATGCACAAACACATATTAGATCTTTACGTACTGATAATGGAAAAGAATAAACTTCAAACGAATTTGAAAATTGTCTTCGTCAACATGGGATCAAACATCAAACAACTGTGCCCTATAATCCCCAACAGAACAGTGTAGCTGAAAGAATTAATAGGACAATTTTAAATATGGTTAGCTCCATGATGTTTTTTAAGAATGCAAAATTGATGTTTTGGGTTGATGCAGTTCTATGTGTTGTATACATAAAGAATAGGTGTCCTTCAAATTCAATCAGAAACCAAACTCCTTATGAAATGTGGCATGGCCACATTCCTTCGGTAAAGAATTTCAGGGTCTTTGGTTCCACCTGTTATGCTTTGATACCCAAGGTAAAAAGGAATAAACTTGGTGCTAGAAGTTGAAAATGTATCTTCTTGGGGTATTCCAATACCTCCAAAGGATATCGTCTCTATGATGAAGTCAATAAGAAGTTTGTAATAGCAAGAGATTTCATATTCCTTGAATCTTCCAAGACTGAAAATGTTGTTGAGTGGCAACTTGATCACCTGGATAGAATCACACATGCAAAGTATTTTCAAGAATTTGATAATCAGATTCCACATCTTGAAGGGGGGATTGCTATACTGAATCAATCTGTGGAATCATTTCCCGAAGCACTTTCTCCCCCACTTGAAGAACTAACCACGAATGACACCTTGAACAATGTGATTGACAGAATTTAGAAACTGAATCTTGATTCAATTCCAACTCAATCAAATGAGCAGTCTAGGCCATCTCAGAAAGGTCCCCCCAAATGGCTGACAAAGACACTAGAAAACGTTCGTCCCGATGAGGTTGGAAAGACAGTGACAAGAAGTTCCACTAGACAAAACGAAGGTGATGTAGATAATTATGATTCACCTATTGATATGGATATTGCTTATAACTATGAATTGAGTTTGTCTACAGATCATGAACCAACTTCCTTCAAAGAATCCGCTTCTCATGATGAATGGAAACAACCATTAGAGGCCTCTAAACACATGTATTTGCAAAATTTTGAGCATAATGAAAGATGGACATGCCATTGGGAGCTGGACCAGCAGATGTAGCCCAGGAGGGGTGAATTTCTTCATCATGCCTGCTATGTAAATGTGATTTGTGGTTTTATTTATATGTTATACACTATTTTTCAGTGTTATTTTCTCTTATTTAATGCTTCTAATTCACAAAAATCACTTATGTTTCATGGTTAAAATCCTCAATACTTAAGCAAACAAAATGGAGACAAGTATGTACATGCTTATTAACTGAAAAGACACTTAGCACATCAAACTAATGCAGTCCTTTCAGATCACCTTCTGACATCATGGTTTTCAGAATATTATCATCTGTCAAGAAATTTGAGGAAAAAGGATCAGATGGAGTACCAAAATCTAATGAACGATCAACCCAAATGACTAGCGACGATGATTTCAGATTTACCACCCAAGCCATCTAGATTGATTGATATGCCAACTCAATTGGGATTGGCAACATAAATTCATCCAACGAAACAGTTTCAGAATCACTCGTAATATTCCTTAAGCCAGATGGAGTGGAATATATCATGTAGCAGGTCTCTATGTTTGCAATTTCTACCGATGTCGCAGGTGACAGTAATTCAAAGGTTCCCATGAGGGTGGAATCCTTTAAGAGTCCTACACCAATTTTCTGAAGTGCGATTTGGGGTGTGTGAACTATTGGAATGCTTCCAGTTACCTGGGAATTGGAGGCAAATATGGAGAGTTGATTGATGACTGTGATTAAACCTTTATGTGGAAAGGAAATCATTCTAAAATATGTAGAAACAATTACATTCATAGCTTATACCCATGGCCTTCTGAGTAAAATTTTGTAGTCAAGGGGTCTATCAACGACCTTAAATTCAACATTCATTGTTTCCCCCCCTAGTTCAACATGTAGGTTATTGATAATAGCGTAAGGCTTATATGTACATCCATCAAAAGGTTTCAACGTCGTAGGTGATTGAGATAGGTGGGGTGAGCCAAGTGACCTCTGGTGACATAATGCACATAGATGCTCCCTCATCAATAATAGTACGATGAACGAGGTGATTGAGAACATTTACTTGGATGGAGAATGCCAATTCTCTTGGTAATTGTAGCACATAGCCCATATGATCAAATAATACGAGATTGGAATCTGTTGGATCAATTCCACCAATTGCCAATAATAAAGCCTTCTTTTGGGAGGGAAAATTTTGAAGCACCTCAAACGCTGACATAGTTGAAGGGGATTGGGCCAAATATTCAACTATATTATAATTTTGAGCAGCTTGGGCTTGAGGATTAAATGTCGATTTTTGAATGACTCCCTTTGGTGGCTTTATTGTCAATTCATGAATAACAATTGGTAGTATCGATTCCGTAGACGGATTCGTGGTTGCGGTAGTGGGTTGATCAGTAGCCTGAATTCCGTAATCTTTATTACATGTTGACATGAAAACATCAGTCGATGACTTCATGAAAAACATCATAAGAACTTGGGAACTAGAATTTAGATCTGTAGCAACCAAATTCGCATCCGGATTCGGAAATGGATATTTCAACGCTGCGGATGCATGAGAGGTCTTAACCAATTTTGAGACTTCAACACAGTGAGGACAGTCTCGAAAAAAGTGTTCCTCATTAAAAATTATTCAAGGGTAACGATATTTTCGATTTCCATTCGATTGATCAAATGATTGTTCTTGCGGGGTAGAATTTTTCTTTTTCTTTAATTTCCCCTTTTTCTTACTTCTGGGTTGCTTGTCACTTTTTCCATTGTCAAATGACATGACATGGATTTAAGAAGAATGCATAGGATCAGATGCAGTAGATTTATGTGTGCTTGTAGTACCTATCATATCGTCTCCATCATGATAGTCCTTATATGGAGGAGGAACTGAAAAATTAGATTGCGGTGCATTGGGAATTTTCTCATAGAGTGTGCCAGAATGAGTGTAAATCAAGTCTAAATATTGGGCATGAGCAATGACCTTCTCTTGAGTGATGACGCCACCCTTAGCCACATCCTCAGTTATAGATGGCAACAGGGACTTAATGAACCACTCAGCAAGGATCTGGTTAGGAACAAATGTTTTAACCATTCTACGATGACGACACCACTCATGAATATGATCAAAAATGTGAGTAGCATTAGTCTGTTTAAAATTAGTCAATTGTTCCGTTCCAATTTCATATCGTATGGGTAACTAGAAGTGGGTCAAAAAGACAGTAGCTAGGGTAATGAAATTATCAAAATAAGCTCTTGATAACTCAATGTACCATTTCGCAGCCGTACCCATAAGCGTATGTTGGAAGAGACATAGTCGAAAAGAGTCATCATTTAGGGAGTTAAATGAACACCACAAATGATAAGTCATAACATGCATCGACGGGTCTTCCCCAGGGTTTCCATTGAACTTAGGAATACCCGAGGGTTGTTTATGAGGTATCACCAACCACCAATGAGCATAATTGATTGGATCATTGGTGAGCTAGTTTAAATATGGTAACTCTAAAGTTGCAACAAAGGGAAAATGTCGATTTAAGTCTGGTTGAGCATAGCTAGGGTATGATGGAATTGCTTGGGCAACAAGCCTTTGAGCACCAACATAAGGAATCTATTGTTGGTAACCTAGATAGGGGTTATTTTGATAAGCAAATTCTTGAGGATTCTAGTGACCAAAACCTGGGTACGCTACTTGTTGAAATGAAGGTTGTAGAATTTTCACTTGTGGCTACCAAGGGGTTTGTCCACCAATATTATAACCCAAAATAGGATATCCTGGATTCGGTTGTGGATAGGTATAACCTGGTTGTGGCTGCGACATCCCATAATATGGTAATCCATCTTGTGAATAAAGAATTCTAGATACAGGTGGTTGTTGTAAACCAGTCGAAGCAGTTGGAGTCTGAGGGCCCAATTCTTGAGGGTATTGGGTTGAGGGACCCGCTTGAGATGGTTGAGGTAAAAAAATTTGAGTCTGTAATAGGGGTAGGAATGTATTAAAAATCAAATTTTATTTGGGTGCAACAGGTTGAATCGGTTGATACGAGTGTACAACTGTTTGTGGTTGGATGGGTAGAGTGGGTTGCCACTGACAAACATTCATTCTGACATTAGGATGACCAAATAATGATGGAGTACTGTCAAAATGGGTGACCATAGGTTTCCCCCCAGCATAAGGAGTATAATAAAATGGAAAATATTGTTCCCCAAATGCAGGGAGTCCAATTGAAATTGTACTCGATGGAAAATACTCAGATAGACTAGCTTGATATTTCCCTGATGATGTATATAAAGGATCAAGCCATTCAATACTCACTATAGATTTACCATTTAGAATACTAGACGATGACATTGGTGAATTCCATGGGTTTTAGGATGCACCAGATAAGGTTCCAGATAAATATTGGTAACCAGGTTGGACAAAAGGGCCACCATATAAATGTGACTCTGGTGATGTTGTGAACATCGACGGGGTATCAAGAGTAGGTGTTGTCGCAACTGGAATAGATGGTCTAGTCGAAGATGTTGGCTTAGGCATGGTTATTCAACCGAATTTATACCCTATAGTATCTATAGGATCAAAAAAAGCAAAGGAGGGTGATTGAGGAAAATACTTGTACAAGTAAAGCCCCACCCCAAAATGAGTTGGAGTTAAAGGTGTTTCTTCTTGTGGTATTTCTTCAATTGAAATTAAACCAGATGGAAGGATTTCGCCATCAGACCTTAAGTATATTTTAGGAGGTTGAATGCACAATATGGGAGAATCAATGGCTACAATATATTTTGGGGTGACCAATACAGGAACAACTTCCAGTCATTCGACTTCAAGATTCAGATGTTCTAGAAAAAAAGTGACAAGATTCGGAAAAATTCCAGTTGAACAACGTCGAGTTTGAGAGGTATGGTCTCACTAATTGGATGGATCATGACCATGGGTATCTGTGAGGACTCTGTATCAACAATAGTTAATGAACCAGTATTTGAAAAACCAACTTGAGCTGACTATGGGATATGTGAGGATGATGTCGCACTAGTGGTACTAATAGTACTAGTTTTGGTAGAGCGGTGCCCCCTTCGCCAACCAAAAATGGCTTCCGGTGGTAAAGGTGGGTTTAGTGCTATTATACGCAAACGACGGGGGAAGGGATGTTATTTTTCCATGATTATTGTTTTATTTTATGACAAAAAACAAACAACCAAAATAAAAGGGTAATTCTAAGAAAAAGGTTTACCAAGTAATTGTGAACTATAGAATACCTCCTGGCGAACCAAGAAGTACGGGCAGGAAATATCCCCGAATGTTGTGTTTGGTGTATCATAAGTTATAAGGCAGCTAACTTAGTTCACTATGGATGGATAGCAACCTAAAATTTTCCTCCCAAATATACTCGAAGGTACGTGGAGGCCCAAGTCCATATTAGCGATGTCTAATGCGAAATCACATAGTGAGAGCACCCCCTTTTACTTTTCGTACTAGAACACTGCCCGATATACCTAAAGGTATGTGGAATAAATCTGATATACTTACGTACGTGGAGTGAGGTATCCCACTCGGAATGTATCATAGACAAGTTAGCGACATTTGTTATGTTTAACGACGCCCGAACACGTCTCTAGCCTAGACCTTCTAAATGTTATCCTTATGGTTACAATGCTTTCTTAGGTAAATTGATGTAAATTTTAAGTTGATCTTATTTATAAAATTTTTCTTTGAGGTTCACCGCATGATGTGATGGAAATTCCTAAAAATTCAAACTAAAATGATAAGTAAAATTTTCAATTTCAGCTTTTTCAATGAAAATCCTAGCTACTAAGGGAAAGAGAAATCAATTTTGGAGCAAAAAACAGAGAGCACAAACTAAAATGCAGCTTTCCTAACTTGTTCCTATGCAACACATACAATTCACTATATTAACATGCATGTTTTTCTTTTTAGCTCCCTTAATGTGAATGAAAGAAAGGGTCAAATCAACAAAAACAAATTTTTTCTTCTTTGAGAAACGAGGAATTTAACAACAATTTCTGTTGGCGAGGAATCAGGTCTCGCGGGCAAGACCCAGGTTCAAGAGTTGTGGCCAACAAAGGAATCCGTTCTAGTCTATAACCATGGCGGCATTATCACCCTACTCCGGAGAGCAGAGAGTCTCACCCGAGGCGTGCCACAACCACATGCAGAAGGGGAACAGATCGATAGAAAGGAACAGATCCGAAACTCATAATTAACATTAAACAGATTGCATAAACATAGATATATCCACAAGAACATTCAGAGAATATGCAGGTATTAAGCAAATAAAATTTTAAACCATCGTAATCATCATGCATGCATAAGAACTACACAGTGGGACAGTAACCTGCAATTGTATTGATATCTTCATCCACAACCATCATTACATCGCTTCCGAAAGGAGATCTTACAGTTTGATACATATGCACTTCATAACAGAAAGGTAAAATGAGAGAACCCTAGGAACTACAGAGATATCATGGCCAATCTCCTTCCGTCGCTCTACGTTCCGTCGCCTGTAGCCTTCTTCTTCTTTTGGCCAGGTGACTGCTATTTATTCACCCACTTCCGCAACTGTTAGTTCCTCCTTTTGATTGGTAAAGCGCTTCACCATAGTCCAGTAGGCCCAGAGTGCAGTTGGTAGCCGTTCATCCCAGTCATCCCGATGGGCATTACAAATATTGGTTAATCATTTCTCCAGAATTTTATTAAACGCTTCAACAGTACCATTGGCCTGCAGATGGTACGGGCTGCTTTTGTGATGCTGAATCAGAAATGTGTCCAACAGCGACCTGACCGTGTCATTAATGAAGTGCGTACCTTGATCACTGGTGAAACTTCGAGGGTAGCCAAACCTGCTGATGATATTCTCAAAGATAAACTGTGCCACTGTATCCACCATGCAGTCTCATACCGCCACTGCCTCTGCCCAGTGAGTGAGGTAATCGGTTGTGGTAATGATGTATCGGACCTTGGAGTGTCTAGCGACCAGGGCTATGGGACCTACAAAGTCGACAGCCCATTTCTCAAATGGCCGCAACACATGCACTGGATGTAACGGGAGCTCTTCTTTGTGAGAGGGCCTCCCCGTTCGCTGACAAACATCACATCGCTTAACAAATGTCTTGCATTTGGCATGGACAGTCGACCATCAAAGGCCAACCTGGAGTACCTTCCTCGCGGTGGGTTTGGCCCCAACATGCCCTCCCGCAACACCGCTGTGGCATTCCCACATCATAGCGTCACGCTCGTGATCAAGTACGCACCGGCGCAGAACCTCATCGAGGCCCAATTTGTACAGATGCCCAGCAATCAATTGGTATTCGGCAACACAGACGACCAAATGCCGTTTCTGGAGCGGGGTATAATCCTGAGGGCACTACCCCGTGGTTAGATAGGTGGCAATGTCGGCCAGATAATCTGGTACTGCTTCGACCCGGAAAAGGTCAGTGTCCGGCAGCTGGTCATTGAGCGAGCCGTCGCTCTCCCCCATCGCCAACCTGGACAAATGATCGGGCCTGACATCCAACCTCCCGGGCTTGACGATCACCTCAAACGTAAATTCTTGAAAGAGCAGTAGCCAGCGACAGATCTGTCTTTCCAAAACAGGTTTATTCACCAAATAATTCAATGCAAAGTGGTCCATAAATAATTTTAATTTGCCTCCAAGAAGGTAGTGGCGGAACTTCTGGAGTGAGTACACCATTGCCAAGGCCTCCCTCTCGGTGGTGGTGTAATTCTTCTCGGCGTTAGACAATTTGCAGCTGGCAAAGTAGACGGGATGGTTGACTTTCGTCTCTCCTAGTTGCGCCAAGACAGCCCCAAGTGCAATACTGGAAGCATAAATATGCACATGGAACTGCTTATCCCAGTCTGGGTGAACAAGTATGGGCGCCATCGCCAGATTTTCCTTCAGAGTTTCCAGGTCATTCTGACACTCCTCCATCCACTAAAAGACTTCTAACTTCCGCAGCAATTTCTCCAAAGGGGCAGTGATATTTGCGTAGTTGCGGAGAAACCACCTGTAATATCCTGTGTGCCCGAGAAGTGCCCGTAACTGATTCACAGTCTCGGGGGCTTCCATGTGGAAAATTACCACAACCTTGGTGGGATAGACACAATCCCCTTGCTTGCACACCACATGTCCCAACAGCATGCCGAAAGAGACTGCAAAAATACACTTCTTCAAGTTCAAGGAAATTTGCAACTAGCGGCACCGATCAAACATAAAATGCAACAAGGTGGCGTGCTTCTTTAGCAGACTGTAAACAGTCCAATCATCCATGTATACTTCGAGGAACTTGTGGATATACTCTCGGAAAGCAACAATGACAATCTGGGAAAACACGGCCGGAGCGTTTTTTAAGCCAAACGGCATGATGTGGTATGCGAACGATCCCCATTCAGTGGTGAATGTCATTTTTGGCTTGTCTTCTTCCGTAATGTGCACCTAATGGTAGCCTGAAAAACCATCAGTGAAGGAATACGCTTCATTCCTTGCGACATGATCCAAGACTTCATCGCTAAAAGGAGTGGGAAATGGGTCATGAATACAAGAATTGTTCAGACTCCGGTAGTCGACACAGACTCGGATCTCCGCCTTGTCCTTCTTATTCTGAATGACGATGGGACTCACCCACTCTGCTTCCTCCACTGGAAAGATGAGACCTACAGCTAGCATCTTGTCAATCTCCATCTTGACCTTTTATTTAATTCATGGGTTCAGCCGGTAGGGTCAATGCTTAACGGGCCTCGCATTCGGTTTCAGCACAATGCGCATTTCGCCGAGGTCACCCTTGATGCCCTTCAAATTTGCCACTAACGAAGGGAACAAGTCTTCATATTCCTGGAGGAGGCTGAAAATTTCCTTTGTGGTCTCCTCGTCCCAGTAATCGCCCACTGTAGCCAACTTAGGCTTCTCCTCCGTACCAATGTTTAACTTCTTGGTCTTTAGAGGCTGTAAATGGATGCCTTCAGTGGTCGGTTCGTCGTTGATGTTTCGATCACCCTCCTTTTCTTCAAAATACAGGTGTCTGAGGCTCTCCAGACTGTCATCATCTGGGTCTTCGTCAATCCGTTGGCAAACCAACTCGTGCCTGGCCTCAAGACATAAGGCAACTGTGGCCCCACCAGCCCCGGGGTCACGGAAAAAAAAAACCTCCTTGATCTCCCGTAGTGCCCGAGACTCCTGATCTGTCTCCCCTTCGAACGAGAAGCACCAAACAAACTTGTCCGTGACTTCCTGCCACGAGCGGGTTCCTCGTTTCCGCTCTTCTTCCAAGTACCAGGCTTGGGGGATTGTATCCAAGGAGTGGATAAACCGATGTACCCATAGCTCTTGCGGGTATCCCAGACCTTGCCACTATTCCTCACAGCTCTTCAGGTGGTTCCGCAGATCAGAAATCCCTTCGTACCTGTGCGCGCTTCAAGGGCCTTCGTCTTCTTTAAACCGTGCCTTCAAATCCTGAGTCGCGCAACTCCACTGCGACAGGGTGGTTCGATGATTTTTCCACCACCTGGCCGATGTGGACTATAGGGCGACGTCCAAAAGGGGTATCCTGCTACCTTCTGGTACCTTGTCCTTGACCTTTGCAATAAAATTATTCACCACCTGCATGTTGGACAGGGTGGGGTATTCTCTGCACTCAGCACCAATCCAATTGACTCGGGCAATGGTGGCACATCTCCGCATGCTAGTCTCGTACCCCCCCTGCTGCCAGTCTTCCCAGGTGAGTTCCAAGCCCAACTATGAGCTCTGGACACTACGCCAGCTGACAGAGCCTGTGGTAGTCAGGTTGATATATTCCTCCCTCTTCCCTACAGTCATCTAGTACAAGTGGTCCATCATCTGTGCGTCCTCCCGGTTGTCCACAGTTTTGGTATATCGTGGGCCTTGATACGGGTCAAGGAGCTGTGTGACATGTACCTTCCCATCCTCGAAGATCATCAGCTCCTTTTTGAGGTCAATGATGGCATAATTCTCAAAAGCCTAGTCGATGCCTATCAGGGCGGGGTAAGGATCCTTGTCCCCCATTATGTCAATAACCTCAAAGTCCGCGTAAGTGCTCACCCCCGCGATGTCGACCTCGACACCTTCGAGTCGGCCAATCGACAAAATGCAATACTGGTTCGCCATTCTGAGTTGGATTGGCGAGTAGGTCAGTCGCAGCTGTCCAAGAGCCTCCCACATCTTCCGTGGCAGGATGTTAACGTCGGACCCCAAATCCAACATGGTATCGTTGATTTGAAATCCTGCAACCTGTGTGTTAAGCCGAAACTCTTTTCCTGTTCGTTGCTTGTTCCGCTTGACACGCTGCACATACTGGGGGGTTGTTTACACCGGTTCCCCCAATCCCATATTCCCCTGCAGTGCCCCTTCCAACGTATGCTTTAGCGGTTGCCGCAGTGCAGCATTGTCAACAACCCTGAGGAGTAACTGGAGCCATTCCTCAATCACGTTGCCTATGGCACTCGGCGCACCCGGTTCTGTCAGCACGGGTGCCTCCAGGCCTCCTACGTCCCTCAGCTGAGCAAATGCCTCCACTGCCTCCTGGAAATACTTCTTCTGGGCTTCGGGCCTAATTAACGTGCTAGGGGGGGCTGGCCAAACAACCCGTGCCGGCTCTTTTCCCCGAGCATTCTCCCCTGTTTTCTTACCTCCTCTCATCACAATAGCTACGTTCTGCATATCCTGAGTCGCGGTTCCTCATGGCTCAGAGTTCACCAAATTCGTGCCTCGCTGCTGTTTCCGCTCTTCCCACTTTTTAATAAGTTCTGGGCTGTTGAGGAGGTAAATCCCCTCTGCGGACAGAGGCGATCCCTACTAGCCCAGCAGGGGTCTAGCAACAAACAAACAATGTCATGACGCAGGTTCCTAATTACGAATGAAAAGGCTGGAGATAAGAGCCTACCTGGATTCCAACGCTAGGATCTAAAGAAGAAGCGTCCCCGTTCCTCAAGCTTGGCAGATCACAATCCCTCCACGATCTCCGCGGATGAACACCTGCACATGGAAGAAACGAACAGATACAAGCATAGAAACCAACATACGTAACTAAACGTCAGTCAGAAAGGACATTACTCGCATTAACATGATGGAAAACGGAGTGGAACCATAATCATAATCATCTATTAAATAACCAGCGAAGAAAGATTACAACCAAGTTCCGACGTCGCGGTCTCCTTCGGACGGGTCTCCAGTAGTCCACGTCTCGCAAAGCGTGCCAAGGAAAGGGAAAACCTCTCCAGAGTCTCGTGACAAAGGTCTCCTTACTTGAGTCAGCCTTAAGGGAAAGAGAGGGTGCTTTACATCACAAAGGCTCTTGGGAATATGGAGATTCAGAGCTTAGGCACTTCAAGACTAGCTTGCCATTGATTTGAGCAAGCTTTTATAGATGGGGAAGGAGGAGTTGGGATCCCTATTATTATGGGATTGGCCCTATCAACAAGGAAGGTTCCATGGGAGGTGGCAAAACCACTTCCCTCCATAGAACTCCCACAGCCAACCTCCCAACTCAAGATAGGTGATGGTTTGTGAATTTGTTAGAACTCAACTTCCGCCATCCATATTTAAAAAACAACTCCCAAATTGGGTGGCGCGACTACGGCTCTATGACAGAGCGCCAAGTGGCGCGACCTCTTTGCATTGATTTCCCCATTGGCGCGGGTACTGAACCGCTTGCCCGCGCCAATGCCAAAAGGGATGTTTTTTATGACTTTTGCAAGGAGATGTCTCAAGGGAAAATGAAGCTCATGTTCAGAGGGATGCATTGATGATGATTTCAAGGCATGACAATGTTCACAGGTCACAGAATGGGTCCTCCATTGTGCGGGATGGGGGAATGGTAAGGACGGTGACAAATTACTGTGTAACATGGGCAGTCCTCCATGGCGTGGGCATTTACGCGGCACTGAGAACACCAAGGAAGTCGGGGGAGGGGACATTCCTGAGCCACGTGACCCTCCTGGTCACAGTTGTAACACTTCACCGAACCGTGACCCCCCGTGCGGCCTCTGTGCATACCGCCTCCCCTTCCCCTGGGAGCCTCATTCACCCTATAGGATGGTCGATCCAACCGGTCTGCGAGTGCATCAAGAGCCCTGCACTGCTCCGTGTTGTGAGTCGTGGAAGCAAAAAAATCACAGTACACATTTTTTTGGACACTGGAGTACTTCTGTAGTATCGGGCACATCCGAGGGGGATGCCCCATTGTCTGGAAAATCTCACAGAACTCTATGGTGGAGGGGTTCGGTTGAGGTGGGAACCCCGCGTAAGGCTATTGCGGCTGATATAAACCCTGCGGATTCATCATCGCGCCACCCCCGGTAGGTGGACCCCCCTGGATTTCCGCAACCGAGGGTCCCACACCCGTGCCATGCAACCGAGGACATTTTGTTGCGACGTGGCCGTCAACCAGGCAATGAGTGCACCAAACGTTCGACCTAGCTGGTCTCACTGGCTGCAAATCCTTGAGCTTTTCAGTCAAGCTGGAAATCTGGTGTTGCAATCCTACCAAAGAAGGATCCTGCGGGGTCGCCCCCCCCGATACTCCTGAGGGTAGCCCACCATGGCCTCTATATTCATGGCCTGCTCCAAGGCATCCTGCAGGTTATCAATCTTCTGCTGAGTGAGGGGGGTTCACGTCAAGGGAAGCAAAGCCTTGATGAACCAGTCCCTCTAATGGTTGGGATGGATTGGGTAGCTGAGCTTCCCGATCGCTTCTTTGAATCACCACATCAACTCGCACGTGGTCTCTCCTTCTTTCTGCTTAATCTCCCAGACCTCGGACAGACCCTGCTGGTCCGTCTGGGGCAATTTGAATTCTCAAACAAAATCCCGCTTTACGTCCGTAATTACTGGATTTGGATGGGCCTCGGACCACTTGATAAACCATCGTAGAGCCCTCTCTCTGAGCGTGGTTTGGAACTCTATTAACTTCCCTGCATCTGGCATCTGTCGAGCCCTCCATATGGCTTCGCACAGATACCAATGTTGCTCGACATCATCATTGCCCCGGCCAGAGAACTCTGGATACCGGGTGAAAGACCCTGCCATATGTACTTGCGGGGGGTTGACCAGAATAAAGCCACCAGGTCCTAGTTGCGTGATGTTTCCACTAGGGAATGTAATATTTCTACTGCCACTACTACTAATGTGTGTCACTGTCGACAATAAACTGCTATGCAATTGCCTCAATGCTTGTAACTTAACGAAAATATTACTTAAGGGTTGATAAAGTACCAGGGGAAGGTAGGGATCTTTGCCATGCAGAGTTTTGGAGGCAGGGCTGCCTGCAGAAATGAATGCCATCTGCTCTTGAAACAACTGCTGCATCGCGACATACCACTCACCATCGAAACTCTCATCAGGCTGCATCCCTGCATCGTCTTCGTCAGTCACTGTCTCCCTTTCTCGCTTAGCTGGGCTCCCATGCACCCGCCGCTCTCCCATCGTGGTCCCTTCTTTCTCCCGAGTTTCCGCGTCCATCATTCCTGTCCTCTGAGGCACCTCCTTCTGGTTTTTCCTATTGGTTTCCCTTCGTTTCAAATCCCGCATCACCCGTTGTCGCCATCTATCGGCGATCTGCGCCCGCCGATGTGCACGTCGCTCCCTCTACTTTCGTGCGGCCTCAGCATCCATTCCCCACTCCCCACCTCACATTCTACATAGCATTTTTCCCTTCAGCCCTTCCCCCAACACCGGAGGTTTACGCTTCCATGACCGTCTTTCGAAATTCCATTAGCCCCTCATCCACCATCAGGGCCTGAATCCACAACGGAATCTCCTTAAGCAGCTTCCCTCTCAACCCGGAACAGAAAATAGCTTTAGCCTTCGAAAAGGATTGATATCACTCGACAGAAAATTCCACAATATATCCGTTCAAAGTGGTCTCTACCCAGAAATCCACCGCGCGGGTTACTTCAGTGTCCAACCGATGCAGAGCCACCAGATCTTCGTGCACCCACCTGTGGTTTATCTTTCATGAGCTATCCCTAGGTACCTTCGTCTGTAACCTCCACAGCCAATTACAGAGGTCACTAGGGAAATTTCCCCAGAGGATCTCGTAAGTGTCACTGGCGAATCTGAGAAGAGGACGAGATCCTTAAGCACACTTTCCTTTTTATGCGTCACCTCCGCTTGCTGAGCAATGAACTAATCCAGATCGTTATCCCACCATCTCCGTATTTCGCCTTCGTAGATCCTATATACCATGATCTAGTTCCCTTCATACCATGCGGGTCCCGGCAACGGAACCATTTGTTGGCGAGGAATCAGGTCTCGCGGGCAAGACCCAGGTTCAAGAGTTGTGGCCAACAAAGGAATCTGTTGTAGTCTAGAACCACGCTGGCATTATCACCCTACTCCGGAGAGCAGAGAGTCTCACCCAAGGCGTGCCACAACCACATGCAAAATGGGAACAGATCGATAGCAAGGAATAGATCCGCAACTTATAATTACCATTAAACAGATTGCATAAACATAGATATATCCGCAAGAACATTCAGAGCATACGCAGGTATTAAGAAAATAAAATTTTAAACCATCGTAATCATCATGCATGCATAAGAACTACACAGTGAGACAGTAACCTGCAATTGTATTGATATCTTCATCCACAACCATCATTACATCGCTTCCACAAGGAGAGCTTACAGTTTGATACATATGCACTTCATAACAGAAAAGGTAAAATGAGAGAACCCTAGGAACTACAGAGATATCATGGCCAATCTCCTTCCGTCGCTCTGTGTTCCATCGCCTGTAGCCTTCTTCTTCTTTCGACCGGGTGACTGCTATTTATTCACCCACTTCTGCAACTGTTAGTTCCTCTTTTTGTTCTTCTTCAGCTGCTTCCCGCTTCTCTCTTGTCATCTGTGTGTTCCACTTTTTGTCTTATGTTGTATATCTTCATGCATCTGTTGTCTTCAGCTATCTCTTGCTTCTGCGCCACCTTGATAGCTCCGCGGCTTGCTGTTGTTGCGACTTGGTCGCGATTGCTATGTGTCCTCATGCCGCAACTCAAAAAGGCCATCCTTTATTCAAAATGCAAAATATTCCAAATCAAAAACAAGGGCCCCAACAATTTCTCTTTTAGGAAAAATGAATAATGGAACTACAATTTTTCCTATGGGAAATGAAGAATGAAATGAAAATTTCCTTTACAAAAACAAATGGATCTAATGTAGAAATAAAATAATTTTAATTTTATTTTCCAATGATAAGAAAAACACTTAAATAGACATTGAACAAATTTACTTTTCAAAGGAGGAAGAATCAGGTAATTTCACTGGTCTATAAGAGGTATCAGACAATTGAGAATACAACAAAAAAATGGATGAGAATGATATCAATGAAAAATTTGAATGGAATTTTGTTGGCTAATGGGGAAACACATTCTCTAAGGGGAGACAGTGTGTTGCAATGCACCTGTGAGTGGGAGATAGTGCACTGTGTCTTGACCAATAGTGCGTTGGGCGCAGCAGTGATTGAAAATGCAAGCTACAAAACACACTTCTAATTAAATTCTTTCATTCAAAAGTCTAATAACTAAAAGTAGATGTTGTTGATGAGGATTATTAGAGGCAAAAAAACTAGGAATGATAGGAAAATCCCCAGCAGAGTCGCCAATTTGTTATGCAGAATTATGATCTATGGATAAATCAAATTCCCTAAGTGTGGTGCGAGGCACTTAGAACAACAGATGAAAGACTTTGATATCTCTTTATCTAAAATAAATAGACACACAAAATGATAGAAGAACCTACTTGTGATCCAAGCGCTTCTTCTTCTCCTTCTGTCGCTTTTGTTGTCGCCTTCAATCCAACTCAGATCGTTAGATTGATTCTTGCAAGCATAAACAGAGAACAACAAACATATTGCAATACACAGATGCCTACTTATCTTAAGCACTCAAATCGATTAGATGTGAAACATATATATCATTCAAGAGTCCATTGCGTGAGAAATAGAAACATAAACATATACATATATGGGAAAATGAACAACAATATTTACTAAAGAGTAGAAGGGGGAGGTTGCAACCAATGATCGATTTGATGCCATCAGCTCCAGCTTCATCCCAACCTCATCACATCCAACATCACACTAGCAACATATCTATACTTTCACTCTCTCAAATGAGAATCCAACATAATTTCTTTACCAAAATTCTTCCTTCCCTAGCACTAGGATCTGTGCTCAATTTTTAGGGAAACTAATTGTAGTTTCTCAATGAATGACTTTCTAATAATAGGAAAGACATGTTCCCAAGTTCAGAGGTGTTAGATGGACACTTGGATTCGAATTTTGACAAATATGTACTCTTCTATAAGGCAATGGCCATGTGGACATTCCCGAAACAATGAGGATTCCGCTCCCAGGTGACCAACACACTCTTGAATGTCAGGAAGTGCATTGCAGTGCACCCTTGAATGGAGGATGTTGCATATGCAACACAGTTAGCCCCTTTAGAGGAAGTGTTGGTGAGTTCATAAGTGATATAAAATATACTTCAAACCTTGGAAATCTCACAGTAGAAGCCATGCATGAATTATTCTTCTCTTAGGGCATATAGCAAGTGAAATGTAAGGGGATGATAGACCCTATTTAATTGGTCCTAGGGATATGTCCAGTTTGACTAGGTCATGGGGGATGATGCCCAAATTGACCTATAACAGTAATCCACACATTTATTTTGTAAAATAGTATTATTGGATCATATAAGCACCAAATTTATTACAATATGTCATCATCCTACCATCATTATATTATAATGTTTTGTACAATTACTAGTCATCATAAATTATCATATTCTATTTGTTTCCACCTTTCATACACATTATTGTTTAAAATCCGCAAGATCTCAATTAATTACATTTTTAATTCAAACGTATAACTTTATACCAATTCCCATCATGTGCCACTTGTACAACTACATTTTAATTTGTACATGCATGTATGTACTCCTTTTCTACAACTCACTTTTTCCCATATTGTAGTCATTGCCCAATTTTTAATATACATATATCCATTTTTTACTTTATCTTGGAGAATTCTGTAACACCCTATTCCCACATCTACCTAAGTAACCGACCAACTAGGGTAAACATGTGACGAGAGGCTACCGATACAAGATTCAACCTTCTAAGTGACCTTAAAGAAGTGGAACCAACAGAAACATGATGAACAAACCTTTAAAATCATCAAT
Source organism: Pinus albicaulis (assembly GCA_034641835.2). Taxonomy (NCBI): domain Eukaryota; kingdom Viridiplantae; phylum Streptophyta; class Pinopsida; order Pinales; family Pinaceae; genus Pinus; species Pinus albicaulis. The sequence goes on from CM076580.1 coordinate 862,843,992, forward strand.
GACAGCCCTAGGAGCTAACCCAGACTTTAAGGCCTCTTACCTTTGGGTCCCACTGACCTTTTTGTCTCTTTTATCCATAGCCATAGGCACAACATAGCATGGTATCGGTCAGGAGGCTATAGTTGTAGGCATAGAACTGCATGGCAACGACTAAAGCCCCAATTGCTCAGTTATGTGCCTACAACTCCCAGATTTGAGCCACCTTTTTAGGCTCATACCCCCGGTCACTACCCATAAATTCATGAAAACTTAGGGGATGATAAATAACATTAGAACAATGATACATAAGCAATCACATCAACAAGAAATCATCCATGCCCCTCTTATCCATGATAAAAAAATTGTCAAACATGTGACAAACATTGAATCTACATGTGTAAACAACAATTTTAAGCATAGGGGTCTCATACTTCTCTGACAATCGCTAAGAATCATTGCTCCCTTAAATCATTAATTGCAATACAATCTATTTTTCCATAGATACATTGTGCATTCATTTACGATTAAAAACATGGATAAAATACATCATCACTGATAAAACACATGCTTATAACCAACATAATAACAACATAAATACCATGTATAAAACAAAAATATAATCCACATAATAACCAGTACATTTTCATACCAAATACCGAAGGAATGAGCTCTTCATTACTGAATTTAAAAACTAACCGGAGATGCAACTTCCACGTTCCACCTAACCATAGATTGGTTGAGCCAAGTCTCTCATCAGCCAAGCACCCCCATGCCATATTTCAAGCATGAATGTGGGACTCAAAATGAAAGAACCAACCAGGGCATCCTGAGGCTAAACCACCTCACCCTCATCAATATAAATCGGGCTTTACCATGATCCATCCTGGATCACTAGGCCAACACAATAAACATGTCATAATCAACTTTACGGTGATCTACACCTGATCACTAGACCAACAAAAGCATGTATGTCACCGAATTCTCTCCACCTAAACCATGAGGAATTTTCCTGTATCCTAGTCTCTTAGGCTTTATCGCATCCCATAGTATGAATCAGGGGTCACTAGGCCCTAAATCGAGACATACACTCCAGGATTTACCGTATAACCCAAACATAGAATTCCTACACCTGAATGGAGATAAAACCACCTCTCAAGCTTTTCCGCAATCCAAACCTAGATTACTAGGCCCTAAATCGAGGCAACACATGCACCGTTTCCATAATAATTTAGAGATCCACCTCACTTAGCTTTGAATCCATCCATAAATCCAGCGAAACCAAACATGATAACTTCACAAAATCATGGCTATTCGGAAATGTAAAGGCTAGGTTGAATACACTATCATACTTGGAAAAAACCCATGCCAAGATAGCAAAGAACCACTTGAAATACCATGCATGCCAAATCTAGCAAGGAAATCTTACATGCAAATCAATACCTACAAAGAAACTTGTTGTAGTTTCTTGATTCCTACTCCTCCTTGCTTTCTTCCTCCTTCTTCCCATTTTCTTGCCTTTCTTGCTCCAATGCCAAAGTTCTCCAAGAAACTCTAAGTGTCCAAGAGTAAGAGAGAGAGAGAGATAATATAATGAGAGCCATAAGTGTGAGCCAAAATATTTCAAACTTATCCTCAAAAGCCTTTTTATAGAAGAGACCTCTATTTTCTTCAGTTTCCATTATTTTTCTTCATTTTTCTCCTCACATGCAACCTATGACCTTTCATCTCCCTTTTATCCCAATTTACATTATTTTCAAAAATAAATGTTCCAAAAATACTTTTTTCCTCTTTAATGCCTTAGCCATTTCCTTTGCCAATTTCCTTAGCCATAATAAACCAAAATGAACACCCACTAGGATGTTTTTTCCCAGCATTCAGCTTGGAATATGCGTCCCATCAACCATGGTTATTATTTTTACTTGTATTACGTGTAATGTTCACTAGGGATGTTACATAATCCTCCCCCTTGGGGGACACCATCCTCAGTGTTCAAACACACATATACTTCAGCAAAACCATTGAAAAGCAAACATACTTACCATGGAGCTTTATAACTTAACTCGTTGCAGTATTTACAATGAATAACTTTCTCAAAAGAAAAAATCATCATGACAATCATATTGTGTATTGGAGCTTTATAACATAGATCATTACAATATTTACAATAATATACACATATACACATACACTCATTTTCCCAACCAGAAAATAAAAGGATATGATGCCCTTATCAGAAACAAGGGAATCCAGAGGCTCACACCTCCATCCTCAAAGTAGTATCAGGATTCACTTCCTTCCTAGGAAGTCCAGAATCCATTGTCAGAGCCAAAGCTGCATCCAATGTCCAGTGCTAATTTCCTGCGCTATTGTACCCTTAGTGAACAATTACCGGCTCATTGTTCCAGGGAACACTCCCATTGTGCATATGAATCCATATGTAAATTCTAATGACCAAAATAAATCCATCCCTGACCTTCCCTTCTATGCTACACAGTCCCTCAGGAAATATGGTCATCCCCTTCCATGTAGTCACTCACCTTCCAAGTTCTCCGACATCCCCTATCTAGGCAATCCATCCCTTTGCAAGTCTTCCTCGCATCAGAAGATACGAAAACCAATTCATATACCTACCTCAAAACCATCATATCGGTCATAGCATTCTCATGGAAATCAATGGAAACTATTGGGTACTAGTGTCCCACAATGGCCCTGCTCTTGAAGTTCTTTACCAACATACTGCTACATATTTCAATTCCTTTTTTTATTGCAGCTAATGCTTGCAATCAGTTTTAACCACCCGATCCAGGCATTACATGCATTCTTGTACCAAGCACATAAATGCCATTAGATTCAAATTACTTGAAATAACTTCAAAGCATACCTCATTGGTAGCTCTTCAATAAGGTACACTTGCAATTCTATTCATTTCTTGTCACAACAAGTCATCTAGTTATTTGATCAAATCATCATGCATAAATATATCACATTCGGTTAGCTAAAAACACAACCATCATAGGTAAAAATAATGAATCACATGAAATCATCAAAAACCGTAATCATAAATTACATGTAACCATCATAAGTCATAATCACATATCACGTTCATAATAAAACTGAAATAAAATATCGATACTTATCCTTCATCGGCCCTTACTTCTACCTTTCTTCTTTTTGTACACACACCGGATCGGTTTCCACACACAGAAAGCACCTAATGCCTTTGCTTCTCTTCAATCACGTACACATACACACAGTATACATCACAACACATACAACCACATATGACATACAATACATGCACCCACACCGACATATGACACATAAACCTACACCTAATGTACGATAAAACACAATACATATGCCTACACCAACATACAACACATACACCTACACTCGGTGTACACTACAACCCAATACATACACCTACACCAACATACAACACATACACCTATAACTGGAGTATAATACAACAAAATACATACACATATACAGAGTACAATACAACAAATACACATGTCACAATACAGTGACTACACCATGCACATACATATTACCACATTCTCAAAACACAACATGAACTACATGCACACAATACCACATGTATACTAGTACCATATGCACAACATGTACACAATACCACTATTGTCCAGGTAAATCCTCTCTGCGGACAGAGACGATCCCTCTAGCCCTAGGGTGGGTCTAGCAACTATGGGAACATACTAACATCTACTTTCCTAGATTGTAAATGAAATTCAAGGCAAGGAAGATGACCTACCTTGTCCTGATGCTATGTTGTCAGCTTCCGTCGAAGCTTCTTGATCTGTCGCTCTCCTCAAGCTCGACACACGTTGTTACCAACGTTCGATTACCTGTACTGATAGTAAATACAACAAGACAACCGTAAAACCACGACAAACATAAAAAAAATTACAACCTATCTAACTGATCAAGGAATGCTATAAATCTCATTATAAATGTAAACAAGAGTGGAAGATAAACATCAGATGCATTTTATTATGATAAATACAAGGGGAGTTTACAACCAAGCTTTAATGTTGAGGCTCTCCTTTGGTAGGTCTGTATCCAAGCACGTTTGCGACACCCTCATGAACAAAGGTCCAAGATCTGACTATGTTCTCAACACACACAAACAATCACACTCTGCACTATTCTCCCGAAGCTATGACTGCTTCTTATCTATGCTAACTTTTTCAACTATCTATTCAACTAAAAACTAAAGCTATAGAACTGAAGGAGGTATCCTTATATAACAATGGAGGAAAAGGTTATGGGCCCTCAAATGATGGGGAAAAGAGCTTATCCTTTGGAGTAGTTTCTATTCCTTGGGAACAAGAAGCCTAAAGGGGAATTCCTCGGCCATATCCTGATAACAAATTCCAGCTCGCCGCCTCAAGAAGCTTCTGGTCGCGGAAGCTTCCTTTCTATTTTAAAAAACTTTCCAAAATAGGATCAGTGTGGGTCCAACATTAAGACAGAGTGCCAATCGGCGTGGGCCTTAGTGTAAATATTTACTATCGGTGCGGGTCAAACATTGAGAAACATCGCCAACCTTGAAAATCTATCTTTTACAAGGAATCTTCAGAAAATTTGTAAAGGGAGATGATTTGGAAGACAAAATGTGGTTCAGGGGTATGTATTCCATGCTTGGAAAGTTCACAAGGGTCACTATATGGGTCCTCCAGGATCAAGGAATGGAGAGTACAAGGATAGTGACAAATTATTGTGTAACAGATGCCCCCTAAATTATGAAGTCCGAACATGAGTGAGCGGTTAAATGCTTTCCAAGTACATGCAAGGAACCAAACGCTATTATTGGGATACTTGCAAATCAAGCATAGATACATATACATAATTGAAATCTCTGATGAAAAATACATGAATCCATGGTATAGGCGCAACTATCCATTAAGAAAAGGATCATGTGAGTGGATCCTCAACATGGATGTATCCATCCGAATAAAGGGATCATATGAAATAGATCCACGGTATGGGTGCAGCCATCCATATAGAGAGGATCAAAACAAGAGAACCCACGGTATGGTCGCAGCCATCTGTCTAAAGAATCATGTATATAATCATGAATGACTCATCACTCCTCGCAACCTGGACTTTTGTGATTGGAGCCCAAGGTTTTGTGCTTCAAACACCACCTGATAAAAGTAAAAATTTCAACATTTGAATAGACGTGTTGAAGTCGAACATGCTAGAAAATCACTTGATTATCAGTTAATGATGTGAACCGTTAACAAGTGCAAGAGAAACCACCCATAATGTCAATGGCTCTCAAGGTACCACTAGTACAATCCACGGAATGTTAATAGTGAGCTGAAGTCGAACTCCTGTGAAATCACCCGATTGAAGGCTAATGATGTGAACCTGTCATCGAATGCGAAGAACTTGCCGTTAGGGCATGCAAGCTCTAAGGTACCAGAAAGGAGTCTCTAGATCAACTTCCTGGATAATGAGCCGAAGTCGACAGGAACTGATTTGTCGAAGTAGGGTCATATTGAATCCCACATCATCGACACGAAACAGAGAAGGTAATGTGAGTGTGAATCAAGACTGAAATAGAGGATTACGGAATGTATAAACTGCAGAAGGATTTTCTCTTGAACATATCAGTGAAACGACTCTAGAATTTGGCAGCATTTGACTCAAATAGGATCAGAGGTCATGTTTACAATATTTGTAATTGTATGAGAGACAAACAGATTTCCCAAACCCATGGAGGCAAAGTGACAGAGTGAAGATATCCCAACCCGACACAAACTGTAGACAAGTGTCATGTTCAAGAGTGACATACTGCCAACACAACTGACGAATAACTTCCATTTTCCCCAACCATTTCTGGCGAGTACCTCTTTATTTTTACACAAGCTTGAAGAGGATAGCATATGCTTGTCATATAAGTTTTTCCTTCGGACAAATCTAACCTAGTACATTTTACGAGACCTAGGAAGGAGGAACTCGATTAACGTCATGGTGATGAGGTCCGATGTCATCAAATTTTAACGAGTCTGAAAAAGGGAGAACTCGACATATTTTCATGTTTAAAGAGTTTGAAAAGAAGGCAGAAAAGAAAACTCCAGCAGTCCATTTTTGTAGGTAGTCTCACAGATCCAAAAAGGTAGAAAATTGTGTCTAAGAGAACCTCTTAGTTGTGATAGGCTAAGGTTTTCCTTTTTTGTAAATAATCCATCCCAGCCCGAAAAAGGGGTAAACATATACTGGGTATATATCGTTTCGCAGCCATTTAACAAGTTCAAAATTACAAGAGTCTCGGAAATCTTTTCAATTTTTAAGAGTCAAAAAAGAGCTGAAATTTGACTCCTCCTGGAGGAACGAGTGGTATAAAGGGTAGCAACTGGTTCCGGTAATGGTGGAACTACTCAGAACAAGTAAAGGTTAAGAGGATGGCTAACAAGGCCACTCATTGCAGTGGTTCCTCAGGAATGGTTGAAACAACCAAGTGAAGGCATATGATCGGCCAAGCAGATAGTGACGATGGAGTGAGAAAACCAAGGCTCATCTGGCAAAAACAGGTTGATAAAATGGCAATCATAAGAGGTAAAATGGGAATGGTTTCATGTTTACACAAGCTTGAAATCAAGTAACTCTGCTTGAAATTGGTTTCATTTTTACACAAGCTTGAAACAAAGTTAAAATATGCTTGAAACCAGTTTCATTTTTATACAAGCTTGAAATGGAAACAAACTATGCTTGAAAAAGTAAGCATGCCCCCAACATGGTGACTCAATTCCAGGTACATTGATCCAGGTGGATATTGGTGGCCACCCGCCTATTCCACTTGGGCCCCCACCATTGTCTCTTTCAGCTTTTTCGAGTTTTGGCATAACTTACTATTTTTAGCAGTTTTTCGGGTCCTGAACTTCCGGAGCCGTTTTGAGGCCCTAAACGACGTTTTTTGGGTATTAAATTTGTCGCGATTTTGATCATCAAAATCGTCACAAAAGTTGTAGTCCTTGGATAGAGCTTTCTAATGATGTATCATGTGCGTCAAATGGAGATAGTATGCCAAAGTTACGTCCCTGGGAAGTTGAAACACCAATTTACCCAAACGGGGCCCATAGTTTTGGCGCTTCATCTCCTAGGTTAGGTTTTTGGGATGTTGAGGGTTCTCCATTGTTTCTCAATAATAAATAGGCCCTCGAGCCTCATTGTAACACAGTTCAGAGGCCTGTAGCTGCCACATCTCTTCTCAGAGATAGCTACCAGTGCCCTAGCTAGTTTTATTTCCATTCTGTCTGTAAGCAAATTTCAGTTCTTTGATATTAATGAAATGAAGTGTTATTTCCGCTGCATCTCTGTATTTATGGTTATGTGTTTATTATGTTGCGTTCCTGCATAAATCCGGATCAGTGGTATCAGAGCGGTCTGCTTTTTCTCGATCCTTCTTTGCATGTCCCCAACTAGGTCGGGGTATAAGGAGCTAGGGCTTGATCTGGTGGAACCTTTGCAAGATCAGCCTCGCAAACCTCGACGGACACCCATGGGGGACGAAAAGAAAGATGAGGGAGCAGGAGATCCTATCAAAATATTGCTCGAGGAGGCCCTCGAAAGACAAAGGAACGTGATGATGGATAACTTTGCTCAGATCCTTCAACGGCTACCCACCGGCGGCGCATCTGCATCCAGCAGCCACTCTGGAGGCGCGACTCCTTTTAAGGTACAAGTAAATTTTGACATTCCATATTTGAGGGTCAAATAGATGCAGATGCTGTAGATAAATGGTTGAATCTGTTAGAAGGATATTTCTCGGTTCATGACTTTTCAGACCGGGAGAAGATTATTTTTGCACTCCTCAAAGCTACCCCCATGTTAAGGACTGGTGGGAAACCTACTGTGAGAACAAGGACCAGACAGAACCCTCTCTGTTCTCGGCCGTACCAACTTGGAATTCTTTCCGAGACGCCGTCAAGGAACAGTACTATCCCGTGGGGAGCTATGAGGACAAGTACACACAATGGACCACGCTACGACAACAAAGGGATCAAGATGTGCACGAGCTGACGAATCTGTTCCATACCCTGCGCACAAAGTTGGGTATCAAAGATTCAGAGAAACATTTGGTGCTAAAGTATCGCAGTTGTCTGCACAGATACATTCAGGAGGAAATGGAGTTTCTCGACATCTCCTCGCTTGGTACGGCATACCGGTATGCTGCCAAGATTGAGCAGAAATTCAAACAGAAGAAGCGAGACTTTGGATCTGCGAATCAAAAGCAAGGAAAAGGTGCTTCCAAACCGCAGAACAAAGGACAGAGCATGGCGGCTAAAGATAACCCGTCAAAGCCACAAGACAAGAACAACACCGTAAAGCCAAAGAAGGACACGGGAAAGTGGTGTGAGTTCAATAAGAGCTCCACTCACAACACAAGTGAGTGTCGGGCCAAGCAGTCGCTAGTGGCCGAGATGAGGGCTTCTGAGTCAGATGCATGCTCCGACTCCGAATCAGAACCTGAAAAGGGGAATGAAAAAGGGAAACAGATTATTGATGCGGAGCCCAACGCCACTGTTTCCACTACAAAGGTCTAGAAGGAGGAACCGGAAGATCCAGAGGAGGAGGAACGTCTCTTCCACTCCCAGATGTGGGTAAAGGGATCCCCTGTACAGTTCATTGTCGACAATGGGAGCCAAAAGAACCTCATTTCAGTAGACGCCGTGAAGCGGCTGGGCTTGCCGACCATAGCTCACCCACATCCATACACCATCGGGTGGTGTTGAGGAGGTAAATCCCCTCTGCAGACAGAGGCGATCCCTACTAGCCCAGCAGGGGTCTAGCAACAATCAAACAATGTTATGACGCAAGTTCCTAGTTACGAATGAAAAGACTAGGGATAGAAGCCTACCTGGATTCCAACGCTATGATCTGAAGAAGAAGCGTCCCCGTTCCTCAGCCTTGGCAGATCACAATCCCTCCACGATCCCCGCGGATGAACACCTGCACATGGAAGAAACGAACAGATACAAGCATAAAATCTGGCACATGTAACTAAACATCAGTCAGAAAGGATGTTACTCGCATTAACATGATGGAAAACGGAGTGGAACCATAATCATAATCATCTATTAAATAATAAACGAAGAGAGATTACAACCAAGTTCTGACGTCGCGGTCTCCTTCGGATGGGTCTCCAGTCGTCCACGTCTCGCAAAGCTCGCCAAGGAAAGGGAAAACCTCTCCGGAGTCTCTCAACGATGGTCTCCTTACTTGAGTCGTCCTTAAGGGAAAAAGAGGGTTCTTTACAGCACAAAGGCTCTTGGGAATATGGAGATTCAAAGCTTAGGCACTTCAAGACTATCAGCCTTTCCGCCCTTTCATCAATGGATGAAGGCTATATTTATAGAGGAGAGGAGGAGGTTGGGATCCCTACAATAGTGGAAGGGAGGCCTTATCCCTTGGGAGGTTCCCCATAAGGTGGAAACAAGAGGCCAAAGGAGGAAGGCCGTGGTTATTCAGGCGAAACCACTCCTGATGCCTCATCCACGAAGTTGTTGTAATCAAAACTTCGCCTCTTTTTTAAAAAACTTTCCAAAAGCAGATTGGCACGGGTGCTTAACTGGGACAGAGCGCCAATTGGCGTGGGATCAGTGTTAATTTTCCCCCATTGGCACGAGTACATAACAGGCTACCAGCGCCAAGGCAAAAACAGGTGTTTTTAGGGGTCTGCTCAGGAAATAATCAACAGAAGGAATGTTGTCCTCATGGAAAGGGATGCAATGATGGTATTTGCAAGGCATGACACTGCTTATTGGTCACAGAAATGACCCTCCAATGGGCGAGATGGGGATTGTAGGGACGGTGACAAATTACTGTGTAACAGATGCCCCCTAAAGCATGAGGCCCGAGAGAGAGAGAGAGGGGTGAAATGCTTTACGAGAACATGTTCAACTGAAGGCCCGCCGTTGGAAAACCTGCACAGAAAGATACAACTGATATCTCAAGTACATGATGTATATGCGGTATGGGCGCAGCCATCCGAAATAGAGTATGCTATAATCCGGATCCAGGGTATGGACGCAGCCATCCAACTAGGATCAAACCAATAGACTTAGGTATGGTCGCAACCATCCAATCAATGAGTCATGTACATAATGATAATAATCCACAATCGCAGCCTGGATTACAACAGACACAATCCAGGGTCTTGCGCTCCATCTCGACCCAAACACAGTACAAGTTCAAGCATGTGAATATGTGAGCTGAAGTCGAACATGTAAGAACATTGTTTGATTACCAACCAATGATGAAAGCTGTTAACAGACGCGAGAGGTACCACCAATAATGACAATGGCCCTCAAGGTACTACAGGTACAGTCTACGGTATGTGAATCAATGAGCTGACATCGAACACCCGTAGAATCACTCGATCGGAGGCCAATGATAAAAACCTCGCGTCGAATGCGAAGAACCTGCCATTGAGGCATGCAGGCTCCAAGGTACCATAAGGAATCTCTAGACCAACTTCTTGGATAATGAACTGAAGTCGATAGGAAGTGACCTTGATCAAAGATGGGCCATAATGTTTCCCACATCATCGACACGAGACAGAGGAACATGATGTTTTGTTGTGAATCAGAATCGTATGAGAATCAGAGGAAGGTTGATATTCGCAGAGGCCAACTTCTCCTGAACATATAAACAACACGACAGTGGACTTGGCAGTATTTGACATCAACGGATCAGAGGTCATGGTGACAAGGCAATGAGCAAATGAGAGGTCAAAAGGGATTATCCAAACCCATGAAGGCAAAGTGAAGAAACGAGATGAGATGTCCCCAACCCGACACGAATGCAGACAAGTGCCATGTTCAAGAGCGACATACTGCCGACGACAACGATGATGGTTCCATTTTTTCCCCCACCATTTCTGGCGAGTACCCCAATTATTTTTGATAACAAGCTTGAAGGGGATAGCATATGCTTGTAATATAAGTCCGCCCTTCAGGCGAATCCATCCTAGTGCATTTAACGAGTCCTAGGAAGGAGGAACTCGGAGAACGTCATTTCGACTAGATCCGATGTCATCAGGGTTTAACGAGTCTGACAAGGGAAGAACTCGACGTCTTTTCATGTTTAGAGAGTTTGAAAAGACAGCAGAAAAGAAAACTCCACAGGTCCCTTTTCGTAAATAGTTCCCCGGATTCGAAAAGGTAGAAAACAATATCCAGGAAAACCTCCTAGTCGCGATAGGCTAGGGTATTCCTTTTTCGTAATCAATCCATCCCAGCCCGAAAAAGGGTTAAACTTATACTGGGTGGATGTCGATTCGTGTCCATTTTAACGAGATCGAAACAACAAGGGCCTCGGCAATCTTTTCATATTTAGAGAGTCAGAAAAGAGCTGAAAGATGACTCCAGAGTGACTTTTTCGTGTATTTACCGAGTCCGAAAAAGTATAAAATACAACTCGTTTCCATCGTTTAAGTCGCAAAAACCTGCTGCTTGGTGGAAAGCAACAGTGGTCCTTTTGGAGCAGAAACTTCTGACGGTGATTGCGACAAATCCAGTCGACCATTCAGCTTCTAGTCTGTCAAAGGTAAGAGGCGTTCTTTTGCTCTTCATTTTCATTCATTTTTTAATAGCTTTCCCTTAAAAATCAGTTCTGTGTGGTCATTTTTAGAATTTTAGGGCTGCGCCCATTGGCGCGGGTATCGGGCACGGACCCGCGCCAATGAGCTCTTTTTTACAAAGGGCTCACGCCACCCAGCGCGACTGTTCGCAAAACAGCCGCGCCAACGGCCGAACCTTAAATTTCGCCCAAAATTTCGACATTTAGACCAAATTGCATGGAATTTGAAGCTCATCAAAGATCTAACTAAGGGTTTTTGACCATGTGAATGCAGATAATCACTCAAAATGGCAATCGAATGGAAGGAACGAGAGCACGGAGAAGAGGATGAACAGGCCATGCAAAGCCAAGCTTGCATGAATGCACTTAGAAACTATGGATTGAAAAAGTTCTTCCTCACACCATGTTTACGAGCTCAGCCCGAGCTCCTCCAGTATTTAATCAGTATCTGGGACGAACATGAACAGGTGTTCAGGTTACGAGACCAGGTGTTAGAACTGGAGGTCACCGACGTTTATTTCATCACCGGATTGTCCCGCAGAGGTCCAATCCCTGTATTGACTAGAAGCAGACCATCTGGGGAAAAGATGGAAGAAGCAATGGCACGGGTGTGCCGAGGGGCACAAACAGGATCAGGAAGCAAGAAGGTGGATATCCACACTATCCCTGATCTAGCACTGAGAGTATTTCTCCATACCATTACGCGGGCTGCTGGGTCGCAGGCTCCGCACGAGGCCATGAAGACCCAACTCCTGCTGGCCTCAGAATGCATGGGTCCCTTACTGTTCAACTGGGCAGAAGCAGTAACTATCAACATGAAAAGGCAGCTCACAAAGTGCAAACAGGGGAAACTGAAACAGTTCGGTTATGGTTCCATCTTGGTATCGTTCATTCTAGAACGCTTACCAATCTTCCAGGGCCAAGGGGCCGCAGTGGCAGATCCGATACCACGAGAGCCAAGAATGGCTCGCTGGGCAGCATTGATGCCCAGATCTGGAGGTGGCCAACAGATGTCCTGGAGGCCAGAGTTTTTTAGGTGGTTACGGCGCCAGCTGATTGTCGTGGAAGACTGGCCCTATGCAGGAACTGACTATACCGGGGACCCAGACCTCCCACTACCAAAAGGAGATGACTGGGACAAGGAGTTGGGTAAGACCTCATATTTTGATTTTATGTTTATGTGTTTTTTTTGTTAATACACATTCGTCTTAACACAATCATATATGCATGCAGATGTGGGACCTGAGAGACCAGCCGGGATGTCGCCAATCTCCCGGCGGACACAACTCGCCCCTGAGATTCAGGGAGAAGGCACTGGAGGAGATGAACTGATCCAGAACCTCGAGGGGATTTCCCATGGGATTCCAGATTATGCCCGACTAGCAGACGTACCGATGGCATACCAACGCCACACGGTGGGAGTTCCAAGTCGGATCCACCGAATCCTGAGGCACCTAGTGCGTGCAGTCACGTGCTATCATGAGCACCATGCGGATTATTCCTTAGGATTTATACCACACCTATTTTTTGAGAGACATAGCGTCTCCGGATGTACTAAGACGATTATGTATATTTTTTGAGTTTGTGATGCACACTGTGCAAACATTTCGACACACACATATATATATATACATATGACTATTTTGGATGGATCTTTTACATGTGATGACGTTTTCTATATGTCATGCAAATGTCTAATACAAATGTAATCTAATGTATCAGTTACATAACAAACGACCCAATGCGAAATGTATTCACACAATGTATCTACTCACACATTTCATTTTTATGCAAGCTTAAAAGCACACATGAACACACACACATATGCAAACTATGCTTGAAAAGAGGAGGACGGGCATGCCCCCCAGCATGGTGTCTCAATTCGAGGTGCATGCCCCCCAAGCTTCAGTCCATTGAAAATGGACTGAAGGTTCAAAACAAAAAGTCGAATTGAACATGATCATGTTTCATTATTTTAACGAGGTTGACACACTTAAAAGAACTGTCCTCAAACAACTTGCTTCATTGTTTTTAGGAGCTCGACACAAGTGAAGGAATTCTGCTCCGAGAACCTTATTTCATTTTTTTAAGGAGCTTGACACAGGAAAACGAACTATGCTCCGACAGACTACTCATTATGACGAACAAGAAGTCATGATTCCCAAGAGTTCCGCACCAGGTGGGAGGACAACATCTTGGAAATCAGGACCCAATGCCCCCAGCACACTATGCACAACAGCATCGTCACTGAGTACAGGCACGGGGTAGGTTGCCACATAGTTGACCTGCGGTAGGGCAGATACAACGGGTGGATAGAAACCAGGAGGGGGTGATGGCGGACCAGCTGCCACGTTAGGACCAAAGAACGAAAGCTGATCAATGGTCACAATCCTTCCTTCATGCGGAAAACAAACCACACGAAAGAGGGAGGAGACGAGCGCTCCCATGACATAGGTGTAATTGCGCCCCAAGAGCAGATTGAAATCCAAGGGGCCTGGAACGACCATCACGTCCATATGGATGGTTTTTTCTCCCAAAGTAATCTGTAACCTTGGAAGGATCCCCAACGGTTGACTCGTCCTTCTGTTAAAAGTGAGCAGATTCTGCATAACAGGCCCAAGCGGCGGCGAACCAAAAGCTTGCCAGGTAGTTGAGGATAGAATACTAATAGAGGCGCCTTCATCTATAATGGTGCTGGGTACGACCAGACCAAGAGCCTGTGCTGTGATCTCGAAAGGCACGTAAGACGGAAGGTGGAATCCTGCAAATCGACTCCAATCAAAGGAAGCGATCAAACTACTCGGAGGGGCTACCATCAAAATGCGAAGGTCTTCCCCTGATGTTACGGAAGAAGAAGCAACCTCCATAACCTCCATGTCAAAGGCGGGAGGGATATCCTCCAGGGCCTCTATCATGGGAGGCGGAGGAGCAGCTTCTTGAAGTACAGGGACGGGAGAATTTTTCTCCAAGTCTGAAGAATCTGAAGAAATCAGAAGGACATGGGGGGTGTGAGATCCACTCTCGACAGAAAAGACCTGGTGCACCACGGACGGGGCCAGTTCGATCGATCCGACGACCAATGGTTGGTCAGGGACGGATTCGTGAATTTGAATTTCTGGGGGACTGGGATCGACCAAGGATGACTCTTGACCAATCGTAGGATCAGTTGGCGGAGGACTCAAAGAAAGCCGATTATAACCAGGTGGAAGGCGTGGTGTAGAATCGGCTGGGTTGTCGAAGACTTGCTTGGCTTCATCCATATAAGGACAAAGGTGAATAGCATGGTGCCCTTCACACAACTTATAGGGATTGGTGATCTTACCCTACTTCTTAGAATTCTTATCAATAGCAGCTGAAGACGTGCCCCCAACTTGACTCCTGGAAGTCAAAGGCAACGGCGGAGGGCCATCGGACCATGCTTCGAGCACCTTGGGGATGCCAGGGCAGTCTCGAAGAAGATGGTCTCCCGTGCACAACAGACAAGGGAACTTGACTTTCCGTGGAGGGTTGGAAGGTTTATCAAGAGGAGATATTTCAAGAACAGTAGCTGCACTTTTAGCCTCTCGCTTATCGAACTTCTTCTTCTTTGTCTTCTTCTTCTTCTTCTTAGCCACCTGGTTACTTGAATCCAGACTTTCACCAGGCGAAGTAGAAGAGGAGGATGCAGAAACAGGCGAAGAAGGGGAGAGGTCCACCTTGGAATCAACATGATGTTGTTCAGGTGGAGAAACTGATTGAACAGTATTGGAGACATTCGGGACAACAGAGGTTGAGAACAACCAAACAGGCAACCCAACAGTTAACCCAGGAAGGGACAACATCGCCATGTAAGGAGCACCAACATTTCCAAAAGGAGGAAAATGACCAGGATTCCCTTCTGAGGGGATTCCTTGGTTGGTTAACTCTGAAAAAGTTGCCATCAAAACTCAAAACCACACACGGGCTGAAAAAAGAGTCAAGAGCACACGATCAAATGGTCAACAAGCAATATCTAAGCGGGCGTGTAATCGTGGGTGATTAATTTTTTACCACATTGAAAAGTAAGAAACTCTATCGTTTCATATTTTAAGAGTCAAGAAACAATAGAAAGATGACTCTATCTCTTTCAGGTTTGATACAAGCGTGAAAGGACAAGCGCTCGACGATCTTTTCAAGTTTAGGGAGTCAGAAAAGACCAAATTACTGCTCAGGAAATACTAGGCACAGAGGGTGTACCAAATATCCGTGAACTGCAATATACACCTTGGTTTCAATAATGAAACAGAAATCGACCAAGGACTTTTCATACGTGTAGGTAGTCTCCCCGAATGCTGTGTTTGGTGTATCACGGGTATGGGGTGGTAGACTCGGCTTCCTGTGGATAAAGGATTGAAAACCTAGAGGGGTCTCCCTTTATATACGCGACGGTACGGGAGCACAAGTCCGTACTAGCGCTGTCTAAAGCCAACAGGCGAACGACAGCTGCTAGGTTTAACGACACCGGAACACGTCTCTAGCCTAGACCGTCTAAATATGTTTCGTTAAGTTCCAATGCTGCCTTAGGTTAATTGAATAAATTTTACAGTTGATCTTCAATTAAGTTTCAATTTTCAGGCCCTATCGTATGTAGTGTCTTAAAAGACTCCTAAATGCAAAGCTATACGCCACAGTCCAACATTTCGTTCGATGAAAACTAGTTAGAGAAGAGTTGAGAGCTTTTACACAAACGAAATGAACGGAAGACAAACAATGAGATCTCTAATGCAACTAATGAAATTTAAAACTTTTCATTCAAAACACTAATCACTAGCGATATGGAAAAGATCACAATTTGCACTAATTAACAAAAGCAAAAGAGATTTTTTTTTTTGATTTTCAATGTCTGATAGCTAATATGCACTAAACAAACTTGAAAACAAATGGAACAACTTGAGAAACGATATTCAAGAGAGCGAAACAAACAAATTTCACTTGACAACACAAGCAATCAGATCCCCAAATCGACCAAAGTCTCTCAAAACAAAGAAAAGACTCGAAAGCTTCCAATGGACCGTGTGATCTAGGTCCAAGGCAAGACCAAACGAATTTCGAATGAAGGAATGAACAATCACCCAAAAATCGCAACAAAACAATGGACAACTACTTAGAGGATGCGGAGAATCAATCAGATAGTTGACAGGATGATCAAAACACCAAAACTCCCAAGGAAGGCTCGATACACTAAGCCACTAGATGCCCTAGGGCTTAAAACGTGAAATCGGTAGATAAAAGCAAACAAACAAAGGACAGAGGTGAATTCCCAGTCAAACAGGACTCCAACACACTCAGGCAGTCGGAAAATCAAGAAGAAAAACACTGACCAAATCCAGAGAGCTCAAAAATGAGGAAACTCAAAAACCTTACAGGGGTGGCGCGACTGTAAGGGTGAAACTGGCGCCAGAAAGCAATTGGCGCGGGCTAGACAAAGGCAACGTGCGCCAATTGGCGCGACTGTCGGGTTAAAAACCGCGCCAGTCGAGTTTCTCAGCCAAAAATTAAAAACAAGCTACTCCAGAAGCAGACCAATGCAAGCTAAGCAAACCAAGAAGCAAAAACAATGAAAGAACCCAACCCAGAAGGTTCATCAAGCAAGGGAAAACATAAAACAATCAAAGCGAGACAACACAAACGAGACAATGAAATCCGGACGATCCCCAGTGGAGTCGCCAAATTGTTGAGGAGGTAAATCCCCTCTGCGGACAGAGGCGATCCCTACTAGCCCAGCAGGGGTCTAGCAACAATCAAACAATGTTACAACGCAAGTTCCTAGTTACGAATGAAAAGACTAGGGATAAAAGCCTACCTGGATTCCAATGCTATGATCTGAAGAAGAAGCGTCCCCGTTCCTCAGCCTCGGCAGATCACAATCCTTCCACGATCTCCGTGGATGAACACCTGCACATGGAAGAAACGAACAGATACAAGCATAAAATCCGGCACACGTAACTAAACATCAGTCAGAAAGGATGTTACTCGCATTAACATGATGGAAAACGGAGTGGAACCATAATCATAATCATCTATTAAATAATAAATGAAGAGAGATTACAACCAAGTTCTGACGTCGCGGTCTCCTTCGGATGGGTCTCCAGTCGTCCACATCTCGCAAAGCTCGCCAAGGAAAGGGAAAACCTCTCTGGAGTCTCTCGACAATGGTCTCCTTACTTGAGTCGGCCTTAAGGGAAAGAGAGGATTCTTTACAGCACAAAGGCTCTTGGGAATATGGAGATTCAAAGCTTAGGCACTTCAAGACTATCAGCCTTTCAGCCCTTTCATCAATGGATGAAGGCTATATTTATAGAGGAGAGGAGGTTGGGATCCCTACAATAGTGGAAGGGAGGCCTTATCCTTTGGGAGGTTCCCCATATGGTGGAAACAAGAGGCCAAAGGAGGAAGGTCATGGTTATTCAGGTGAAACCACTCCTGATGACTCATCCACGAAGTTGTTGTAATCGAAACTTCTCCTCTTTTTTAAAAAACTTTCCATAAACAGAGTGGCGCGGGTGCAACACTAGAACAGAGCACCAATTGGCGCGGGCTTAGTGTTAATTTTCCCCCATTGGCGCGAGTACATAACGGGCTACCAGCGCCAATGCAAAAACAGGTGTTTTTAGGGGTCTGCTCAAGAAATGATCAACAAAAGGAATGTTGTCCTCATGGAAAGGGATGCAATGATGGTATTTGCAAGGCATGACACTGCTTATTGGTCACAGAAACGACCCTCCAATGGGCGATATGGGATTTCAGGGACGGTGACAAATTACTGTGTAACAGGTGGCTTCACCAAGGGAGAGATCTCTGCGTCAGCCAGCAGTGCCGCCTTCCCTATAGCATCAAGCCCTTCACGGATGAGGTATTATGTGATGTTGCTCCTATTGATGTTTCTGATGTATTATTTGTACAACCATACTTGTGGAAGCGTCATGCTGTGTATGAGTCTCGACCTCGTGTTGTTATTATTACTTTGGGAAATAAGTTGTTCAGGATACCAGAGGTACCACTTCCTATGACTATCTCTTTGGTTACTGCAAAAAAATGTAGTAAGCTCATTTCCCAAACCAGGAAATTCATTTTCCTGATGATCCGCCCCCAGGGCAAGAAGAAGACTATGGCCACGACCTCCAGACAGGGCCCCTCTGCACGACAACAACAAATGGATAAGGTCGTGGAGGAGTACGGTGACATCTTCACCTCACCCACAGGGGTTCCTCTGCACTGCCAGGTCAAGCACCCGATTGATCTGACCCCAGGTGCGCCGCTACCCAATGGACCGATCTATCGACGCTCTGTTCTGGAAAATGATGAAATCAAAAGGCAGATTCAGGAGCTGTTGCAGAAAGGTCACATCAGACCAAGTTCATCGCCCTGTGGGAGCCCGATCGTGTTGGTACATAAGAAGGATGGGACGTGGAGACTCTGTATTGACTATCGGGCGCTGAACAAGATCACTGTCCGGAATAGGTACCCAATCCCACGGATTGATGACCTTCTGGACCAACTCCAAGGTGCAAAATATTTCAGTAAGATCGACCTGAAGTCTGGGTATCACCAGGTACCAATTTAACCCTCTGATGTGTGGAAGACTGCCTTCAAAGCTAAGGAAGGCCTTTTTGAATGGCTGGTCATGCCTTTCGGGTTGACGAATGCTCCCGTAACCTTCATGAGGATGATGGACGACATCTTGCGGCCATTCACCAACTCATTCATAGTGGTGTACTTGGATGACATTCTGATCTTCAGCAAGACTTGGGAAGAGCACCTTCATCACATCCGACAAGTCCTCCAAACACTGCGGCAACACAAGTTGTGTGCCAATTTGGAGAAGTGCACGTTTGGCATGACCCAGGTTCAATATCTGGGATACATTATTGATGAAAAGGGGGTGCATGTGGATCCAGCCAAGATCCAAGTTATTCGGGATTGGCCAGCCCCGACTACTATAACAGAGCTTCGCAGCTTTCTGGGTCTTGCTAATTTCTACCGTAGATTCGTGTTGGGATTCTCTCATATCACTTGGCCCTTGAGTCAAGTCACCAAAGGAGGAGCGAGAGAAAAATTCTTTTGGTCGAAACCTCAACAGAAGGCGTTCAAAGAATTGAAAAATTGCCTCTGTTCTGCCCCAGTGCTCACCTTACCAGACTTGCAGCAGCCATTTGAGATCGAGACAGATGCCTCTGACTATGCTATTGGGGCAGTTCTTACTCAACAGGGACATCCAGTGGCATATCACAGTGAGACATTGTCTGAGACAGTTCGCAAGTATCCCACCTATGACAAAGAAATGTATTCCATTGTGCAAGCCTGTCGACAATGGAAGCATTACATTTTGGGGAAGGAAACAATCATCCACACAGACCACCGGCCCATGCAGTTCATACAGACACAAGGGAAGTTGCAGAATGATCGCCATCAGAAGTGGTCCACATATCTGCAACAGTTTCATTTGAACATCAAGTACAAGAAGGGTAACACCAATAATGTTGCAGACTGCCTCAGCCGACCACCGATCGTGGCGCTCACCACCGTGCTCAACTCTTGTGGGCACGAGACTTCTGATTGGCCGCTTCTCTATGAGAGTGACCCAGAATTCGGCCACACTTACAAGGCACTCTTGGGGAGCACGCAAGTTCCAAATTTTCACCTCCAAGATGCACTTTTATGTCACCTGGGACACCTTTGTGTTCCTTCAAGCGAGCGTGCCAAGATGATATGGGAAGCACACTACAGTCGAGTCGCTGGGCATTTCGGGGTCGAGAAAACAGTAGCAATACTACAGAATTATTTCTATTGGCCGAACCTTCGAAAGGATGTCAAGAAGCACATCAGATCCTGCACTGCTTGTGCCATTGCCAAACCGACCATCAAGAAGCAAGGCCTATATACTCCACTACCTACCCTAGTCGACCTTGGGAATCCATCTCCATGGATTACATGTCGGGCCTGCCTTCTACTAAGAATGGAAATGACTGTGTTTTCGTGGTCGTTGACAGATTCTCAAAGATGGCCATCATGGCGGCCTGTAAGAAGAATATCACAGCAGAAGCCACTGCTAAACTCTTCTTTGAACGAGTGTGGGTGCACTTTGGGATCCCACAGTCTATCATATCAGATCGAGATAGCAGGTTCCTCAGCACATTTTGGTCCAGCCTCTGGTAAATGTTGGACACAAAGCTCACCAAGTCCACAGCTTTCCATCCCCAAACAGATGGCCAGACAGAGGTCGTCAACAGAATGATTGTACACATTCTGCGCATGTACAACTCAAAGCATCCACGCACATGGGACGAGAGCCTCCCCTATGTACAACACGGTTATAACCGGGCTCTCCACAGTTCAATTGGCCATAGCCCCTTTCAGGTGGGCTTGGGATTCCAGCCACTATGTCCCATTGACATAGCCATGCCATTTGCAGCTGCTCAGGCCGATTCAGCTCATGTCCAGTCTGAAATTGACAAAGCAAGTAGCTTCATCAAGCGCATTCAACACATCCGCCAACAGGTTCATGATATATTGGACAGAGCCAATGCGAAGTACAAACAACGCCATGATCAACACCGGGTGCCACACCACTTCCAGGTGGGCGACAAAGTATGGCTACATTTGCAGAAGGAGCGCCTCACTGGACCTCACCGCAAGCTTCGCCCGCTCCGATACGGACCGTACACCATCACCAAGGCTGTAGGTAACAATGCCTTCGAGCTTAGTATTCCACCATTCCTTGGTCTGCACCCAGTCTTCAATGTGGATCGCCTTCGTCCTTACTTTCCACCTCTACTAGACACCTCGGACATTGCAGAACAACTCACACCAACAGAGTTAAACCCAGACTGCATGGAACAGGCCACCACAGATTGTATCATGGACATGCAAATCAAGAACAGTCGTCAACAGCAGATCCAACTATATCGGGTTGTCAAAGCTGGCCAACTCTTGCACCAAGGAAAGTGGTTCACCAGGGACCAAGTTCAGCAGAAATTTTCTCATCTCATGGAGGAACTTAACGCAATGGGGACCATTGCTTCCTAAGGGGGGAGGAATGATCCAGGAGGATATTGGTGGCCACCCGCCTATTCCACTTGGGCCCCCACCATTGTCTCTTTCAGTTTTTCAGTTTTGGCATAACTTACTATTTTTAGCAGTTTTTCGGGTTCTGAACTTCCGGAGCCGTTTTGAGGCCCTAAACGACGTTTTTTGGGTATTAAATTTGTTACGATTTTGATCATAAAAATCGTCACAAAAGTTGTAGTCCTCGGATAGAGCTTTCTAATGATGTATCATGTGCGTCAAACGGAGATGGTATGCCAAAGTTACATCCCTGGGAAGTTGAAACACCAATTTACCCAAACGGGGCCCATAGTTTTGGCGCTTCATCTCCTAGGGTTAGGTTTTTGGGATGTTGAGGGTTCTCCATTGTTTTTCAATAATAAATATGCCCTCAAGCCTCATTGTAACTCAGTTCAGAGGCCTGTAGCCACCACATCTCTTCTCAGAGATAGCTACCAGTGCCCTAGCTAGTTTTATTTCCATTGTCTGTAAGCAAATTTCAGTTCTTTGATATTAATGAAATGAAGTGTTATTTACGCTGCATATCTGTATTTATGGTTATGTGTTTATTCTGTTGCGTTCCTGCATAAATCCGGATCATACATGCCCCCCAAGCTTTATTCCATATGAAAGGCAGATGGAGTGAAGGTTCAAATCAAGAGAAAGACTCGACTGGGATTTTACGAGATCTTATCAAAGACTCAAATTGAACAGGAAAGTGTTTCATTGTTTTAACGAGGTTCACACATTAAAAGAACTATCCTCAGATGAACTTATTTCATTTTTCAGGGAGCTTGACACAAGAAAACGAACTATGCTCCGACGACCTTGTTTCATTTTTTAAGGAGCTTGACACAAAAAAGAACCCTGCTCCGATGAGCTTGTTTCATTTTTTAAGGAGCTTGACACAAGAAAACGAACTTTGATCCGATGACCTTTCATCATGATGTATAAGAATTCATGGCTTCCAAGAGTTCCACACCGGATGGGAGAACAACATCTCGGAAATCAAGACCCAATGCCCCCAGCACTTGATGCAAAACAACACTATCACTAAATGTGGGCACGGGACAGGTATCCACATAATTAACTTGCGGCGTGGAAGATACAACCGGCGGATAAAGACCCAGAAGAGATGATGGTGGACCAGATGTCATGTTAGGACCAAAGAATGAAAGCTGATCAATGGTCATGATCCGACCTTTGTGTGGAAAACACATCACACGAAAGAGGGAAGAGATAGGAGCACCCATGACATAAGTATAACCACGCCCCAAGATTAAATTGAAATCCAAGGGGCCTGGAACAACCATCATGTCCATATGGATGGTTTTCCCTCCAAAATTAACAAGCAACTTCGGAAGGATCCCTAACGATTGATTGGTTCCTCTGTTAAATGCCAGCAAATCCTACGTAACAGGCATAAGCGGAGGAGAACCAAAAGCCTGCCAAGGAGTGGAAGAAAAAATACTAAGAGACGCGCCTTCATCTATAATGGTGCTGGGTACGACCAGATCAAAGGTCTGTATCGTTATCTCAAAAGGCACATAAGATGGAAGGTGGTATCATGCAAATCGACTCCAATCAAAGGAAGAAACCAAAATACTTGGAGGGGGTACCATCGGACTGAGTTGGTTTTCCCTCTGTGTTACCAGAGCAAGAGGAGCATCTTTCTCAATCTCCATCTCGAGATTAGGGGGAGAAAATTCTTGAACTACAGGGACAGAAGAAACTTTCTCCAATTTCGAATAATCTGATGAAACAAGAATAACATGAGGGGGATGAGATCCACTCTCGACAGAAAAGACCCGATGAACCATAGATGGGATCAAGTCGACCGATGCCACGTCCAATGATTGGTCGGGAATGGATTCCTGAATTTGAATTTCTGGGGGAGCGGGATCAACCAAGGATGACTCTTGACCAATCGTTGAATCAACTAGTGGAGGACTCAAAGAAAGCTTCTGGTAATCAACTGGAAGGCAGGGTGTACAAATAGTAGGGTTTTCCAACACTCTCTTGGCTTCATCCATGTATAGACAAAGGTGAATGGGATGATTCCCTTCACACAACCTGCAGGGATTGGTAATCATACCCTATTTCTTATGAGTCTTATCAGTACTAGTCGAAGATATGTTACCCACATGACTTCTGGAAGTCAAAGGCAATAGTGGAAGACCATCGGACCATACTTAAAGTACCTTGGGAATGCCAGGGTAGTCTCGAAGAAGGTGGTCAACTTCACACAACATGCAAGGGAATTTGACTTTCCATGGAAGGTTGTGTTGGGGTTCCTATGTTTTGGTAGATTTGGCAATACCAAGAGATAAGACAACATCAAACCACTTTGGGACCTCAGGATCTAGCCCTCCTGGGTCTAGAGAGGGATCTCTCTATAATAGGCAAGAATGATATATCTTTGAAAGCTCAAGATGAGATATTAGACTAGTTATGAAGCACAAGGGTTGTTTTAAATGATTTGGTTGGTTGTTGGGTTGGTCGGAGATCATTAAATGAGAAGGTTATGGAATGAAAGGAACAAAGCAGCAAGATGTTTCAGCAAAAGAGGATAGGTTAAGAATATGCCATCCATTGTGCTATGGAGTCATGAAAGGGGATTACTTGCATAACAACTATCCAAGGATTTCCATAGGGCAAGTCAGCTATACTAAAGGATATTTTTAGATAGATGGTGGAATGGAACATTAAGGAATGAAGGTGAAAGAAGGAAAGAATACCCAAGTGCAGTCTAGAGATCAGGTCAGATATCATTTAAATCCAGACCTGCTTTGACATAATCAAAGGCAACTCTTAATGAAGATACAAAGGGCAGCTTAAGATCAGGTCAGAGGTCATTTAACTCCAGGTCTGATTCCGCATATTCCAAGAGAAAAACAGAGATAAGATTTAACACAGAACTGAGCCTAAGATCAAAGAAGGGCTTTTAACCTTCAATGCTTTGACACCAGCTCAAGGGATCTTAGAAACGCCAATCTGTTGGAAAAGGACCCCAGTGGACAGGGCTCACAATAAACCCCCAGTATCCCAATTCTTCCAGCTTAAACCCAACCAGAACATCTAAGCAACAAATCCTGAATTCACACATCAGTAAGCATGGGTAGGAACAACATCTTTAACTGGTTAAATTGCATGAATTTTCTCTTACATTCACTATCAGTAGAAAACATCAAGGATAAGAAGAGCAGTGGGAATTAAGGTACCATGCAGGGGTATATATTAAGCCTGATTTATTAAATCTTATCAAAGAAATATGAACAGCATGATTAAAATGAAAAAGGACAGGAAACATCACCCATAATATAGACCAGGATCCTATGAAATTGCTTGATTAATTGATGTGAAAAACCAGTCACATACACTAAGCTCAATAGTTGATACAGTCCAAACTTTCTCCTCCCAGCCTACTAAATTACAAACTACTCAGCGTCTTCCCCCAAACCGTTCTAACGGCTAAAATAATCCCTACAACTAATCAACAACAATAACCTTTTGTTGGAAATATTGTCATTGATGGAAAAGGAGGCAGCTGAGGCAAAGACAGACAAAAGACAACAGGTCTTTACATGGAGCATGAGAAGAATAGAGGGAGAGTCTATTTACAGAGACAACGCAAAGGGACCTGCATAGATACCTGTAATTAGCTGCATAGGAGACCTGGAGAGATCTGAAGAGTTGTAAAAGGAAGAATTTGTTCAAAAATAAATGTGTATTGTCTGATCGTATTATATGAGCATTGTCTGGTGAAATTCTCTGAATGGATTTAAAATTCAGTAAGCAATTGGGTTTTAAGAAAGTTACAATACGTTTGGGTAGTTGAAAAATATTCTGATTCAAACAGTGATTCGAATCAGTGCCAAATTTGAGGCAGATGGAATGGTTAGTTGACTGTAATTAGAGGGGAAATTTTCTGTTCATTATAACTGTATTGATATATTAGTAAAGAACCCGTGCAGCCTTTGAATGAAAATCTATAATGAATCTTAATGAATTTGGGTTAGTGAGATGGTGTTTCGACCGCTATTGATAGATAGATGAAGTCGAAAGCGCAAGGGAAGAACCCTTCCTGAATATTTCATGGGGGAATTGAATGTCAAATGAGATTTGATTACAAACATTGTTAATTGGGCTTTTATCTGGGGTATTATAACCTTTATTCAAAATGTTGAATTGAGCCATCGTGGGATGGATTGGATGAGTCTTGAATTATGATGGACTAAGGGTTTATTGAACTCTATTGAACAAAAATCGTAAAACAATCGGTGGAGCAAGAGTGCAAATCAATGGTAGGAGCCAAGGCCGAGGGTTTTAATCCTACCAAACCTTGAAGTGAACCACTACATTAATAATATAGCGAGATCCGTTCTACAACCATCTCAGTATTTGACTAGCTAAAATTGAGATTGAGAATTGATAGGTCCGATTCATGAGTGGATGAACCAATCAGGAATTTTTGTAAAAGGCCTGTCTATGATGATGAAGATGGTTAAAGGCGTAGAGTTGTAATGCCGCGGAACCCTGAGTGATGAAGAAGATGGAGCCGTGAGGGAAGAACAGTAACGACGGTTGGAGTTCAACCGGGTGGTTTTCGTTCAAGTGAATGATGGTAAGTTGTATTTAAGAAATTAACGCGATCCCATAAACTGGATGACATGTGTCCCTGAGCAGTTTTCAAAACCCACTGTCATCGCGAATTAACAATTGTGCAATTAACTCGCGTGATATCCAGTGTGGATCGTCGGATTATAAAGGCCAAAGCGACATCCCGTCAGCCATTTTATGAGTAAGGTCGTTAACACCAGGTAACAAGTTGTGGGCCCAGATATATGGTATTCTATTGATTATATGGAATCAACCCTTACATTAATGTTTATAATGCTTGGCCGGCACTTTGGAATATTTTTTCATTGAATGTCGTGAAAGACTATGTAATATAAGCTAATGTGTTAGTAAATGTATGACGTGTGACAATTAAGGTGTGGTCCAATGTATACACATATGGTTGGATAACCATATGTGAAAAGGAAATAATTCGCTCACGTGATGGACTGAATAGGGTTACAAAGAAATAGTAGTATGTCTGGGCCGAGAAGCATATAGATTGGGTTTTATCCCAGTTCATTATATATATATATATATATATATATATATATATAGATATATATATATATATATAGATATATATATATATATATATATATATATATTCATTTCGGTGAATCAAAGGAGAAAGGCGTATCGACATTGACTTTGGTTTAATCTATATGAAGGTTACGCTATACCCATGGGATTTCTTAATCTTTGAGAAGAGTCCCGCATTCGAAGATTGAACCTTTGCTTCAATTAAAAGGCGTGTCGCGTGCTAGTGGGGTTTATAACCATTAAGGAAGTGTTGTATTTATATCTCAATTCTTCGAATTGAGATATTAAAATAATTCATATTGTTTATTTAAATTTACCCACTCAAAAGTCAGAAATGGCATGAGTTTGCCCAGATTGTAGGGTTCTTGGAAAATGGGATTCTGAATGAATTTATACACAGCCTAGAATTGAATTAGAAAAATTCAGGGACTGGGGGTTTTACCCTGTATTAGAAAATAGGTATATATACAGCATATGCATAACTACAATGAGCTTGGAAATTTGTATAGAGGTAAACAGAGACTGCAGAGTTGAAAAGATATGTAGCTAAGGGATTTAAAATTGCAGTGAACAGTTGTACATGCACAAGTGCTCAGAGTTGCAATAAACAGAGGTATGCAGGACAATTGCATGACAAAAATAGAAAGGACAAACCAGCAAGCCAAGGGCTGAGTGAAGTTATCTACTGTAACTAAAAATGTAAATGTTTTAATTGTTTTATATTGTTTGTGATTCAAAGGCAAGTATCCAAAGGAAAAGAAAAATCCCACTGTAACATGGAAATTTGTACATATTGTTATATTTTTAAAATGAGTTGGACAAAGGAATGAGAAGACAGAAGCCAAAGAGTCATGGTTGTTCACTCCAAATTCCTTGTGGAATACAAACAGTCATGTGATGAAATCTATATATAATATCAACTTGATATGCATAGTGAGGTTAGAGAGAGTAAGGATAGAGAATGAAAAGTATAGAATATTGAGGCAGAGAAGATAAGGAAGAGAGGAGCAGAAAGAGATGCTACAGAACATAGTTGATATCTGAGGTAAATCAACAAACATTTCTTTTGATAAATTGAGGAAGTTGGAGCTTCCCTATCAAGTTGGAGCTTGATAGTTGTCAATTGTAGCTGACTGAGATTGCAGCCTCTTGTAGGTTGGTACCTGTAGAAAAATAGTGGTGAGAGGGAGTTGGAGCTTGCCTTTGCATCACAACAATAATAAAATGTGGTTTTCTCCCTTTATGGGTTTCCACTTACATCTTTTGTCTCTATGTGTGTTGCTTATATTTTGATATGATCCACTCAATCTATTTAATAGTATGTTGCTCTCACAATAAGGTTGATGTCACATTAATTTAATACTTGCTACAACATTTTAAGACAGTTCACATATTGAGCTGTAAATAAGTTTGATGAAAATTTAAATTGTTGATGCATGTGTTAAACTGATTCACCCCCCCCCTCTCAGTTTAACCAAATATTCAACAATTGGTATCAGAGTGAGGTTCCTTTGTACCAGTTTAACCACTGAAAGGAGATCCTAGGTCCTCAGGATGGCTAGACAAGAAGGAAGCTCAACAATTAAAGCTCCTTTTTTCACTGGTGCTAATTATGCCTTCTGGAAAATCAGAATGAGAGCACACATAATGTCTCTAGGAATAGAGGTCTGGGCTACTATGAATTTGGATATGCCCCAAAGGCAACTGACCGAGAAAGAGAAACTAAACAAGAATTCATAGCAAATCCAAAGGCCATGAATGCAATATTAAGTGGACTTTGTGAGGCTGAATTTATCAAAATAATGCATAGTAAGATTGTCAAAGATACGTGGGACACTCTAGAGAATATCCATGAGGGAAATAAAAAGGTAAAGACTCCCAAACTTCAAGTATATAGAGCCCAGTTTGAAAATTTAAAAATTAATGATGATGAAGATGTTGGCAGCTTCTTCTTAAGAGTTGCAGAAATTGTTAACAATATGAAAGCTCTTGGAGAAACCATACTAGAAAGTATAATTTTGCAAAAGAATCTAAGATCTCTTCCATCCAGATTTAATCCCAAGGTGCCTACAATAGAAGAAACAACTGATTGGGAGACCTTGACTATGAACCAGTTACTTGGAAATCTAACAGCCTATGAGATGAGACTCCCACAGAAGAAGCCAAGTACGAGGGAGGTAGCTTTTAAAACAGAAAAGAAGAAAGAAGAAAAGGAAGATACATGTTCTTCCTATGATGAAGAAGAGGCTAAATTTCTCAAGAAACTAGATAGAGACTCAGGTAAATACAAAGGTAAACTTCCTTTCAAATTATTTAACTGTGGAAGAGTTGGACACTATGCTGCTAAGTGTCCTCATAAGAAAGTAAAGAATCGGGCTCAAGAATAAAGGAAAAATACATTAAAGAATTGACAGAAAGGAAAGAAATTTAGTAGAAAATCCTTCTATGCTCAACAAGACAACAGTGCATCTGAAGACTCAGATGAACCCTCAAGTGAAGAAGGAACCTTTGAATTTTTATTGATGGCGATAGAAGAACTTGAAGGACTCTTGCTAGAAGATGAAGAAGAAGAAGGTGAAGTCGACCTTGATGGGGAGCTAAGAAGTGCTCTGGAGGATATTGATAGACTCAAACTGAAGTGCTGAAAACAAAAGGACATTCTCCTCAAGTATGTACGAGAAGAACAGAATTCAGAAGTCCTCATGCAGCTAAAGATAGAGCTTGAAGAAGCCAAGAAGATAGAAGACATGTTACTTAAGCAAATCAAGGAGAAAACTCAGGAACAAGAGAAGTTGGAAGAAGAAGTAGTATGTCTCAGGAAGAAATTAGAAAATTTTCAAAGGAAAGTGGCTATAAATTCTTCTCAAACAACAAGCTCTGGTAAGTTGAATGAAATTCTGGATGCTCATATCTCCTATGATCAAAACTAGCATAGGCTATGAAGGAGAATCAAGTAAAAACAAACAAAAGGAAAACAGAGAGATTATTTTTGTAAAAGCAAAGAAGGATGATGAAGCAGCTCGAATAATTCCTACAAAATAAAAAACATGTAAGGAGGGAGATAGAACCCAGAAGAATCCTCTAATAACAAAGAATGAAAGAAATACTCAGACAACAGAAAAAGATTCATATATCCCTGAGTATGTCAAATTCGGAAGCCATCAAAGGATATTCTTCCCTCCTATGAAAAATGCTACCTATTATGTCTACCACAAGCTGGGACACATTGCTGCATACTGTCATACAAGGAGGAGTAATTCAAACCAGCAAAAGATACAAACTGTGAAGAAACTGCCAAAAGAAAACAAATGGAGAAGACAACCTCACATCAGGTATGCAAATTGGTTCTATGGTTACTATTTTTATTATAAGGAATTTGGTCATAAAATCATTGAGTGTAGAAAATATGGACAAAGATTGATGCTCAACACCTCAAGGAGGTTTATGAATCAAGGAAATTTTACTCATACTCACAATTCTGCAAAAATCATAATCAAATGCTGTGTATGCAACAAAATTGGACATATGCCTTCCAAATGTCCTCTCAGAAGATGTAGTTCATCATCTCACAAAAGATACGAAACAAAAGGGTGCTTCCAGTAGATAAAGAAGGTGAATAAATGTGACTTGGCTCTAACTGCTCAAGACCTGAAAAGCCTGTGGTATTTGGACAGTGGCTTCTCAAAACACATGACTGGAGATAGAAGCAAGTTTATAAGTTTTGATGAAAATAAATCTGGCAATGTTACTTTTGGCAATGATAAATCAGGAAAAAGAAAAGGAAAAGGCTCAGTCAGCCTAGATAATGGCAGAGGAAAGGCCCAAGATGTACTATTTGTAGATGGGCTGAAAGCAAATTTGCTGAGTGTCAGTCAAATGTGTGATAAAGGTTGTGAAGTGCTTTTTAGAGCACAAGATTGTGAAGTCAGATCAAGCACCACTGGTAAGACTCTGCTCAAAGGAGTTCGAACAGAGAGTAATGTTTACATTGTGAAAGAGGAAGATGAAGCATGTCATCTTAGCAAAATTGAGGAGTCATAGTTATGGAATAAAAGGTTGGGACATCTCAGCTTCGATCATATCATCAAATTGAGCAAGAAGAAAGCGGTTAGAGACATGCCAGAAATAAAAAGGCCCTCTAATACCATATGAAAATCATTTCAATTGGGCAAACAGACCCGCACATCCTTTAAGGCCAAAGATGAGTTATCAACAAGAAGACCACTCCAGCTTGTGCACATGGACTTGTGTGGACCTGCAAGAACTAAAACACCAAGTGGAGAATCCTACTTCATGCTGATAATAGATGATTTCTCCAGAATGACAAGGGTTGCAGTTCTCAAGAATAAATTTGAAGCTCTGGAAAAATTCAAAAGATTCAAATCTTTAGCAAAAAATTAGACAGGATGCAAGCTAAAATTCATCAGATCAGAAAGAGGAGGTGAATTCATAGATTATGACTTTGCAGACCTATGCAACGAACATGGCATAAAGCAACAATTTACTATTGCAGGGACACCTCAGCAGAATGGAGTAACAGAGAGACAAAATAGATCTGTACAACAAATTGCCAGAGCCATGATGCAAGAGAGTAATATTCCTCAAACCTTCTGGGCAGAAGCAGTACACACAGTCGTGCATATCCTTAACAAAGCTGACTTAAGGCCAAGCAGTGACAAGACTCCCTATGAAATATGACATGGGAAACCAACTGCAATCAAACATTTTAAAATCTTTGGAAGCAAGTGTTACATAAAGAATAATGATGAAAATCTTGGGAAATTTGATGAAAGAGCAGATGAAGGGATATTTCTAGGATATGCTT
Organism: Pinus albicaulis; assembly: GCA_034641835.2. Classification (NCBI taxonomy): domain Eukaryota; kingdom Viridiplantae; phylum Streptophyta; class Pinopsida; order Pinales; family Pinaceae; genus Pinus; species Pinus albicaulis. Next base: position 862,875,631 of record CM076580.1, read on the forward strand.
CCAAAAGTAAAGGGTACCAATGCTGCAACAAGCCTCTTCGAAAAATTGTAGAAAGCATTGACGTGAGATTTGATGAAGAACTTCCAAACAATACAAAAGGTACAGAATGAAGCAGTCCTTCAGACCACCATGAAGAAGAAAACCAAGATGATGATAAAACAAGCAAGATAACAGAAGAAGCTAAACTGAGCTCTAAATCCCCTTCTAGATACACTCAGAAGAACCATCCTGAAGATCAGATCATAGGAGACAAGAGAGTAGGGGTCCAGACAAGAAGGAAACTAACTGAACAGACCGAAGAGGTATACATAGCCATGTTATCACAAATATATCCAAAGGAATTTCAAGAAGCCAGCAAGGACAAGTCTTGGGTGAATTCTATGAATGAATAATTGGGCCAAATTGAGAAGAACAATACCTGGGAACTAGTTCCTAGACCCACTGAGAAAAATTTCATAGGCTCAAAATGGGTATTCAAAAATAAAATGAATGAGGAAGGACAGGTAGTCAAGAATAAAGCCAGACTTGTCTGCAAAGGATATTCACAAATCGAAGGACTTGATTACGATGAAACATTTTCCACTGTAGCTAGAATGGAAGCCATCATAATGTTTCTAGCCTTTGCATGCTACCAAGACTTCAAGGTATATCAAATGGATGTGAAATCTACATTTCTGAATGGATATCTAGAAGAAGAAGTCTACATGGAACAACCAGAAGGCATCTCATTAATAGACAAAGAAGACTATGTATGCAGAGTAAAAAAGGCTCTATATGGACTAAAAGCAGCTCCTTGTGCTTGGTACTCAAGGCTGGATAAATACTTGCAAAAACCAAGGCTTTAAGATCGGAGGAGCAGACAACAATACTTACATACAAGCCCATGAAAATGAACTCCTGATTGTTGTAGTATATGTTGATGACATTATGTTTGGAAGCAACAGAGATGAGCTAGCAAAAGGGTTTGCTACGGAGATGAAATCAGAGTTTGAGATGTCTATGATTGGAGAGATCATTTTCTATTTAGGACTTCAAATTCAGCAAAGAACATAGGTACATTCATATCACAGGAAAAATACTTAAAAGAAATGTTGAAAAAGTTCAAAATGGAAGACTGCAAACTTGTGTCAACTCCCATGATCACGGGATGCAAGTTGTGTGCTGATGATGGATCTACTGATATAGATCAAAAACTCTACAGATCCATGATAAGAAGTTTGTTGTATATGACAGCATCAAGACCAGACATCATGCTAGCAGTAGGACAAGTGGCTAGATATCAAGCAACACCTAAACAAAATCACCTTCTAGCAGTCAAAATAATATTCAGATATCTACAGGGAACTGCACAGTATGGACTTTGGTATCCTAAAGGAAAAAGCTTCACTTTGATAGCATACACAGATGAATATTGGGCCAGCTGTGTGGATGACAGGAAAAGCACAAGTGGAGGTGCATTTTATCTAGGAGAAAGTCTGGTGGCATGGCTAAGCAAGAAACAAATATCTATTTCTCTATCTACAGCAGAAGCAAAATACATAGCAGCAGCAGCATGTTGTACACAAGTCATGTGGATGAAGCAAACCTTCCAAGACATGAAGGTAAGCATTGATGAACCTATCTCAATCAAATGTGATAATACAAGTGCTATACGCATATCAAAAAATCTCGTGCTTCATTCAAAAACTAAACATATCCCAATTAAGTATCATTTTCTCCGAGAACAAGTGGCTCAGAAGGTAGTAAAGCTGGAGTATGTACCAACAAAAGAACAGACAACAAATATATTTACCAAACCTCTTGCTAGAGAACCATTTGAATATTTGAGAGATAGACTAGGGGTACTATCTATAGATGCTACTCTCTGATATGAAGAGAAAGCATAGTTTCAGGGGGAGAACAGAAATGAAAATATCATTCCAGGGGGATATCATCTAGCAAGGGAAGCATGAAACAGGTCCTCAGGATCAAAGGATTATGGCAAGAGTACATCCAGCATAAAAGAGTAAATGAAAAGGCTAAAGGATCAGTATTTTGGTTTACTCTTGAAACATTATACTGAGCATTGAAGCAATATCTTTTTCTCTATAATTGACTGCCCTTCGTAAGTCAACACTTATATATCTTCAAGGCCTCTGACTTAGGATTATTCATAAATTGTGTGAATTTTTGTTGCTGAGCCTTCAATCAAACAACTTTAAGCTATGTGGAAGATTATCATGATAGAATAGTTAAAATATCTGGAGTATGAAGGACTATTTGATTAGTAAAGAGAAATTGACCATTGACATACATACCTCCTTATGTCATGAAGAAAATAGCATGATTGATAAGTGAGTTTGACTAATACATTGAATGTGTCTAGCCTCAAGGGTTTGTTCTTGAAAGTGCAGTGTGCACACAGTAAAGTAGGTATTTGGTCTCTTAAATTGAAATATCACCTAATCTCACAATAAATTGTTCACAACAACAATAAGGACCTTTCATCTATTAACTGTAATATCATTATCAGCATCCTAGCTCATATCATCACCAACAGACAAGTTCAAATATTCTCTAAAGTGTTCTCTCAACAAATCATGTACACCAGTTTGAAGCAGCAAGGTACAAAGTCAGAAGAAGAAGGCCTAAACACATCTCAGAGAAAGGAGATGAAGAGATAGAAAGCACACTAGGAAATGTGAAACCCTTTGCCATTGATGTCAAAGGAGGACGAAAAGCAAGTAACAGAAGATAGCCAGGAAGAGGAAGACTTGGAGGAAGTGTATTGCCATCAATTCCAAAGGGGGAGACTGTTGGAAATATTGTCATTGATGGCAAAGGAGACAGCAGAGGCAGAGACAGACAAAAGACAACAGGTTTTTACAGGTAGCCAAAGAAGAACAGAGGGAGAGTCTATTTACAGAGATAATGCAAAGGGACCTGCATAGAGACTTGCAATTAGCTGCATAGGAGACCTGGAGAGATCTGAAGATTTGTAAAAGGAAGAATCTGTTCAAAAATACATGTGTATTGTCTGATCATATTATATGAGTAGTGTCTAGTGAAATTCTGTGAATGGCTTTAAACTTCAATAAGCAATTGGGTTTTAAGAAAGTTACAATACGTTTAGGTAGTTGAACAATATTCTGATTCGAACAGTGATACAAATCAGTGCCAAATTTGAGGCAGATGGAATGGTTAGTTGACTGTAATTAGAGGGGCAGTTTTCTGTTCATTATAATTGTATTGATATATTGGTAAAGAACCCACGCGGCCTTTGAATGAAAATCGAAAATGAATCTCAATGAATTTGGGTTAGTGAGATGGTGTTTTCGCCACCATTGATAGATATATGAGGTCAAAAGCACAAGGGAAGAACCCTTCCTGAATATTTCATGGGGGAATTGAATGTCCAATGAGATTCAATTACAAACGCTGTTAATTGGGATTTTATCTGGGGTCTTATAACCTCTATTCAAAATTATGAATTGAGCCATCGTGGGATGGATTCAATGAGTCTTGAATTATGATGGACTAAGGGTTTATTGAACTCTGTTGAACAAAAATCGTAAAAATATCGGTCGAGCAAGAGTGCAGATCAATGGTAGGAGCCAAGGCCAAGGGTTTTAATCCTACCGAACCTTGAAGCGAACCATACATTAATAATAGAACGAGATCCATTATACAACCATCTCAATATTTGACTATCTAAAATCGAGATTGAGAATCGATAGGTCTGATTCATGAGTGGATGAACCAATCAAGAATTGTTGTAAAAGGCCTATCTATGATGATGAAGATGGTTAAAGGCGTATAGTTGTAATGCCGCGGAACCCCGAGAGATGAAGAAGATGGAGCCACGAGGGAAGAACAGTAACGACGGTTGGAGTTCAACCTAGTGGTTTTCGCGCAAGTGAATGGTGGTAAGCTGTATTTAAGAAATTAACGCAATCCCATAAACTGGGTTATGCGTGTCCCTGAGCAGTTTTGAAAACCCACTCTCATCGCGAATTAACGATCGTGCAATTAACTCACGCGATATCCAGTGCAGATTTTCAAATTATCAAGGCCAAAGTGACATCCCATCAGCCGTCGGATGAGTAAGGTCGTTAACACCAGGTAACAAGCTGTGGGCCTGGATATATGGTATTCTATTGATTATATGGAATCAACCCTTACATTAATATTTACAACGCTTAGCCAGTGCTTTGGCATATTTGGTCATTGAATTTCATGAAAGAATATGTAATATAAGCTGATGCGTTAGTAAATGTATGATGTGTGATGATTAAGGTGCGGTCCAATGTATACACATATGGTTGCATAACCATATGTTAAAAGGAAAGAATTCGCTCACGTGATGGACTGAATAGCGTTACAAAGAAATAGTAGTATGTCTGGGCCAAGAAGCATATGGATTGGGTTCTGTCCCAAAGTCCATTAGATATATATATATATATATATATATATATATATATATATATATATATATATATATATATATATATATATATATATATATATATATATATATATATATATATATATATATATATATATATATTTTCATTTCGGCGAATCAAAGGAGAAAGGCGTATTGACATTGAATTTGGTTTAATCTATATGAAGGTTACGCTATACCCATGGGATTTCTTAATCTTTGACAAGAGTCCTGCATTCGAAGATTGAACCTTTGCTTCAATTAAAAGGCGTGTCGCGTGCTAGTGGGGTTTATAACCATTAAGGAAGTGTTGGATTTATATCTCAATTCTTCGAATTGAGATATTAAAATAATTCAGATTGTTTATTTAAATTTACCCACTCAAAAGTCAGAAATGGCATGAGTTTTCCCAGATTGTAGGGTGCTTGGAAAATGGGATTCTGAATGCATTTATACACAGCCTAGAATTGAATTATAAAAATTCAGGGATTGGGGGTTTTACCATGTATCAAAAAACAGGTATATATACAACAGATGCATAACTACAGTGAGCTTGGAAAATTTGTACAGAGGTAAACAGAGACTGCAGAGTTGAAGAGTTATGCAGCTAATGGATTTAAAATTATAGTGAACAGGTGTACATGAAAAAGTGCTCAGAGTTGCAGTAAACAGAGGTATGCAAGAGAGTGGCATGACGACAACAGAAAGGACAAAACCAGCAAACCAAGGGCTGAGTGAAGTTTATATATTTTAACTGAAATTGTAAATGTTTTAATTGTTTTATATTCTTTGTGATGCAAAGGCAAGTATCCAAAGGAAAAGAAAAATCCCACTGTAACATGTTAATTTGTACATATTTTTATATTTTTAAAAATGAGTTGGACAGAGGAATGAGAAGACAAAAGCCAAAGAGTCGTGGTTGTTCACTCCAAATTCCTTGTGGAATACAAAAAGTCATGTGATGAACTCTATATATAATATCAACTTGATATGCATAGTGAGGTTAGAGAGATTAAGGATAGAGAATGCAAAGTATAGAACATTGAGGCAGAGAATATAAGGAAGAGAGGAGCAGAAAGAGATGCTACAGAAGACAGCTAATATCTGAGGTAAATCAGCAAACATTTCTTTTGATAAATTGAGGAAGTTGGAGCTTCCCTATCAAGTTGGAGCTTGATAGCTGTCAGTTGTAGCTAACTGAGGTTGGAGCCTCCTGTAGGTTGGTGCCTGCAGAAAAACAGTGGTGAGAGGGAGTTGGAGCTTGCCTTTGCATCACAACAATAACAAAATGTGGTTTTCTCCCTTTATGGGTTTCCACTTACATCTGCTGTCTCTATGTGTGTTTCTTATATGTTAATATGATCCACTCAATCTGTTTAATTGTTTGTTGTTCTCACAATAAGGTTGATGTCACATTAATTTAATACTTGCTGCAACATTTTAAGACAATTCACATATTAAGCTGTAAATAAGTTTGATGAAAATTTAAATTGCTGATGCATGTGTTAAACTGATTCAACCCCCCCTCTCAGTTTAACCGAAGATTCAACAATTGGTATCAGATCCGGTTCCTTTTGTACCAGTTTAACCACTAAGAGGAGATCCTAGGCCCCCAGGATGGGTAATCAAGAAGGAAGCTCAACCAATAAGGCCCCTTTCTTCACTGGTGCTAATTATGCCTTCTGGAAAATCAGAATGAGAGCATACATAATGTCTCTAGGAATAGAAGTATGGGCTGCTGTAGAATTTGGATATGCCCCAAAGGAAACTAACCCAGAAAGAGAAGCTAAACAATAATTTGTAGCAAATGCAAAGGCCATGAATGCAATCTTAAGTGGACTTTGTGAGGTTGAATTTATCAAAATAATGCACAGTAAGACTGCCAAAGATATGTGGGACACTCTAGAGAATATCCATGAAGGAAATAAAAAGGTAAAGATTGCCAAACTTCAAGTATATAGAACCCAGTTTGAAAATTTAAAAATGAATTATGATGAAGATGTTGGCAACTTCTTGTTAAGAGTTGCAGAAATTGTTAAAAATATGAAATCTCTTGGAGAAACCATACTAGAAAGTATAATTGTGCAAAATATTCTAAGATCTCTTCCATCCAGGTTTAATCCCAAGGTGTCTACAATAGAACAAACAGCTGATTGGGAGACCTTGACTATGAACCAGTTACATGGAAATCTAACAGCCTATGAGAAGAGACTCCCACAGAAGAAGCCAAGTATGAGGGAGGCATCTTTTAAAATAGAAAAGAAGAAAGAATAAAAGGAAGATACATGTTCTTCTTCTGATGGAGAAGAGGCTAAATTTGTCAAGAAACTGGATAGAGGCTTAGGTAAATACAAAGGTAAACTTACTTTAAAATGATTTAACTGTGGAAGAGTGGGACACTATGCCGCTAAGTGTCCTCACAAGAAAGTAAAGAATCATGCTCAAGAATCAGGGAAAAATACATCAAAGAACTGGCAGAAAGGAAAGAAATTTAGTAGAAAATCCTTCTATGCTCAACAGGACAGCAGTGCATCTGAAGACTCAGATGAATCTTCAAGTGAAGAAGGAATGTTTGAATTTTTATTGATGGCCATAGAAGAACTTGAAGGACTCCTGCTAGAAGATGAATAAGAAGAAAGTGAATTTGACCTTGAGGGGGAGCTAAGAAGTGCTCTGGAGGAGATTGATAGACTCAAACTGAAGTGAAGAAAACAAAAGGACATTCTCCTCAAGTATGTACAAGAATAACAGAATTCAGAAGTCCTCATGCATCTAAAGATAGAGCTTGAGGAAGCCAAGAAGATAGCAGATATGTTACGTAAGAAAATCAAGGAGAAAACTCAGGGACAAGAGAAGTTGGAAGAAGAAGTAGTATGTCTCAGGAAGAAATTATAAAATGCTTAAAGGAAAATGGCTATTAATTCATCTCAAACAACAAGCTCTGGTAAGTTGAATGAAATTTTGGATGCTCAAAGATCCCCTATGATAAAAAATGGAATAGGCTATGAAGGAGAATGAAGTAAAAGCAAATAAAAGGAAAACAAAGAGATTATTTTTGTAAAAGAAAAGAAGAATGATGAAGCAGCTCAAATAATTCCTACAAAAGAAGAAACGTGTAAGGAGGGAGACAAAACCTAGAAGAATCCTCTAATAACAAAGAATGAAAGAAATACTCAGACAACAGAAAAATATTCATATACCCCCGAGTATGTAAAATTTGGAAGCCATCAAAGGAGATTCTTCCCTCCTATGAAAAATGTTTCCTGTTATGTCTGCCACAAGCTGGGACACATTGCTACATACTGTCATACAAGGAGGAATAATTCAAACCAGCAAAAGATACAAACAGTGAAGAGACCGCCTAAAGAAAACAAATGGAGAAGACAACCTCACATCAGGTATGCAGATGGTTTTTATCGTTACTGTTTTTATTGTAAAGAATTTGGCCATAAAATCATTGAATGCAGAAAATATGGACAAAGAATGATGCTCAACACCTCAAGGAGGTTTATGAATCAAGGAGATTTTACTCATACTCACAATTCTGCAAAAATCATAATCAAATGTTGTGTATGCAACAAAATTGGACATATGCCTTCCAAATGTCCTCTCAGAAGATGTAGTTCATCATCTCACAAAATATACCAAACAAAAGGGTGCTTCCAGTGGATAAAGATGGTGAATAAATGTGACTTGGCTCTAACTTCTCAAGACCTGAAAAGCCAGTGGTATTTGGACAGTGGCTGCTCAAAACACATGACTGGAGATAGAAGCAAGTTTATAACTTTTGATGAAAAGAAACCTGGAAATGTTACTTTTTACAATGATAAATCAGGAAAAATAAAAGGAAAAGGCTCAGTCAGCCTAGATAATGGCAGAGGAAAGGCCCAAGATGTACTATTTGTATATGGGCTGAAAGAAAATTTGTTGAGTGTCAGTCAAATGTGTGATAAAGGCTATGAAGTTCCTTTTAGAGCACAAGATTGTGAAGTCAGATCAAGCACCATAGGTAAGACTCTACTCAAAGGAGTTCAAACAGAGAGTAATGTTTACATTGTGAAAGAGGAAGATTAAGCATGTCATCTTAGCAAACTTGAGGAGTCATGGTTATGGCATAAAAGGTTGGGACATCTCATCTTCGATCATATCATCAAACTGAGCAAGAAGAAAGCGGTCAAAGACATGCCATAAATAAAAAGGCCTTCTAATACAATATGCAAATCATGTCAATTGGGAAAACAGACCCGCACATCCTTTAAGGCCAAAGATGAGTTATCAACAAGAAGACCACTCCAACTTGTGCACATGGACTTGTGTGGACCTGCAAGAACTAAAACACCAAGTGGAGAATCCTACTTCATGCTGATAATAGATGATTTCTCCAGAATGACATGGGTTTCATTTCTCAAGAATAAATCGAAAGCTCTGGAAAAATTCAAAAGATTCAAAGCTTTAGCAGAAAATCAGACAGGATGCAAGCTAAAATGCATCAGATCAGACAGAGGAGGTGAATTCACAGATTATGACTTTGCAGACCTATGCAATGAACATGGCATAAAGAAAAAATTTACTATTGCAGGGACACCTCAGCGAAATGGAGTAGTAGAGAGACAAAATAGATATATACAACAAATTTCTAGAGCCATGATGCAAGAGAGTAATATTCCTCAAACCTTCTGGGTAGAATTAGTACACACAGCCGTGCATATCCTTAACAAAGCCGACTTAAGGCCAAGCAGTGACAAGACTCCCTATGAAATATGGCATGGGAAACCAGCTTCAATAAAAAAATTTAGAATCTTTGGAAGCAAGTGTTACATAAAGAGTAATGATGAAAATCTTGGGAAATTTGATGCAAGAGCAGATGAAGGGATATTTCTAGGATATGCTTCCAAAAGTAAAGGGTACAGGTGCTACAACAAGACTCTTCGAAAAATTGTAGAAAGAATTAACGTGAGATTTGATGAAGAACTTCCAAACAATACAAGAGGTACATAATGCAGCAGTCCTTTAGACCACCATAAAGAAGAAAACCAAGATGATGATGAAGCAAGAAAGACAACAGAAGATGTTGAACTGAGCTCTAAATCCCCTTCTAGATACACTCAGAAGAACCATCCTGAAGATCAGATCATAGGAGACAAGAGAGTAGGGGTCCAGACAAGAAGGCAGCTAACTTAACAGAACGAAGAGGTATACATAACCATGTTATCACAAATAGAGCCAAAGGAATTTGAAGAAGCTAGCAAGGACAAGTCTTGGGCGAATGCTATGAATGAAGAATTGGACCAAATTGAGAAGAAAAATGCCTGGGAACTCGTTCCTAGACCCACTGAGAAAAATGTCATAGGCTCAAAATGGGTATTCAAAAATAAAATGAATGAGGAAGGACAGGTAGTCAGGAATAAAGCCAGACTTGTCTGCAAAGGATATTCACAAATCGAAGGACTTGATTACGATGAAACATTTGCCCTTGTAGCTATAATGGAAGCCATCAGAAATTTTCTAGCCTTTGCATGCTACCAAGACTTCAAGGTATATCAAATGGATGTGAAATCTGCATTTCTGAATGGAGATCTAGAAGAAGAAGTTTACATGGAACAACCAGAAGGCTTCTCATTAACAAACAAAGAAGACTATGTATGCAGACTAAAGAAGGCTCTATATGGACTAAAACAAGCTCCTCGTGCTTGGTACTCAAGGCTTGATAAATACTTGCAAAACCAAGGCTTTAAGAGAGGAGGAGAAGACAACAATCTCTACATAAAAGCCCATGAAAATGAACTCCTGATTTTTGTAGTATATGTTGATGACATTATGTTTGGAAGCAACAGACATGAGCTAGCAAAAGGGTTTGTTGAGGAGATGAAATCAGAGTTTGAGATGTCTATGATTGGAGAGCTCGATTTCTATTTAGGACTTCAAATTCAGCAAAAGAACATAGGTACATTCATATCACAGGAAAAATACTTAAAAGAAATGTTGAAAAAGTTCAAAATGGAAGACTACAAACCTGTGTCAACTCCCATGATCACGGGATGCAAGTTGTGTGCTAATGATGGACCTGCTGATATAGATAAAAAACTCTACAGATCAATGATAGGAAGTCTGCTAAATCTAATAGCAACAAGACCAGACATCATGCTAGCAGTAGGACTAGTGACTAGATATCAAGCAGCACCTAAACAAAATCACCTTCTAGCATTCAAAAGAATATTCAGATATATACAAGGAACTGCACAGTATGGACTTTGGTATCCTAAAGGAAAAAGCTTCACTTTGATAGAATACACAGATGCAGATTGGGCCAACTGTGTGGATGACAGGAAAAGCACAAGTGGAGGTGCATTCTATCTAGGAGAAAGTCTGGTGGCATGGCTAAGCAAGAAACAAACATATATTTCTCTATCTACAGCAGAAGCAGAATACATAGCAGCAACAGGATGTTGTACACAAGTCATGTGGATGAAGCAAACCCTCCAAGACATGAAGGTAAGTATTGATGAACCTATCTCAATCAAATGTGATAATACAAGTGGTATAAGCATATCAAAAAATCTTGTGCTTCATTCAAAAACTAAACATATCCCAATTAAGTATCATTTTCTCCGAGAAAAAGTGGCTCAGAAGGTAGTAAAGGTGGAGTATGTACCAACAAAAGAATAGACAGCAGATATATTTACCAAACCTCTTGCTAGAGAACCATTTGAATATTTGAGAGATAGACTAGGGGTAGTATCTGTAGATGCTACTCTCTGATATGAAGAGAAAGCACAGTTTTAGGGGGAGAACAGAAACAAAAATATCATTCCAGGGGGAGATCAGCTAGCAAGGGAAGCATGAAACAGGTCCTCAGGATCAAAGGATTATGGCAAGAGTACATCCAGCATAAAAGAGTCAATGATAAGGCTAAAGGATCAGTATTTTGGTTTACTCTTGAAACATTATACTGAGCATTGAAGTAATATATTTTTTTCTATAATTGAATTCCTTTCGTAAGTCAACACTTACATATCTTCAAGGCGTCTGAATTAGGACTATTCATAAACTATGTGAAGTTTGGTTGCTAAGCCTTCAATCAAAAAAATTTAAGCTATGTGGAAGATTATCACGATAGAACTGTTAAAATATCTTAAGTATGAAGGACTATTTGATCAGTAAAGAGAAATTTACCATTGACATACATACCTCCTTATGTCATGAAGAAAATAGCATGATTGATAAGTGAGTTTGACTAATACATTGAATGTGTCTAGCCTCAAGGTTTTGTTCTTGAAATTTCAGTGTGCACGCAGTAAAGTTGGTATTTGGTCTCTTAAATTGAAAGATCACCTAATCTCACAATAAATTGTTCACAACAACAATAAGGAAATTTCAGCTATTAACTGTAATATCATTATCATCATCCTAGCTCATATCATCACCAACAGACAAGTTCAAATATTCTCAAAAGTGTTTTCTCAACAACTCGTGTACACCAGTTTGAAGAAGTAGGGTACAAAGTCAAAAGAAGAAGGCCTAAACACATCTCAGAGAAAGGAAATGAAGAGATAGAAAGCACACTCGGAAATGTGCAACCCTTTGCCATTGATGTCAAATGGGGAGGAAAAGAAAGTAACAGAAGATAGCCAGGCAGAGGAAGACATGGAGGAAGTGTATTGCCATCAATGCCAAAGGGGGAGACTGCTGGAAATATTTCCATTGATGGCAAAGGAGGCAGCAAAGGCAGAGAGAGAAAAAATACAACAGGTCTTTACAGGGAGCATGAGAAGAACAGAGGGAGAGTCTATTTATAGAGATAGCGCAAAGGGACATACATAGAGACTTGCAATTAGCTGCATAGGAGACCTAGAGAGATCTGAAGAGTTTTAAAAGGAAGAATCTGTTCAAAAATACATGTGTATTGTCTGATCGTATTATATGAGCATTATCTGGTGAAATTTTGTGAATGGCTTTAATCTTCAATAATAAATTGGGTTTTAAGAAAGTTACAATACGTTTGGGTAGTTGAACAATATTCTGATTCGAACAGTGATTCGAATCAGTGCCAAAATTCAGGCAGATGGAATGGTTAGTTGATTGTAATTACAGGGGAAATTTTCTGTTCATTATAAGTGTATTGATATATTGGTAAAGAACCCGCGTAGCCTTTGAATGAAAATTGACAATGAATCTCAATGAAGTTGGGTTAGTGAGATGGTGTTTTGACCGCCATTGATAGATAGATGAAGTCGAAAGTGCAAGGGAAGAACCCTTCCTGAATATTTCATGGGGGAATTGAATTTCGAATGAGATTTGATTACAAATGTTGTTAATTGGGCTTTTATCTGGGGTCTTATAAAATCTATTCAAAATGATGAATTGAGCCATCGTGGGATGGATTCGATGAGTCTTTAATTATGATGGACTAAGGGTTTATTGAACTCTGTTGAAAAAATATCGTAAAATGATCAGTGGAGCAAGATTGCAGATCAATGGTAGGAGCCAACGCCGAGGGTTTTAATCCTACCGAACCTTGAAGTGAACCACTACATTAATAATAGAACGAGATCCATTATACAACCATCTCAATATTTGACTATCTAAAATCGAGATTGAGAATCGATAGGTCTGATTCATGAGTGGATGAACCAATCAGGAATTGTTGTAAAAGGCCTATCTATGATGATGAAGATGGTTAAAGGCATAGAGTTTTAATGCCGCGGAACCCCGAGCGATGAAGAAGATGGAGCCACGAGGGAAGAATAGTAATGACGGTTGGAGTTCAACCCGGTGGTTTTAGCGCAAGTGAATGGTGGTAAGTTGTATTTAAGAAATTAATGTGATCCCATAAACTGGGTGATGCGTGTCCCTCAGTAGTTTTGAAAACCCACTCTCATCGTGAATTAACAATCGTGCAATTAACTCGCGCGATATCCAGTGCGGATCATCGGATTATCAAGGCCAAAGCGACATCCCATCAGCCGTCGGATGAGTAAGGTCGTTAACACTAGGTAACAAGCTGTGGGCCTGGATATATGGTATTCTATTGATTATATGGAATCGACCCTTACATTAATGTTTATAATGCTTGGCCAGTGCTTTGGAATATTTGGTCATTGAATGTCGTGAAAGCCTATGTAATATACGTTGATGCGTTAGTAAATGTATGACGTGTGACGATTAAGGTGTGGTCCAATGTATACACATATGGTTGCATAGCCGTATGTTAAAAGGAAATAATTCGCTCACGTGATGGACTGAATAGGGTTATAAAGAAATAGTAGTATGTCTAGGCTGAGAAGCATATAGATTGGGTTTTGTCCCAAATTCCATTATATATATATATATATATATATATATATATATTTTCATTTTGGTGAATCAAAGGAGAAAGGCGTATCGAAATTGACTTTGGTTTAATCTATATGAAGGTTACGCTATACCCATGGGATTTCTTAATCTTTGACAAGAGTCCCACATTCGAAGATTGAACCTTTGCTTCAATTAAAAGGCGTGTCGCGTGTTAGTGGGGTTTATAACCATTAAGGAAGTGTTGGATTTATATCTCAATTCTTCGAATTGAGATATTAAAATAATTCAGATTGTTTATTTAAATTTACCCACTCTAAAGTCATAAATGGCATGAGTTTGCTCAGATTGTAGGGTGCTTGGAAAATGGGATTCTGAATGAATTTATACACAGCCTAGAATTGAATTAGAAAAATTCAGGGACTAGGGGTTTTACCCTGTATCAGAAAACAGATATATATACAGCAGATGCATAACTACAATGAGCTTGGAAAATTTGCATAGAGGTAAACAGAGACTGCAGATTTGAAGAGGTATGCAGCTAAGGGATTTAAAATTTCAGTGAACAGGTGTACATGCACAAGTGCTTAGAGTTGCAGTAAACAGAGGTATGCAGGACAGTTGCATGACAGCAACAGGAAGGACAAAACTAGCAATCCAAGGGCTGAGTGAAGTTTATATACTTTAACTAAAAAAGTAAATGTTTTAATTGTTTTATATTGTTTGTGATGCAAAGGCAAGTATTCGAAGGAAAATAAAAATCCCACTGTAACATGGAAATTTGTACATATTGCTATATTTTTTAAAATGAGTTGGACAAAGGAATGAGAAGACAAAAGCCAAAGAGTCATGGATGTTCACTCCAAATTCCTTGTGGAATACAAATAGTCATGTGATGAACTCTATATAAAATATCAACTTGATATGCATAGTGAGGTTAGAGAGAGTAAGGATATAGAATGCAAAGTATAGAAGATTGAGGCAGATAAGATAAGGAAGAGAGGAGCAGAAAGAGATGCTACAGAAGAGAGCTGATATCTGAGGTAAATCAACAAACATTTGTTTTGATAAATTGAGGAAGTTGGAACTTCCCTATCAAGTTGGATCTTGATAGCTGTCAGTTGTAGCTGACTGAGGTTGGAGCCTCCTGTAGGTTGGTGACTGCAGAAAAAAAGTGGTGAGAAGGAGTTGGAGCTTGCCTTTGCATCACAACAATAATAAAATGTGGTTTTCTCCCTTTATGGGTTTCCACTTACATCTATTGTCTCTATGTGTGTTGCTTATATGTTGATATGATCCACTCAATCTGTGTAATTGTTTGCTACTCTCATAATAAGGTTGATGTCACATTAATTTAATACTCGCTGCAAAATTTTAAGACAATTCACATATTAAGATGTAAATAATTTTGATGAAAATTTAAATTGCTGATGCATGTGTTAAAGTGATTCACCCCCCCCCCACCCTCTCAATTTAACCAAAGATTCAACACCTTTACAATATGTTCTGTAGGGTTCTTATAGGAGGATGAAATAGCATGAGTAGATGTGAATTAAATTGACTCATTAAAACAGAGTGAGGCAGAAGGTCGAGCCCACTCTGCTTAATGGAAATTTGCATCGTTGTATGTCCTCTTTGGTATGGTCTGGGAGTCTATGTCAGGTCGATATTTGACCTCGGATGTGTTCTTAAAGTCCTTTCTGGCTGTTTGGTACTCTGTGGTAGCCTTCTGAAATAAGTAATGTGGATAGAAGGTCTGCAGGTCTTTCATGCTTCCATAACTTCTGTCTGATAGTCTTTAAGAAGCTTATGTTGGTGTACTGACTGTTAAGAGCTCGAGGAGGCAAGGAGACTTCTGTCGTAAGGTGTCCTATCTCAGAAAATATGTTCTGTTGACGCTGAAACACTGATATGGCCTATTAGTGTGCTTTATACCTTATAAGGCCTCTTAATCATCTTCACAATCTCTAACAATGTCTATGTCCTTTAAACGCAGGATTATGATCATTAAGTGTTCAATAACAGGCTTAAATCCCTTGATTTGTCACTGTTGATACTCTCTGCCACTGCTAAATGGTTTCTCTACATTCTGAGTCACAGTAACTGTGACTGTGGAGACAGAGTGAAATTACCACTCTGTAAACCCTACAGCAATGCAATAAACTCGTTCTAAAAATCCAGGGGAGGTGGCGGAGAAATGCTGTGGAATCCTGTGGAATGGTGGCGCAACTGTGGAAACAGTGGCTGTAGTGGCGAAAATGGTGAAAAACAAGTGGAATGGTGAGAAAACAATATGCTATAGTTTTGGTGTGAAATAGGCCGCAGACCATTGGATTGGATGAAACAATAGTGATCAACGGCCAAGATTCGTTGATGGAGGTGTTAACACGAAGTTAGGTGGAGAAAAACAACTTTAGTGTTGAAACACCAAAGTTAAACTTTGGGAAAATACAAAGAAAATCATGAAAAATGAATAAAAGTGGAGCCTTTGGATGGTGGGACCCGGTGGGCGGAGGGCGATTAACTGAGATTCGTTGGATCCTAGGAGGTGATCAATGGTCGAGATCATCCATTGAAACTCTATGAACACCCGATGGAAGGATTATGAATGAAATGCATGATGTGATATGAGCCGTAGATCTAGATCAACAGATGACTGAGGTTGATTGTGGAGGTTGCGGGAGCAGCGGGGAAGGAAGGCAGTTTCAAGAGGAAAACCAGCGGTGTCGCGCAACTTTAGGATGGTTTTGAAAAAACTCTGAAAAAACGCGATATAGGTCGCTGCACGACACGTGGCGGGATAAATCTGTTTTCATCGCATGATTTAGAAACGTTAAAGCTCAGACATAAGATTTACGCGATATGCATTTGGACCATCAGATATGGAGCGAAAAGATCAGATGGCAGGAGATGGAGCACAATATGTGGAGATGTGCGGTCAATAATGGCAGGGAAAGTCAAAGGTGGGTTTGATCTCAGCTGTCAGATCTATAGGATGAACGACTTAGATCTAAAGAAGGGAAATGGAGGCGAAGGGCAAGAAAATGGGTGGGATGAATGAGAGTCGTTGGATCTCGAGAGATCAACGGTTTTGATCCAATCGCATCGAAGAAGGCAGAGGCGGGGACTCCGAAATATTAACGTTGTGATTACACGTAGTCCGTTCGATCAGAGCGAGATCAACGGTCTAGATTGGATCGGGGGTCACAATCGGGGAAAACATGGTGGCATATAAAAATTCCTCCGATTGGTGATTGGGGCAGCAGTGCGACTATATCAGGGCTGTTAGAAATGTATAGATCAATGGCGAATAAAGTGGCGGAGGTCTATTATAACAGAAGACCTCACATCCGAAGAAATTGAATTAACAAAGGAAAATGCGCACAATGAAATTTGTGATTGCGATTAGCGCCCAGGGTTGTAGTGCTTGGTTCTGAGCACGGGTCACGTGGTGGGGAAGTGGTTAAGGGGCTAGCCGAAAGGGGCTAAAGCCTGCTATATGGAAAAGTGGGTTTTTGGCTTAAATTTAGTGTATTTTAAGGCCAAAAGAGGAATTTGGTAGAGATAATAAGGGGTTTTTAAGCCAGACAAAGGATATTATAAGGCTTAAACAGGGTTTTGGGGAGATTTAGAGGGTTAATGAAGGAAATTTGAGAGGGGAAAAAGGTGATGAAGGCAGAGGCTTTGAGAGGACAAAATAGGCAAATGGAGGCCTTACTGAAGCATTCTTCTTCTCAAAACAGTGGGGCTTTTTAATGGAAACAACAGTGAGGATTCTTCAGAGGAAAAAAGACACAGGAGGCTTCAAGAATGATATGTTTTTAGAGGAAATATATTTCTTGAAGGCTCAAAAAACATTTTAGCCACCTGTTTACTTGTCAAAAAATTCATAGGTGGCTAACAGTGGCTCCACATGTGGATGGAATCTTCTTGAAGGTGTCAAAAGTTCAGAAAATAATATTTGGAGTAGGCCAGATGCCCGGTACTTGACACATCCATTTTCTTTCTTGGATCAACTTCCACAATCATGAAGACAACATATCAGCAGAAAACATTCCCAAAACAATCTACCTACCCATACTATTGTCCTAACATTTTTTCTTCTAGGTGCATTTGGACTTGCAAACCCTTTACATCATCAATTTTTTACAAAAAGGAAAATAAACCTATTCTACTGCTACCCTTATTTCTACATGAGACCATATTAGACAGTTGGTCTCATAGCTTCTCTACCTAAACTACTATCTGCTAGGATTAAACTGTCTAGCAGATTTCTTCTCTACATTCTAAGACAGAAATTGAAAAACAATCAAGCCAGGATTAGACTGTCTAGCTTGTTGTGGGCCATGGCATAAAGACAAATTTCTCATGGATTGAAACTCTTGTAGAAATTTAAAACCACTAAATAAATGCTCACTAACCGAGCTTTATTTGATAATTTCCTACCTACCCTACTCTAACTTGAAATATTTACAAGTCTAGCTTACAAAAATTCTCCTCCAATGCGTCCAGTCCATCAAATGATCCCAGGGATGGTCTTTTCTGCTCAATTATTTGAGCATGCTAGATAGGCAGGGCCATTCCCATTCTCTTTGTTTCTTAGCTGCATCTTTAAAAAAAAAATCTTGTTGTCTACAACATGCTTCTCAAACTGACCTTTGATCCTTCTTCAAATGTTTGCAAGAAATGAGCATAAGGATCATGAAATGATACCTAGTTATGAATATTTGGCAGGAAGACTTCAACTAGGATTTCTCCCTCTTCCACTGGATCAAGAGCAAGACTCTCTTGGGAAAGAGAATCTCCCTCATCTTCTTCTTCATCTGAGCTAGAGGACTCATCATATATGGCAGTTGTGTCCTCTTGGAGCTCTGATATATTCTGCTATGATGGGCTGAGCTCTGTGAAAAGATCAACATATTCTTGAGCAGGGGTTTGTTCTATTGCTTCCTCTTTTTCAAGAGAAGGCTCCTTGTTTTCATCATGCTCAAAAATATCTTCTTCGTTTTCCTCCTCATCCTTTAAGATGAAAGGTTGTTGATCTCCAATCGTATGCAAATTGCTACTGATGATCTGAGGTGTAACAGAGTGAAGATTCAATCAGTCTTCATTCATTACTATGCTTTCATAAATTTCTTCATCAGTGTCATAGATAGGCTAACTTGGTTCATTGCTTCTCTAGAGTTGTTGGTCCTGATCCTCTTCCCATGATTCTACTGATGATGGTCTTGCAAGCTCAGCTTCCCTGTGGAAACAATCATCATCAAACAGATCATAAATAGGAAAATCATAATTGTAATTAATGTTACCAATCCAACCTATTGGGTTCTCAGAAAGTCTTTCTTCATTCTGATCCACAGAGGAGTTTTCTGGATCTGTATCATCAAGCTCATTAGATGAATGAGCAAGAGTGTCTGTTCTATAAAATATTTCAGAGGTGCACTGCGTGTTTAATATTTGGTCCATCTCTTCTTCTGTCAACGAAGAGATTTCTCTTTTAACATAGACAGAAGAATAGCAGTCCTCTGTTTCTTGTACTAGCTGATCTGGAGGCCGGATGTCTTCTTGAGCCTATTTTGCTGAATTTTCACTTGTGCTAGCAGGGAAACTCTGAGGATTTTCTAATGTTCTTGATCTCTTTCTCCTTCCACATCAGATTCTGCATCTTCTATGTGGTCTCTTGTTTCCTCAAAGTATAATTCCCTATAGGATTTCGCCATTAGGTTGTGATATTCTGTAGTCAACATAGTACAATACGTAGGTAGGCAATCAGGCAGCTCCTGATCACTTTCCTATTCATATTTTATAGATTCTTGAGCATCATACATGTTTTGATCATTATCTGGGTCCTGAGTTTGTTCTTGTTCTGGAAAAGGCATGGGCTGCTCTGGATATTCAACATTTGCATTTACATTGGCCTCATGCATCTTCACTACTACTTCACCAAACATGTTTAACACTCTTGCTAATATATCCCACAAAGCATCTAGCTTTGCATCTTTGTCCATGCTTGGATCCATGTTTGAAAGAAGAGGTCACTGTATCTTCTTAACCAGTTCAGGGTCTTCTACCAGTGGAGTCAGTTGGCCTGTCAGGATTTATGGAGTGTGGAGTTTCCAGGTGGATGAATTTCACTGTTTGAAGTAGGTTGTTGTCCACCATCAGTAATGACATACCAATCTAAAGGCATTGGTCTGATTTTTCCCCAGCGGAGTCGCCATTATGTTGGGGTTCCTATGTTTTGGCAAATTTGGAAATACCAAAATATAAGACAACATCAAACCACTTTGGGACCTCAGGATCTAGCCCTCTTGGGTCCAAAGAGGGATCTCTCTATAATAGGCAAGAATGATATATCTTTGAAAGCTCAAGATGAGATATTAGGCTAGTTATGAAGCACAAGGGTTTTTTAAAATGATTTGGTTGGTTTTTGGGTTGGTCGGAGATCATTAACTGAGAAGTTTATGGAATGAAAGGAACGAAGCAGCAATATTTTTTGGCAAAAGAGGATATTTTAAGAATCTTCCATCCATTGGGCTATGGAGTCATGAAAGGGGATTACTTGCATAACAACTGTCCAAGGATTTCCATAGGGCAAGTCATTTATACTAAAGGATATTTTTAGATAGATGGTGGAATGGAACATTAAGGAATGAAGGTGAAAGAAGGAAATAGTACCCAAGTGCAGTCTGGAGATCAGGTCAGATATAATTTAAATCCAGACCTACTTTGACATACTCAAAGGCAACTCTCAATGAAGATACAAAGGGCAGCTTAAGATCAGGTTAGAGGTCATTTAACTCCAGGCCTGCTTCGGCATATTCCAAGAGAAAAACAGAGATAAGATTTAACACAGAACTGAGCCTAAGATCAGAGAAGGGCTTTTAACCTTCAATGCTTTGACACCAGCTCAAGGGATCTTAGAAAGGCCAATCTGTTGGAAAAGGACCCCAGTGGACAGGGCTCACACTAAACCCCTGGTATCCCAATTCTTCCAACTTAAACCCAACCAGAACATCTAAGCAACAAACCCTGAATTCACACATTAGTAAGCATGGGCTGGACCAACATCTTTAACTGGTTAAATTACATGAATTTTCTCTTAGATTCACTATTTGCAGAAAACATCAAGGATAATAAGAGCAGTGGGCATTGAGGTACCATGCAGGGGTATATCTTAAACCAAATTTACTGATTCTTATCATAGAAATATGAACAACATGATTAAAATGAAAAAGGACAGGAAACTTCACCCGTAATATAGACCAGGATCCTGTGAAATTGCTTGATTAATTGATGTGAAAAACCAGTCACATACACTGAGCTCAATAGCTGATGCAGTCCAAACTTTCTCCTCCCAGCCTACTAAATTACAAACTACTCAGCTTCTTCCCCCAAAACATTCTAACAGCTAAAAGAATCCCTACAACTAATCAACAACAACAACCTTTACAATATGTTTTGCGGGGTTCTTATAGAAGGTTGAAATAGCAGGAGTAGATGCGAATTAAATTGACTCATTAAGACAAAGTGAGGCAGAAGGTTGAGCCCACTCTGCTTAATGGCAATTTGCATCGTTGTATGTCCTCTTTGGTATGGTCTGGGAGTTTTGTTCAAGTCGATATTTGACCTCGGATGTGTTCTTGAAGTCCTTTCTGGCTATTTGGTAGTCTGTGGTAGCCTTCTAAAATAAGTAACGTGGATAGAAGGTCCGAAGGTCTTCCATGCTTCCATAACTGTTGTCTGGCAGTCTTTAAGAAGCTTCTGTCAGTGTACTAAATGTTAAGGGCTCGAGGAGGCATGGAGACTTCTGTCGGGAGGTGTCCTATCTAAGAAAATACATTTTGCTGACACTGAAACACTGATATGGCCTATTAGTGTTATTTAGTCCTTATAAAGCCTCTTAATCATCTTCACGGTCTCTAACAGTGTCTCTGTCCTTTAAACTTGAGATTATGATCATTAAGTGTTCAATAACAAGCTTAAATCCCTTGATTTGTCACTGCTGATACTCTTTGCCACTACTACAATGGTTTCTCTGCATTCTAAGTCACAGTAACTGTGATTGTGGAGACAGAGTGAAACTACCACTCTGTAAACCCTGCAACAATGCAATAAACTCGTTATAAAAATCCAGGGGAGGTGGCGGAGAAATTCTATGGAGGCCTGCGGAATTGTGGCGCAACTGTGGAAACAGTGGCTGTAGTGGGGAAAATGGTGAAAAACATGTGGAATGGTGAGAAAATGATATGTTGGAGGTCTGGTGTGAAATAGGTCACAGACCATAGGATTGGATGAAACAATAGTGATCAACAGCTAGGATTCATTGATGGAGGTGTTAACACGAAGTTAGGCGGACAAAAACAACTTTAGTATTGAAACACCAAAGTTAAACTTTGGGAAAATACAAAGAAAATCATGAAAAATGAATGAAAGTGGAGCCTTTGGATGGTGGGACCCGACGGGCAAAGGGCAATTAACTGAGAGTCGTTGGATCGCAGGAGGCAATCAACGGTCAGGATCATCCAATGAAACTCTATGAACACCCGATGGAAGGAATATGAATGAAATGCACGATGTGATATGAGCCATATATTTGGATCAATGGATGGCTGAGGTTGATTATGGAGGTTGCGGGAGAAGCGGGGAAGGAAGGCAATTTCAAGAGGAAAACCAACGGTGTCATGCAACACGTGGCGGGATAAATCCGCTTTCATCGCATGCTTTAGAAACGTTAAAGCTTAGACAGAAGATTTACGCAATATGCATGTGGACCGTCGGATATGGAGTGAAAATATTGGATGGCGGGGGATGGAGTGCGATATGTGGAGATACGCGGTCAATAATGGCGGGGAAAGTCAGCAAGTTTGATCTCAGCCGTCAGATCTATAGGATGAACGGTTGAGATATAAAGAAGGGAAATGGAGGCGAAGGGGCAGGCGAGTGGGTGGGATGAACGAGAGTCGTTGGATCTCGAGAGATCAACAGTTACGATCCAATCACATTAGAGAAGGCAGAGGCGAGGACTCCAAAATATTAACGTTGCGATTACACGTAGTCCGTCCGATCAGGGAGAGATTGATGGTCCGGATTAGATCAGGGGTTGCCAATCGGGGAACACAAGGTGGCATATAAAATTCCTCTGATTGGAGAATGGGGCGGTGATGCGACTATATCAAGGCCGTTAGAAATGTATAGATCAACGGCAGAGAAAGTGGTGGAGGTCTATTAGAACAGAAGACCTCGCATCGAAAGAAATTGAATTAACAAAGGAAAATATGCACAATGAAAGTTGTGATTGCAATTAGCGCCCAGGGCTGTAGCACTTGGTTTTGGGCACGGGTCACATGGTGGGGAAGTGGTTAAGGGGCTGCCTGAAAGGGGCTAAAGCCTGCTATACGGAAAAGTGGGTTTTTGGCTTAAATTTAGTGTATTTTAAGGCCAAAAGAGGGATTCGGTAGAGAGAATAAGGGGTTTTTAAGCCAAACAAAGGATATTATAAGGCTTAAACAATGTTTTGGGGAGATTTATAGGGTTAATGAAGGAAATTTGAGACGATAAAAAGGTGATGAAGGAAGAGGCTTTGAGGGGACAAAATAGGCAAATGGAGGCCTTCTTGAAGCATTCTTCTTCTCAAAACAGTAGGGCTTTTTAATGGAAACAGCAGTGAGGATTCTTCAGAGGGAAAAATACACAGGAGGCTTCAAGAATGATATGTTTTCGGAGGAAATGTATTTCTTGAAGGCTCAAAAAACATTTTAACCACCTGTTTTCTTGTTAAAAAATTCATAGGTGGCTAATAGGTTGGATGGTTTATCAATGGAAGGCTTCTTAGGAGCAATAGCTGCAGCATTAGCCTCTCACTTATCTAACTTCTTCTTCTTCATCTTCTTCTTATTCTTCTTCTTAGCCACCTGGTTACTAGAATCCAAACTTTCACCAGGCGAAGTAGGAGAATAGGACGAAGAAACATGCGAAGAATGGGAGAGGTCCACTTTAGAATCAACATGATGTTGTTCAGGTGGAGGAGATGGTTGTACGCTGGGCGGAACAATCGAGGCCATAGAGGTCGAGAATAACCAAACAGGTAACCCAAAAGTTAACCCAGGAAGGGACAATGTTGCCATATAAGGAGCACCAACATTCCCAAAAGCAGGAAAAGGACCAGGACTCCCTTTGGAGGGGATTCCTTGGTTGGTAAAATCCGGAAAGGTTGCCATCAGAAACAAGGTTAAAATAAAATGCTAAGGAAACTAACTTTAACCAGGAATCTTCGTGGACAGTTAATTTTAAGACACTGAAACCAAACTCTACCATTTCATCTTTTAAGAGTCGAGAAACAGGAAAAAGGTGACTCTATCACTTTCAGTTTGAAACGAGCATGAAAGGACAAGTGCTCGATGATCTTTTAAAATTTATGAAGTCAGTAAAGATCGAAAAATGACTACTCAGGTATTCTAGGTAAAAGGGTGTACCAGGTTCCCGTGAACTGCCATATACACCTTGGTTATAAAATGAAATAAGAATCAACCAAGGAATTGACATACGTGCAGGTAGTCTCCCTGAATGTTGTGTTCGATGTATCACGGTTACAAGGAGGCAAACTCGGCTTCCTATGGATAAAAGGATTGCAACCTAAGGGGTCTCCCTTTATATACTCGATGGTACAGGGAGCACAAGTCCGTACTAGTGTTGTCTGAAGCCATATGGAAAACGACATCTACTAGGTTTTAAGACGCCGAAACACATCTCTAGCCTAGACCACTAAATATGTGTCATTAGGTTTCAATGCTTCCTTAGGATAATTGAATAAATTTTAAGTTGATCTTGTATTTATATTTCAATTCCGAGGTCCTACCGAATGTTGGATCTAACATATCCCTGAATGCAGCTATATGAGAAAAGAAATATTTTAATTCGATGAATGGTATCTAGTTAAGGGAAGAGTCTCAAACAATGATGCAACAAACAAAAATACTGCAATTGAAACTTTTTCCTAACGAGATAAATTTTCACTATCCAAAAGTAAGCTAAAACATTCAACAATGTGAATTATGCAATGTAATCTATGCGAAACCCTATTTTTTGAAAACTATGCAATTGTAATCTATGCACAATTTCCTTTTTCGTTTGAAAGAATAAGAATGCACTCGATGCATTTTTTGATGAAATGAGAATCTACTTAATGTATGATTTTAATGAAAGATAATGCACTCAATGCGATTTTTAACTTTCAATCATTAAACAATGTAATCTAAGTTCAATGATAAATCTCAAAAAATATTCTTCAATGCAACGTGATCTTAATGCATTTTAATAAAAAACAAGGTCTAAGACGAAAACTATATGAACACAAATTTTCTTAATGAAGGATGAATGCAAAAGAGATGTAAACAAACACTAAGAATGAAATCATTGTTTTAAACACTTTATAATGAAATTCCTCAAAAGGCTACAAGAAATATAAGGTCAAGCTCAAAAAGGATTTCCAAAGCATGAGCTCAAAACAAGGCATTCATTCCCTTTTACATCAAGCAATCAAGAAAGAAGACTTTTCAGTTGAAAAAAGAGCAATGTAATCTATGCTCATAAGTGAAAAATTAGAGGAGAGAATGAGTAAATCATACAGAGAAAAATACCGGAAGGGAAAGACACACTGGTGAAGGATTTAGGGAAAAAACCTCAATTTTTCATACACCCTGAAATTGGCACAACTTTGGTGGGTGAAACTAGCGCCAACTGGTGCGACTTGCTCACTGAAAACTTGCGCCAATGGCCAATTGGCGCGGGTTGCTAACTGAAAACTAGCGCCAATTGGCACCACTGTCAGAAAAATAAAAGCACCAATGCCTGAACAGGAAAAACAAAGAATTTCTCCCAACCAAGACCAGACTCACCACTTCAAGCAAAAAATAAAAGATCGTAATTGATGAAAAACATAGGAAAAAATAGGGAAATGGTCGTTCGACTAAATCCATCGAATGACAAAGACCTCAAAGAGTGACAAACTAAAGTGGACCTCTCCCCAGTGAAGTCACCAATTTGTTTTCCAAGTAAATCTCTTTTGTGGATAGAGGTGATCCCTCTAGCCCTAGGGTGGGTCTAGCAACTACGGGAACATACTAGAATCTACCTTCCTAGATTGTAAATGAAATTCAAAGCAAGGAAGATGACCTACCTCGTTCTGATGCTATGTTGTCATCTTCCATCAAAGCTACTTGATATGTCACTCTTATCCAGCGAGATACACGCTGCTATCAATGTTCGATTACCTGTACAGACATTCAAGACAACACGAAAAACGTAACACCACAACAAAAATAAAACAATTACAACCTATCTAACTGATCAAGGAATGCTAGAAATCTCATTATAGATGTAAACAATAATGGAAGATAAACATCAGATGCATTTTATTATGATAAAGACAAGGGGAGTTTACAACCAAGCCTTGATGTTGAGGCTCTCCTTCGGCAGGTCTGTATCCAAGCACGTTTGCCACACCCTCATGAAAAAAGGTCCAATATCTCACTATGTTCTAAACACACACATATAATCACACTCTGCACTATTCTCCCGAATCTATGATTGCTTCCTCTCTATGCTAGCTTTTTCAGCTATCTGTTCAACTAGAACATGTTCAACTAGTACATGAATGGAAGATGGCGATATTTATAGAGAAGAGGAGAAGTTTGGGATCCCTACAATAGTGGAAGGGAGGCCTTATCCCTTGGGAGGTTTCCCCATAAGGTGGAAACAACAGGCCAAAGGAGGAAGGCCTTCGTTATTCAGTCGAACCACTCCCTATGACTCATCCATGAAGTTGTTGTGATCGAAACTTTGCCTCTATTTTTAAAAAACTTTCCATAAATAGATTGGCGTGGGAAGCTCACTGAGACAGAGCGCCAACTGGCGCGGGCTCAGTGTTAATTTTCCTTATTGGCACGAGGGCATAACGGGCTACCAACACCAAGGCAAAAATAGGTGTTTTTAGTGGTCTTCTCAGGAAATGGTCAACAGAGAGAATGTTGTACTCATGGAAGGGGATGCAATGATGATATTTACAAGGCATGACACTTCTAATTAGTCACAGAAATGACCGTCCAATGTGCGAGATGGGGATTTCAGGGACAGTGACAAATTACGGTGTAACAACCACCTGTACACAACACTAATAGTACAATGTGTGCACAACGTCACATGTACATGACACCACCTGCACAATGTGTACACCACGCAAAATTTACATTGCACCACCTATACAATGTTGTTACACTAAAATTTGTCATCCTGACATTTTACTATGAGTATGAGCTCATTATTACTCATACTTCCTCCTTTTGCAAGTCTAACATATCTGCTCTTCATATCAAGCTTTCAAAATCAGAGAAAAGTTCCTAAAATCCCCTAAATATTGGTATCACACTTTCTCTATTCATTACCTGCGGTCCCGCACCTAAAGTTCAGCTTGCCTATGGAACCATACCGCACATTCTTTGTGTCATGGGTGCGGACCTCTGTAAAACTCAAAAAGGCAAGAAAGTAAAGATAAAAAGTGGATTTCAGATAAATTCTAGAAGATTCTAGATGGGAATTTTCGGGAATGGATACGCTTTGAGAAGGTTCATGCATCCCTCACTTGATGGAGCTAACCCCTTTATGTAAGGAGCTAATCCCTTTGAAGGAGGATTCTATCCCTTCATATTTGGAACAGAAAACCTCCTCTTTTCCACTATAAAAAGAGGCCTTGGGTAGCCTCAAAGGGAGTTCAAGCTTTAAGATATTTGAAGTTAAATGTTGTTGAGATTCAGACTCAGTTAACTAAGACTTTCTGTGAGGTTAAATCACTCACCTCTATTCGTCTTGGTTCAAAGAGTGCAATGCTTGTCAAATTAGAAGAGATTCCTGCTTCGGACCTCGGGAGGACCTGCACGACATCAAGGCACAGGTTGTAAAGGTTTTCTTTTATTTGAAGTTAATACAAATATACTCATTTCTCTCATTAAATTGTCTATTCATGGTTTATTTCATAAATTCCTTGATCATTATGATGAGTATGGTTTATAATAATGTCTATACAGGTGCTGTGTAATCTTTTTGCTTGTTTGTGACTGCAGATTCACAAGGAACGTTCTTTCAAGTGCACGGGAATGACTTCAACGAGATCAAGCAAGCGTTGGATATAAGGTAGGCCTTACACCTATATAGCATTTTTATGAATCTTATATGCTTAGAGAGAGATTAGTATAATTGGCTGTTTGTTGCTAGTTACTTTTAGTACTAGAGAGATCGATCTTGTCCGCAAGACGGATTAATCTACACAACAAAATGGCGACTCCAGTGGGGAAAGAACTTGTTGTTTTTGGTTCTCTTTTATTTTTGATTTGAGAAAACATTTTTTCCTGGTTTTTGATTGATACATTTCTGTCTGGGTATTTTAGATTTTCCCTGTTTTTGAAAATTTAGAAATATTTTAAGATTTTCTATAATTTTTCTTAGGACCGCACCTGTAAATACTGGTTACCTGCGGACCCTGTAAAAATTTTAGAAAATCTCTAGATTTATTTTTCTATTTTATTTTTAGATCTTTGGTTTCTGGCCAGACTGATTATTGTTTCTGTCAAGAATTTTTTGTGAATGAATTCCAACAGTGTTGATGTTTTGATGATTTTCTAGAAGATTTTGCAGTTTGGATTGTTTTTCCACTTGGTTTTTGTAGCAATTCAACTCTTGACAATTTGCAGTATCTCAGATTACATTGATCTCTTTTTGTCTTTTGAATCTGACCTGATTGTGAGAACATCCTATATTGAGAAATTAAGTCTTTTGTTTCTTTGCAAATCTTCGAAAAAACTTGGTTCAAAGTTTTGAATTTCATTTTTATAAAAACATGTTTTGAGTGTTTTTGATCTGTTTGTTATTCTGAACGAATAGATTCTTAGTTTGCTGAACAACTAAGGAAAACATTCATAAAAAAAATCTTAAAAGCTTTTACTCAATTTAGATTTTAGATCTCAAGATTAGATTTTGTAGTTTTGAGTAGTTTTAGTTTTTGTAGCTTTCTTTCGAAGAAAAATTGTTTTATAGCTTCTAAGTTTGGAAAGGAAAAGGATTTTTCTTGTGAGCTTTGATAGTTTATTAAAAAGACAATACTTTCTTTCAATCATTTTTCATGTTTAAAGAAGGAATTAAAAGGATTGCATTCTCTAACTCTTTCTTTACATAGCAAGTTCATTGAAAGAAAAAGAATTGAATATCATCATAGGTGCATTTTAGTGTTTTTTGGAAGTCGAGTCTTCACATCATCCAAAGTTTCATTTCCGCGCCCATTGACTTAAGAAACAGCTCCTAAAAGTAACGCTTAATTTAAAATTCATCTAGTAATCTTTTTATTTCTAGGGCTCTTATCACCAACATAGCTTAGGCTAGTACCTTGGAGTAGGGAGTAATTAACTCTCCAAGATAGCTAAAACAAACAAGTAGACAAATCTTGCGGTAGGAAGAAATTCCAATTGTTGCATGTATGCTCTGGGAAGCTCCTCTTAAAGGAGTTAAGCACGAGATCATATTTGAACTAGTGGGGTAATCAATCCTTCCTCATTGGGAACGATAGAAGATATACACGTATTAAAAACGGTAAACCTCGGATAGACCATTGTCGAGGAGCCTGGGGTCACTTGTCGGTAAACCTTGGATTGTTTCAAGGAGCCTTCAAGGGGATTGAGCTTTGTTACTCTGCCCTTGCGTGTGTGTCGGATCGTAGACTGTTCCCCTAGGTATATTTGTTTCAATTGGTAACCTTAGTGGCCATAATCTTTAGGATTCTTTCCTAAGGTGACGGTGGAGGGATGATCCCACTGTACCTAGAACAGACGTCGACTAGACTCACTTGGACTCTCCGGGGGGTTCTCTTCACTCGAGATGGTTTTGTGAAGAAACTTGTGCCAGTCTGTTTCATTAAGCAGGTTGTCGGGGTAACTGTTCCAACCGCCCTTTTCGTGTTAAAGTTCTACTAAGTTGGATTTCATCACCAACTAGTGTTTTTAGTACGGAAAATTACCTGTTTGTGTGTGGTTTGAACTCTTAGATTTTTAAGCGAATGATTCAATTGTTTGTTTCTTAGAGACTTTAGGTGTTTTCATTGAAATTTTTCTTTGTTTGCATGTGATTAGATAATTTTTAATCGTGGCGGAATTGCCGAGACAATCCCGAAGAATACAAGGGAAACCCCCTGAATATTCACCAAGTCAACTTGAAGGACTTCGAGCTCTGGTACCACATAGTAGTCGTAGACTTAGGTCAATAGAAGTTGAAAGTTCCTCTATAGTTATACATCCTGATCATCAAATACCTACAACAGAGTACATTCAAGAACCGATTTCAGTTTCCAAAGTTACTGAAAATATTTCTCCTTCTGGTGAATTATCTGACGAACCTGAAATATCTGAATCTGAAACTGAATCTTCTGTTTTGGAAACATCCTCAGGATTTATCACACCAACTTCTAGCGATCCAGGTTCACCTAGGGTAAGAAATATCATTACAGACAATCTTCCCTCTGGACTTATTTCTATTGAAGAACTTACTAATCCAGACGAAGACATATCTCTTCCCAACTCCCCTCAATCGTTAAATCTTAGGGAGCGTGAATCTATTTTCTACAGCCTCATTCGAACTAATCCTTGGTATCTCTCTTTAACAGATTTTTTAGAGAATCCGGGTCTTGCTTTTTATCCACCTCGAATTCCATTTCATCCTACACCCAGAGGCTATTATCCGTCATCTTTTATGGCTGGAGAGTCATCCATGTTTTCTCAAACACCTGAATCATTTTTACATGGTGGTCCTTATGTTCCTTCGGGATATCAGTCTTTGTCCGGTACTTTCTCGGGAGCAGCTCCTCAACCCATCGAAAACGTGTTATCATCTGGTCTTGATGGACTTAAAATTGAAACGTCGAACGCAGAACAAATTTTTATGATGTCTGGTAATATTCCCAATCCTCAAGCTCAAGGCAGTTAGTTTCCTTCTGGGGGCCAACCTCAGGGAACTCAGTTACCGTCTGGGGGGCAACCTCAGGGTAGTCAGTTACTGCCTGGGGGGCAACCTCAGGGTAGTCAGTTACTACCCGAGGCCCAACCTCAAGGTAGCTTTTTCCCAGGACAAACTATGGATTCATATTATTTTGGGGGGCAACCCCAAGGACAGTACATACCTCAAGGGTATCAACCTTCAGGACAGTACATACCTCGGGGACAACCCCAAACTCAATATGCTCCTCAGGGTCCTCAACAACCCCAGCTTCAGTACATGCCTCAAGGTTATCAACCTCAAGGGCAGTACCCAATTCAAGGTTACCAACAGCCTTCTGGTCAACCATCTGTTCAAGGAGCCGGAAATTTACCTCTTAATTATCAACCCTACGTTCAAACAGGTTATGGTCCTTACGTTCAACCTTCTATGGGACAATACCCCAGAACTATGGTGTTGGATTTGTCCCAATATCAACAGCCTTTGCAGCCTAATGTGCAGTTGCCTTATCAACCTGGCCAGCCTTTGGTTTCTGGTTCAACCCAGCAACCTATTCAGCCAGCTATCCAAACTCCTGTACCTAGTTCAGTTCAGCAGGTTGGGCCTAGTACACCTCAGACTCCGCCTCAAACTGCTGCAACTGCTGCAACGTCTATTCAACCTGTCACACCTGTTTCTGGAGTATCTGTAGCACCGACTTCTTTTATCCCTGTATCCGTGCAAATCCCTCAAGTCTCTGTACCTCAGTCAGGACCCTCCATTCAGACTACAGTTCAGATGCCTGCAGGACAAGCTGGTATGAGTACAGTTGTTACAAGTCAACCTCAATTTACATATCAACCGTACCAAGGACAGCCGCAATTCGGTCCCTATGTACAGAATCCAAGCTATCAGTATCAACCGTACCCTAGTTATACTTATCAACAACCTCAGTATGGTCCGATTCATCCTGGTTATCCGGGAGGTTACACAATACCTAATGCAAATCCGATTCCTAGTTATCCTGGGTATCTGCCTCCTGGATCTGCTTTGGCTTCTCAAGGTTTTCGTGACCCTAACCGTCAATTACCGTTTATCGCAACTTTGGACTTACCTGATTTGACGCGCCTTACAAATGATCCAATTTTCTATTATCAGAACTGGCCGCCAATGCCTCATAAGTTGCCCAGTGATATACCAAAATTCGAAGGTAAGTCAGGAGAGGATCCATCGAATCATGTTATGACTTATCACCTTTGGTGTGCATCTAATTCAATCGTTGATGATTCGATTCACTTACGTCTTTTCCAAAGAACCCTCATAGGTCTTGCTACCAAATGGTACATTGAGTTACCTCGCAGCTCGTTTCATAATTTCAGTCAGTTAGCAACAGCTTTCTTGACTCATTTTCAGTTGCCTGTCAGATATGACAATGGCACAGAATTATTAACTTTGCTAAAACAATCTACGTCCACGTATATTTCTGATCATATTCATGAATGGTGACGTAGACGACGTTTAGTGAAAGTTTATATTCCGGATCAAATTTTGGCAGAATGGTTTGTTAAATCTTTGTTACCCAAGATCACTGAAGATGTAGCTAAGGCTGGTGTTGTTACTGAAGAGCAAGTAATTGCTCAGGCTCAGTACCTTGACCTCGTTTATACGTAGTCAGGTACTCTACATGAAAAAATCCCAGACCTTCCAAAACAAGGTCAAATAGTTGCTGCTCCTTCAGGGTCTCATGTCGCTGACAGTATGATTGGTACAGTCAATTCTAAAAGCAAGAATAAATCCTCAAATAATTCTTCTCCAATTATAACTTTACCTGATTCCCCGAAAGGAGAATCCTCTCCCGAAGTTTCTGCCGATATTCATGTCGTTGAAACATCTACGACAAAATCAAAATCGGGTGGTAAAAAGAAGGGAAGGAACAAAAACAAAAAGAATTCGAAAGAGAAAACTGATAAAGATGAATCCAATGACGAAAAACGTAAACCTCGCTATCCTTGCTTCATTTGTGAACAAGATCATTTCATGAAAGAATATCCATATCGAGACGAGGTTACGAAATTCGTTAAAGGATCGCAACAACCTGCTGTCTTGAAGGATCCTTTTCCAATTCAAGATAGTAAGATGATTGGTTCTTCCTCGACTACTTTAGAAGAGCCTATTATGATGATGTCTCATGTAAGGGTTGCAACGCGATCGCAAGATTACGGTTCTAAGAATCCTGTTGATGGTAAAGAAGCAGAGTCTTCTAATGCAAATACATCAACTACACCTCCTCCTGTTTCTGGTCCACTACATATCGAGAAACAAAATCCAGAATTGATAATCAAACTGCCTGCTAAAGGTGTTCTTCGTAAATCAGCTTTCAATCCACATGCGAGAGCTGCTCAGAATTACAACATTGTTGAAGACTTAGTCGTTTCTCCTTCAGCAATGTCGGCTTTGGAAGTGCTGCAATCGTGTCCAGCACAGCGTAAATTATTATTGTTTGCCATAGGAGCTGTCGATATTCAGGATTCTAACCTTATAATTTTCGATTTAGAAAATAGCACACCACGTCTTCCTCACCAAATGGCTTTCCAGATTCCAGTGTTAGTCAAAAACAGACCTATTTTTCGAACTGTGATTGATGAGGGAGCTTCAACATGTATTATGTCGATTCAATGTTGGAAATCTCTTGGTTCTCCTACACTTAACCAATCTCCGACGATTCTAAAGGCTTTTGATGGTCGAGGTTTTCAACCTTTTGGTATTTTGCAGGATTTACCCATAGGGGTCGAAGGTAAAATTGTTAATCTAGATGTGGAAGTGGTTGATGCCCCTCTAGATTACAACCTTCTTCTGGGTCGTAGTTGGTCCTATGCTATGACTGATGTTGTCTCTTCGGTCTTTCGACTTATAAAATTTCCATATCAAGGAAAGATCGTGACAATAGATCAGTTAACTTATTTCTCGTCCGACCCAGCCTCTACAGAAACAATCCAGCATGTTGGTAAAACGGCTATTCCTTATAAGGATGTTGGAGTAGGTTTGATTAAAGATTCTGGTTTACTAGGAACTTTTTCCTTTCCTCCTCCTAACGTATCGCCTTCTACTGCAAGTATTCATATGATTTCATCAGACACTATTATGTTTGATGATCCTAGGATTATTCCTTCAGAATCCGAGATAGATTCATTTGATGGCGTGATGCCCTTGAGTCCATTTGAAATTGCGTACCAGGCTGTACAGTCATTTTCCGACCACTCTTCAACTGAAACCGATCCAATGAATGGGATCCATGAGGAATCACTTACTATATCTAGTTCAGTTACAACGACATTTCCTGAACTTGTTCATACAGATGAGCAAATTCGTGAGTTTTTGTCTATTGATGATTTACCATGGGAAGATCTACATCACTGGTCTTCATTTTTACCTGAATTAGATCATTTTGAAAATGATTTCGCTTCAATTTTTACTGTTGAATATGCCAAGGAACCTCAGAATCCATTGCAAAATCCTGATTCTGAGTTAAATTTGGAAAATATATCTAGAACAGTTCCAATTGACATTTCAGTAAAACCAAGAATAATTTAAAACATTCATATAGGTGCTTGTTGTATAGATGAAGAAATTCAGACTTATAAAGCCCTATTTCAAGAATTATGTGACGTGTTTGCCTGGTCTTATGAAGAAATGCCAAGAATTGATCCATCGATCATCGTTCATGAAATTAAGACTTACCCGGATGCTAAACCTGTTCGTCAATGATTACGTCAAATTCATCCTAGAAAAGCTGCTGCTATAAAAACAGAAGTTGAAAAATTACTTCGAGCAGGATTCATTTATCCAATTCTCTTAACGGATTGGGTATCGAATATTTTTCCTGTGACTAAAAAACAAGGAACGATAAGAGTATGTATCGACTATAGGGATATTAATCGAGCATGTCCAAAAGATAATTATCCAATTCCCTATATCGATCAAATAATCGATGATTGTGCTGGCAGTGAATTGTTTTCCTACATGGATGGCTTTTCCGGCTACAATCAAATAAACATACTCCCTGCAGATCAACCCAAAACAGCTTTTATTTGTCCGTGGGGAACGTTTGCTTATTGTAAACTACCTTTTGGACTAAAAAATGCTGGAGCAACTTTTCAACGGGCTATGTCTTATGCATTTCATGACATTAAGCACATTGTCCAGCCATATCTCGATGATTTACCTGCTCATTCATTACGTAGGGCCGATCATCCCACTCATTTACGAGCAAGTTTTATGAGATGTAGGCATTATCGGATAAGGCTGAATCCGCATAAATGTGTTTTCTGCGTAGAATCAGGTCGATTACTGGGATTTGTTGTCTCGAAAGTATGTATTCACGTTGATCCATCGAAGGTCGAAACCATCGTTAAATTTCCTCCTCCTTCGACTTTGCGCCAACTCCAGAGTTTGCAGGGGAAAGCAAACTTTTTACGTAGATTTATTCCTAACTATGCCGAGCTTACAAAGGGTTTTACCCGGTTGTTGAAACAGAACATTCCGTTCTTTTGGGACGAGATTGCTGATCGATCTTTTGATGCACTTAAACACGCATTGACCCATGCACCGTTATTGCATCCTCCCAACTACAACCAAGATTACATTTTGTACCTCTCTGCTTCTCATTCCACCATTGGGATGGTACTAGTTCAGGAAGATGAATCTCACAATGAACATGTGATTTATTATCTTAGTCGAAATTTGCATCCGACTGAAATCAAATACACACATGTGGAGAAATTGGCTTTGGCAGCTGTCCAAGCTGTTCAACGTTTTAGACATTACATCTTGTTACGTAAAACCACGGTAATTTCTAATTGCAACCCTGTGATGTATATTTTGACCAAACAATTGCTAGGGAGAAAATATTCCAAATGGATAGTTATCCTGTAGGAATTTGACTTGGAATTTGAAAAATCCAAGGCAAAGAAATCTTTGGTATTTTCGGAACTGATGTGCGATTTCCCCTCTACTGATACTGAAACAGTGGCAGAAGAGTCCATTGCGGACGAATCTTTGTTTCTTATCAGTACACTTGATCCATGGTATGGAGATATTATCGTTTATCTCCAAACCCAATCTTTTTGGCCTGACATTTCACGAACTCAGCGATAGAAAATACGTTTCCAATCCCAACAGTATAATATCATTGGTGATACACTTTATCGACGTGGAGCAAATTCTGTTTTCCGACGTTGTCTAACTCATGAAGAAGCTGAAAAGGTGTTAAATGACTGCCATTCTGGAGGATGTGGCGGTCATATGTCTGGGTATGCCACCGCCCAAAAGATATTGCATGCAGGTTATTTCTGGCCAACGTTGTTCAAAGATTGCATTTATGCGGTTCGGAAATGCCACAACTGTCAAATTTTTGATCGAAAAATGCACGCGCCACCCGCTCCTCTTCACCCTATAATTGTTGTTGGTCCTTTCACAAAATGGGGTGTCGATTTTATCACATGTAACCCTCACTCGGCCGGGGGGCATGCCTATATTATTCTAGCAGTAGATTATTTTACAAAATGGGCCGAGGCGATGCCTACATATTCAGCTGACGGCAAGACTACTGCAACATTCGTATTTAATCACATAATTGCTAGGTTTGTTGTTCCTCAAGCTATTATTACGGATCATGGAAGTCATTTTCGGAATGTCATGATGACTGAACTGACAGAACAGCTTGGCTTGCGCCACGATAGTTCCACTCCGTATTATCCGCAAGCCAATGGTCTGGTTGAAGCCATTAACAAAGTTTTAGTCACCATGATCAAACGAATCATTGGTATTCACAAGACGAATTGGCATTCCATGTTATTTTCAGCGCTTTGGGCATATCGAACCTCAGTCAAAACATCAACAGGTTTCACTCCTTTTCAACTGGTTTATGGTTTAGAAGCTGTGTTACCAATTGAATGCGAAATTCAGTCACTAAAATTAGCTATAGAATTACTTCCAGCTAAGTGATCTGGATTTTATGCAGGAACGCAACAGAATACAGATATAACCATAGATATAGAGCTGCAACGGAAATAATGCTTCAATTTATTAATAAACGAATGACTGAAATAAGCTTACAAACATAATGGAAACAAGCTAGGGCGCTGGTAGCGTATCTCTGAGAAGAGATGTGGCATACGCAGGCCTTTGAACTGTGTTACATTGAGGCTCGTAGGCCTATTACAGAAATAATGGAAATAAAAGAGCTATGGTACTGGCAGCGTATCCCTGAGAAGAGATGTGGTGGCTACCAGCCCTTGAACTGTATTACAATGCAGACATAATGGAGATGTGGCGAGCTAGGGAACTGGTAGCGCTTATCTCTGAGAATAGATGTATAGGCTCCCAGCCCCCTAAACTGTGTTACAATATAGACATGATCAGAACAAG
The DNA here is from genome assembly GCA_034641835.2 of Pinus albicaulis. NCBI lineage: Eukaryota > Viridiplantae > Streptophyta > Pinopsida > Pinales > Pinaceae > Pinus > Pinus albicaulis. The sequence goes on from CM076580.1 coordinate 862,912,781, forward strand.
TGAGCTAGGGCACTAGTAACGCTTATCCCTGAGAAGAGATGTATCGGCTCCCAACCCCCTGAACTATCTTACAATGAGGCTCGAGGGCCTATTTATTGTTTAGAAACAATGTAGAATCCGAAACATCCAAAACCCTAACCGTAGGAGATGAAGCGCCAAAACTGTGGGCCCCGTTTGGGTAAATTGGTGGTTCAACTTCCTGGGGGCGTAACTTTGGCATCTGATCTCCGTTTGACGCACTCAATAGCTCGTTAGAAAGGTCTATCCGAGGACTTCAATTTTTGAATGAGAAACATCGGTACATGGACCCATGTTGCTCTCCGTTTCCCAAAAAAACATCGTTTAGGGCCTCAAAACAGCTCCAGAAGTTTAAGACTCGAAAAACTACTAAAAACAGTAAGTTGTGCCGAAACTTACAAACTGAAATAACTGATGGTGGGGGTTCAAATGGACTCGATGGGTGGCCACCAATATCCACCTGGATTATTAACGCCCCAAAACGGCTCCGGGTGTGCAGGACCCAAAAACCTGCTATAAATAGTAAGCTGTGTTGAAGCTGAAAAACTGAAAGAATTGATGTTGCGGGTCCAAATGGAATAGGTGGGAGGCCACCGATATCCACCTGGATCATTCCTCCCTCCTTAGGAAGCAATGGTCTCCATTGAGTAAAGTTCCTCCATGGGGGGGGGAATTTTGCTGAACTTGGTGTTTGGATTTGTCCAGGATGTCGTGGACTTGTTGGCAGACGTGCTGGATGTAGATGTGCCACCTGTGGGGAACCATTGAAGGATCTGAAAAAAAAAATTTCCATCATCGCGTTCCTCTGTTTCTCGAGGGCATCCTCGAGCAAGATTTTGATAGGATCTCCTGCTCCCTCGTCTTTCTTTCCTTCCGCCATGGGGGGTCGGCGGGGTTGCGAGGTTGAACTCCTTATACCCTGGCCGCATTGGGGACATGAAGAGAAAAACAAACAAAGAGCAGACTCGCTCTGATACCACTGATCCAGATTTTATGCAGGAACGCAACAGAATACAGATATAACCATAGATATAGAGCTGCAGCGGAAATAATGCTTCAATTTATTAATAAACGAATGACTGAAATAAGCTTACAAACATAATGGAAACAAGCTAGGGCGCTAGTAGCGTATCTCTGAGAAGAGATGTGGCGTACGCAGGCCTCTGAAATATGTTACATTGAGGCTCGTAGGCCTATTACAGACATAATGGAAATAAAAGATCTATGGTACTAGTAGCGTATCCCTGAGAAGAGATGTGGCAGCTACCAGCCCTTGAACTGTATTACAATGCAGACATAATGGAGATGTGGCGAGCTAGGGCACTGGTAGCGCTTATCTCTGAGAAGAGATGTATCGGCTCCCAGCCCCCTAAACTGTGTTACAATATAGACATGATCAGAACAAGCGAGCTAGGGCACTGGTAACGCTTATCCCTGAGAAGAGATGTATCGGCTCCTAGCCCCCTGAACTGTCTTACAATGAGGCTCGAGGGCCTATTTATTGTTGAGAAACAATGTAGAATACGAAACGTCCAAAACCCTAACCATAGGAGATGAAGCGCCAAAACTGTGGGCCCCGTTTGGGTAAATTGGTGGTTCAACTTCCCGGGGACGTAACTTTGGCATCCGATCTCCGTTTGACGCGCTCAATAGCTCGTTAGAAAGATCTGTCTGAGGAGTACAACTTTTGAACGAGCAACATCGGTCCATGGACCCATGTTGCTCTCCATTTTCCCAAAAAACGTCGTTTAGGGCCTCAAAACGGCTCCGGAAGTTTAAGACCCAAAAAACTGCTAAAAATAGTAAGTTGTGCCGAAACTTACAAACTGAAATAACTAATGGTGGGGGTTCAAATGGACTCGATGGGTGGCCACCAATATCCACCTGGATTATTAATGCCCCAAAACGGCTCCGGGTGTGCAGGACCCAAAAACCTGCTATAAATAGTAAGTTGTGTTGAAGCTGAAAAACTGAAAGAATTGATGCTACGGGTCCAAATGGAATAGGTGGGAGGCCACCGATATCCACCTGGATCATTCCTCCCTCCTTAGGAAGCAATGGTCTCCATTGCGTTAAGTTCCTCCATGGGGGGGTGGGGAATTTTGCTGAACTTGGTGTTGATAGACGTGCTGGATGTAGATGTGCCACCAGTGGGCAGCCATTGAAGGATCTGAAAAAAAAATTTCCATCATCGCGTTCCTCTGTTTCTCGAGGGCATCCTCGAGCAAGATTTTGACAGGATCTCCTGCTCCCTCATCTTTCTTTCCTTCCGCCATGGGGGGTCGTCGGGGTTGCGAGGTTGAACTCCTTATACCCTAGCCGCATTGGGGACATGAAGAGAAAAACAGAGAAAGAGCAGACCCCCTCTGATACCACTGATCCAGATTTTATGCAGGAACGCAACAGAATACAGATATAACCATAGATACAGAGATGCAGCAGAAATAATGCTTCAATTTATTAATAAACGAATGACTGAAATAAGCTTACAAACATAATGGAAGCAAGCTATGGCGCTGGTATCGTATCTCTGAGAAGAGATGTGGCGTACGCAGGCCTCTGAACTGTGTTACATTGAGGCTCGTAGGCCTATTACAGACATAATGGAAATAAAAGAGCTATGGTACTGGCAGCGTATCCCTGAGAAGAGATGTGGCGGCTACCAGCCCTTGAACTGTGTTACAATGCAGACATGATGGAGATGTGGCGAGCTAGGGCACTGGTAGCGCTTATCTCTGAGAAGAGATGTATCGGCTCCCAGCCCCCTGAACTGTGTTACAATATAGACATGATCAGAACAAGCGAGCTAGGGCACTGGTAGCGCTTATCTCTGAGAAGAGATGTATCGGCTCCCAGCCCCCTGAACTGTATTACAATGAGGCTCGAGGGCCTATTTATTGTTGAGAAACAATGTAGAATCAGAAACGTCCAAAACCCTAACCGTAGGAGATGAAGCGCCAAAACTGTGGGTCCCGTTTAGGTAAATTGGTGGTTCAACTTCCCGGGGGCGTAACTTTGGCATCCGATCTCCGTTTGACGCGCTCAATAGCTCGTTAGAAAGATCTATCCGAGGAGTACAATTTTTGAATGAGAAACATCGGTCCATGGACCCATGTTGCTCTCCGTTTTCCCAAAAAACGTCATTTAGGGCCTCAAAACAGCTCCGGAAGTTTAAGACCCGAAAAACTGCTAAAAATAGTAAGTTGTGCCGAAACTTACAAACTGAAATAACTGATGGTGGGGATTCAAATGGACTCGATGGGTGGCCACCAATATCCACCTGGATTATTAACGCCCAAAAACGGCTCTGGGTGTGCAGGACCCGAAAACCTGCTATAAATAGTAAGCTGTGTTGAAGCTGAAAAACTGAAAGAATTGATGCTGCGGGTCCAAATGGAATAGGTGGGAGGCCACCGATATCCACCTGGATCACTACGTCTGAAGAGGAGAAACTTTTCTTGTACTTAGCCCAATTAGATGAGAATCAACGAAATGCTGCAATAGCAAACGAGGCTCATGTTAAAAGGATAAAAGCTCAGTATGATAGAAATGTGACCCCTCGAAATTTTTCAGAAGGAGACCTAGTTTTACTTTATGATCAAGCTAATGACAAGCTAGGAGCTGGAAAATTCGTGCCTATGTGGCATGGTCCTTTTATTGTTAAACGAAAGTTAGCAAAAGGGGCCTATGAGTTGATATATTTTGACGGTGTCCCTTTGGATAAACCCAGAAATGGGCTTTATCTAAAGCGATATTATTCTTAAACAAGGTGTGGAGATTTTGTTAGTTTAGATTTCTTTACTGCTGGTGTGTTAGATTAGAAAAGTGTGCCTAGTTTAGAAGTGTGTTTTTGTCACTATTCCTGCTTATCTGAGTTTTACTCTTGATATTGCAGATGTCGACGTCTCTTCAAACCTACATTGGTTTCGCTGATGGTGCTTGTCGTAGTACACGGAACATTTCTTCCGCGGCTTGGGTTATCTATTCACCCTCTGACGAGTTAGTATCCATGCATGGGGTAAGCCTTGGTAAAACAACAAATAACATTGCCGAGTATAGTGCAGTGATTGAGTTATTGTCTGAATCCATATCATTTGGAATTCGGAGTTTGATTGTAAGGTTGGATTCTGAACTTGTTGTATTACAGCTTAACAGGGTTTATACCATTAGAAATCCAGTGTTATTACGGTTGTTTTTGAGAGTTCGTCTCTTGGAACGTGAATTTTATTACATTGAATATCAACATATTCCAAGACATTTAAATACATTAGCAGATTCAATTGCTTCTAGTATGATAAATAGACATTTGCAATAATCAAAAGCAGTAAAACAAATAACATTCACATATGTACACAGATAGCCGTCAAAATAGTGATATATTATAGTATAGGAGTGTTTTCAAAAAAAAAATATACATCGTCTTCGATCATAGGTTGGAAACACCTTATGATCAGCAAAAATGATAATACAAAAATATGAGTCTACACGATCATCCCATCACTGATGGTGATCACGATACGAAATCACTGCCCGGGCTACCCTGCATAGGAACCTCCTGAAAGGTCCTGGAACTCCAATCACATATCTCTGCAGCCTGAGATGAATTTCATCTATGCTGGTCTCTGGTATATCTAGAGTCAAACGCTCTAGATGATGCTCCAAATCAGTCAAAATCTCTGCTGATTGGCCTGCTGGGGCTGGTGCGGGCGCAAATGGTTGTCTTCTCTCGTAAGGTTGGAGATGAGCTGGTCTTTGTGGACCCACATCTGTTTTCAAAAAACTTTTGGTTATTAGTTTTCAAAGACGATAAAAAATTAAAAAAAATTAGAATTTAGAAAATGTTGAAAAATGATTATACCTGACTCATCCCACTGTTCCCCTGCTGGGAGAACCATCTCTCTGTCACCGCAGAAATCTATCCTGGCATATGGAAAATATTCTATCACAAAAAGTTGGCAATCCAGCCAACGAAAATATGAAGGAGGGAATCGCACAATCTCAGTGCCCTCAATAGCATGACGAGCCATCAACGCGGACCAACGAACCATTCTCGGTTCTCGAGGTCGACCGGCATCAACAGCAATACTCTGTGGAGATAACATGTGGATCCTCTCCAGAGCGAAAGAAACGACGATGGATCCGTATCCAAAGTTTTTCAGTTTCCCATTTTTTGCTCTGGTTAGTTGGCCTTTTACATTGGCCAACACAGCTTCACACCAGTTAAAGATGGTGCCGCGAAAACAGTCCACGGCAACACGCATTTGGGAACCAGTAGCTACATGAAGCGCAGCACTCCCACACATTTTGGTAACAGTAAAAGAAATAACTTTCAATTCAGGATGGATGATGTGTTTTATGTCAATCCGTTTGTCCCGAGGATTTGCCTGATCATTGCAGAATTCTAGTTGGAGACTAGCGACAGTCTGGCCACCTGGCCTAGTCCCAAACAAAGAAACTTGTTCGCCCCTCTTGGACAAACCAGTCAAGAAATATATATCCTCCAGCTCAATTTCGAGCCGGTGGCCACCAATGAAGAAACACTGGTCCTCCACATTCCATCTGTCTACCAACCATGTCAAGAGTTCTACTTGTGCCCTCATGCCTGAGATGGCCCAAAATTTGTATAAGCCACATGCTTTTAATGCCCTTTGTGTGGGAAAATGAAGTATTGCAGCTTCATCCACTTCCTCATGCTCACGTTCTCGCCAGATAAGCATCTTGTTAGTCCTACAATATAGAAAAAGGCAAGTTAGAATAGTTTTATTTGCAAAATTTTGGCAAATAAATGAGAAATCATTGTTTTAAATCTAACCGCACGGGTACCGCACCCGCTCTTTGTAAACAGAGCGTAGGTCTGCACGCACAGTGTGTGCCGGGTGCGGAACCCACGACCTTTTCCTTATAGGAAAAAGTCGGGGTCCGCAGGTAGCCTGTGTCCCACCTGCGGACCCCGCGAGCGCATTTTTTAACCATTTTTTGCCCCAAAAATTCAAACTAAAGCCTAAAAACAAATTTCAAACGGATGAAAAACAAGATAAGGAGGTCATGGGTTACCTGGGACTGACGATTTTCGATTCCAACGGACGAATTTTCCAGAATCTTCACAGGAACTTTCTTACCCAGAAGCTCTTTACTTTTCACTCTAGAACTGAACGGTAAAAATGAAATTGAAAAATTCCTTTTTATAAGTTTTTTCGAATGAATGAATTTTTAATTTATTTATTTTTCACTTTAAAAAGGGTATTTTTGAAGGCATTTTTACTTATCTTAAACAGGTATGTGTAATGTTTCAAGTTTTTGTGCAAAAACTGGATTTTTCAGGTGAATTGATCGTTTTTCAACAAAAGAGCATACTTTTATCACTTTTTCGGACTCTTCCAAAAAATTTACGAAAAAGCGAAACCAGGGAGTCCTCTTTTAAGCCCTTTTCAGACTCTCTAAATATGAAAAGATTGCCGAGTACTTGACTATTCGAACTCGTTAAAGTAAATGAACAGTCATCCTTTCGGTATAAGTTTACCCCTTTTACGGACTGAAATGGACTATTTACGAAAAAGGTATACGTTGACTAATTACGGTCAATAGAGTTCTCTCCCGCATTATTTTATCCTTTTTCGGGCTCGAGAGACTAAATTTACGAAAAAGTACACCCACGGAGTTTTCTTAAGTTTTTCTTTTGACTCCCTAAAACTGAAAAACACCGAGTTTCTCCTATACTGGACTCGTTAAAACTTAACAGTAAAGGGCCTGTTTAATTTTCAACAGGAACGAACCACTCCTTCTTAGGGTTCGAATTTTAAACTAAGTTGGACTCATCCGAAGGATGAGCTTATAACCAAACAAATTTTATCCTCCTCAAGCTTGTCAAAAATAAAGAGGTACTTGCCAGAAATGGTGGGGGAAAAAGAGAGAAAAATGGGCATGTTTGTTGTATTTTAAATTTTCGAAAATTCAGTCAACCACTCTTGAACACGACACTTTCATTTACCTGGGTTGGGAAGTCCTTTACCTAACAGTTAATCAAACCACATTGAAAGTCTTCAGCCGGTTTCTGGGTATTAGCTTTGGGTCAATCGTTACCAAGCCATCTGCAGTGTCGTTATGTGTTCAAGAGAACAGTTCAAATAAACCATTCATCTGCAAAATATTTGTCATCCATTTTTGACCATCCCTGAGTCAGTCCTTGCCAATATATTTTCAAAACTTGATCTATGATTTCGTGTTGTGGGCTTGCCTACGACAGATCAATTTCTATCGACATCAGCACATTATCTAGGAAGTTGATCCAGAAATCGTCAGTACCTTGAAATCTGCATGCCTCAATGGCAGGTTTCTCGCCTTCGACGACAGGTTGCATCATCAACCTTCGATCGAATGATTCCATGACATGTTCGACTTCAGCTCATTCATTCACATTTCATGGATTGTACTGGGTACTTTGAGAGCCATTGACATTACTGGTGGTTTCTCTCACACTTGTTAACAGTTCACATCATTGACTGGTAATCAAGTGGTTTCTACCATGTTCAACTTCAACACATTTATTCACATGGATAGAATCGTACTAGTTCGAGATACGGAAATCAAGACCCTGGATCTAGTTTCCACCATCCAGGCTGCGAGGAATTTTGTTGTCATCTATACAGTAGACTATTTATAAACAGATGGCTGCGTCCATACTGTGTCTACATATATCTGTACTATGATGTATTCAAAATCATTCCTATATCAGAACGATTTGAGTTAGTTTCTAGTTAGTTTTAATCTGAGTATGGGAATGCCTACCTCAGTGATGACATATATATGTATATATTTTGCATTGAATGTTTTTACAGGTTCCGACTGGGGTGTCCACAGGATAATCTTTGAAATGATAAAGTACCGCACTCTTCATATATGACAGACTACAGCTTCATCTATTCCAGACTTTGCACTTTAGGGGGCAATTTGTTACACTAAAATTTGTCATCCTGACATTTTACTATGAGTATCAGCTCATTATTACTCATACTTCCTCCTTTTGCAAGTCTAACATATCTGCTCCTCATATCAAGCTTTCAAAATCAGAGAAAAGTTCCTAAAATCCCCTAAATATTGGTATCGCACTTTCTCTATTCATTACCTGCGGTCCCGCGCCTAAAGTTCAGCTTGCCTGCGGAACCATACCGCACGTTCTTTGTGTCATGGGTGCGGACCTTTGTAAAACTCAAAAAGGTGAGAAAGTAAAGATAAAAAGTGGATTTCAGATAAATTCTAGAAGATTCTAGATGGGAATTTTCGGAAATGGATACGCTTTGAAAAGGTTCATGCATCCCTCACTTGATGGAGCTAACCCCTTGATGTAAGGAGCTAATCCCTTTGAAGGAGGATTCTATCCCTTCATATTTGGAACAATAAACCTCCTCTTTTCCACTATAAAAAGAGGCCTTGGGTAGCCTCAAAGGGAGTTCAAGCTTAAGATATTTGAAGTTAAATGCTGTTGAGATTCAGACTCAGTTAACTAAGACTTTCTGTGAGGTTAAATCACTCATCTCTATCCGTCTTGGTTCAAAGAGTGCAATGCTTGTCAAAGTAGAAGAGATTCCTGCTTCGGACCCCAGGAGGACCTGCACGACATCAAGGCACAGGTTGTAAAGGTTTTCTTTATTTGAAGTTAATACAAATATACTCATTTCTCTCATTAAACTGTCTATTCATGGTTTATTTCATAAATTCCTTTATCATTATGATGAGTATGGTTTATAATAATGTCTATACAGGTGCTGCGTAATCTTTTTGCTTATTTGTGACTGCAGATTCACGAGGAACGTTCTTTCAGTGCACGGGAAGGACTTCAACGAGATCAAGCAAGCGTTGGACATAAGGTAGGCCTTACACCTATATAGTGTTTTTATGAATTTTATATGCTTAGAGAGAGATTAGTATAATTGGCTGTTTGTTGCTAGTTACTTTTAGTACTAGAGAGATCGGTCTTGTCCGCAAGACGGATTAATATACACAACAAATGTGTACACAATACCACATGTACACAACACCACATGCACAAAATGTACACGACACAACTTGCACACAACACCATATGTACAACATTTAAACAACACCACATGCATGCATCACCACATGTACAATCATGCACACAACACCATATGTACATAGCACCATATTTAAAACACACACACAACACCATATGTACATAGCATTGCATATACAACATGTACATAGCACCATACATACACAACGTTGCATATCCAAAATGCGCACAACACCACATATCCAACATGTGCACAGTACGATAAGTACACAACACTGCATAACCAACATGTACATAACACCGTATATACCCAACACTACATATGAAATACACTCAACACCATATATACAACATAGATACAACATCATATATACACAATACTACATATGTTACATGTACACATCACCATAGGTACAATCACTAAATATACAATATGCAAAACATATACACAAAAGTAGCATTGCACATACATAGAACACACACTGACTCCACAAACAAATCTTGCTTCCAGTGTCTCTTCACTATCCATGCTTATCCTAGCATGTCGTAGATCACACTACTTTCACTTCACTGATATACACCTCAACATTACATGTCCATAACATAAACATGGGCATAATACAAGCATATAATATAAATTCATGTTCACATGATACTGACCTCATAGATTTTTCAGAGTTACTCTTCCCACTTGATTCCTCATAAGACCAAGAACCTCTTCATGCAATTCACCTTCATAAGAAATCATTCCTTCACAAGAATGATCCTTGAAAACACTGTCATACAGTGACATAGATACATAGATACATACATATATATATACTCATTAGCTTAAATCAATCATCATCCATGACGACCTTATCAAACACGACATACATACATATATACATGTATACATATATAAACATCAACATAATTATGATCAAAACACATTGCTAGATATCATAAGGTCTAGGTTAAAAGAACTCCCTTTATGCATGCATGGTATGCAAAACATTGAGAACAAAACATCCCAACATAGCGAAGCCATTTGATGCCTCAAATCCACTTACTTTACCTTTATTGTTACCTTCCTCATAACTTCTCTTCCACTTTTCATTTACCACAATGGACCCAACCAGTCCAAATGACTATCATATTCTTACCTTCCGCTGTGCTTACTCATGCATTGAACTTCATATGTGATCAGGAGTTCATAAATTTTGCTCAAAATTGAAAGTTACAAGATTTGGTTGAAACAAGTATGGTTGCGTATATCTCGTCTTCCTAATTCTGGCACCACAAACGATTTGAAAAATCGATGTTGTATGAGGGCGATATTGCGTTCTGATCGAATTCCTAAACAAGTAAATTTTGTGACAAGGTTGACTGGGATGCCCCGTCAGCATGGAGGGTGCATAGTCAGCAAAAGTAATATTCTGAGGAATATTCCTTTCCTCATGACCAATCCTAGGCTGACAAGTGGCGCGATATGGTTTGTGGATGGGTTGTACATTATTTTTTATTGACCGATTAGAGGGTGACACGTGGCCAGCCTAGAGGCTGCCACGTGTCCCCTTAGTGGTATAGTAAAATTTTGTTAAGGCCACAGGAGTCGACCCTGCGACCTCTAGTAGTGCACGCCCATGACTTAACCACCCGCGCTACATTGTTTCTTAACCATATTATGTCACGGGTTATATTTGAATTATAATGCAGAGTGGAGTGGGGGTTGGTGACCGCCCACGGCCCCAAACCACCTGCGGTCCCATAGTTCATGGTCACATTGCAAAAATTTATTGCTACCCCCAACAGTTATCCACCAACCAAAAACTTTTGCATTTTAATGTTACGCCTTGTCACATGGCGACGTTTCCAATCGGTCAAGCCAATGGCTTTGTTAACCCAACATTTAATACTCCGCCAATAGTTATATCTCAATATTATCACATTTTCATGGTTATATCTCTACCAGTTTCGATTAACAAGATGATTTAAACTCTAGTTCTGGAACCTTATCCCGAAGTTTAAGCGGAGTTCAGCTCCACCATAACGGTAACCCCGGGTTTTGGGGGTTGGCATGTGGCCACCCCGAACCGTGACATTTATTATCATGGTTAGGATTGACAGGAGGTTTGGAGGCACATTTTATGTGGTGGAAACTTCCAAACTAACTCCAGTTAAGTGGAGTCCTCCATAATTAGTGGAGCTTTTCTGGGTGTTATTGGGAAAATTAGTTGGAGACTCAATTTTCGTCCATTTTTAGGGAATGAAGAGTCATTCTAGACAAATTGGAGCATTTTGGAGGCATTGGTGCAGAGAAAACATCCATTAGAGGCCAGTAACTACATGTATTTGCAAAATTTTGAGCATAATGAAAAATGGACATGCCATTGGGAGCTAGACCAACATATGTAGGCTAGGAGGGGTGAACTGTTTCATCATGCCTGCTGTGTAAATGTTGTAGGTTTTAACCCTGAAAAAAATTATCTACACACGAATCTCATAACAGAAAATAAACAATAGCGAGAGCATAAAACATAAAACAGAACACAGAGATTTCCCCTGGATCCCAAATCGGGACGACCAGCTTGATTTTTCATTATATTCCTTTTAGTGTTACAACACATATATATACATGCCGAAGCATACATAAACCCTAATCCATTAACCCTATATTATATCATAACAGTAGTTCCCTTGACCAGATCTACAAAAATACTAGGGGCCAAAAACCATCGTACCCCAAAACAATGTGCAAAACCATGCACAAAACCATGGGCGCGGACTACCCACCAGAAATTAAGGACCAAAAAATTTTTGTCGGGGCACTGCCCCGGACCCCGACAAGGGGGGGATATCACCCCCCCTCTTACCCCCCCACACGTGCTTAGTCATGGAAAGAATATAACACATACCCAACATTCTCCCACTTGTTGTTTTCTTTCCACAGGGGGCCACAAGAGAGCTTAGCCATTGGCCCAATTCTTCAACACCCATTGTTTCTCTACCCCAAGAGAACTTCTGAGTGCTCACAGACTTCGTTAATGCATCTACAACATTCTTCAAAGTGTCCACCTTTACCAGCAACACCTTTTTAGCCTCAACCATATCTCTAACAAAGTGATATTGAACATCAATGTGCTTTGTCTTTGAATGATAAGCAGGATTCTTAGTCAAGAAAATTGCACTTTGGCTATCACAGTCTATCCTTATAGCTTGTTGTGTACCAACCCCATACTTGGACATAATCTCTGCAACCAAATTTCTTCCTTGCTTGCATGAGTGGCTGCTATGTATTCTGCCTCTGTAGTTGAAAGAGCCACTACAGACTGTCTTTTACTCATCCAACTGACTGCACCTCCAAATAGGCTAAACACATACCCAATTGTAGATCTTCTTTAGTCCAGATCTCCAGCCTAGTCTGCATCAAAAAAACCATGAATGTCCAACATTCTTTCCAATCCTGGTCTTCCCTGGTAGCACAAGCCATAATCACTAGTGCCACGCAAATATCTGAAAACCCGCTTCACTGTTGTCCAATGCTCCTTCCCTGGAACGACATAAACACGCTCCTTCTCCCCCTTGCATGTCACGATGTCACGGTCTAGTATAGACCATTGCATACATCAGGCTACCCACTACACTTGCATATGGAACACGGGACATATCCTCCTCTTCTTCTTGTGTCTTGGGACACTGTTCAGCAAACAGCTTTACACCTACAGGAATAAGAACATTCACCGGTTTACTATCCTGCATATTTAACCTCTGCAATATAGTCTCGACATACTTCCTCTGGTTTAACCACAGCTTCCTCTTTGCCCTATCTCTCTTAATTTCCATGCCCAAAATATAGTTTGCAGCACCAAGATCCTTCATGTCGAATTTGGAGAACAGTTGGGTCTTCAAATCTTGGATAATTTCTTTGGCATTTCCAATCAAAAAGATATCATCCACATACAAGACCAAATAAATAACACGGTCACCAATTAATTTAAAATAAACACAGTGATCCTCCTTACTTATGGTGAAGCCAAGTCCCCATATATAGGTATCAAATTTCTGATACCACATCCTTGGTCATTGTTTTAACCCATACAAAGACTTCTTCAACCTGCATACCAGTTCTTTCTTACCCTTCACCATAAATCCTTCAAGTTGCTTCATGTAGATCTCCTCTTCTATATCTCTGTGAAGAAATGTTGTCTTCACATCCATCTGTTCTATCTCAAAATCAAATGCAGCAACAACAGATAAAAGTAATCTAATAGAAGTAACTTTGGCAACAGGAGAAAAAAATATCACCAAAATCAATTCCAGGCACCTGGGAATAACCTTTTGCTACCAACCGCGCTTTGTATTTCTCGACCTTGCCTTCTACATTCATCTTCTTCTTAAACACCCATTTTCTCCCGATGGGCTTCCTTCGAGTCGGCAACTCCACCAGATCCCATGCCTCATTTTTCTGCAAGGATGCCATTTCATCAACCATGGCCTCCTTCTAGAGTTTTCTATCCTCTGAATCTACTACCTCCCTGACAGTTCTAGGATCATCATCACTTATAGTTAAGGCAAAATTTGAATAGAAAGCAGATGGACTATACCTTTTTGGTTGTCTTCTTTCCCGAGCTGATCTTCTCACAGCTGGAGTTTGTGGCTCTTCCCCTTCTAAGTCTTCTTCTATTGTAGAGTCTGATTCATACTCCTTTAGCTCAAACTCTATCTTCTCAGGTTCCTTTGGTATGAATTCATGTTTAACAACATATTTCAACTCTCTAAACACCACATCTCTACTGTACACAACCTTCCTTGTTTCCGGGTTCCAAATCTTCTAACCTTTTAAACCATCCTTATACCCAATAAAGATGCACCTTTCAGATTTATTATCCAACTTGGTCCTTTTCTGCTTTGGAACATGTACATATGCATAACATCCAAATACCCTTAGATGTGAAAGAGAGGGTTTCTTACCATTCCATACCTCATGTGGATTCTTATCCTCCAACATTGATGAAGCTGATCTGTTAACCAGATAGCATGTAGTCTCCACTGCCTCTGCCGAGAATTCTTTTCCTAACCCGGTACCACTGAGCATGCTTCTTGCCTTTTCCATCAGTGTTCTGTTCATTCTTTCTGCAACTCCATTTTTTTGAGGTGTGTATGGAGTAGGCTTCTGCCGTGCTATACCACACTTCTTACAGAACTCTTCAAATTCCTTCTTGCAGAACTCCCCACCATTATCTGTCCTCACCGCCTTTATCTTCTTCTCTGTCTGATTTTCCACCAAAGCCTTAAATTCTTTAAATATTTCAAAGACTTTGGATTTCTTCCTCAAGAAATATATCCATGTGTTCCTTGAGAATTCATATATGAATGAGACATAGTACACAGACTTTACCAGTGATGGAACTGACACAGGTCCAAACACATCACTGTGCATAAGTTCTAATATCTTGTTTGCCCTCTTAGCACCAAAAGGAAAAGTCACCCGATTATGCTTCCCATATACAAAATGTTCACAGAAATCAAAATCCAGAGAGAAATTAGACATACCTTCTACCATACCATTTCTATGCAGTATTTGAAGGCCCTTCTCTCCAATATGTCCAAGCCTTTGATGCCATTGCATGGTCTTTTCTCCAAAGACAGCTAGGCTTTCCGCTCCACTTTCAGGAACCACAGAACTGTTACACCCATCAATAACAGTGCTTCCTTGTAGCTTGTACAGAGTTCCAGTCCAAACTCCCCACATTAATACTAGTTCTCCCCGAACCATCTTGCAGGCATCTTTCTCGAACACTGTTTTTACACCTGCATCATCCATCTTACTTACAGAAATCAGATTTTTGGCCAATGCAGGAATATGAAAAACACTAGGAAGTGTTCTAATCCTTCCACCTTGCAGCTTAAGCTTGACCTTTCCACGTCCGATGATTCTGGCCTTCCTATCATCCCCTAGGAAGACATCACCACCATCATATTTCTCATACTCGCAAAACCACACTCGATGGGGAGTGAATTGAAAGGATGCACCTGATTCAATCAACCATGACTCATGATCTACATGTGTATTTGAAGAAGAAGCCAAATACACATCCCCACCTTCATCTGAGGTGGTTTTTTCCTCTACAGAAGGAGCATCATCAGATCCCTTTCCTTTCTCAGGAGCTTTAGATATGCACTCCCTTTTGTAGTGCCCTTCCTTTCCACATTTCTAGCATATCTTTACAAACTTTCCAAGAGATTTAGATCTCCCTCTAGATTTAGATCTCCCACTCGAAACCTTATTCTTGTTTCTGTTTTGAGACCTTCCTTGTACAGATAAGGCATCTCCATTTTGGCCCTCCATATTTCTCCGTCTCATTTCCTCTAACAACAAGGCTGAGACAATGTCATCAAAATTCAAGGTAGTTGTATTGCTACCTATTGCAATAACCAAAATGTCCCACGAGTCTGGTAGAGAACACAACAAACTGATGCACTTATCTTCATCTGAGATTTTAATATGAACAGATGACAGCTAACTTACCATAGTATTGAAGGCGTTTAGATGCCCTGTCACCGAGTCTCCATCCTTCATCCTCAGGTTATACATCTTTTTCCGTAGGAACAACTTATTCACCAGAGACTTAGATTGGTACAAATTCCTAAGTTTTTCCCATAAATTCTTTGTCGTAGCTTCCCCAAATACATTCAACAATACTGAATCTGAGACACACAATCGTATTGTGCTCTTAGCCTTCTGATCCAGTTTCTTCCAGTATTCATCTGATATTGTCGTTGGTTTAGTACCTGGATCTACCGCGATCCACTGATCTTTATCCACTAGAAGATCCTCCATCTTGAGCTTCCACAACTCAAAACTCTGACCATTAAATTTCTTGATCTATATCTTCCCGCTGCTCGCCATCTTCTTTCACTGCAAGAATCAATCCCACAAATCTCTCACTGAACAGGGTCTACCTCAGGCCCGAGAAAAAAACCCTCAGTAGCAAAGGCGTCCCCTTGAAGCCGAAACAACTTTGATACCACTTGTAGGTTTTAACCCTGAACAGAAATTATCTACACACGAATCTTATAACAGAAAATAAATAATAGCGAGAGCATAAAACATAAAACAGAACATAGAGATTTTCCCTTGGATCCCAAATCGGGACGACTAGCTTGATTTTTCATTATATTCCTTTTAGTGTTACAACACATATATATACATGTCGAAGCATACATTAACCTTGGATTAGATCATAACCATAGTTCCCTTGACCAGATCTACAAAAATACCAGGGGCCGAAAACCATCATACCCCAAAACCATGTGCAAAACCATGCACAAAACCATGGGTGCAGACTACCCACTGGAAATTAAGGACCAAAAATTTTTCATCAGGGTGCTGCCCCGAACCTCGATAGGGGTGGCTACTGCCCCCCTGTGACACCCTCGTTGCGCCCAGTGCAAGGGGGGGGCTATCGCCCCCCCACGCGTGCTTAGTCATGGAAAGAATATAACACATACCCAACAAATGTTATGTGGTGACTTATTTCTCTATTTTTCACCACTGTTCAGTGTTATTTGTGCTTATTTCATGCTTCTAATTCACTAAAATCATCTACAATTCATGGTTAAAATCCTCAATCCTCAAGAAAACTAATGACACAAGTATGCACATGTTTTATAACTGAAAAGACACTTGACACAACAAAACTAATATATTCCTTTCATATCAGATTAGTACCGGAGCAAGATTTTATTCTCTGGTGTTGTTTTGTGCAAATATTTGTTTAACTATTTGCAATTTTTTAGATGCTTACTAGGCTCAAGCTCAAAAGAAGAGAAGGAAAATTGGTGGGAGCATAAGGTTCTCAACAAGAGCCAAAGTAAAGGAGAGAAATATTTCCACAATCTCCACCACCTAGTTCACCTCCTAAGGAAGAAGAATTTGCATTAAGCATGTCTCATAGAGAAGGAGAAATCCATGAAGAAGTTGATCCCAAAGAGGAAGAAAGAGTGTTTAGGAAAGCATTCCTTGACATGACTGAGATGGTTAGAATCCTTTATCAATAAAGGAATGAGAGACTGGAAGGAGAAGGATCCAAACTTCAAAAGGAAGGACAAGGATCTTCAGGAGGTCACAGTGATGAAGATAATTCAAAGAAGGGAAATCAATGAAATGGAGGTAATGGAGAGCCATCATCCTCACCCTCATCATCATCCTCTACTTCATCTTCAGTACATCAGCCACACAAGTAAAAGAACACTGGTAAAAGTCCTTTTTTAAAACTTGATGTTAAGTTTGAATTGCCAATGTTTAATGGTGAAGTCAACGCAGAAAATCTTGATAATTGGATTAGGAAATTGGAGTTCTATTTGAGAATCCATAACCTTCAAGATGATGATACCAAAATCCAATTAACTTCATTGAGAATGGAAGGTGAAACACTTGCTTGGTGTGAAGCCAAGACAAAGGATGAGATCAAGAATCATGGAAAGATTATTCTATCATGGATTTATTCGTTATTGTAATAAAACAATAGTTTTATCCATTAGCTCATATGCAGAATGCCATAATGAACTAGTAAAACTTTAGGCAATTGAAGGGACAAAATGTGCAAGAATACACGCAAGAATTTAGGAGAAGAGCTCTCTTATTAGGGGTAGATTTGCAGAGCCAAGATACTTTTCTCAAGTACATAGGAGGCTTACATAGCTACCTAAAACATATTTTTCTCATGTTTAAACCCACAATTCTAGATGAACTATGTGTTCAGGGCACACATCTAGAAGCTAGAGGGAAGAACATTTTTGAAGAGGGTAGGAAGAAACCTTTTAAGGGTAAAAACAAAGAGAATACCTCAAAAGGTAAAAGCAAAAAGAATTCATATGTTAAGAAAGAGGGAGAAAAATTGGTTTGTAAACATTTTTCAAAAGAAGGCCATGATGAAAATCACTATTGGAAATTACATCCTGAAATGAGGACCAAGAAATACAACAACAAAGGGAAACAGAAAACTGCAGCTACAACTCAACATGATTTAGGAGAGGATTCAGGTGATGAATCTAATATTACAGCCATGGTATTGAAGAAAATTAAGAGGAAAGAAATTTAAACTAAACCCAGGACTAGTACATCAAACTTTCACATACATGCTCCAAATGAAGAAGAGAGAATTGAATTGTTTCATGTGAGGGTCATATCCAAACATAATAAGTTTGAAACATTGTTTGACAGTGGGTTACAAAAAAAATTAATCTTTGAAGACTTGGTCAAGAAACCTAACCTTGAGAACATACCACATCCAAACCATATCCACTTGGTTGGATTTGTAAGGATGAAAATTTACAAGTTTCAAAGAAATGCATATTTTGGTTTGCAATCACTGCACATTTCGTTGACATAGTTTAATTAGATGTGGTTCCAATTGACATAACAGGTATTGTGATGGGGAGTCCTTACTTTTATGATAGGAAAGAGATCTTCCATCACCATTAGAACAAATATAATTTATTCAAAGATGGCAAGGATTACATTGTTAAAGCACATCGCAAGAAGACAAAAATTGCTATGGTAAATGTTGGACAAGTAAAGGGGCTGGTAAATTCAAGTAAGGATTTTGTTCTTCTAATGATTAAGCATAAAGATGATGTTAATCATGAATTAATTGGACGTGATCCTAAGTTGAAATCATATTTATATGAGATAGTTGATGCACATCATGAGATGTTTCAGGAGCCAACAGGATTGCCTCCAAAAGGAGAGATTCAACATGAGATTTAGTTGTAACAAGACTGTCCTCTTCCAAACATTAACATGTATCGCATGTCGATAATGGAGAATGATGAAATAAATAGGAAAAAAAAGGAAATTTTGGACAAGGGAATCATGAGGCCAAGAACCTCACCATGTGGTTTACCCATAGTATTGATTCCAAAGAAAGATGGGACTTGGCGCATGTGTGTAGACTTCAGAGCTTTGAACAAGATTGAGGTAAAGAATCGTTACCCACTCCCAAGGATAGATGATTTGCTTGATCAACTGAAAGAAGAAATTTTTTTCACAAAGTTAGATTTACGAAGTGGATATCATCAAGTAAGAATTGCAAAAAGTGACATATGGAACACTACATTCAAAACCAAACAATGACTCTTTGAGTGGTTAGTTATGCCATTTGATTTGTGTAATGCACCGACAAATTTCATGTGTGTTATGGATAGTGTTTTTCATACATTCCTTGATGAATTTTTTATTGTGTACTTATATGACGTATTGATTTTCAGCAAAACAAGAGAAGAACATGCCTTGCATGTGAATAGAGTGCTTGAAGTTTTGAAGAAAGAGAATTGTTTCTTAAGATGTCAAAGTGTGAGTTTGGAGAGACTTATTTGGTTTATTTGTGACACTTTGTAGGAGGAGGAGAGTTGAGAATTGATCCTTCTAAAGTGGAAGCCATTGTGAATTGGCCCACTCCCAAAACAGTAACTGAGGTAAGAAGTTTCTTAGGTGCAGCTCAGTATTGGAGAAAGTTTATTGCTAACTTTTCTACCATAGTAGCTCCTATGCATGCAGTGAAAAGTGTGAAGAAAGGATTCCAATGGGGAGGCAAACAACAACAATCTTTCGAAGCTTTAAAAGACAATAGTATTTCAGCTCTAGTCCTTGCATTACCGAATTTGAGATAGCCATTCAAGATTCAAATCGATGCTAGTGATTATGCCATGGGCACAGTTCTTTTGCAGCATGGTGAGCCTATCTCTTTTCATTCTGAAACATTTAATGGTGCGGTAACTAATTATCCTACATATGAAAAATAACTATATGCATTGGTACAAAGCGTCAAGAAGTGGAAACACCACTTGATGGGTAAAGAAAACATTACAGTACTTGCAATCACAAACAAAATTGCAACAATCAATAAATTTAAGGTGGATGGGATTTCTTCAACAATTTCATTTGGTTATAATGTACAAGAAAGGTATTTTCAATAAATTTGTTGATATGCTTTCAAGACCAATCATTAGTGCATCTAATGTACTAAAAAATGATTCTATTGTACATGAGAGTTACATAGAACAATATGCACATGATGTTGATTTTCAAGACGTGTATGCTAGTTTGAGTGAAAGGAGTCAAGTTGAAGAAAAAGATTATCACATGCATAAAAATTTGTTGTTTCATTTGGGCAAGCTGTGTATACCACAATAAGAGAGGCTAAGTTCATGAGAGAAGCTCATTCGTCTCTTATTGCTAGACAATTGGGGTAAGCAAAACAGTGGCACATCTACAAAGGTATTGCTATTGGCCTCGCATGATAGATAGTGTGTTGCATTTTATAAGAGGTTGTTCTATGTGTGAAACAAGTAAGCTTAGTAATAGGAAGCTTGGGTTGTAAATGCCACTATCGATACCAACAATGCCATGGGACAGTGTCTCCATGGACGTTTTTGAAGGTCTACCTATGTCAAGAAAACAACATGATTATATTTATGTATTTGTGGATAGATTCAGTAAAATGTTTATACTTATGCCATGTAAGAAAGCCATTACTACTGAACAAACTACTGAACTTTATTTTCAACATGTATGGGTTCACTATGGATTGCCAACTTCTATTTTTAGTGATAGGGATTCCAGGTTCATTGGGAAATTTTGGTCCAATATTTGGAGTATGATGGACACAAAGTTGAAAAAGAGTACTGCTTTTCATCCGCAAATTGATGGACAAACCAAGGTGGTGAACAAAACTGTTATGCATCTATTGAGATGATATTGTAGCAAACATTCTAAGTTGTGGGATGAGAAACTTCATTACATTCAACACGATTACAACCGGGCAAAGTACTCTTCAACTCAGACATCACCTTTTGAAGTATGCTTTGGATATTTGCCAAAATATCCATTAGAATTAATCTTTGGAAAGGATGTCACAAATTATGGCCATAGTGATATTGACAAGGCTCGAAATTTCATTGAGAAAATTCAGATTATACATCAACAAGTTCAATAACAACTTGAGAAAAGTCAAAGCAAGTACAAAGAGAGGCATGAAAAACATAGAGTTGATCAAAAGTTTCAAGAGGGAGATGAGGTATGGTTTCACATTAGCAAAGAAAGGATGTAAGGGGAAGGTAAAAAGGTCAAACCCATTTGCTATGGTCCATTCAAGATCATAAAGCAAGTTGGTAACAATGCATTTCAACTTGACTTGCCTTCATATATGCAAATGTATTCAGTTGTTAATGTTGAAAACTTATTTTTGTCTGAGCCACCTTTGATCGATGATCAAGGAAGTGATGTTCAACTGCCTTCTATTGAATATTTCTTGCTAGAATTTCTGGATGAGCTCAAGGAAGATACAATTCTTTACGGGAGGACAATAGCATCCAAGAGGGGAAGTGTTGACTACCTTCAAGTTGGGCTCAAAGTATCTAAACCAATCAAGGAAAAGTGGATGGAGGTTGGAAAGGTAAGGAAGATGTATCCTCATCTATTGAAGAGGTAATAAAGTCTTTTTGGGTCCAAAAGCTTCCTAATGGGGAGGAGTGATAGGAGTTCATAAATTTCGCTCAAAATTGAAAGTTACAGGATTGGGTTGAAACCAGGATGGTTACGTAGATCTCATCTTCCTCATCTGGCGTCGTGAACAGTTCGAAAAATGATGTTGTATGAGGGAGATATCACATTCTAATCAAATTCCCAAACAACTAAATTTTGCAACAAGGTTGACTGGGATGCCCAGTTACCATGGAGGGTGCACAATGAGCAAAAGGAATATTTTGAGGAATATTCCTTTCCTCATAACCAATCCTAGGCTGACAAGTGGTGCGATATGATTTGTGGATGGGTATGTTATGTTTTATTGACCAATCGGAGGGTGACAGGAGGCTAGCCCTGAGGCCACCACGTGTCCCCTTAGTGGTATTGTAAAAAATTTTAAGGTCATAGGAGTGACCCCGTGACCTCCGACAGTGCACGCCCACGACTTATCCACCCATGCTACATTGTTACTTAACCATATTATGTCACGGGTTATATTTGAATTATAATGGAGAGTGGGGAAGGGTTGGGGACTGTCGGCGGTCCCATAGTTCATGGTCACATTGCAAACAATTATCGCAACCCCCAACCGTTATCCACCAACCAAAAACTTCCACAGTTTAATGTTACGCCTTGTCACATGGTGACTTTTCCACTCAGTTAAGTCAATGGTTTTGTTAACCCAGCATTTAATACTCCACTGATAGTTACGTCTCACTCTTACCACATGTCCACAATTATATCTCCGTTGGTTTAGATTAACCCGCGATTTAAACTCTAGTTATGGAACCTCATCCCGAGGTTTAAGTAGAGTTCTGCTCCACCATAACTTTAACCACGGGTTTTGGGGGTTTGCATGTGGCCACCCCCAACCGCAGTATTTATTATCATGGTGAGGATTGGCGAGAGGTTTGGAGGCACGTTTTATGTGGCGGAAATTTCCAAACTAACTCCAGTTAAGTGGATTCCTCCACAATTAGTGGAGATTTTCTAGGTGTTATTGGGAAAATCAGTTGGAGACTCAATTTTTTCCCATTCTGAGGGAATGAAGAGTCATTCTAGACTAATTGGAGTGTTCTGGATACATTGGTGCAAATGATCTAGGTGGATATTGTTGGTCACCCGCCTATTCCAGTTGGGGATCCACCATTGTCTATTTCAGTTTTTCAGTTTCGGCACAATTTACTATTTTTAGCATTTTTTCGGGTCCTAAACTTCCGGAGCCGTTTTCAAGCCCTAAACGACGTTTTTTAGGGAAAACGGAGAGCAACATCGGTCCATCGGTCCATGGACCGATGTTGCTCATTCCAAATTTGTAGTCCTCGGATAGATCTTTCTAACGAGGTATGGTACGCGTCAAACGGAGATCGTATGCCAAAGTTACGCCCCTGGGAAGTTGAAACACCAATTTACCCAAGCGGGGCCCATAGTTTTGGCGCTTCATCTCCTAGGGTTAGGGTTTTGGCTGTTTAGGATTTCCCATTGTTTCTAAATGATAAATAGGCCCTCGAGCCTCATTGTAACTCAGTTCGGAGGCCTGTAGCCGCCACATCTCTTCTCAGAGATAGCTACCAGCGCCCTAGCTAGTTTTATTTCCATTCTGTCTGTAAGCAAATTTCAGTTCTTTAACATTAATGAAATGAAGTGTTATTTCCGCTGCATCTCTGTATTTATGGTTATATGTTTATTCTGTTGCGTTCCTGCATAAATCCGGATCAGTGGTATCAAAGCGGTCTGCTTTTTCTCGATCCTTCTTTGCATGTCCCCCACGAGGTCGGGGTATAAGGAGCTAGGGCTTGATCTGGTGGAACCTTTGCAAGATCAGCCTCGCAAACCTCGACGGACGCCCATGGGGGACGAAAAGAAAGATGAGGGAGCAGGAGATCCTATCAAAATATTGCTGGAGGAGGCCCTCGAAAAACAAAGGAACGCGATGATGGATAGCTTTGCTCAGATCCTTCAACGGCTGCCCACCGGCGGCGCATCTGCATCCAGTAGCCACTCTGGAGTTGCGACTCCCTTTAAGGTACAAGTAAATTTTGACATTCCCATATTTGAGGGTCAAATGGACGCAGATGCCGTAGATAGATGGTTGAATCTATTAGAAGGATATTTCTCTGTTCATGACTTTTCAGACCGGGAGAAGATTATTTTTGCACTCCTCAAAGCTACCCCCCATGTTAAGGACTGGTGGGAAACCTACTGTGAGAACAAGGACCAGAGAGAACCCTCTCTGTTCTCGGCCGTACCAACTTGGAATTCTTTCCGAGACGCCGTCAAGGAACAGTACTATCCTGTGGGGAGCTATGAGGACAAGTACATACAATGGACCACGCTGCGACAACAAAGGGATCAAGATGTGCATGGGCTGACGAATCTGTTCCATACCCTGCGCACAAAGTTGGGTATCAAAGATTCAGAGAAACATCTGGTGCTAAAGTATCGCAGCTGTCTGCACAGATACATTCAGGAGGAAATGGAGTTCCTCGACATCTCCTCGCTTGGTACTGCATACCGGTATGCTGCCAAGATTGAGCAGAAATTCAAGCAGAAGAAGCGAGACTTTGGATCTGCGAATCAAAAGCAAGGGAAAGGTGCTTCCAAACCGCAGAACAAAGGACCGAGCCAAGGCATGGCGGCTAAAGACAACTCATCGAAGCCACAAGAAAAGAACAACATCGCAAAGCCAAAGAAGGACACGGGAAAGTGGTGTGAGTTCCATAAGAGCTCCACTCACAACACAAGTGAGTGTCAGGCCAAGTAGTCGCTAGTGGCCGAGATGAGGGCTTCTGAGTTAGATGCATGCTCTGACTCTGAATCAGAACCTGAAAAGCCGAATGAAAAAGGGAAACATATTATTGATGCGGAGCCCAACGCCACTGTTGCCACTACAAAGATCCAAAAGGAGGAACCAGAAGATCCAGAGGAGGAGGAACGTCTCTTCCACTCCCAGGTGTGGGTAAAGGGCTCCCCGGTACAGTTCATTGTCGATAATGGGAGCCAAAAGAACCTCATTTCAGCAGATCTGCGCAGAGAAGAAATGAGTTGAAACTGCCAAACCACATCTCACCCACATCCATACACCATCAGGTGGCTTCCTGGGAGCCGAGATCTCCGCGTGGCAGCGGTGCTCGCCTTCCTACTAGCATCAAGCCCTTCACGGATGAGGTATTATGTGATGTTGCTCCTATTGATGTTTTTAAGTGTATTATTAGGACAACCATACCCAGGCGTCCATCTTTGTGTGTGAGTCTGACCTCATCTTTGTTATTGTTACTGAAATAAGTTGTCTGAGACCACACCGAGAGAGTACCACCTCCTACAGAAAACCATCTCTTTGAACTGCGCAAGCAAATACGGTAAGCTCATTTCCCAAACCCGGGAAATTCGATGATCGCCCCCGGGGGCGAGAAGAAGACGCCCTGGCCGGGACCTCCAAACAGGGCTCCTCTGCACAACAACAACAAATGGATAAGGTTGTGGAGGAGTACGGGGACATATTCACCTCACCCACAGGGGTTCCTCTGCACTGTCAGGTCAAGCACCCGATTGATCTGACCCCAGGTGTGCCGCTACTGAATGGACCGATCTATCGGCGTTCTGTTCTAGAGAATGATGAAATCAAGAGGCAGATTCAGGCATTGTTGCAGAAAGGTCACATCAGACCAAGTTCATCGCCTTGTGGGAGCCCGATCGTGTTGGTACAGAAGAAGGATGGGACGTGGATACTCTGTATTGACTATCAGGTGCTAAACAAGATCATTGTCTGGAATAGGTACCCAATCCCACGGATTGATGACCTTCTGGACCAACTCAAAGGTGAAAAATATTTCAGCAAGATCGACCTGAAGTCTGGGTATCACCAGGTACTAATTGAACCCTCTGATGTGTGGAAGACTGCCTTCAAAGCCAAGGAAGGCCTTTTCGAATGACCGGTCATGCCTTTTGGGTTGACGAATGCTCCCGCCATCTTCATGAGGATGATGGATGACATCTTGCGGCCATTCACCAACTCATTTGTAGTGAAGTACTTGGATGACATTCTAATCTTAAGCCAGACTTGCGGAGAGCACCTTGACCACATCCAACAAGTCCTCCAAACACTGCGGCAACACAAGTTGTGTGCCAATTTGGAGAAGTGCACTTTTGGCATGACCCATGTTCAATATCTGGGATACATTATTGATGAAAGGGGGGTGCATGTGGATCTAGCCAAGATCCAAGTCATTCGGGATTGGCCAGCCCCAACCACTATAACAGAGCTTCGCAGCTTTCTGGGTCTTGCTAATTTCTATCGGAGGTTCGTGTTGGGATTCTCTCATATCACTTGGCCCTTGAGTCAAGTCACCAAGGGAGGAGCGAGAGCAAAAAAATTTTGGTCAGAACCTCAACAGAAGGTGTTCACAGAACTGAAAAACCGCCTCTGTTCTGCCCCAGTGCTCACTTTACCAGACTTGCAACGGCCATTTGAGATCGAGACAGATGCCTCTGACTATGCTATTGGGGCAGTTCTTACTCAACAGGGACATCCAGTGGCATTTCACAGTGAGACATTGTCTGACACAGTTCGCAAGTACCCCACATATGACAAAGAAATGTACTCCATTGTGCAAGCTTGTCGACAATGGAAACATTACATTTTGGGGAAGGAAACAATCATCCACACAGACCACAGGCCCCTGCAATTCATACAGACACAAGGGAAGTTGCAGAATGATCGCCATCAGAAGTGGTCTACATATCTGCAACAGTTTCATTTGAACATCAAGTATAAGAAAGGTAGCACCAATCATGTTGCAGACTGCCTCAGCCGACCACCGATCGTGGCGCTCACCACTGTGCTCAACTCTTGTGGGCACGAGACTTCTGATTGGCTGCTTCTCTATGAGAGTGACCCAGAATTCGGCCAAACTTACAAGGCACTCTTGGGGGGTACGCAAGTTCCAAACTTTCACCTCCAAGATGCACTTTTATGTCACATGGGACACCTTTGTGTTCCTTCAAGCGAGCGTGCCAAGATGATATGGGAAGCACACTACAGTCGAGTCGCTGGGCATTTCGGGGTCGAGAAAACAGTAGCAATCCTACAGAAGTATTTCTATTGGTCGAACCTTTGAAAGGATGTCGAGAAGCACATCAGATCCTGCACTGCTTGTGCCATTGCCAAACCGACCATCAAGAAGCAAGGCCTATATACTCCTCTACCTACCCCTAGTCGACCTTGGGAATCCATCTCCATGGATTACATGTCGGGCCTGCCTTCTACTAAGCAGGGAAATGACTGTGTTTTTGTGGTCGTCGACAGATTCTCGAAGATGGCCATTATGGCGGCATGCAAGAAGAATATCACAGCAGAAGCCACTGCTAAACTCTTCTTTGAACGAGTGTGGGTGCACTTTGGGATCCCACAGTCTATCATCGGTGAGATGCAGGTTCTCGGCACACATTTTGGTCAGCTCAGTAGATGTTGGATGCCAAGCTCATGATCCGACTTTCCATCCCCAAACAGATGGCTAGACAGAGGTCGTCAACAGAATGATTGTACACATTCTGCGCATGTACAATTCAAAGCATCCACGCACATGGGATGAGAGCCTCCCCTATGTACAACATAGTTATAATCGGGCTCTCCACAATTTAATCGGCCATAGCCCCTTTCAAGTGGGCTTGGGATTCCAGCCACTATGTCCCATTGACGTAGCCATGCCATTTGCAGCTGCTCGGGCCAATTCAACTCATGTCCAGTCTGAAGTTCACAAAGCAAATAGCTTCATCGAGCGCATTCAACACATCCGCCAACAGGTTCATGATATATTGGATAGAGCCAATTCCAAGTACAAGCAACGCCATGATCAACACCAGGTGCCACACAACTTCCAGGTGGGCGACAAAGTATGGCTACATTTGTAGAAGGAGCGCCTCACTGGACCCCACCGCAAGCTTCGCCCGCTCCGATACAGTCCGTACACCATCACCAAGGCTGTCGGGAACAATGCCTTCGAGCTCAGTATTCCACCATTCCTTGGTCTGCATCCAGTCTTCAATGTGGATCGCCTTCGTCCTTACTTCCCACCTCTACTGGACACCTCGGACATTGCAGAACAACTCACACCAACAGAGTTAAATCCAGACTGCATGGAACAGGCCACCACAGATTGTATCATGAACATGCAAATCAAGAACACTCGCCAGCAGAAGATCCAACTATATCGGGTTGTCAAAGCTGGCCAACTCCTGCACCAAGGAAAGTGGTTCACCAGGGACCAAGTTCAGCAGAAATTTCCTCATCTCATGGAGGAACTTAACGCAATGGTGACCATTGCTTCCTAAGGGGGGAGGAATGATCCAGGTGGATATTGGTGGTCACCCGCCTATTCCACTTGGGGCTCCACCATTGTCTATTTCAGTTTTTCAGTTTCGGCACAGTTTACTATTTTTAGCAGTTTTTCGGGTCCTAAACTTTCGGAGCCGTTTTGAGGCCCTAAACGACGTTTTTTGGGAAAATGGAGAGCAACATGGGTCCGAGGGTAAAATTTGTAGTCCTCGGATAGATATTTCTAACGAGGTATGGTACGTGTCAAACGAAGATCGTATGCCAAAGTTACGCCCCTGGGAAGTTGAAACACCAATTTACCCAAACGGGGCCCATAGTTTTGGCGCTTCATCTCCTAGGGTTATGGTTTTGGATGTTTAGGATTTCCCATTGTTTCTAAATAATAAATAGGCCCTCGAGCCTCATTTTAACTCAGTTTAGAGGCCTGTAGCCGCCACATCTCTTCTCAGAGATAGCTACCAGTGCCCTAGCTAGTTTTATTTCCATTCTGTCTGTAAGCAAATTTCAGTTCTTTGACATTAATGAAATGAAGTGTTATTTCCGCTGCATCTCTGTATTTATGGTTATGTGTTTATTCTGTTGCGTTCCTGCATAAATCCGGATCAGTGGTATCAGAGCGGTCTGCTTTTTCTCGATCCTTCTTTGCATGTCCCCAACGAGGTCGGGATATAAGGAGCTAGGGCTTGATCTGGTGGAACCTTTGCAAGATCAGCCTCACAAACCTCGACGGACGCCCATGGGGGACGAAAAGAAAGATGAGGGAGCAGGAGATCCTATCAAAATATTGCTCGAGGAGGCCCTCGAAAAACAAAGGGACGCGATGATGGATAGCTTTGCTCAGATCCTTCAACGGCTGCCCACCGGCGGCGCATCTGCATCCAGTAGCCACTCTGGAGTTGCGACTCCCTTTAAGGTACAAGTAAATTTTAACATTCCCATATTTGAGGGTCAAATAGACGCAGATGCCGTAGATAGATGGTTGAATCTATTAGAAGGATATTTCTCTGTTCATGACTTTTCAGACCGGGAGAAGATTATTTTTGCACTCCTCAAAGCTACCCCCTATGTTACATTGAAACTCACCGTGGAGAACAAGGACTTAAAGAACCTCGTTTTCATTAATTAACTTAAATTTCTTCAAGACTGCCAGAATGTATTTATCCCAGGGGAGCTATGAGGACAAGCACATACAATGGACCACGCTGCGACAAAAAAGGGATCAAGATGTGCATGAGCTGACTAATCTATTCCATACCCTGTGCACAAAGTTGGGTATCAAATATTTAGAGAAACATCTAGTGCTAAAGTATCACAGCTGTCTGCACAGATACATTCAGGAGGAAATGGAGTTCCTCGACATCTCCTCGCTTGGTACAGCATACCGGTATGCTGCCAAGATTGAGCAGAAATTCAAGCAGAAGAAGCGAGACTTTTGATCTGCGAATCAAAAGCAAGGGAAAGGTGCTTCCAAACCGCAGAACAAAGGATAGAGCCAAGGCATGGCAGCTAAAGACAACTCATCGAAGCCACAAGAAAAGAACAGCATCGCAAAGCCAAAGAAGGACACGGGAAAGTGGTGTGAGTTCCATAAGAACTCCACTCACAACACAAGTGAGTGTCGGGCCAAGCAGTCGCTAGTGGCCGAGATGAGGGCTTCTGAGTCAGATGCATGCTCCGACTCCGAATCAGAACCTGAAAAGGGGAATGAAAAAGGGAAACAGATTATTGATGCGGAGCCCAACGCCACTGTTGCCACTACAAAGGTCCAGAAGGAGGAACCGGAAGATCTAGAGGAGGAGGAACATCTCTTCCACTCCCAGATGTGGGTAAAGGGCTCCCCTGTACAGTTCATTGTCGACAATGGGAGCCAAAAGAACCTCATTTCAGCAGACGCCGTGAAGCGGTTGGGCTTGCCGACCACAGCTCACCCACATCCATACACCATCGGGTGGCTTCACCAAGGACGAGATCTTCGCATCAGCCAGCAGTGCCGCCTTCCCTATAGCATCAAGCCCTTCACGGATGAGGTATTATGTGATGTTGCTCCTATTGATGTTTCTGATGTATTATTAGGACAACCATACTTGTGGAAGCGTCATGCTGTGTATGAGTCTCAACCTCGTGTTGTTATTATTACTTTGGGAAATAAGTTGTACAGGATACCAGAGGTACCACCTCCTACGACTATCTCTTTGGTTACTGCAAAACAATGCAGTAAGCTCATTTCCCAAACCAGGAAATTCGTTTTCCCGATGATCCGCCCCCAGGGCAAGAAGAAGATTGTGGCCGTGACAAATATCCCTCCAGACAGGCTCTCTACTGAATTGGACAGAGAAGATAAGTTTCCGGAGGAGCATGTGGACATATTCACTCACCCACAAAGGCCCTTCCGCATCACAGTCAAGCACCGACGTATCTCACCTTCAAAGGCCACATCGAATGGACCGACGACGGCGTCCGTTATGGAGAATGATGAAATCAAGAGTGCGTATCTGTGAGCTGTTGGCAGTAAAGGTCGATCGCATCAAGTTCATCGTCCCGTGGGAGCTCGATCGTGTTGGTACAGAAGAAGGATGGGACGTGGAGGCTCTGTATTGACTATCGGGCACTGAACAAGATCACTGTCTGGAATAGGTACCCGATCCCATGGATTGATGACCTTCTAGACTAACTCAAAGGTGAAAAATATTTCAGCAAGATCGACTTGAAGTCTGGGTATCACTAGGTACCAATTGAACCCTCCGATGTGTGGAAGACTGCCTTCAAAGCCAATGAAGGCCTTTTCGAATGGCCGGTCATGCCTTTCGGGTTGACGAATGCTCCCACAACCTTCATGAGGATGATGGACGACATCTTGCGGCCATTCACCAACTCATTTGTAGTGGTGTACTTGGATGACATTCTGATCTTCAGCCCAAAGCAACTTCACCACATCCGACAAGTCCTCCAAACACTGCGGCAACACAAGTTGTGTGCCAATTTGGAGAAGTGCACTTTTGGCATGACCCAGGTTCAATATCTGGGATACATTATTTATGAAAGGGGGGTGCATGTGGATCCAGCCAAAATCCAAGTCATTTGGGATTGGCCAGCCCCAACCACTATAACAGAGCTTCGCAGCTTTCTAGGTCTTGCTAATTTCTACCGGAGGTTCGTGTTGGGATTCTCTCATATCACTTGGCCCTTGATTTAAGTCACGAAGGGAGGAGCGAGAGAAAAAAAAATTTGGTCGGAACCTCAACAGAAGGCGTTCACAGAATTGAAAAATCGCCTCTGTTCTGCCCCAGTGCTCACTTTACCAGACTTGCAACAGCCATTTGAGATCGACACAGATGCCTCTGACTATGCTATTGGGGTAGTTCTTACTCAACAGGGACATCCAGTGGCATTTCACAGTGAGACATTGTCTAACACAGTTCGCAAGTACCCCACATATGACAAAGAAATGTACTCCATTGTGCAAGATTTTCGACAATGGAAGCATTACATTTTGGGGAAGGAAACAATCATCCACACAGACCACAGGCCCTTTCAGTTCATACAGACACAAGGGAAGTTACAGAATGATTGCCATCAGAAGTGGTCCACATATCTGCAACAGTTTCATTTGAACATCAAGTACAAGAAGGGTAGCACCAATCATGTTGCAGACTGCCTCAGCCGACCACCGATCATGGCACTCACCACTGTGCTCAACTCTTGTGGGCACGAGAATTCTGATTGGCCGCTTCTCTATGAGAGTGACCCAGAATTTGGCCAAACTTACAAGGCACTCTTGGGGGGTATGCAAGTTCCAAATTTTCACCTCCAAGATGCACTTTTATGTCACATGGGACACCTTTGTGTTCCTTCAAGCGAGCGTGCCAAGATGATATGGGAAGCACACTACAATCGAGTTGCTGGGCATTTTTGGGTCGAGAAAATAGTAGCAATCCTGCAGAAGTATTTCTATTGGCCAAACCTTCGAAAGGATTTCCAGAAGCACATCAGATCCTGCACTGCTTGTGCCATTGCCAAACCGACCATCAAGAAGCAAGGCCTATATACTCCTTTACCTACCCCTAGTCGACCTTGGGAATCCATCTCCATGGATTACATGTCGGGCCTGCCTTCTACTAAGCAAGGAAATGACTGTGTTTTTGTGGTCGTCGACAGATTCTCGAAGATGGCCATTATGGCGGCCTGCAAGAAGAATATCACAGCAGAAGCCACTGCTAAACTCTTCTTCGAACGAGTGTGGGTGCACTTTGGGATCCCACAGTCTATCATATCAGATCGGGATAGTAGGTTCCTCAGCACATTTTGGTCCAGCCTCTGGTCAATGTTGGATACCAAGCTCACCAAGTCCACAGCTTTCCATCCCCAAACAGATGGCCAGACAGAGGTCGTCAACAAAATGATTGTACACATTCTGTGCATGTACAATTCAAAGCATCCATGCACATGGGACGAGAGCCTCCCCTATGTACAACATAGTTATAATCGGGCTCTCCACAGTTCAATCGGCCATAGCCCCTTTCAGGTGGGCTTGGGATTCCAGCCACTATGTCCCATTAACGTAGCCATGCCATTTGCAGCTGCTCAGGCCAATTCAACTCATGTCCAGTCTAAAGTTGACAAAGCAAGTAGCTTCATCGAGCGCATTCAACACATCTACCAACAGGTTCATGATATATTGGACAGAGCCAATGCCAAGTACAAGCAACGCCATGATCAACACCGGGTGCCACACAACTTCCAGGTGGGCGACAAAGTATGGCTACATTTGCAGAAGGAGCGCCTCACTAGACCCCACCACAAGCTTCGCCCGCTCCGATATGGGTCGTACACCATCACCAAGGCTATCAGGAACAATGCCTTCGAGCTCAGTATTCCACCATTCCTTGGTCTGCACCCAGTCTTCAATGTGGATCGCCTTCATCCTTACTTCCCACCTCTACTGGACACCTCGGACATTGCAGAACAACTCACACCAATAGAGTTAAATCCAGACTGCATGGAACAGGCCACCACAGATTGTATCATGGACATGCAAATCAAGAACACTCGCCGGCAGAAGATCCAACTATATCGGGTTGTCAAAGCTGGCCAACTCCTGCACCAAGGAAAGTGGTTCACCAGGGACCAAGTTCAGCAGAAATTTCCTCATCTCGTGGAGGAACTTAACGCAATGGGGACCATTGCTTCCTAAGGGGGGAGGAATGATCCAGGTGGATATTGGTGGTCACCCGCCTATTCCACTTGGGGCTCCACCATTGTCTATTTCAGTTTTTCAGTTTCGGCACAGTTTACTATTTTTAGCAGTTTTTCGGGTCCTAAACTTCCGGAGCCGTTTCGAGGCCCTAAACGACGTTTTTTGGGAAAACGGAGAGCAACATGGGTCCATGGACCATTTTTTCTTGTTCCAAATTTGTAGTCCTCGGATAGATCTTTCTAACGAGGTATGGTACGCATCAAACGGAGATCGTATGCCAAAGTTACGCCCCTAGGAAGTTGAAACACCAATTTACCCAAACGGGGCCCATAGTTTTGGCGCTTCATCTCCTAGGGTTAGGGTTTTGGCTGTTTAGGATTTCCCATTGTTTATAAATAATAAATAGGCCCTCGAGCCTCATTGTAACTCAGTTCAGAGGCCTGTAGCTGCCACATCTCTTCTCAGAGATAGCTACCAGCGCCCTAGCTAGTTTTATTTCTATTCTGTCTGTAAGCAAATTTTAGTTCTTTAACATTAATGAAATGAAGTGTTATTTCAGCTGCATCTCTGTATTTATGGTTATATGTTTATTCTGTTGCGTTCCTACATAAATCCAGATCAGCAAATAAAACAACCATTAGAGGCCTGTAACTACATGTATTTTCAAAATTTTGAGCATGATGAAATATGGACGTGCCATTGGGAGCTGGACCAGTAGATGTAGCCCAAGAGGGGTGAACTGATTCATCATGCCTGTTGTGTAAATTTTATGTGGTGACTTATTCCTCTATTTTTCACTCTTGTTCAGTGTTATTTGTGCTTATTTCATGCTTCTAATTCACTAAAATCATCTACAATTCATGGTTATAATCCTCAATCCTAAAGCAAACTAATGACACAAGTATGCACATGTTTTATAACTGAAAAAACACTTAATACAACAAAACTAATACAGTCCTTTTAGATCAATATGTGTCCTAAATTACCTGTTGGGTACCACATAACTCTCCCCGAGCTCCATTAACTTTCCTATTTCCCAACCATTTCCCAAACTCTCAAATAAAAGGCAAGAACAAGAAAAAACAAGAGGAATACCATGAAAAACCAAAAGAAATACGACACCACAAAAAATTGTATGGCCATACAACACAACAAATACACATGTCATGATACCATGACTACACCATGCACATACATCGTACCACATGCTCGCAACACAACATGTATGACATACACACAATACCACATGTATACTAGTACCATATGCACAACATGTACACAACACTACTTGCACAATGTGTGCACAACATCACATGTACATGACACCACCTGCACAATGTGTACATAATGCCAAATGTACACCACACCACCTATACAATGTGTACACAATACCACATGTACACAGCACCACATGCACGACATGTATACGAAACCACATGTACACAACACCGCATGCAAGACATGTACATGACACCACTTGCACACAACACCATATGTACAACACACGCACAACACCATATGTACATATCACTTCATATACAACATGTACATAGCACCATACATACACAACACCACATATCCAACATGTGTACAGCACCATACATACACAACACCACATATCCAACATGTGTACAACACCATATGTACACAACACCGCATATTCAACATGCGCACAATACGATAAGTACACAACACTTCATACCCAACATGTACATAACACCATCTATATCCAACATTGCATATGCAATATACACTCAACACCATATATACAATAGACATACAACATCATATGTTACATGTACACATCACCATAGGTACAATCACTGAATATACAATATGAACAACATATGCACAACATATGCATTTCACATACATAGAACACACGTTGAGTTCACAAAGAAACCTTTCTTCCAGTGTCTCTTTGCTATCCATGCTTATCCTAGCATGTCATAGATCACACTAGTTTCACTTCACTGATGTACCCCTCAACATTACCTGTCCATAGCATAAACATAGGCATAGTGCAAGCATATAATATCAATTCATTTCCACATGATACTGACCTCATAAATTTGTCATAGTTACTCTTCCCACTTGATTCCTAATAAAACCAAGAACCCCTTTATGCCATGCAACTTCATAAGCAATCATTCCTCCACCAGAATGATCCTTGAAAACCTTGTCATATAGTGACATAGATACATAGATACATACATATATATAATCATTAGCGTAAATTAATCATGATCCATGATGACCCTATTAGAAATGACACACATACATACATACATACATACATACATACATACATACATACATGTATAAATATATAAACATCAACATAATCATGATCACAACACATTGCTATATATCATAAGGTCTAGGTTAAGATTACTCCCTTTATGTGTGCATAGTATGCACAACATTGAGAACAAAATATCCCAACATAGCCAAGGCATTTGATGCCTCAAATCCACTTATTTTACCTTTACTTTTACCTTCATCATAACTTCTCTTCCACTATCCATTTACCACAATGGACCCAACCAATCCAACTAACTGTCATATTCTTACCTTCCCTTGAGCTTACTCATGCACTGAGCTTCATCCATGTCTTACATTACTTGTTGGATACCACATAGCTCTCCCTGAGCTCCATTAAATTTCCTATTTCCCAACCAATTTTGAGACTCTCAAACAAAAGGCAATAACAAGAACAAACAAGAGGAATACCATGAAAAACCAAAAGCAATACGACGCCATAACAAAATGGTATGGCCATACACTATACATAAACAAACCCACAAATCAAGTGCAACAACCACAAAAGACCAAAAGCACAATATTGGGAAAAAAACACCATGACTCAATCCCAATGGTTCCCAGAGTTTCTAGTGGAAATATCAACCCTAACCTTCTCCAAGATTTCATGGCGGTATCTTTCCATATAATCCCCTGCATCATACTACCATAAACACGTAATTTTCAGTGTATAAATACATATATAATATGAAAATTACCTTACCTTGTTGTGCCAACACATTTCCTTGTAACTTAACACATACACCTCTCAAGGAACTCCAATTCCTTGTTGAATCCAACCATAACTAGAAAACAATTGTTATACTTGTCAAATACATATTCATAAATATAGAACATATCCAAATAATTCTAGATAAGATTAGGGTTAAGAAGGCTTCATGTATGCAAAGCACTCTTTCGTTTGGAATTAGGGTTTCCAAAGATATCCAAAGGAATTCTTACCCAAATCCTTTATTCTACCTTTTACCTTGTTGCAATTGAGTCTTTATTATGTGTTATCACATCACCTAGTTTTTGGTTATATGTAAGCAATCAACCCATAGTCATCAACCATAATACATACTGCTACAACTATCACCTACTTATACTCAAGTAAACATCAGCTTTCTCCACACATATGGATTAGTGAAACCATCTCAAACAAGATTATTCCTTCATGCAATCTTATAGATACAACTCATATCATGTGATTATTCAAAGTTTAAAACAAACTATAAGCACATCATGTTAGATAGATCAACTCGACGATATAATAGACACAAAAAAATCAACACTAGATAAATGAAATAATCAAATAATCAAGCATCAAGTACATGACATAAGAAAAATCATACCTTAATGTACCTTAGGGGAGGCTATCTTGTCTTCACACTCAATATAGATTACCACTATATAACTTCACAACATATCACTCAAACATAAATAAGGTCATGATGTCCATAATAGTAACTAGCTAACATGTTCACATCATAAAACCATAAACATTTTCCGTACATGCATAAAAATCACAGATTCACAGTCAACCTAGATTAACATGCCATAATATCACAACATATTAAATCATACCTGAATATCATAATCCTAACCATCTGCATGGGCTAATCCAATTTATTATGATACATATAACATCAAGATATTAATGCTATAACCCTAATCATCAAGTTAACTAATATATAACAATAATAAGTTAACATATAACATGCTCATCAACAACACATAACATAATCATCGAGCTAACTAAAATTTAACATATTCATCAATGGCATATAACATCATCATCAAGTTAATACCATGCTTTACTAACCGACACATATACATATGATCACACTAATTAGCTAACATCTATCATCTATGGAACCATAAATAAATAAACTAAAAATTATGTACATAACCCTAATAATTATAACAACCATTAACCAACCATACCTGCATGCCAAACATACAATACCTGTATGATGATCTGCTCTTACCCCAAAGTCTAGTGCTTCAACTTCGCCTTGACAATCTACATCTTCTATCTCAGCCAACACATTAGCATCATAACATACCAATATCATCATGATGACCTAATTGCGTACAATCACCTCACGATGCATGACAAAATCAACCATGCCAAATTATATGAACAATACATAAGCGTGAACAACATGTAATGACATGTACCCAAGCATGCATGAATAACACCCAAGCATGAACAACATGTAACCAAGCATAAACAAGAAATGCATGTACAACATGTGATGACATGTAAGCAAGCATACATGGTCAATGCATAAGCATGAACAACACATAAACATTGATACGAACATGATGACACATGTCCCAATGACACCAACAACTTTCCCATGATGACACCACTGTAACCATGACCAACACCATGTGTATGTAACAATCATACATAGACCACAAGCATACTACACATGCATGAAACCAACATAAATGCATGATCAAAACACCACCCATCTAGTCTGAGAGTTGAACCATGCTCTAATACCACTCCATGGTATCAGATATCACATAAAGAGACTGGAAACCAAACATCACCCAAAGAGAATGGAAACCATACACTGCCCAAGGAGAGCACAACAACGCTCTGACACTACTCTGTGGTATCAGATATGACACCAAGAGGAAAAAAACCAAACAATAGCCAAGGAGAGTGCAACCATGCTTTGATACCACTCTGTAACACCCTCTTCCCACATCTACCCAAGTAATTGGACAACCATGGTAAACATGTGACGAGAGGCTGTTGATACAAGGTTCAATCTCCTAGGTGACCTTAAGGAAATGGAACCGACAGAAACACAACAAACAGACCTTGTACATCATCAATGACATCCCCAGGAGCTAACCCAACCTTTAATGCCTCATAACCCTGGGTCCCATTGACATTTTCACCTCTTTGAGCCATAGTTGTAGGCACAACACAACATGGTAGTGACAAGGAGGCTATAGCCACAGACATAGCACTACATTCCAGCGGCTAAGGCCCCAATTGCTGAGTTCTATGCTTGAAAATCCGATATTTGAGCCAACTTTTTAAGCCCAGAGCCCCAATCACTACCCATAGATTCATGGAAACTTAGGGGAAGATAAATAACATTATAAAAATTATACAAAATCAATCACATCAACAATAAGTCATCCAAACCCTTCCTATTGATGACAAACGTTTTTCCAAACATGTTACAAACATTGAATCTACAGGTGTAAACAATAGATTTAAGAATAAGGGTCTCATATTTATCCGAGAATCACTAAGAAGCATTTACCCCTTACATTATTAGCTGAAATATAATATATTTTACCATAGATACATTTTGCATTCATTTACAAGTAAAAACATGGATAGAATCATACATCATCACTGATAAAATACATGCTTACAACCAAAATAATAACAACAGAAATACCATGGATACAACAACAATGAAATACACATAATAACCAATATATTTTCATACCAAATACCGAAGGAATGAGCTATTCATTACTGAATGTAAAAACCAATTGGAGATGGGACTTCCATGTTCCACCTGACCATATATTGTCTCAGCCAAATATGTCTTCAGCCCATCACCCCTGTGCATATTCCAAGCATGAATGTGGCACTCAAACTAAAAGAACCAACCAGGGGATCCCAAGGATAAAACACCTCACCCTCATCAATATAAATTAGGCTTTACTGTTATCCATTCCGAATCACTAGGCCAACACAATAAACATGTCATAACTGGCTTTATCGTGATCTACACACGATCACTAAACCAACATAAGCATGGATATCTCTGGATTATCTCTACATAAACAGTGAGGAATTTTCCTATCTCCTAGTCTCTCAGAATTTACCGCAACCCACAGTCTGAATCAGGGGTCACTGGGCCCTAAACCGATACATACTCTCTAGGCTTTACCATATATCCCAAACCGAAGATTCCTAAGCCTGAATGGAGAGAAAACCACATCTCAGGCTTTACCGCAATCCAAATCTGGATTAGTAGGTCCTAAATTGAGGAAACACATGAACCGGTTCCATAATCATTCAGAGATCCACCTCACTCAGCTTCGAATCCATCCAGAAATCCAACTAAACCAAACATGAGAACTCCACAACACCATGGCTATCCGGAAATGGCAAGGCTGGGCTAAATACACTGTCACACCTGGAAAAAACCCATGCCAAGACAAAATTTTGAATATTGCAACAAGAAAAAGTGAAGGAGGCATCCTGAAACATCATTCCTGATCCTAGTTGGAAAGTGATCACCAAAACTAGGTGGGGGCCACACAAGTGATTTTTGTCGCAAAGTCTATTTTTAGACATATAGATCATGTTCTATAAGTTGCGGGATGCTATTTGTGGATGGTTGGTCAAGTTGGAAAAATAGATGGATTTCTATTTTTATACATATTGGGCGGAATCTATTTTTAGATTGCTAGTCTAAAAATAGATATGTTGAATATTATTAGCTCTTAATAATATTTGGACTATAAACATTATCTTATTCTCTTGGAGCACTTCAGTTAAGTGCACAGATGTGGCACAGGAGCTGACAGAAGGAATTACGCTATTCCTGAGGGTTAAGTGGAGCTATTGCATGGATACTTTAGTTAGAACTCATGTGAGAGAGTTTGGTGGAGTTGATTGAGGAGTTAATGGAGTTGTGTTCAGTTTAACTAATCTAAACATAGTTGAACTAGTTGTATTTAGTCTAACTGATTAATACACTAGTGGAGAGTGGTGTGAATTAATTATTAATTAATTCACTAATTATAAACTCATTAATCAACTAAAGAATACATCAGTTAACTTCAGTGCATGGACAGTTTTAGTGGAGACCAGTGCAGAGATAGGTGAAAGGGCAAGTGTTACTATCAGTTGTGACTATAAGTGATGCATGGTTTGCATCCAACACTCAGTAGAGATGCCTATAAATACTGCGTGAGCAAGGCTGGGGTAATTAATTCTCATCAAGAGGCATTCTTCAGCAGGGATTGCGCAGTAGAGGCAGGCTATCAAGTGGCAGAGATTGGAGCATGTGTTTTGCTAGATCTAGCTTGATTAGTGTGTAGCAAGTGGAGATTATACTGAGAGCTTGTGAGGAGCTTTGTATGATGATTGTTACATGATCTCTATGACATATATAATATACATATAGTTGGGGGTTTTCAGCTTTAAGCTTTCCCATTACATACTGTGTTCATATGTGTGAATTTTTTATGGCTTTAATGAGTGCTTGCAATTGATTTTATTTCCGCATGTGATGATCAATGGTAGAAGAGATTTTGTATTATGCATGAAGTCAAATAGTGTGTGATCAGGAGAATCTCGGTGAATAATATATCAGTTATTCAAATTTCTACACAAAAAAGAACCACGTGAAATACCATGCATGCCAAAACTAGCAAGGAAATAATACATTCAAATAAATACCTGCAAAGAATCTTGTTGTAGCTGTCTGATTCCTACTCCTCCTTGCTTTCTTCCTCCTTCTTCCTGCTTTCTTTCCTTTCCTAATCCTATGCCAAAGTGCTCCAAGAAACTCTAAGTGTCTAAGAGTGAGATAGAGAGAGAGAGAGAGAATAGAATGAGAGCCATATGTGTGATCCAAAATATTTCCAACTGATCGTCATAAGAATTTTTATATAAGAGACCTCTATTTTCTTCATTTTCGGTTATTTTCCTTCATTTTCCTCCTCACATGCAACCTGTGACCTTTTATCTCCCTTTTCTCCTAATTTCCATTATTTTCATAAATAAATGTTCCAAAAACAATATTTGCCTCTTTAATTCCTTAGCCATTTCCTTTTCATTGTCCAATTTCCTTAGCCATTTCCTTTTTGTTTGCCAATTTCCTTAGCCATAATAAACTGAAATGAACACCCACTAGGATGTTTTTTTCCCAGCATCCAGCTTGGAATACATGTCCCATCAATCGTGGTTATTATTTTTAATTTTACTACTTTGAATTTTCACCAGATTTTTTACACATTCTCTCAAGATTGGTTTACTTATAAAGTCAATTTATATAAAAATAAAAATAAAATGCTAACTTTATAAAAGTCAAATTTATTAGCCTTAACTGTTATCTCAAGTGGTCATGTGCCAAAATTGAGACATTTGTCTCTCCCCAAAAAGTTGGGGAGGTTAGGCTCTATAATAAATATTGAAAATTTACCTCATTTACCATCCATGGATCATGGTAAAGAACTTGGAGGGTTTTCTATGAGGATTTCCTTGGAAAAGGACAAGTCAAATTTATTAAAGATTAAGTTCCCAACATTTTATAACTTAGAAAGAAGGTAAAATTAAAGTGAAACATGTAAATAGCCATGACCAACATGGGTAATAATGATGAATTTTAATTAGGTGCCTTTCATTATGAAGATAAGCCAATGATGATGCATAAATTATGGAACAAATTGTGAACTCATAAAAAGAACTAGGGAAAATTTGACAAATTAACAGGAAATAGGGAGAATTTCATAAGTTTCTCAAAGACAATGGCTATAATTAATAAATAAGGGAAACATTTGTCTTATATGGGATATGACATAGATTCCAAGACATCTATATAAAGACAGGTCATTACATTATTCAAAAATAATGGATGAAAATGAAAGAAGTAAGTTAAAACCAATGAATGAAAATCACCTCTAGGAACAATTCAGATAATGACAAGGACAAAGTGTCAAGATTAATTAATAAGAAAAGAGAAGGGACTGATCACCTAACTAAAAAGCAATATGAGTCAATGGTAGAACCTGAAACCTTTGAAAATTTTCCAGTAAGCCTGAACTCGTCGATTACTCCATGAAAGAGGTTAGGGTAGAACATGGTAACCTAATAGATTAAAAATTGAAATATTGATAATTGATAATGAAGCACTGCCAAAACAGTGATTAGATTCAATATTAAGCACCGAAGAAAATATAAATAAATAAAAATGCTTTAAACAAAAAATATTACTCAAAAGGACCAAACTCAACAATTAATTGCAAAATGCTTCCACCTCCTCTTAGGAACACTAATAAGATCTAGTTTTCAAGAAAAAGGGAAGGCAAACTTACAATAACCATAATAGGTAAATTTTGACATTATAAGTTATATAGGCTTAAAATCTCCCATGAAAAGAAAAGTGAATTACAGTTAATAAAAAGGGGCCAAGAAACAAAAAAAAACATACAATAATGGAAGCAAGGATATGTATGCTACCAAGAAATATTGATTTTTTACATTAAACAACCAATTCAAAATATTTTAGGATACAATTCACACAATACAAATGAAACTCATCAATACTCAAACAAAAAACCAAGTCAAACCACTATAACCTAATAAAAGATGTTGTCATTTAGGAAACATGTCCAACTATAAA
This sequence comes from Pinus albicaulis, assembly GCA_034641835.2. Lineage (NCBI taxonomy): Eukaryota > Viridiplantae > Streptophyta > Pinopsida > Pinales > Pinaceae > Pinus > Pinus albicaulis. Next base: position 862,955,573 of record CM076580.1, read on the forward strand.
GAATCATATTTACTATGCTTTGAGGACAAAACATTCCTTAAGGAAGTGGCAATGTTATAATAATAATAACAATATCTTTAAGTCAATGAAAGGTCAAAGGACACACTCCCCTTCACCTCATGATTATTTAAATCATATACGTTGTCATAAGGTTCATTATAAAATCATTACTTTTATAAATCAATTATTATACAAATTAAAAAAATATGTATATCAATCAAGTGATAAACATTGATTATTTACTATAATTCCATTAGAAGAAAAAGCATTATATGTAAGGTCCAAAATCTATTAGTTTTTCAAAGAAGCATGCCTCAGAAATGTGGTGTTCTCACCATCAAATATCCACTAACTCGAATGATTAGTTAAGAATGTATAAGTGAACCATTGTCATGGAAAGGAGTAATAACATTGATACTAATCATGAAATTTCTACTGTGTATTTAACCACAACACCATTGTTGTAAGATTGCAATATTTATCTTAAGCATTTTATGACTCTAGGACCCTTTGTCATGATAAAGGAAGTCAAAAACCTACCCATTGTTATAAGAACATAATAGAAAGAAGAATATAATACATTGTTTCACACTAAGTTTTGGGTGAAAGTAAAACTTATGCACTAGTGGAAGTTAGAATAAACTCATCTCTTTGGATGCTACAAGAATACTAAAATTGAAAGTTGTTTACCATACTCATCCTATCCCCTTGGTCCAGATCTAAATATTAAGCCAATTCAATATGGCCCTTACAATATTATCAAAGTAGTTTGTAAAAATGCTTTCAAACTTGGTTTCCTTCCTTATCTAAGAATGCACCAAGTCCTCAACATTAATATGTTGAATTCATACTATGATCCATTGTTTTATGAAGAATAAAAAGTTTTAGTGCCTATTCATTTATATCTAGAACACTTAGCACCGATTGAAATTGATCAAGAACTACGATCTACTTTTTTTTTTTAACCTAGAGGAATCCAATAACCTGCCTGACATGTAACTACCAGTAAACCTATGGGGGGCTACAGTATGTCCTCCTCCCCATAGCCCGGGTCACAAAAAGGGGGATTTGAACCCGTGTCTTTTGAGTTTCAAATATTTCACATTTCTTGGATTAACTAATTGAGCTACCCCTGTGGAAAGAACTCCAATCCACTTACCAATAAGACATTATTCTATTCTTAGTTATTCAAGCCAAGTAATTTTAATGTCAAACTAGGTGTTATAGTCTGGAACAATTGAGAGTTTAGTTTCCTCAATTGTTTCAAGAAATAATGGGGTCCATTACTTTCAAGGAGAGGAATGAATGATCATCATCACACCTCACATCCATAAAAGTGCAACCTTTACGCCTCATAAACATAAATGTGCAACTCCTGCAATCTTCTTTTTTACTGATTTATAAAATATCATGGATACAATGCTAGATCAATTCCTCACAACATATTTGATAAAATATTGATATACTTACTATGAATGTCAATTTCCTTTACATCTAATATTATTTATTTACCATTTTTATTGTTAAATGAATAAATTAGTTAACATGCGAGAAATATAGACCATAAAGAATTACATACACCATCCATAATAGATACAAATTTTTCCATGGGAAACTCTTATGAGAGAAAACCCAACTAGAAGGTGACCCTATTATGCTATCTTTTCTATGGTACAGAAATATGTAAGAACAAAGGAAGAGGTACTCTCTATGAAATTACTTGAGACCTATGGTCTATAAGGCTACTATAAAACCTTAATCTCCTCTATTCCATTCTCTAACTTCTCACTCCTATTTGCTAGGCTCAACTATGGAATGAATTATATTAGCATATAATGGAACCCATACTCTTCCTAGCAACCTAATATTTAACATAACTTGATATCCAACTAGGGGTAAGATTTTCCTCTCTCAACCCTTAACTAGAGTTATGATTTTGGACCTTCTAGAGTCTTCTTGAAAGTCTACACATGGATAGCACCATATGCATGAGTAACGAGGGTTGACATGGCATCATGTAATACCATGTTGGTCAACACGGTAGATAAACTTGTGGGAGGGATACATTTGGCATACAAACTCTATTTGATGTAATTCTTGCACGATTAGAAATGTCTATAAGTGTAGAACAACACTGGAGGGTGTGGTGCATGTGAGAGTTTTTTTTTCCCCAAAAAACCTTGTTTAATGCCTCAAAATGGATTTGTAATATTTTAAAACCCAGTTATCCAAACTAGGACCCACTTTAAAATAACCATGCAAGCTTATTCCTCCAATTTTTTCTAGTCTAAAAGCATCAATATAGATGACAAATAATAATAATGATCCAATCTGGATCATCAACTACAATAATTATTTTGATTTGATATGATTTATGGTCATGGATTACAACTAACCATAACCCCACCAATGCATTTGCACTCAATGTAACTTGGTAGGTGGTAGCTCATGATAGTTGTAAATTACGTGATGTTGTTTTAAATTGTACTAATAACACGTAATTAAACTAATTAAATTCTTGTCTTTGTAATTAATCTCTCTACTTTATAAAGGTAATCAGATAGATGATTAAGGAGGGTAGGAAAATTAGGAACAACCTTTTTGTACTCAAATTTAAGAAATTTATCCATGATAGAGATGTTCCTTATAATTTAATGAAATTATTAAACAAAGAGTTTTAAAAGTGTCCATATATCTATTTTCAATTCATTATTGTATTTTTCCAATTTGCATTATAAGTCGTTAGCCCTTCAATAATTTGTCCCTTAACCCCTTCTTGGGAGAATGGATCAATATGAGGGATTACAGTGAAAAAATTGACCAATTTGGCAAAGAAAAAAGAGGAAAGAGCCAAAGGAAATATTGGTTTCTAAACAAACAACTCTACCATCAACCATTTCCTCACACATAAATACATAATAGAAATGACTTCACATAACAAATACAATGAACTATGGTGTTGTTTTGTCTATTTTAAAATAGTTTTAACATTGTCTCGGGAGATAAATTATGGTAGAGGTCAATGGAAATGGGGTCTTGAATGGTTGAATGGCAGCTAAAAATAAAAATTGTAGAGGGTATTTTAGAGAGCTTCAATAATGATATTGAGATGAAATAGGATTATCTGCTCTCCCATGCACTATTTATTTTTTATGTAGATACATTATATGAATGGATAAGCAAGAATGTTAGGGGGTGAACATAACAAGATTTATTATAAAGAGTTTGTTGTGTGAAAATAATGGGACATTATGCATCCTACAAGGCCACTTAAAATCCTTAAGAGTCATTTTACACAAAGGTTGGTATGAAAATGAATGGGCAAAACTAATATAAGAGTGTTATTGCTTAAAAGTAATAAAACAACCACAAGTGGGCTTCAAAGGTGAGCCACTAGAAATACCTAAAAACTATAACTATTTTGGGTTAGATCTAAATGAGAATTTAATGTGGGAATATACACAAGGAAAACATTGTAAGGAGGGCAGAAAACATTCTTGTCGGTACAAAATAGATGGAGGACAATAGAGATTTGGGACTGGCAAATGCCATCCTCTCTACTTCAAATGATCATAACGTCAATATCCCTATGGATGTGAAGTATAGGGACCTAGTCTATCCATAAATATATGGAACTTGGTTGAGTGAGTGCTAAAACACATAATAGAAACAAAGGCACTGAGAAAACTTATTCCATGCAAAAAGAAAATGGTAGCTATGGACAACATTGAGATTCCTATTAAGACATGATGAGATAAAAATGAGGAATACAATATGGAATCGACATTACAGAAAATGGTTTGAAGTGTGGGATATGGAAGAAGAAAGCCACGTGTTACATAAAAAGGCATTGAAAAGCATATATAAGGTTATTACACGAAGGGAAAATAGAATACACTTGAGAAAAAAAAAAAGAGATCAAACTACAAAACAACTTGAAGCTTGAAATCCCATGGTGAACATAACTAATGATTCTATCTAGTTAAATAAATTAAGCTTGTGATTTGTATCTCATCATTACACTACAAAAACTATCTAACCATCTAACAAGGTTATATTTAATTAAAAGAAATTAATATAATAAAAAAAATTAATATTCCAATACATTTCAAATTTATCATTAAAAATAATAATCTTATTACAATATTAAATTACTACTTACAATAGTAATTCTAACTATTGTAATTAGTTAGCCAAATATTTAAAAAACACAAAATTTAATATATATTATTAATATCAAGATTTTGTAAATAAAAATTTAATAAAATATGCATCCCTAAAATGAAAAAAATGACACACATATATATATATATTACTGAAACAAAACCATTTATATATTTTTTATAAACCATTGGTCAATATACACACAATCACAACAACAGACCACCCACCTACCCCTTACCAAAATCCCTTGCAATTTGTAGGAATGGAGTAAATTCCTTTGTGGATTGGAAGGAATTTGTAGGAATGTAGTAAATTCGTTTGTGGAAGTAAAAGTGAGGGATGAAGTGGACACATTCACAAAGAGGTGGGGTGGGGTAGGGTGTGGTGAATGAAAATGGCGCCAACATTTTGCATTGGAAAGTAATTAGAGGAAAGGTTAGGTAATGACGAAGAGTCGGAGGTGAAAAATGTGAGTGAGGAAGCCATGAAAGTAAGTACTTACGTGGGTCGACGATGTTGTTCCGTTACCATTAGATGGGAGGCCATGCCGCAATCGCAATAGTTTTCTGTTATTGAACGGAACATTATATTTATTATTAATATCCATGTTTCTGTATCTTACCTTTTGATGTTTATAAAATAAAATATAATTGCCGTCTCATTATCAACGATAGAAGTTCGTGATAGATGAATCACATTCTCCAGGGCTAACTATTGTTATGATGTGTTAGCTTTCTAATTACTAATAATTCTTCAATTAGGCCTCGCGCGAAAGCAAATATGTTTCGTTTAGTAATATAATTTATTAAAAAAATAAAGTTAGTTAATTAAAATATTATAAAATTTGTGTGAATAAATATTTAAATTTAAATTTAATATTCATACGTATTTATGGATGACAATATTTAGGAAAGATATATTTTCACTACCTACCATTTATGTTATACAAATTTATGGAGATATTTATAATATGGCGTTGGGTGGCTGAGGACTAATATATAGCCATACCATAAGTACTTTTTGACATACTTGTTTCATATTGAGATCAACATTTTGTTTTATTGTTTCGTCTTAAGCTGAATTAGACTACACTTTTTGTTTGCTTATCGTTGCTACTTTGTTATTGGGTGTGTTTTTGAAATATGATTGGATTGCATGGGAATATGACGAAAATATTAGCATATTTGATCCTGGAATGATGTAACTGTATCTCATATTAAAAAAATGCCAGTTGTTTTTTTATTCTGAAAAAAAAAAAAATTCGATCAAAACCCCCAAATGGGATGATTAGCATGCATTGCCCACATGCCTCAGTTAATAGTTTGTCACCAAATTTTACTCACTTATCAGATGATGGGACAAATTGCAAAATGACATCGTATTTGTAACATGCAGAGGATTATGATGCTAGTTTGAGGGCCTTTTTCTACTATGGGCCCCCAGATGTTTCCTTCTAGCTAGAGTCATGATTTCATGCAACCCTTATAGTCACCTCCCATTATTATCACCATGGCTCCGAATGGAAAGTAATTTAGTTATATTAAGACTTGCACCTTGGCTTGAATTCAATTCACATCTCCTCTCCCACTAAGCCCATATCTTTAAATTGTTTTCATGTTTTTCATTCTAAAACGTACGTTGTTTGGGGTTTAGGGTTTCCTTTCCTCATTTACTCTATTCCCTCTTCTCACTTGTTACAATCCTTCTATCTTGTTATTCCAAGTAATCTGGTTCCCTTTCCTTCCAAACCCTTGGTCTCAGTTGAGAGGCCTTCTCCTACAACTCTCCACCGCTTGTTTTCTTCTAACTCTCTTATGTCTTTCATTATGGCTCACTCTGGTTCCAACTCTAGTCACCATGGTCATAGATAATGATGCAGTCAACTAATTTCTCATGCCTAGTAGGGCATCGAGGCCTCTATTTCCCTTTACTAGGAACATATACCTCCAATAGTCAAGGTGGAAATTAATGTTGTAGAGGCCAAAACAACAGTGGAAGGGAGTTGCATTCACGATGTTGACATTGAGGAAGATGATGCAGGGGCATTAAGCACAATAAAATACTTTGTATTTTTGTAGACATAGGGAGGCCTTATGTTTTTAAATTCTTATGTAATACTTAAATAATTTGAGTGATTTTAATTAAGTATTGAGAGAAAATTGTAAATGTCCCCAAGTCATTGGAGAACACGAGGGGAAGTCGATTAGTTAGGAATGTGAGAGTCAGTTTCAGTTTGTTTAGGGATTTAGGCTAAATTTAGGATTTGAGGATTTCAAGAGTTTTGTTGAGCAGTTAAAGGAGCTGAATCGATTCATTAGTGGTTTTGTATAAATGTAAGCCCAAGGGGCATCAAGAGTAGGGCTGCAGAGTGTGTGAATTCAGTTTTAGAGCAAATAGGGGGTTTGCTCCTGTAAACCTAAGGGCAGGGAACAGGCCATTTGATTTTGAAAATCTGGCCAAAGATGAGAATGTTGTTGTATTTGATTTCATATGTATAGATGAAGAATTGTTCTGAATTCTGTGTGATTTGCTTGTATATGGATTCTGCGTAATTGGATAAATTAGTATTCATTCAGGGTAGGTCGATGTTATTGAATACCATTGCCATAAACCTTGTAAGGTAGATGTTGTCGGGATTTCATCTTACAATGTATTCAAGAGAGAATTACGTTCTTCTGTGTGATTACACATCACAGTGAAGAAGAGAAGAGGGACCGAAATTGTTTGGGGTTTTTGAAATAAATCTCTGTAACTTGGTTCGAGTATTGATTCTGACTCCCGTTGAGACAGTGTTGGAAACTCTTGTTTCACATAAGTGGAGAGAGTTCCATGAGTTGCGCCGAGAGTAAGTAGAACTACGTGATGATTGATTGCGGGTTTTAAAACCGGGTTGAATCCTGAACAGGGGTCAAAGGAGCGTAGTTTAATTAGAATTGGTGAATCTGGAATGAATGGGACCGGAACTAGATGGCACTGTTTGAAATGAATAAGAAGCGATGAGTACGAGGTCGCAAAGAGAAATAAGAAGCGAAACTGTGTATCAAAAGAAAAAAGAACCCGAACAAGAAGTTATCACCACAGGAATGAAATGTTGATAGTGCGCAAAGCAGAACCGTGAGAAGGAACATTAGAAGCAGTTTTAGAGGCAGATCCCAGCAGTATCGCACGATCACATAAGTGGTAAGTGGATTTGATAAAAAAAAACACGATAGCGTTAGGCCTTGGACGCGTGGCAATAAGTGGTTTTTAAAAACCATTTATATTGCGCAATTTCTAAGAGTTAACACTCGTGCATCTAAATTGTGCGATGATCGTCGGATGTGTGAAATATTGAGGTTTGGAGCGTGATGAAAGGTGGACTGTCAGATCCATTCGGCAATTAGTAAAAGTAAAAACAGCGTGGGACCCAAATGTTAATATGTTGCAGTGGCTTGGTTTATGTTGTGAGCTGGAAGTGTTTATAAAGCTGTGGGCCCGTAATTAAATTTTGGGTTTTATTAAAGTCTGGAATGGAATTGAGACCGTGAACAATTCTATGGTTTATTGGCATATAAGCCTTAGAAATAAAGTGATAAGAGGATTATTATAATCACTGAGTTTAGTTTATAAAACCTGAGTTACAATACAATGTTGAGGGTCTATTAATCCAAAGGGTCTGTGGTAAGACTATTCAAAAGGTGCTTTCATTTTGAAATGAATTAAGGGTGGAGACTTTGGATTAAGTGGTTTCCGATATATATGGTTTGATAATCATATATTAAAGGTAAAGAGCATTTGAGATGCATTATGGGTTTTTTCATAAGGTTTAAAACCATTGGTTAAAGAATAAAGTTCTGCTCATGTATTTGGTTGTATGGCTTTATAAATCATAGTGAAATGATTTATAAAAGAACTTCCGCACTTATCTATTTAAATTTCCAATCCAGCAAATATTTTATTGTGAATTTTCCCAGGCCTTAAGTTTTAATTGGGGCATTTTATTTGGATGCATTTTTATATGCACATAAAGAGAAGAAATTGTGGGGTAAGTAGGGTACCCCGGCATCAGAAGATGTGGGGCATTGGATCCCAAATATAGGGAACACCATAAGTATAAATACTTGGTATCTACAAACAATGGACTTATGCTCATACTTAGAAGTAGCGATAATTCTCTCTATCATTGAAATAATACTAGACAATCTAGCATGTATGTAGAAAGAGAGTTTTTTTTTGGTCAATTATTGTTTTCATGCTAATTTTCAAACTCAGTAAACAAAAGACATATTATTTTGCTACTAGTCTAGTTTCCTTATTGGCAAACCAATAGCCAATGTCTCTTTTTTAAAATTTTCCAATGTAACACAAAGCTTATATCTAGTTTAAAAAAAAAAAAATTGTTCGACCAAAAAGTGTTGGAAATAACATTAATGTGATTATGGTTAATGTTGAGAGACAAATGTAATGACCCAAAATGTTAAAAATATATTTTTTCTTTGAATTTAATATTTTTTCAAATTTTCAATATTCTAATTTATGTTTCTCATCTACAAAGTGTTTTATAAAGAAATTAAAATGGGATGAGGAATATCACAATTTGAAGCATTGAACTTTAAAAAGTTACATATGTGTGCAATTTGGAAACACCTTGTCTCACTCTCAAGCACTTAAGTGAGAGTGAGATGGTTGGTACCCCGCTAAGTCCCATTTGGCCCACTAAAAGTAAATATGTTACAAGCAAGACTTGAATTTTAGTGGGGAGGCTAACATCTTCTCCTCTTAACAATCCAAGCTAGACTCAATTGGAAACAAACACACACACACACACACACACATAGCTGAAGGGGTTAGCTCAATTGTTTGTTGCCAATGTTGGTAGCAATTTGTCTAGTTATGTGTAAACAATTCAATCCAAGGAAAGCCTCATGGTGAAATCCAAAGGATGCATCCGCATATATGAATATCATCCCTAATAAACCCATTGGTGTAAACTAGTGAGCCTCACTTAAGGACGATTCAAACCAAGCACTTGCTAGAACAAAATAAGTAAATCCCTGACAACATTGGACACAAGGCTCGCTCACATGCTTGATAGCATTGGATGCAAGGCCAAAGGAATTGACAATTATGTCGACCTTGTATTCGCATGGCACAAGGTTGATTAAGATCGCTACCACTATAACTTTTAGTTGAGGGTTAGGCATGTGGGATACCTACGAAGACTAGTGGCCATCATGCAAGGAGTGTCTTAACAATGCACTCATCCACTAATTGTTCTATGCTTCGTTAACATATGCATATGTTAAATTATTTATGGTTTACATTGAAATATTGTTTGTTATTAATATTTTTTTTAAATGTCATTTGTCCAACTCCATATTGAATGTTAAAAGAATCACAAATCATTATAATAGAAAACACCTACAAATGAAATGATAATTCTTTTTTTATAAAATACTATTTTAATTAAAATGGATATTGAAATATTTTATATATGATTGAGAGCAAAATATTCTTTTTGTTTTTAATATAAACCAATTAATTTGTGTAAAATTTAATTCCCATAATTGAAGTGTAAATTTGAAGAGAAAAAATTTAAAATAAAACAAATCCTTGAAGAAAAAAAACTCAAAAATACATATAAAGTCAACGGAATCTTACATCATCTCTAATAATGTCATTATTCTTCATTCCCATATATAAATTACTCCAACCTGTACTCGACTTATTTCTTAAAAACAAATTCTTTATTAAATAAAGAAATAAATAACCATGATTCAAAATACATGGCGACCTTTCACATCAAATATGTGAATATACGCCACAATCACAATCACAACCGCCCATCCACCTAACCCTACTCTAAACATAGTCAAATCCTTCAGCGTCGTCATATATCCTTGGACCCATTCTACTAAAAGTCAAGGTCACATGATAATTACAAACATATTTTAATTTAATCGAAATGGAATCAACTTTCCGCACCAACTAGTACGACGGGGTAGTTAGTCGTAGGCGGCTAGAGCTTAGATATTAACAGTAAAGGGAATAAATGAATCAATTACGTAACAAATATTAGTTTGCCAATAATAGATTTGAGTACGATCATGCACATATATTCCAGCGTGCTTATTTCTCACTTTCTCAAATTCCTTTTGCTTATTTCTCACTTTAGCATATTCTATCTTCCCTTTGTATTTGAATTTTGTCTTTCAATTAGATTAGCATTTAACATTGATTATTTATTTATTTATTTAAATTATATGTAATTTAGTTTAAGTTAACATTATTTTTAATGATGGATAGAAAAATAGTCTGTTTATTGGGGATATTATTATTATGATGGTGGGAAATTCAATTGTTAACAAGATGGTGGGAGGTTCAATTGATTTTGAATATCATGCGACATATTTTTTTATTTTTTATAGGAAATTCTTAATCTCAATCTTTCTCATGAAATTTGAACCAATGACTTGATTAGAACTAAAGCCCACAAAAATGAGCAAGTCCATGGCTACTTTATTTCATTCATAACCTATCTACATCATGTCTTCTTGTAATATTTGAGGTTGCCACGTCATCCTTTGAAGGTAGTGTAAACATCTTATGCTTTTGCTTTTCTTTAGATATATTTTCTGATCAATTTTGCCTAAAAAGTTATAGAAAGTAGTGCAAATTGCAAATTTGAGTTGTGGAGTTTGCATAATTTAAATAGCCCCAATTTTTTTTCAAAGTGTTAAACCATTTATATATTAAAAAATACATTTTAAACAATATAAAATTATGATCTCGCCAAAAATTATATTCATAAATTTAAACTAAAAAACAAAATCATAATAAATAATTACTCTTTAATACGAAGAAAAAAAATAATGATTTTAAACCTTTTGAAAACACAATATAACCATTGGAGGGGTTCTGCAACAAGGCACAAGGGTTGGAACAACCAAGGGTTTCATCTGAGAGGGGGTCTAATGACCGCGTTACTGCTGTGGCCCCCTTACTTCTTCTAGTTCAATGATGCTGGGTCGTTCTCTTTGATGTTGCCGATGGGTCGGCATCTAACACTGTTCGTGGGGGCGGTTTCTGCCCAGGATTCACAGGTGGTTATTGCCCAGAGTTGTAGCCATTTCGCGAGTGAGGTTGCTGCCCAATGAACTTCCCACTGATTTTTGTTGTTTCAGAGTCTGTTGCCGCCGCTATAGCCCATTTTTCATTTCTGTGTCCAACTTCAATGGCACTGGGGTCGTTTTCTTGCAGATGTGGTTGGTGGTTTGAAGCTTTTGTTTCCCTGATGCTACTCGTCAGTGTGGATCTGCTCAGATTATTTGGTCAGAGCCTTAGCTGCCGAGCTCGTGGTCTCTAGTTTTTGGGTCTGTTCCTCCCGCCATTTTGCCCGTGGTTTCTTGCTACCCATTCTGGGTTCTTCCCTGCTTCTGGGGTTTTGTGAATTCCCTTGTGGGTTTGTGAGGGCCTGGGTTCCTCGTTTATTTTGGCTTTTTCTTTTTTCTTAGCTAGCCCTACTTTTCACGGCTTTTGCTCATATGAGGAGCCCTGGAATTGGTGGGTTAGCGTGGAAAAGGAAGATAAATTGCTCTTTCGAGCAATGCTCAAGCAAAGGTCCCGTACTTTTGCGATTTTTGTGGTTTTTTGGCTGTATATAAAACAACCGTATGAATCTGGTTTTTTGTGTTCTGTGTAACACACGATAAGATAGAATGCTTATTGCATATACTTTGTAAACTTTTTATTACATATAATAGAAAGTTTCAATTTTTTCTATGGAAAAAAACACAATATAACCATTTTTAAAAACATTATTTTGCAAAATTATATCGTAAGTTTTATTAAACTTACTTCTTTTACATCTACAAAATTGTCTTATAGGTTTTTATTAAACTTATTGCTTCTCTTTGAGTTAATTTTATAAAGTACGTTGATGTCAAGCTATGTACATAGAGTGATCTTTTGTAGCTTTTTTCCAATATAAGAACATCGTATAGTCAACTATCAATAACCTCCTTTCCCCGCATTTTCTTCATATTTTTTTTAATTGCTTGCATTTTGTATTTGATAGATTAAAAAATTAGTATATTGAAATTGCGGAAAAACATCAACTATGTTAGAAAAAGTTTGAAATTGTTGCACCTAATCGTTGAAATACTAATGAAAAAGTTTAAGAACTCATAAAGTTATGGGACTAGAGAATGTTTAATTTTTTAATTGTTATTAGTTAAATCTTTGATTATTTTAACTATGGTTTGACTTTTAAGTAATGAGATGAATATGCTTTTGTATTTTTAATCAAAATTTGTAATTTTGTTTTATTATCGCCTTCTATTTATATACTAAACATTCTTGAAGTTGAAAACCTTATTTATTATTTGTTTTGGTTGAAATTTTAATTAAATGTTTTATTTATTTTTTGTTTAATTACAATTTAATTAAATTTTTTTAATTATAATTTGTGTCCATTAATAATTTAGATTTATATAGGAACGTAATAAAATACAAAAATAAACATAAATATGGAGAAGTAACAAGAATAATACTTTATTATATTAATATAAAACACTGAAAAATGTTTACAGACTATGGAAAATAAACTAGCTTGAGTGACGGTAGCTTATCTCTGAGGCAATTACATGACTCTGAACTGTGTTTTTTTTTTTGGTAATTGAGGTTAAACTATATTAATTAAAAAATAAAACAGTACATATGCTACAGGCTAAGTTGGTAAGCTACGCTTAACCAATCCCAGCGTTTGTTGCGCAAGTATGGGGCTGCCTCCTTGGAGGAAACCATCCTGGAAAAAACATTAAACAGAAAATTACAAAGTGTGCCATAGCACCATTGAAAATAGAGGTTCTGTGATAATAACAAGCATGACAAAAAACTAAGAAGAGCTGAGCTGCTGCACAATCATGGGTATTTTGCATCATCATCGCTATTTGGATCTTCCTACACGATGTGACAGTCCTACTCCTGTGCAACGACTTCCTCTTCAGTAATAGGTTGACACAGAGGCCTGGAAGTAGATGCGCAGAGGATGCAACCGGGTACTTGACATTCGAGACTCGCGTCTAGGTGCCTTCTGAGTCCATTATCCAAACGTTTGTGTCATCCCCTTCATCCTCTTGTGCTGGAAGAGGCTTAGTCTTGCGAGGCAAGGGGTGCTGTTGGTGCATAATGGTGTATTTCCTTGGTCTGCTTCAGCCTCTCTACATTACATGAGAGGGGGCCTCCTCCTCCTGGTCGAGTTCGGGGCTCTGGGGGGCCTATCTAACATCATTGTTTGAGGAAGAGCCTTCAACAGATTCCAAGCAGTTATTTGGCCCACGGTGGTAGCGACCGGGGATCACACCTCTCTAGCCTCCTTTGATTGTTCTTTGGCACAGTCTAGGAGCCATGGTCAGATGAAGCAGGGGGTTAATGGGGGTCTGAGAGGTGGTGAGGAGCAACTCTGACCTGAGACAGGAGGTGCGCATCGAGGTGCTAATGGACAGGGAGGTACACTGATGGAGGATGCGTAGCAAGGGGCGCATGATAATGGGAGCACACAAGTTGGTGAGACTAGCAAGGCAGGTTGAGACGAGGTGCAGCGCGCATTCAAGGGGTGTGCAACCCGGGTGATTCTGAACAACACAGCACTGGGGGGGAGGCTGCGCGGCAGACTGGGTGCATAGGAGGGTTGGAACTGAAACAAAAAAACCAGAAGGGGCAGACTGTGAGTAGCTTTGTGTTGTAGGTCCTCCACTTTTGTAGGCCTGTTAGACATGCGAAGATGCTGAGCATTACTATGCCTCACTTGGAGCAGCATGCTGTAACTGTTTTCATGAGTAGGCATGTGTGTAGAGTTATGGTCGAACGTCATATCCATCTAGCAGATCATTCCAAATATTGCAGCAGAGAGGTGCCCTAGAGGGGATGTTGTTGTCTTTCCGTGTCTTCATGATGCCTAGTCTTTGTCGTTTCATGTGAATTATTGTAGGAGTGTGGATCCACGTCGAGTGAAGGCCTGCACTGCAGATCTTCATCATCTCGAGCATGGGAGAGATTGTTTTCATGCGTGCTTCTACTGTCACCCACATCTGGAGAGACTGAATTGTGTTACAATGAGGCTCAAGGGATTTTTAATTATTGAACAACATGGGAAAAACCTAAACAACCAAAACCCTAACCCCAGGAGATGGAATACCAAGAGTTTGTGGGCCTCGTTGGGGTTAGTTGGGCAACTAACTTCCCAGGGTTGTAAATTGGTCATATTATCTTCGTTTGATGCCTACAGTATATCGTTGGAAACATATCTACAAGTACTATAAGTTTCGCCACATGCTTTTACCTATAGCTACGGGCTTGTTGTAGAACTAAAAAAAACGTTGTTTAGGGGGTCAAAACTGCTTCGGAAGTTTATGACTCGAAAAAATGCTAAAAATAGTAAATACTGCTATAAATAAGGAATCTGATGAAACTGACTGGAGGTTTAGGTGAAATAGGTGGGTGGCCACCAATATCCACTTGGATCATTCCTCCCCCCTTAGGAAGCAATGGTCCCCATTGTGTGCAAAGCCTCCATGAGGTGAGGAAATTTCTGTTGAATCTGGCCCCTAGCGAACCATTTTCCGTGGTGAAAGAGTTGGCCTGCTTTGACAACTCGATATCACTGGATCCTTTGCCGGTGAGTGTTATTGATCTATGTGTCCATGATATGATCAATTGTGGCTTGTTCCATGTAGTCTGAGTTTAACTCTGTTGGTGTGAGTTGTTCTGCAATGTCCGATGTGTCCAATAATGGTAGAAAGTAGGGTCGAAGGTGGTCCACATCGAACATTGGGTGCAGACCAAGGAATGGTGGAATACTAAGCTCGAAGGCATTGTCCCCTACTGCCTTGGTGATGGTGTATGGCCCATGTCGGAGCAGTCAAAGCTTGTGGTGGGGCCCAGCGAGATGCTCCTTTTGCAAATGTAACCAGAATTTGTTGCCCACCGAAACTTCTATGGCACTCGATGCCTAATCATGCCCCTGCTTGTACTTAGCATTGGATTTGTGCAATATGTCATGGAATTGTTGGTAGATGTGTTGAATGTGCTCAATGAAGTTGTTCGCCTTATCGGCTACGGACTGGACATGAGCCAAATATTCTTGAGTAGTTGCAAATGATATGGCCACATCAATGAGACATAGTGGAAGGAATCCCAAGCCCACTTGAAAGGGGATGTGGCCAGTTGAGCTGTGGAGAGCCTGGTTATAGTTGTGCTAGACATAAGGAAGGCTTTCATCCCATGTGCGTGGATGCTTCAAGTTGTACATGCACAGAATGTGTACAACCATCCTGTTGACGACCTCTGTTTGGCCATCATTTTGGGGGTGGAAAGTTGTGGACTTAGTGAGCTTGGTGTCTAGCATTGACCAAAGACTTGACCAAAATGTACTAATGAACCTTCTATCCTGATCTGAGATAATGGACTGTGGGATCCAAAAGTGTAACCACACTCGTTCAAAGAAGAGTTTAGCAGTGGCTTCCACTGTGATATTATTCTTGTAAGCCGCCATAATGGCCATTTTAGAGAATCTGTAGACGACCACAAAAACGTAGTCATTGCCATGCTTGGTAGAAGGAAGGCCTGACATGTAATCCATGGAGATGGATTCCCAAGGTTGACTAGGGGTAGGCAACAGAGTATATAGGCATTTCTTCTTGATGGTCGATTTGGAAAAGGTGCAAGTAATGCAATATTTGAGGTACTTCCCAACATCATGTTGAAGGTTTGACCAATAGAAATACTTCTGCAGTACTACCACTTTTTTATTGAACCTGAAAATGTCCAACGACTCGACTGTAGTATGCTTCCCAAATCATCTTGGCACGCTCACTTGAAGGAGCATAAAGGTGTCCCAGGTGGCATAACAGTGCATCTTGGAGGTGAAAAATTGGAACTTTCTTACCCTCCTGGAGCATCTAGTATGTGTTGCTAAAATTTGGATCACTTTTGTAGAGATGCGGCCAACCCGAAGTCACATGTCCACAATTTTCAATCACAGTGGTTAGCGCCACGATCGACGATCGGTTGAGGCAATCTACAATGTTATTGGTGTTTCCCTTCTTGTACTTGATGTTCAAATGGAACTGTTGTAGGTATGTGGAACATTTATGATGGCGATTGTTCTGTAACTTCCCTTGTGTTTGTATGAACTGTAGGGGTTGATGATCTATGTGGATGATCGTTTCCTTCCCCAAAATGTAATGCTTCCATTGTCGGCAAGCCTGCACAATGGAATGCATTTCTTTTTTTTCGGTGGAACACTTTTAGACTGTGTCTGAAAGTGTCTCACTGTGATATGCCACTGGATGCCCCTACTGAGTAAGTACTGCCCCAATAACATGGTTAGATGCATCTATCTCGATCTCAAATGGTTGTTGCAAGTCTAGTAATGTGAGCATTGGTGCAGAGAAAAGGCGATGCTTCAAATCTATGAACACCTTCTATTGAGATTTAGACCGAAATAATTATGTTTTCGCTCCTCCCTTCGTGACTTGACTCAAAGGCGAAGTGATATGAGAGAAACCCAACAAGAACTTGCGGTAGAAATTGGCAAGACACAGAAAGAAGTAGAGCTCTGTTAGAGTGGTTGGCGCTGGCCAATCCTGAATGAATTGGATCTTGGCTAGGTCCACATGCACCCCCCACTCATCAATTTGTATCCCAGATATTAAACCTGGGTTATGCCAAAAGTTTATTTCTCCAAATTGGCACACAACTTGTGTTGCTGCAGTGTTTGGAGGACCCGTCGAATGTGGTAGAGGCACTCTTCCAAACTATGGTTGAATATCAGGATTTCATCCGAATACACCACCACGAATGAGTTGGTGAATGGTCAGAATATGTTATCCATCAGCCTCATCAAGGTTGTAGGAGCATTCATCAACTCAAAAGTCATGACCAACTATTCAAAAATACCCTCCTTGGCTTTGAAGGCAATCTTCCACACATCGGAGGGTTCGACTGGTACCTGATTATACCTGGACTTCAAGTAGATCTTGCTAAAATATTTGGCCCCCTTGAGTTGGTCCAAAAGGTCATCAATATGTGGGATCAGATACCTATTTTGAACAATGATCTTATTCAGCTCCCGATAGCCAATACAAAGTCTCCAAGTCCCATTATTCTTCTGCACCAACAAGATTGGGCTCCCACAAGGTGATGAACTTGGACGAATGTGACCTTTTTGCAACAAATCCTGAATATACCTCTTGATTTTTTCATTCTTGAAAATAGAGCGTTGATAGATCGGTCCATTGGGTAGCAGTGCGCCTGTGGTCAAATCGATGGAGTGCTTGACCTGACAATGTAGAGGTACCCCTCCGGGTCAGGTGAAATTTTCCCCGTACTCCTCCACGATCTTTTCCATCTGTTGTTCCCATGCGGAGGATCCCTGTCTAGAGGCCGTGGCTACAATATTCTTCTTTCCTTGAAGGTGTATCATCAGGAAAACAATTTCCCTATTTTGGAAATGAGCTTACTGCATTGTTTTGCAGTAATCAAAGAGATCGTGGTAGGAGGTGCTATCTTCGGTATCATGTACAACTTATTACCCAAAGTAACAATAGTTAGCTCAGGTATGTCAGTGATAAAAAATAACTCTTTTAGTTTTTTTCCATGAAGTCATAGGTCAACTTTTTTTACTTTTTTGAACAAATTCTCAGAAAATAGTTTTGGTCACTAAAGAGGTCTAAGCCAAGTATGCTGCTCCTTCATTTCATTCATCGCCACCATCACTTTCAATGTCATCTCCATCATAATCAGTTTCAAGGTCACCATCTCCATCATCATCATTTAAAGGGTCTAGGGTTATGTCACTCCACCTCATATAGGTCATTGTCTAGGTTCATCTCTGCCTTTGAAAAATCTTCGAACTTTCACTTAAAACAAGGAATCAACCCTCTGTTTCACTCATAAAACCCTAAGGAAGGAGCTAGCATGTTTAGGAGATGAAATAAATACCACCTATCTTGTTTCATACGGTTCAAGTTTCAAAAAAGTTCAAAGTAACTCATTTCTGTCTCATTGTCTCATGAAAAGAGAAAGCCTGTCTCATTGTCTCATTAAAGGAAAAAAAATAATCATTTTAATTATCAAAGCTTCAAAAGAGGTCAATTCTAATCTACTGTTCCAGCCAAAGACAAAAGGGTTCATTTCTAGTTTTTAAAGATACCTTATCTCAGTTTGAAAGGGTCATATCCAAATGTGAAAAATTTCAAAGGTTTAAGGAAGTAATCTTACTGTCTCATTTAAAAGGAGAAATTGTGCCTTGATGTCTCATTTCAAAAGTCCATAAAGTCACCTCAAGTGTCAAAGAGTTAAAAAGAGGTTTTTTTTGTCCTCTTATCTCATGTAAAGGAGAAAAAGGTTCATTTTCAAGTAAAAAAGTTCAAAGGTCATTTACAAGTGTCAAAAGGAAAAGGTAAATGTCATCTTCAGTTTATAACGAGGCAAAGGTAACTTCATTTCACTAATTGTTACCCTTTTGATGAGTAGAAGAGAAGCTCTTCACCTCACTTACCCTCCATGGTGTCTAAAATACAAAGAAAAACATTCAATTTCCATTAAAAATCTAATTGCTACTCTTCAAATCACCCTTGTTACGCTTTTGAACCCTGTTGTTATGCTTTTAGACCGAAGTGTTACGCTTCTGGGCATGGTGTTACGCTTCTGAGAGATGTTGTGAAACCCTTGCTATGCTTTTGGAGCGCTGCACAGGTGCTATGCAAGCACTGCGCAACAATGTCGTTACGCTTCTGCCTCCCATTGTTACGCTTCTGACTCCAGTTGTTACGCTCCTGTAGCTATGTGCTACACTTCTGTAAATAAGCAGTTTATGGTTTTTAAGCTTGGGAACCCTCCAAATAACTCAAAGCTCGCCTCCATTACTATGTGTAGACTCATATAAGGTAAGTCTTCATGCCTAATGCATATTTTGATCAAATTTTGAAGGTTTGAAATTTTTTTATGCTCACTTATGTTTTCTTCACATTGTTCATTGTCATACATATAAACTTTTTTTTTTGTCAAACTCTAACCTATCCATTGACATAAACCCTAACCCCATCATATAAACCCTAATTCATACATCCCATATGTACTATCCCCAAACTCTTATCATCTACACCACTTCCCCTAACATGTCCAATTCAAACAAACCGTAATTCTAGCTATTCTCAAAGTGAAAACCGTGGGAATTTACTGTGTTTGCTAGAATTTTCTACCCTACACTCATCTATTTTCCCTCATTCCAGTTTCACTATGGAGCTAAGATGCCATACTATTCACTCAATTTTTCTCAGAATTTTTACTTAACTCAATGACCCTCATTTCATCCTATCAACTTACCCTACTACTACACTAGCTATTCTCACAGTCAAAATTTGAAATTTCCTGTGTTTTAGGCATTTTGACACCTTCCTCACACTCATTTTCCCTCATTCAAAAACCATGGAAATTTATTGTGTTTGCTAGGATTTTCTACCCTACACCCATCCATTTTTCCTCATTCCATTTTCACTATGGAGCTAAGATTCCATACTCTTCACTCATTTTTTCTTAGAATTTTTGATTAGATCCATGGCCCGTATTTCACCTTCTTAACCTAAAAACACTTTTAAACTAGTTATTCTCACAGTCTAAATTGAGAATTTCCTGTGTTTTAAGATTTTTACCACCCTAAACTTATCCATTTCTCCTCATTCCACTTTTAGTATGGAATTAAGGCACCACCCTATCCACTCAATTTTTATCAAAATTTTTACTTAACTCTATGACCCTCATTTCATCCTATCAACTTACCCTACCACTACACTAGCTATTCTCACAGTCAAAATTGGGAATGTACTATGTTTTAGGCATTTTGACACCTTCCTTACACTCATTTTCCCTCATTCTGCCTACAACTTGAAGCTAACACACAACAAAATCTACTCAATTTTTTCTAGAAATTTTCTTAGTTTAAAGACCCTTCATTTCATCCACCAAACTCACACTTTCCTTCAATCCGTTTTCAAGATTTCCATTCATTCAATAAATTCATTAACACCCTAAGGTTTTCATCATTCCATTGACAAACACAATGAAAAGTGACAATAAGATCTTCAAGGGAGGGTGCCACCTCATGCTAGAACCCTTAACCATGCATGAAATTAATGCTTCGCCATTAGCCAGGAGGTGCTTTGAGAGAGCTCAGTGTTTGAGATTTTGTGAAAGGCTTATGGAAGAGGGGTATCATCTTCAATTTTCTAGCTTATTTTCAAAAAGATAAAGTATGGTAAAGTTCACTATTTTAGGTATGGAGATAAGCCTATCATCTAACCTAATTGTGTCAGCTACACATATCCCTTCTCATGGAGAGTAGTGGTTCAAGGGCATGGACTTAGATATTGAAAACTACAAGCAATTTCTCAAGCCTCATGCTAGAGTGGAGCCAAAATATATTTTTCCTTTTAGAAACCTCAGAAACAAGTATGCTCCTTTGATGATGTTCATAATGAAGTACTTCACTTGCGAAGGAAGATTCTCCAGGTTGTATAGATATCACATCATGATTTTGATGCATTTTACCTTTGTCAAAACACTTGATTTGCCACACTATTTGTATAGGAGCTTGATTAAAATGAATGAGAAGGTTCAGAGTAGAAGATAATATCATCACACTAATCTTTTTCATCATGGCCTAATCAAGCTCATTGTGTTGCATCACTTGTGCTCCATAAACATGATTTGGGAAAACTTCTTGGAGAGATTGTCAGCAACACTTACCATCAACCTTTCTATCTTTCCTATTACATCATCAACACAACCAATGGAGGTTATCTCTTCTAGCATGCCTACTCAACCTTTAGATGCTCCTAAGGTTGTGGAATTTCTCATACATATGAGAAGGGGAAGAGACAATTATTTGCGCCTAAGTCTGCCAAGGGTGTTCTTACACTTGTCACTGATGTTGAACAATGTGAGATAGAGGAGCAACCTCTTTTCCATCAACATAGTGAGTCAGTGCCAGTGAAGGTTGAGGTATCATAGTATGTGGAGTTTATATCAATTGAAGATATCATCAGGGAGAAAGATAAAGAAATATCAGAATTGAAAGAGGCCTTCTCCATTGCCAAATCTCAAATTACTTTCCTTCAGCATGAAAATTTTCAATTGAAAGTGAATCAACTCCTACAAAGCAAGTACAAATCAGAAATGGAGGAAAAAAAAGGTAGAGGCAAGAATATTTTTGTTGTTGACCAAATGCAGGACATGGAGGCTGAAACACAAACAAGAAGACCAAGAACAAGAGGCCTCAAAAGGGCGTTGGAGCAAGAAATATAGTCAACTCATTAATCTGAAGAGTTGACCTTTGATGAGCTTATTTCCATGGAGATAAATGAGGACATAGAGATTTGGTTTTCAAGAGTTAATGAGAATTTGGAGAAGCTTTTGAAAAGGTCTAAAAAAGACAATAAGCTGCAAAGACACATGGAAAACCACTATCGCACCAGGAACATGATTTCTTAAATACGGCTGAAACAAGTAAAGAAAAGGCTTACAGAGGAACACATGAAGCTTAAAGAGAAGAATAGATTGGACGTATTGGCTGAAGCTTATTTAGCCATGTAACCCATCTCTCATAGGTGCCATACAACCAATTTTGAGAAGTTTTGATCAATTTTGGTATTTTATATGATTTTTGCAGAATTCTGGAAATTTCTCATTACAGAAGAGTAACGAAGTTTTGTGACTCTTATTTTGGGGGCATCCAAATGATGATTTATTTACATGGATGAATGTATTTTTATGAGTACAACATAGATCAAGAACCCCCATAGAATTATGAGCTGTATTTTGGGATAAAAAAGCTCAAAACCCACTCATTTTCATGTTTATTCCTCCTTTTTGGACCCTCTGTTATGCTTTTGGAGTAACCTTGGGAGAATGTATTTTCGAAGGCCTTCCCTTGATCCATTTTGAAAAATTGAAGATGCTTTGGAAAATATACACAGAGGTATAGCTGATTATTCTTTCAGAAGTGGATTTGGACTCTTAAAAGTGCCTCCAAAGTTCTGTTATAATTTTGCAATTGTTTCTTACTCTTTTGTCAGAAATATCACAAATCAATGTTGGATTCCTTAGGACACTTTTCAAGCTTAGAAATGGTCACAAATTCGAGGGAATGCTTTCCTATGAGTTTTCATTAGAGTTATTGGGTTGGTTTTTGCCTTCTAGCATGATGGAATATGTAATTAATGTAAGGGAGAAACACTCATAGTTTATATCTAAAATTCGGGGAATGGTTTTTAACCTCCCTAGACTAGGAAATGACTAATATTTTGTATTTATGATCAATTTTGGATGGGATTTTGACTGATGAGGTGTAATAGTCCATATTTTCTATAAACATAATCTATTTAGTCTTTTTTTGGGTTGGATAGTCTCATATTGTAGTGGAGACCTTGTAATCAACTATTTGGAATGAAATTAGAGACAAATTTGCACGAATTGTCTTGAGATACTTGTGGTATGCTTTGGAGCATCTATTTTTCTTATGTATGTTTATAATTTCATGCTTAATACCATGTATTCTTCTTCATATATGTTTAACTTGTAATTTTATGAGTAGAGATCATGTTTATGCATGCTCTATTTTAGAAAAGGTTTACAGTACTATGTTTATTTGCTTCTAAACTGAATGAATTCACCTAAGTGCTCATTCAAAATTTATTCCATTTCATCCTATACTCAATGAATTATTAAAATTATTTCAAACTAGCTATCTTACCTCACATATTCTCTACAGGTTCACCTTAGAGTTTAGACCTAAAAACCTTATACACAATCCAATCACTCACTTTTCTATCCAACACTTAATACATCAAACAAATTCTAATTACTGAGCTTACATACCTAGAATAAGATCATTAGATACTATGTCATTCCTTTGACTATAAAAGTCACAACGAGGGAGCCCTCTTTGATCTGGGTAGGGCTAACTACCCGACCTAAAGTTTGGTATGTGGTTACCTTTCTCCAATCCTATTATCAGCCTTGGGAAATTGGGGAGAGTGATAACATTATTGGCACCGTTGCCAGGGAGTGTTTGCTAAACATTCCCTGGGAATATTTATTTAATCCTCTGAAATTTAGACTTGTAGGTGACAAGCTCTAGCATTCAAAACAAGCTGAATTCTTAAATATGAGCCAAAGTGAAAAGTTCCTATCTTAAGCTAGCTCTTAAAAGACATAACAGGTCAAATCCAGACCCAAATCCTTCACCAATAGTGTATGACCTCGAGAGTATTTTTAGAAAACATAAAACTAAGTCTCGGAAGGTTGGAAGAGATATTCCTCTACTTGTAAACTTAAATTCACTGCCTACAAGATTTGTTCTATAGTTAAGAATCTGAAAAATATTTATTTAGAACTAAGTCTGAAAATTTTCCTTCAGAAAAGAGACAATGCTGTGGAGATAGTGGTAAGGCGGAGATTTAAAACCAAAAAGACAATGCTATGTAGAATAGTGGTAAGGCGGAAAACCGGAACAATTTTCGCGCAGCGTTGGGGCGGTTTTATATTTTTGCCAAAAATGCGATTGCATACACTTTCTGACACTTGTCCCTCCCAATATCGCCCATTTCACGTTTTTTTTTGGTGTTAACTCAAGGGCACAAAAAAAACGCGAAATGCAACGTCCGCTGTCGGATGAGGGGTAGCAGATCCAACGGTGCAGATCGCACACGATGGATGAAGAGCTGCGCAGGCGGAAGAAGGAGTGGGGTCCATGGTTATGTCATCATTTTTGTCGTGTGGTGGGCGGGTTTAAATGGCGAATGAGGTTCATCGGGTTTAATCCTGCCCGTTGGATCTGATAAATGAACGGTGGAGATTCAACGAAGGGGCAGATAGATGAATGGAGAGAAAAGGTAAGGAAGAGGGTAAGGCAGAGATCGGATAACCTTAGTGCCGTTGATCTATACTGATCGACGGTCCAGATTAATTTAAATCATGTTGTCGGGGTAATGAAAAAATAGAAGAGAAAAGGGTTTTTCGCATGGGTTTGTGCTTTGGCAGAAGGATGAGGTCCAAATGACCGTTGATCTGCAGAGATCAACGGTCCAGATTTGCTTTCAAATTTATATGTCGGGAGTGGAAAGTATAAAGGAAAAGGGGTTTGAAAAAGGATTTTAGGACTTTAAGCACCCATTTGTGGGGCTTTGGGTCATGTGAAGGAAAGGGGCTAAAGGAGATAAGCCCTCGGGGGCTTAGGAACCTTATAGTGCAGAAAGGGTGTTTTTAAGCCAAAAACAAGGATTTTAAGGCCAAAACAAGGTTCCGGTAGGGGAAATAAGAGGATTTAAAACCAAATAGGGGGGGGGGGGATAAAAGGTTTTAAAGGGATTTTGGAATGGTTTTAGAGGCTAAATGAAGGTATTTTTGAGGGATTTTGTGGGGGGGAAATGGGTGAAAGGAGGAGTGAAAATGATGGGAAATAGGGGTTTTAAGCAGTTTTTCTCTTGGTGAATAGCAGGTTTTTTAGGATAAAGGGAAACAACAGTGAAGATTAACTCAAAGAGTAATAATCATCATAAAAACTTTAAAATATGGTAAGTTTTCAAAGGGAACTATCTCTTGAAGTTTTGAAGACAAAGTCTAGCCACCATGGTGTATGACAGAATTTATGGGTGGCTAATAGTGGCTCCACTTGGGGAGGACAACTGGTCTTTTAGGTGTCCAGAACCTCAGCTGTAAATCTCTGGCTTTCATTAAACTAGTGCCTTAATCCATTGGGCAACAACCTTTCTTTTCTTTTCTTTTGGCTGACCTTTCTCTGATTTGATGATCTATGCAACAATTTAAAAACAATGGAATTCTATCAAAATAACATCTCTACCTACCCATTCCTAATGATCCTAACTTTCCTTCTTCTTCTTCTTCTTCTTTTTTTTTTTTTTTTTTTTCCAGAGTGCATTTGGACTAGCAAACTCTCTTCATCAACATTTTATTCTTTTGAAAAAACATAAAACTAACCTAAGTCTACTCTTATTCCTCCATGAGTTCTGATTAAGCAGTTGAACTCATAAGTTTCTCTACCTAACTACTATCTGTCAGGATTAGACTATGTGACAGACCTTTATTCTCTAAATTCTAAAACAGGAAATTGAAAAGCATCCAAGCCAGGATTGAACAGTCTAACTTGCTGCTGATATATGGCATAGAAAAAAGCTGCACATAGACTAAAATTTGCAGAAAATTAAAACAAAATTGTGAAGGCTTAAGATCTGAAAATAAAAAACATCCTTCACTATTATTCAGCTCTGATTTTGAATTTGTTTGAGCTATATTTTCCCTCTTTCTGGTTCAAGTTTTGAGCCTTTTAGAACCAGTTCTTCATCAATATCATAGATTCAAGATTTGAGTTTGTTGGAACCTTTATTTTTCTAACCTAATCTACCTTACTGATAAGCCAAGATTGAGTTGTTTGGTAGATCTAATTTACTACCCTATCAACAATAAATTGAAGAACTAATTAGTCTTGATTAGGTTGTATGACTAACTATAAGTGTGTTTTAGGAGTGGCATTGAGCTTGCACACTTTCAGATTTTGTCTCTCTCTCTCTCTCTTTTTTTTCGGTATGGGGCTTTTCCTTTCATGTTTTACAATCTTCCCTCATTTCTTTTCTATTGTTTTTGTATTTTTATTATTTTTCTAACTTTGAATGCAATGTTAAAACTATGATATATACAATGGAAATTTAAAAAATTTGAAACTCATGACTCTTGACAGAAGTAATGCTTGAGCATCCTGCCATTGATAAGACCTCCATACAGATCTTCTCCATTCAATTATTTCAAGAAAAATGCATTGTGACCCCTATCAACAGGAATAATATAGGGTCCTTTCCACAGATTTTCAAACTTTCCATGCTTTCTCTTCTCTTACCTTCTTGAATCCCATTTAAGAACAACATTTCCAACTTGGAAATTGTTTGCCTTAGTCCTTTTATCAAATAGTTTTTTGATATTTTCTTAAACTAGTTGTGTTCTTTCATAGACTTCTTCTCTGGACTGTTGTAAATGAATTGTTTGGTTGATTCTTCTCTGCATATCATTCTCTTCAATTTGCACTTCTTTAAGAAGTTTCATGATTGGAACTCCTAATGATGTTGGGAAGACTGCATCCATGCCATAGACCAGCTGATTGTTGGAAATATGATGCAGAGTGTTGTCCTTGATGGCAACCCACTGAATGAAGATGAAGACATACGACTGTTGACATGTGTTGTCCTTGATGGCAATCCACCTGATGAAGTTATGCTTGACTTGATGAACTTATTAAATGATGTAAATCTGATGTGATATGATGTTTGTTGACAATATGATGCTAAGTGTTGTCCTTGAAAGGCAACCCACTTGATGAAGATGATGACAACTTACTTGATAAAGTTGTGCTTGATAGAATATGTCCTTGATGAAGGAAATCTGATGTATCTACAGTATAAACAGAAGGCAATGAAGAAAGGAATTCATCATGTGCTAATTCTATGATGAAAAAGAGTATGTCTCTAGGTATACGCGGATTGGCCTAGGGGAAGTCGCGTATGCACGCGGAAAAGAACGTTCCAAGTCGCGTATGGGCTAAAGCGCTCAAAAAGTGCAAAACCAAGGGTAACCACCATGGTATTGACCCATTGTATTGGGTAATGATCCGCCTAATTGACCCCATCTAATGTAGTTTTGGGCTCATGGTATTGGTTGGGCTCATGGTATTGGAAAAGGGGCTCATGGTATTGAAAAAGGGAAATCCTATATAAGGAGAAGAAATTCATTGTGCAAAAGATGAGTAGTGTGAGGGAGAACAAGATGTCTGAGCTTGAATGAATACTTCTCTGTGAAGTACATCTGTATGGAAAGGGTAAAGGTTTGATGATAGATCTGAATCTATAAAGCACTTATGAAGAAATGATGAAGCGGGATCTTTAGATCTGAAATGTACTTGTATTTGCTAGATCTGTTTATGGAGTGATTAGATCTGTGATGAGGCGAGCATCTAGGCGAACATCTGTCTGAAGAAAAAGGGTAAATCTGAACTGAATATCTGATCTGATGAAGTATGCTGCTCTGTAATGATTGAAGATCTATACGCTACTTCGCCGCGGAGGAAGCGCGTATATACGCGGCTTCAGCGAAGAGAAAGCGCGTATGCGCAATAAAATATACACTGAGGTATACGCCGGTTTGTGTGGACGGAAGCGCGTATATACGCGACATCAGTGAAGGGAAAGCGCGTATGCAAACTAGGGTTTGCTGAAGCAAGGGGTATGAAATATCTGATCTGTTCTGCTGTGTTTCTGCTATCTGATCTGTGTTGATATGTATCTATTGGTGATGTATGTTTGTGCTTAAAAGTATGGAAAGGGTCCAGTATGAAAATATGATGAAATGTGGCCTGCAAGTGGTGTTCTATTGAAGTTGTTGGATGCAGTGTGAAAATTGATGAAACGTGGTCCAAGGTGGTGCTGAGGGTTGTAGCCTTCAGTCAGGGGGTCGTAGCTCCTTTCCAGGTGAGGCTGGTAAACGAGGGCAGGGGGTCGTAGCTCCCTTCCCGGAGAGGCTGGTAAACGAGTCAGGGGGTTGGAGCTCCCTTCCAGGAGAGGCTGGTAAACGAGAGCAGGTGGGTGCCTGCGTGCTGGTCAAGTCTGCGCCAGCACATATGTTGTAAGATGTTTTCTCTATAATAAAATATTGAAGGCTGAGCAACTGCGGCGGTGGTTTTCTCCCGACTTGGGTTTCCACCTAAAAATCCTGGTGTTCATGTGTGATGCTTTGTGTGATGGTTTATTCTGTTCTTACTGCACATGTTTACTTCTTATTGAATCTCTGAAGAATAAATGATGGAATGGTTTAAGTGAAGAATTAATGACATATCTAGATCTCTGTGTATACGCAAGTTTCATAAAGGGGATCCGCGTATATACGCTAGTTTACTGAAGTAAAGTAGCGTATGGGTTTTAAGGAATGAAAAAGTAAAAAGATTTGATTATGCAGTAAATACTGATTCACCCCCCCCTCTCATTATTTTTCCCAACAATTGGTATCAGAGCGTGGTCCTTCTGCAGAAGCTTGATCGCTTGAAGGAGATCCGTAACAATGGGAAAGAGTGAGGAACCTCCACAACTAAATGAAAATGAAGAACTTGGAGCAAAAATCTGGTCTATCATAGAACGTCTACAAGCAGATCTTGAAGAATCAAACAAGAAGAATGCAGGACTTGAAGATGGAATCATCTCTCTACTAGCAGATCTTGAAGAATCAAATAAGAAGAATGAAGAACTTGAAGCAGAAATCATTTCCTTCAAAATAGGTCTCGAAAAATCAAATAAGAAGAATGCTGGACTTAAAGCAGAAAACATATCTCTGAAAGAAGATCTCAAAGCATCGAAGAAGAAGAATGAAGAGCTGCAACAAACATGTGAAGTAAACGGAAAAGGGTTGAGAGAAGAAATTCTAAATCTGAATCATCAAGTAGAAGATGGAAGAAGGAAAGAAGAAAGCATGACAAAGCAATGTCAAGACTTGGAGGTTGAGGTAAATATTCTCAAAAGTAAATTAGAAGAAAAGATTAAACTTTTGAGGTTTCATGATAGTACTAATATCTTGGACAATATTCTGAGTAATCAAAGGTCTCCTGCTATCAAATATGGTCTTGGTTTCCATGAAACTATTAAAGGTGAATCTAGCTCACAAGGAAGTGCTAAAAATTCAGAGGTAGTCAATACAAAACCTGAAGTGTTGAAAGAGACAAAAGGTCAATCAACAATGATGAAATCTCAAAAGAAATCATTCAATAATGTTGAATGCTTTAGATGTCATAATCTTGGACATGTTGCAGCCAATTGCAGAAGCAGATCATTTCAGGCTCAAACAAACAGATCCTACATAGAAAGGTACTCTGGTTTCTTCAAGGGATATTGTTTTTCATGTAACAAGTATGGACATAAAGCAGTTGATTGTAAAAGGAGGAAGAATAGAAATACTCATTATGATTCTTATGTTTATTTCTCTGGACACATGAGATGTTATGCTTGTAACAAGTATGGACATGTAGAAAAAGAATGCAGGATGAACAGATCTGAGAAAGTGGACAATTTTCAGCACACAAATAGAAAGTTCAAGCAAATTTGGAGAAAGAAGGAGGACCGATCAGAAACGTAGGGAATTCTGACCCTACTGCAGTCATCCGCTTCTGGAAGCTTACTTCTCTGATTGACTGCAGGAATGATGTGGGATACATTAAGAGATTTAGTAATGTATCATCACAGAGGGAGCAATGCATGATGACTCTCATGGTTGATTTGATTACTTTGGTTATATGAATTTCTGACAGTGCATCTGGTATAATGAAAAGACAGGAACAGAAAGTAAATTTGCAGGAGGAGATGAAGGTGTGAAATTTTCTATATTTCACCTTCCATACGCGGGTTCTATGAAACAAAGTCGCGTATACACGCGAGTTACAGCAGACACAGTCGCGTATGCATTAATGGTAAGAAAATTTAACTGATAGCTGAAGATCTGGAGCAGAGGTCCAGGGGGAGCATCAGTCTGACTGCTGATGATTGCACTATTAGCATTATTCTAGTTATACTCATAATAATGAAATGATACATGGGTTCTTGTGTTGAACATTATGGATGAAGCCTGGTTGCTTTATGATGAAGAGCATTCGTTGTTGAGATGAAAGTCTTATAATTCAGAGATGAGGACAGATCATGCAGAGATTGTTGCTGGTGACTTGCTGTTGAAGGTGCTTCAGATGGCAAGTTAAGGAAGAGCACTGGTTTAGGGGGAGCAGTAGGTTGAATACTAATGATTGCATTGTTGGCAATATGACTGCTTATTATTTGGTTATTGTGATACTCATGCTCAAATAATGATGGCTTGATACATGGTTTATGATGATGAGACGTTGAATGAGCTGTGTTTACCGCTTGCTGGAGTTTATCTGTTGGATGAATTTGGAAGTCTAGTTCATGCAGAGCTTGTTACTATGGTTAAGATATTTTTCCTACATATGGTACTTCATGTTAAATCTTAGATATCATGGTGATGTTGGACCACATGGATGATTGCTTGACACTTATGTGAAGATGCTGTTCTGGTATGGAAAGAATGTATTGATGCTGCAAAGAATC
This sequence comes from Pinus albicaulis, assembly GCA_034641835.2. NCBI lineage: Eukaryota > Viridiplantae > Streptophyta > Pinopsida > Pinales > Pinaceae > Pinus > Pinus albicaulis. The sequence continues at coordinate 862,985,941 of CM076580.1, forward strand.
TGAAGACTTGGATACTAAGTGCTTATGCTACCACCATTGGATAACGCTTGAAGACACAACTAAATTTTTCTATCCATCTGTAGTCCAGGGAAGCATTCAAATATCTCAGAAAGAAGCTGAACACTGTCATTGCCTCACAGAGAATCAGATCTGGTTGAAATTTAGAAGATGGCTTGGGATACGCGGGTTTCCTGAAACACAGTCGCGTATATACGCGAGTTCATGCATAGAAAACCGCGTATGGTTGGTTGCTGACAATTTTTGGTTGGTTCAGCTCTCTTCAGCACAGCCGCAGTGCTGTTTGGTATCTCTGATACTGTTTGGTATCTCTGGTGGTATTCCAGTTCTCATAATTCTGTTTCTAATGCTTTGATGAAGATGCCTTGATGATTTGTTGGTGGAAGTTTTCAGGATGCACAAACTAAGGGGGAGCCTTAGTCTTTTGGAAAGATTTCTTGGTTGCACAGATTCAGGGGGAGCATTAGTTTTGCTGAGTATAATGCATTGCTGGCATTATGGTGGTTCTGATATATGATCTCTCTTGAGGTCTTTTTGGTATTAATTATGAAGATTCATATTTGTACTTTGATGAAAAGGTCTGGTTGAGACCCATGTTGTAAAATTGTAATATTTAGTCATGTAAGGACTTGTCAATTTGTAAACCCACTTGGTTGGGTAGCTGAGTCAAATTTGTAAACCCACTTGGTTGGGTACTTGAGTCTCATATGTAAATCCACTTGGTTGGATAATTGATGTAAGTATGAGTCATTGGTGATAGGAACTTCATAGAGTCATGTACTTCATTGAAAATATGTTTGAAGATTTAGCATGAACTCAGGGGGAGCTTGGTCACTTCAGTATACATCAGATCTGCAGAACGCTTCTTCTACATGAGGAGAAAAGGGGGTGAGTGTGTTGGTTTTGATCCGCCCATTGCCCTTGATGTCAAAGGGGGAGAGTGTGTTGGTTTTGATCTGCTGGTTTTGTCGTTTGCCCTTGATGTCAAAGGGGGAGAGTGACATGGTGTGTGAATGAAGATAATGATGTGCCCTTTGCCCTTGATGTCAAAGGGGGAGAGTGACATGGTGTTTGAATGATGCCAAAAAATGGAGAGAGTGACATGGTAAAAATGGGGAGAATGACATGGTGTCACTATATTCTTAATGTACCTATCTGTTGTGGTGACCAAACACCATCGTGGTTGCCATCAAGTCCAAAGGGGGAGATTGTTGGAAATATGATGCAGAGTGTTGTCCTTGATGGCAACCCACTGAATGAAGATGAAGACATACGACTGTTGACATGTGTTGTCCTTGATGGCAATCCACCTGATGAAGTTATGCTTGACTTGATGAACTTATTAAATGATGTAAATCTGATGTGATATGATGTTTGTTGACAATATGATGCTAAGTGTTGTCCTTGAAAGGCAACCCACTTGATGAAGATGATGACAACTTACTTGATAAAGTTGTGCTTGATATAATATGTCCTTGATGAAGGAAATCTGATGTATCTACAGTATAAACAGAAGGCAATGAAGAAAGGAATTCATCATGTGCTAATTCTATGATGAAAAAGAGTATGTCTCTAGGTATACGCGGATTGGCCTAGGGGAAGTCGCGTATGCACGCGGAAAAGAACGTTCCAAGTCGCGTATGGGATAAAGCGCTCAAAAAGTGCAAAACCAAGGGTAACCACCATGGTATTGACCCATTGTATTGGGAAATGATCCGCCTAATTGACCCCGTCTAATGTAGTTTTGGGCTCATGGTATTGGTTTGGCTCATGGTATTGAAAAAGGGAAATCCTATATAAGGAGAAGAAATTCATTGTGCAAAAGATGAGTAGTGTGAGGGAGAACAAGATGTCTGAGCTTGAATGAATACTTCTCTGTGAAGTACATCTGTATGGAAAGGGTAAAGGTTTGATGATAGATCTGAATCTATAAAGCACTTATGAAGAAATGATGAAGCGGGATCTTTAGATCTGAAATGTACTTGTATTTGCTAGATCTGTTTATGGAGTGATTAGATCTGTGATGAGGCGAACATCTAGGCGAACATCTGTGTGAAGTAAAAGGGTAAATCTGAACTGAATATCTGATCTGAAGAAGTATGCTGCTCTGTAATGATTGAAGATCTATACGCTACTTCGCCGCGGAGGAAGCGCGTATATACGCGGCTTCAGCGAAGAGAAAGCGCGTATGCGCAATGAAATATACAACGGGAGTATACGGTTTGTGTGGACGGAAGCGCGTATATACGCGACATCGGTCGAAGGAAAGCGCGTATGCAAACTAGGGTTTGCTGAAGCAAGAGGTATGAAATATCTGATCTGTTCTGCTGTGTTTCTGCTATCTGATCTGTGTTGATAAGTATCTGTTGGTGATGTATGTTTGTGCTTAAAAGTATGGAAAGGGTCCAGTCTGAAAGTATGATGAAATGTGGCCTGCAAGTGGTGTTCTATTGAAGTTGTTGGATCCGGTGTGAAAATTGATGAAATGTGGTCCATAGAGGTGCTGAGGGTTGTAGCCTTCAGTCAGGGGGTTGTAGCTCCCTTCCAGGTGAGGCTGGTAAACGAGATCGGGGGGTCGTAGCTCCCTTCCAGGAGAGGCTGGTAAACGAGTCGGGGGGTTGGAGCTCCCTTCCAGGAGAGGCTGGTAAACGAGCGCAGGTGGGTGCCTGCGTGCTGGTCAAGTCTGCGCCAGCACATATGTTGTAAGATGTTTTCTCTATAATAAAATATTGAAGGCTGAGCAACTGCAGCGGTGGTTTTCTCCCGATTTGGGTTTCTACCTAAAAATCCTGGTGTTCATGTGTGATGCTTTGTGTGATGGTTTATTCTGTTCTTACTGCACCTGTTTACTGCTTATTGAATATCTGAAGAATAAATGATGGAATGGTTTAAGTGAAGATTTAAACAACACATATCTGATCTCTTTGTGTCATGAGTTTCTCAAAGAGGATCACAGAGGTATACGGTCCGATCTTGAAGTAAAGTAGCGTATGGGTTTTAAGGAATGAAAAAGTAAAAAGATTTGATTATGCAATAAATACTGATTCACCCCCCCCCCCCCCTCTCAGTATTTTTCCCAACACTGATAGGGGGACATATTTATTGACTTCTTTGTAGTTAATCTATCAGCCCATAAGGCATGAACCGAATTACTGTGCCATGATTTTCGATTCTTCTCAAATAGTTTTTTGATGATATTGATGAGGCTTTTATTGGAGGGTTCAGATAATCCATTCCCTTGGGGATAATAGGCAGTAGAATGGCCCAAGGTGATGTGGTACTTGTGATAGAAATCAACCATTCTTTTAGACTTGAAGGCAACATCATTGTCTGTGATGATTTTTCTAGGACAACCAAATCTGGATAGGATGTTTGTTTCAAGGAACTTGATAATGACAGGAGTTAGTAGCATTCCTAGATGGTATAGCTTCTATCCACTTGGTAAAATAATCGGTGGCAGTGAGGATCCACTTATGCTAGGCTGATGAAGATGGGTTAATTTCCCCAATGAAGTCTAAGCCCCATTGTTGAAAGGGTGCCTCAACACTGATAGGATGAAAAGGTAAGGGAAGGAGTTTTCTTTTTCCATAAAAAATTTGACACTTATGGCAAGACATGACTAAATTTTGAGTGTCTGGGAAAAGGGTGGGCCAATAGTGACCAAATCTGAGGATTTTGTTTGCTGTGGTCTTCCAGTAGAGGTGTCCTCCACATTCTCCTTCATGCAGCTCATGCATGATTTTTCCTATGTCATCCTCAAGTAAACATTTAGGAAAAATTCCAACAACATTTTTCCAATATAATACCCCATCTAATATGCAATAATTCAAAGCCTTTTGTTTCAAAAATCTAGCTTTAGTTTTAGATAAAGAAAGAGGGGCATTTAGATATAAAAGCACATAAATGATGTCAGCATACCAAGGAGAATTCAGAAATGTTTCTTCAATGTAAGGGGCAGTGAATTCTTCTATTTCTTCCAACACATCCACCATATTCATATCTAGTGCTTGGAAGTTTGATTCAGCCATGAGTTTTTCTAATCCCTGCCATTTAATCAGTTTGGTGGGCCTGATTTCTAAGTCATATTCAAGAATAGTAGCAATCCATTTTCCCCTTTTACCATCAGGGTATTGAATTAGAATATCCTTGACAACAGTATGTGGAACAAAAGCAATTACGTGAGAGTGTAAAATGTAGACTCTAAAGTCCTTTAATGCTTTCACTAATGCTAATGCTTGCTTTTCCATGATGTTATATTTGAGAGGAGCATCTCTTAAGGCTATAATAAAAAAGGATATTGGTTGTTCTTGCCCCAAGTCATTCTTTTGAAGTAATACTGTAGTTATTGTATGTTCAGATGCAAAAGAAAAGATATAAAAGTCTTTGGTGAAATATGGACTAATCAAGGCTGGTGTTTGAGTGAGATCTTGTTTAACCAGTTCAAAGGATTGTTTAGCTTGTGTTGTCCATTTAACACCTACCTCTTTCTTAAGCATGTTTTTAATGTTTCTTAATAACTCAACAAGGTTGGGGATAAACCTCCTCAAGAAGTTTATCTTCTCAATAAAAGATTGTAATTCTTTGAGGCTTCTTGGATGGCTGATTTTCAATATACCATCTATCCTTTTAGGGTCTACTTTGATTCCCTATTCTGAAATTATGTGACCAAGAAGCTTGCCTTATTGAAGACCAAAGAGTGTCTTTTTGGGGTTCAATGATAAGCAAAATCTCCTACATTTCCCAAAAACGTTTCTCAAGTGAATCAAATTCTCTTCATTAGTTTTTGAGAAAACAGTCATGTCATCAAGGTAAATGATTATAAAATAGCCAATATCTTCAAAGAAGGCTATGTCCATGGCCCTTTGGAAGGTGGCCCCTGCATTCATCAGACCAAATGGCATTTTGACATACATAAAGGTGCCCCAAGGTGTAGTAAAAGCAATTTTGTGTTGATCACTTGGGAGCACTAACACCTGATTGTAACCTGAGAACCCATCCAATAGTGATATCATTTTTGATCCAACTACCTTTTGAAGTATATGGTCCATCTTGGTCAAGGGGTAGTTGTCTTTTAGGGAGGCTCTATTTAAATTTATAAAGTCAATGCAGAGCCTGATTTCCCCTGTCTTCTTCCTAATAGAAACTAAGTTTGACACCCACTCTGAATATCTAATGGGTACTATAATCCCAGCATCATACATCTTTTCAATTTCTTTCTTGACTAAAGGTAATAAAACAAGGTTTATCCTTCTGAGTTTCTGTTTGAAAGGTTTTTGATTTTCCTTAAGAGGAATTTTGTGTTGACTGATGCTAGTGTCATAAGATTTTAGATCTTTGTATCCCCAAGCAAACACATCTCTTAACTCTTTGAACAACGCTATGTATTGCAATTTTTTGTGAGCTAGGAGAGTGTTGGAAAGTTTGATCATTTTGGGTTCTACTAGGCTGCCTATGTTATGTTCTTCTACATCTGTTTCCATAGGCTCCATTCTTGGTTCTTTGGCTACATCATTAAAGTCAAAAAGGTGTTCTAAAGGTGTGAGACCTTTTGGAATTGTATTATTCTTGCATTGTAAAAATTCCAAGTCTCTCTGGTCTGCGTTCTCAATTAATTTTACTTCAATTTTACTTCAAAAATATTCTCACAGTGATTTATATCAGCAGAATATATCATTTCTATTTCTGGGATTTGTTCATTATCCAAACAGTTTTCTTCATGGCTAGTTTTTAATGCTGGTATGGAAAAATCATTTTCTGATTTTAGGAAATCATCTATGTGTTTGTCACAGTCAAATACTTGTCGTGGTCCTCATTGTCAGGCACTCTAGGCCTATTTTTTACCTTTATGTTGAGATGTTCATTTATCTAAGGTACTTGGCAATTGCTAGCAGTGAAATCAAGTTCATTTTCTAGATGATTTTGTGCTCTTGGAATGAAAATGAGTTCATATTTCTCAAAGGTCTTTAATAAATCAAGAGCAACATTTCGATATTCTCTAAGTCTTGGGTTTTTAGCTGAATATTATCCTTTGATTTGCCTTATGATAAGTTCATAATCTCCTAGGATTGATATTTTCTGGGCTTCTAATTGTTTAAGAAACTGTAAGCCAAGGAGCAGTGCATCATATTCAGCAATATTCTTGGTGCATGGAAAATATAGTTTATATGAATATCCCTGATTTGTATTTTGAATCCATACACCTACCCCTACACTTGTTTGATTACAAGACCCATCAAAGTTTATTGTCCAAAGTATATCTGCCTCATTGTCATTTTCTTCTTGTTGTTGATTGCCAATGTTTTGTATCTGATTTGAGGGAAGTTTTGATTGTTCTGGTAAACTATTTTCCTCTTTGTTTTCCTTTTCTGGTTGAGTGATTGGGTCTTCATTGTACAAGATAAAGGAATCTAAACTTGATTGAATGGAATAGGTTGGAGAGTTGTTTGGTTTATCTATTTTTCTCACCATGTATTTCATATGGGATTCCCTGTATAATCTTCTGTTTTGGTTAAAAACTAGGATGGTGGCATAAGACATGTCCATTTGAAGGCTTCCTTGAAGTTTCACTCCCCATGATCTTGATAAAAGCATGCCATACTTTGGGGGAATGTCAGCTACTACTATGTCCATAACTAGACTCTTAGCAGGGATTTGAGATAAGTTAACACATAAATCTTTGATTAAATCCAAGCATTTGACTCTGCTTGAATCAAAGGAATACAAATTGTTGTATGGCTTAGTAATTTCTAAGCCTAAGCTTTCCATTACTAATTTGGGCATAAGATTATGTGAAGCTCCAGAGTCTAAGATTGCATTGTGTAATATCCTATCATGTATATTCAAATTGACATAGAAGGGAGGGACAACTCCTTCTTGGTATTTTCCTTCAACTTCTGGACCAAACAACAACTGAGGTTTGTCATATGTCAAGTTTAAAGTGTTAGTATCACTTCCTAAGTTCAAAGCTTTCAAAACTTGGTTTTTGTACACTTCTTGGGTTACTAGTTCAACTAGAGGTATGGTAATTTTTATCTTTGCAATATCTCCTTCAAGGCTTAAATGAATTATTGATTTTGTCATATTTACATCTGTTTTTTCAATTGAATTCCTTTCAACAATTCTGATTTTCTGAACTTTTTTTGGACTGCTATTTGGGAAAATTTTGTTAGGGTCACTAGCTGAAGTGCTAGGGATGATTTGCTCAATATTTGGCTGGCCACTCTTCTCTTTTTTTAAATCTATTTTCTTAGCCAAAATGTTGGGTTTCTCTGCTGTCTTCTTCGGCTGATTTTCTGCATTTTTCTTAACAATAGTACTAGTGTTTTTATCTTTTGAATTATCTATGTTCCCTTTGCTCCTAATATCATATTGTTTGTGCACCTCCATGATTGCATTTTCAAACCCCAATCTATAATCAATAGAATCCTCATAGGTGTTTTCATTTTGATCTGAGGAGAAGAAACCTTGTTCTTCTTCAGTGAGCAAAACATCATCCCCACTGTCTGATCCAATCAAGTTTACATGATCTTCTCCATACCTTTCAATATCCATTTCTTCCTCATTTTGATCTACATAGTTTTGTTGGAAGGGAGGTCTAATTTGTTGGTCATTGTCTCTTTTCCTATCTTGATTATTTTCTCTTCTGAAATTTTAATTTCTATTTCTATTTTGGGGGTTGTTTTGATTCTCTCTTGGTGGCACTCTATCATTCAAGTTGATATTTTCAAGCACCCTCTCCATTACCTTCACTAGGTTGACAATTTTGGTCTCAGAAGATGAGGTTGAGGGTGCAATATCATCTTTATAAATTACCCTCTTCTCTGATCTTAACCTAGCTCTTTTCTCAATTATGTTTGCTTCTACACTCACAACTCCCTTCTGCATGTCTTCTAGAGTTAAGTAATCTCTCTCTCTAAGTTGATAGGCCATTTTAGCATAAAAAACTTCAGGATATCTTACTGAGGCCATGCCTTGGAGAGGTTTCATGTGAGGTGGAAGAGCATTGCAAACACTATTAAACCTAGTGGAGTAGTCATGAACACTCTTCCCTTGATTTCTTTTAAGACTACTATACTCTGCTAATATTTGGAGAGGGTTGTTTTTTATTTCCCATTTGTTTATGAATGTTTGATGCAAAGAAGGAAGATCATTGATGCTGTTAGGAGTTAAGCTTTTAAACCATTTTTTTACTTCTCCTCCTAAACTTTGGGAAAATATTCTCATCTTAATGGTCTCTTATTCTATCTCCATGTAATCAAAGGCATCATTCATCTTATCTACGTGATGTTGGGTAGTAGTAGGTTCATTTCCAGTGAAATGATGAATTTTGGATCGGTAATCATTTGGTAAGGGAAGCATAGGTTGTGGTAACACTAATGGGGCATACCATGTTGCCATGGCTAGAAGGAAAGGTGGATTTACAAGGGGTGGATTGAAAAAGGGAAAGTGGGCTGAAATGGAGTGTTTTGGACAGTGGGTGTGTGAAGAACATATGTGGATGGACCAACAAGAGATTGTTGAGCAGATCTAGGATGAGAGAAACCAAAATTATGAAGGAAATGTAAATCAGGTGGAGTAGTTTCTCTGCTACCAAGATGTTCACCTCTATCTAAGGATGAGGACAGAGACTCTAAATATATATGATCTATGTCATCAAATGACCTAGTTCTGAATGGGTTTCTTAAGTCAACTTGTGAATCTTGTAAAGCTGTAAGGTTTTCAGGAACATAATTATCTCTTTAGACTGGTCTGACAATATTTGAAGCTTGAGCCTTAGGAGACTTCCTAAGTATGCTTTTAGGATTATCAACTATCTTAGGAGGGTTTGCGTTAGGATAGGATCTAGTATGAACCCTTCTAGAAGCCACTATGCTATGTTTTCAGACCCAATAACAAGAAAAGTTTAACCAAATATGACAGTCTTTAGTAGGCTAACTGATCTTTGAGCAAGAAAACTTTAATCCTCAAAGTATTCTTAACTGAGTTTGTATAATGTCATGATAGTAATGGGTTTCCCAGTGGAGTCTTTAGGTCTATTTATGATTGTGGAGTCACCAGGTGGAAGCTTTTTAGCTTTTTTTGAAGGTAAAATGTTTTATGGTTCCACCACCATTATTATGAAGCCAATCTGAAATATTTTTGGATTTTATGAGTTTTTTCAGTCCTATGAATTATGAGAGTGTCCTAAATCTATTTCAACACTTTGCTAGGGTGACAAGACAAACAAAGTTTACTCTTATGGATCAGCTAGCTGATTCTTTCAAGGTTTAATAAGGCTTCTATGAGAATCCTAAGGGTTACTTAGTTTGTCACTGATTCAAATAAGTCCTATAATAATTACCATTATGCTTGATAGTGCTTGAAGAAAACTACTTATACTATATTGAACAGTGAGTGTTTTGTTTTAAGGATTTTACTCAGGGTCCTGCCGTGATTGCCATTATGTTGGTATCCTGTGTTTTGATAGATTGGCTAACCAAAAGACAAGGCAACATCAGAACCAATATTTAGAGTTCCAGGATCTAGTCCTCCTGTTCTCAGAGAGGGATCTCTCAAATTGTTTGCAAAGGTATGTCTTGTTTGCTTTTAAGTATTTATTTTAGACTAGTTATTACGTGCAAGTGTTTGTTTTGTTTGTTTGTTTGGTTGAATTAGTACAACAGAACATGAAAAGTCTAGGCATTATAAACAGAAAGAAGAAGTGTTCGATTCATTGGGAAATGGAGTCAAGAAGAGGCTTATGACAAGCTCATCAATGGATATGGGATATCAAAGGGAAAATATAACTTGGCCACAGGATCCTTTATTTTTGTGAATGATATGGACATTAATGATTTTGAAAGAGAGTTTGAATTCTCAACAAAGGGAACTTAAAAACATAACTTGAACATAAAGAGGTATTTGATAGATAGGGCTAACCATGAATTCTACAAACCACACTTTAAGCAAATGATGACTTCAAGAAATTTTTTAAAATGAAATCTAATATTCGGGAGAACATCCTATTTCCTCAAAGATTTTATTTCAAAGGACTTAGAAAACATAAAATATTCACTGATAATTGCAGCCATAGAAGAGGGAACACCTAACACATCTATGATCACAACTATAAATACCTTTAAAGCAATTGTTCAAGAAGGGACAAAGGGTATGATCAAAATATACCTCCTTGGCTAACTATAAACAATGGTACTTCAAAGGGAGACTTCAAAAACAATTTTCAGGTGGCAGCAGGCAAGCAGGGAAAACCATAAATCATGCTGAAACCAACTGTTTGAACTATTAGAGAAATAAACAAGCATGAGGACTAAAGAGAAAGATTAAAGACTCTAAAATACCTCAGCAGAAGAAAACATAAAACAGTGAAGGATAAACAAGTCTAAGGTGTTTCCAGGAGTCATTTCTTAGCCTAAAAGTTTCATCCTACTATAGTAAGAATTTATGAAACATAATGAAAACAAGGAAAAAAACAGACAGTTTAGAATACATCACCAACTGCCAATATCAGGGATCCAATGATAGATCCTTCTCAAGAACAAGCATGTTTAAACATCATCAAGCTTCCAAGACTTCAATTTCTTCTTCAAATTAAAATAGACTATGTATTATTTCAGAGAGTTTCAGTGTTACAACTAGTGACCAACCAAAAACTTCTCATCTTCTTCAGAAGTATTTAGAGAAGAAATGAGGAGGTGGAAGAGTTTTAGGATTGAAGTGTGATTAATTCTACACTAAATTCAACTCCTAGCCTTGAAAACCATGCAAGGCATAAGGCAGGAAAACATTGAATTGCAACTCTATTTCATTTACTCTGTTTCTGCTTTTTTAGGCTTAATGGGTAAAAAGATTGACTTTGAGACTCTTTCTTATCTTTTCAATAACTTCGCTGATAGTTTGAAATAAGTTCCTTTGTTTGAAATAACTGTTCAGCTATCTTTAGGCAAAAATATCACTATCTGGGAAATAACTATGCCTTCTTTTGATTTATGAAAGCTATAGGGGGCACTTTGGTAGTTGAAGAGGATTCAATTAGCCTCTAATGTGGTAGTGGAAGCCTTTCAGACTGATATTTCTCTTTTTTTTTCCTTAAAACACCTTTAATTTGCTTTTGGTCTATGTTTTAGGCTTAATTAGCCCTTGATCTTCATCTTCGGGTCTTTGTTCTTAACACTGTCTTTGACTCCTTTAAACTATGGATTAAAGCTCCGATCTTCGGGCTTTGGCTTCAATCATCCTTTAACCTTGATTCTTCATTACTGATACTCTTTGTTTGGCTTGTTTATAGTGGAATAAGTGGCTTTCTGTCAGATGGAGGGTTTCTGAGATCAAGGGTCATGATATCCCTGATAAACATGAATTCTGTAATTTGTAGCTCCTTTTTATTCTTTGATAAAGCCACAGAATCATCATTCTGGGCCTTTTTGTCACCTGTCTGTGATTGGGAAAAACACAGAGAAAACACCATTTAAAACCCTGCAAAAACACACAAACACATTATAAAACCCTGCGGAATTGGTTTAACTGCACTCAGAGGTTTGGTGGAGGGGATGGAGCTGTGTGAAATGGAGGAATTTACAGCAAAAAAGGGAGAAAAACCCTTGGCGGAAGCGAAATAGGTGAAAATGCAGTTTGGGCATGAGGATGAATAAGAACCGTTAGATCAGGACAATGAACGACAGAGATTTACTGATGAGATCGTTTGGAGAAAGATGGAAGGAAAATGAAAAGAGATCATGATCTAATGTGGGCCGTTGGTGTTAGCTCCCTGTAATTTCAGTAGATTGGTAAGACCAAAAATGTAGAGAGAACACTTGAACCACTTTGGGATTCTAGGATCTATCCCTCCTGAATCCAGAGAGGGATCTCTCCTATAAGTGCAAAGATTGATTTATCTTTAAAGGATTTTGGGTATGATATTAGGCTAGTTATGAGGAGCAAGGGTTTTGTTTGTTTTTTGGATGGTTTCAACATGATTTCTAGTTGAGTGGAAAGTTTAAAATGAAAGAGTTTCAAAGGTGTGAAGTTGCAAGAAATCATAACAAGCTTTGGCTGATTAGATAGATATAACACTGGTTTTTAGTTCATTGGGCTATGGAGTCATAAAAGGGTTTAATTGAGCAAAAAATTCAAGAGTGGTCCAAGGGGCAAGTCATCTATATCACAAGATATTTGAGATTAAATGATGGAAAGGAACAATAAAAGTGTTTAAGGGGTGGAAACAGACAACAATTTCAACTAGAATTTGTCAGTCTGTCCAAACAAGAAAAATCTGTTAAGTAACTGTTTAAAACCAACCAAGGATAGGGAAAACCATAGAATTCTTGGACAAGTTTGTATTAAAGCTAACTCAATAGACAAACAATCCAGTAATCCACACAATTACTTTCAGAAGGGATGAAAACACATAAGTAAAACAAAGTGCAGCCTAAGATCAGGAAAGATTCTTTTAAATCTAAACTGATTTCAACATACACTTAGGGAAACTTTCAGAACTACCTTTGGAGAAAGAAGCTAAAAAACAGGGCACACCATCACTTTTATAGTCTATCTTTACTGAGTAAATAATGAAAATAATATTCAAGAACGATGTTTAAAGTAAACAGTAGGACGAGGGAACGCCAACATTCCTAACTGCTCTAACTGTATTGAATCATTCTTAAATACACAATTTAGAGGAAAACATTGAGATAAAGCTTATCCGTCAGAGAAGGGTACTGTAAATAGTAAATCCTAACTCTATTCTTGCTGTTCTTTATCAGAGAATAAATGGACAAAATGGCATACACAAAAGGAAAACAATTACACAGAAAGAAGCACTTCACCAGTGATATAGACCAAGATCCCAAGAAACAGCTTGTATATTGATGTCAAACCAGTTACATTCTTCAAGTCCGATGTTTCAGTTCAAAAATCATCTTCTCTTCTCAGACTAACTTATTAGATAAAAAACAGAGCTTCAAGAGCCTTTGAACACTATTTACATGTAGAAAATTCGAGCACAAGTATATTTCAAAGTTCTGCAAGCAACATTGTTTCATCTTCTACAGAAGTATTTATAGAAGAAATGAGGAGGTGGGATGGGATAAAAGATATTCAAGGTTCAATTAATGCAGATTAATGCTTCTTGGCCTTTGAGGGGCTCGATGGAGAATTTTACAGATATTTCCTTTGTATTAATTGTTTTACATTAAGAATTAAGCTCGGTGAGGAGATTTTGTTGACTTTAAGGCTCTATGTCATCTTTGCAATAACTTTGATGATATTTTGCAATAAGTCTCTTTGGCTCGTAATAACGATTCAGCTGCATTGGGGCAAATATTTTCTGTTCTCATCATAACTCAGCCTCTTTTGAATTCTTTGAGGCTACATGTGGCTTCTGGTAGCTGAGAGGATTGAATTGGCCTCTGATGTGGCAGTGGAGGCTTCCTTTGTCTGATAGATATTTTTGATTTTCTTTAAACACTATTAATTTGATTTGATTCCATGTGTTAGGCTTAATCAGGCCTAAATTCTGTCTTTTGTTCTTTAAATATGTTTAATTTAGTGGATTAGGCTTTTGATTTTCGATCTTAGCCATAATCCACCCAAACTGTGTAAACCATCTTTATTCTTCAATTCTGCTGTGACTAGGTCTTCAATGCTGATACTCTTTTCTTGATTTTAACTTTATTGTGTCTTGTTGATGTGCAGGTGCATAGAGGGTTCTTATGGCATCAATGCTCATGATGCACTGATGAAACGTGGTCTTGAACCCTGTAGAACGATTTCTCTTATGAACAAAGGTGGGGGGATTGTCATCCTCGGCCTTAGGTTTTGTTTTAATATAATGGAAAAACCATTAAAAACCAGCACAATACAAAAAAAATTAGAAAAATCCTACATATTAAGGTTTAACTGCTTTAGAGGCTTGGGTTTGGATCGTGACCGTTGGATGAAAGCATCCAACGGTGGAGATTGTTTGCGAAGGGAAAAAAGAAGAGCGGTTGATGAAATGGTGCAGAGGATTAAGTCCCGGTCATTGATATGTGTTGATCAATGGTCAAAATGGGTCGGGAAAAATATAAAGCAAAGGGGTCACTTTATAGAAAAATAGAAGAAAATGCGAAGAAAATAGGTTAAAAGACCTTTGGCAGAGAAAAATGTTTTGAAAGGGAAATTGGGGTTTCCAAATGATCCTGGGCTGTTGGATTAGTTTGGCCTCAGAGATCAATGGCTATGGTTGATCAATGAAGTCCCTTGGTATGTGGCGGAGGGCAATGAAAGAATGCAAAATTGAACTGAGACCGTTGATCTGCAGAGATCAACGGTGGATGGGGAACGCAATGAGTTGCAGTGTAAAAGGGAAAATCAATTTTGGTTAAAGAAACCAGCAGTATCGCGCAGCGAAAAGGCAGATGAGTGGTTTTACCTTTTCTAATGCGATATGCATTAGAGCCCACCACGTGGAATTCTGAAATTGCTTATATCGCGTAGCTCTTGGAGAATTAACCTTCGTGCTAAAATCTACGTGATATGGAGCATTTGTCGTTAGATCTGGGTCTCAGATTTGACGGTTGAGGAGAGAGCGCGATATTGATAAGATGCGTGAGTAATAGCATGTGAGGCAGTTTTAATCTGGACCGTCCAATCATAGGGATGAACGACGAAGATCAAATTTCGGACGGGTAGGACCCAAGAGAGTCGGGCCTACCGAGATGAATTTGGGCCGTTGGATCTTTAATATGAACGTTCGAGATCAATCTGGGGTTAAATGGAATAATATATAAGGTGGAGAAAGGGTCAGTATGGACCGTTGATCTGCAGAGATCAACGGCTGAGATTTGGTCGAAAAACATTATAAAGCGGGGTGTATGAAATTTAACCAAGGTGGTGAGAGAAGATCTAGACCGTCAGATCTTATGGCAGGGATGGCCCAGATGTAATCAAATCTTTTGCGATCAGTGGGGGTAAAACAGAAAGGGCGCTGATGCTATTGATCATGGGCCGTTGATCTGAGGAGTAGATCGATGGTGGAGGATGGATCAGAGGAGTTCACAGCGGGGGAAAGGGCTTTGGAATGGAGCGATAAGGGCCGTCCGATCTGGGAAGGTGAGGAGGAGATCAACGGTTGATAATTCATCGGGAGACCGCCAATTGGGAGGGGTGCATAAAATATAAAACGCGCCCAATGAAAAATTCTGACGTGAGATTGCGCAGACTGTTTGATTGGCTTATAATCAACGGTGGAAAAGAGTTTAACCAATGAACGGTGGGTCCCTTTATATTTACGAAAAAATGGGTTTTTAAACAAAATACAAACAAAAATGTGTTCAGGGAGGGTTTATTATAAGTGGCTTAGCGCCTGATTATGAGGCCTTCAAATACATGAAAAAGATGAAGGGACTGGGGTTATATGCATAAGAAGTCCAATTGGAATTGGGACGAAGGAGTGGGCTTTTCAAATCCGCCCGATCAAAAACTCCGATGTGAGACTTTATGGACCATCGTTCGGCCTTCAGATCAACGGTTCTTTTCCTTTTAAAACAATGAAATGGTGGGTTTAATACAAAACCTAGGAAAGTGGGTTGTTTATAAAATACAAAGAGAAAATAGGATTGGGGAAGGTTTATACAATGTTTTTAGCGCTTGATTTGAGGGGCCGTTGGTTTTATAAAGAACACAAAGGCTCGGGGCTTATATACAAAGGAGCCGATCGGATTGAAGGTTTCATAAAAAAAAAAAGACTTGCGCTCGCCAATTGTTCCAATGTGATAAGCACTCAGGACTATCAGTGATTGGTTCCAGCACTAGTGTATATGGTGGGGAAGTGGTTTAGGGTTTAGCCCAAAGGGGCTTAGGCCCATAGACTTTAAAAAATTATTTTTTATGAATTTTTCAAGGTTTTTTAATGGATTTGGGGGTTTCGGTAAGGTTTAAAAATGAGTTTTAAACCTTATAAAAGGGGTTTTATGAAGGAAGGGAATACATGAAAAATAGAGGAAGTGTGTGGGGAAAAAGAGAACAAAATGAAGGTTAATGATGAAGGGAAAAAGGAGTAAAATGAGGGAAAAATGGGGATTTTTGCAGCAGTCTTTTCTTCATGAAAACAATAGATTTTCTGAGTTTAAAAGGGAAACAACAGTGAAGATTAATCAAAAGACATGATGTCTTCACAAGACTTCAAGAATTAACAATTTTGCAATAAAAATTGTTTCTTGAAGGCTTCAAAAATGATTTAGCCACCATTTGATATGAAAAATTTTATAGGTGGCTAATAGTGGCTCCACATGTGGATGGTGCCTTCTTGAAGGCATCAAGAACTTCAGACTTGCATTCTCTGGGGGGTTGATCAGTGCCTCATCCATTGGGCTGCAACCTTCCTTGGATGATCTTCTTTTTCTCTGAAAATGTTAGCAGCCATGGAAAAACAATGGATATCTATCCAACAAGCTTTCTACCTTACCCAATCCTACTGATCCAACATTTTTTCTTCTTTCAGAGTGCATTTGGATTGGAAAACTCTTTTACAATATTTAATTCTTTTGAAGGCAAAAAACTAATCTAAGTCTACTTCTTATTTCTCCATGAACTCAGATTAAACAGTTGAGTTCATATGTTTCTCTACCTAGCTACTATCTGTTAGGATTAAACAGTCTAACAGATTTTTATTCTCTAATTTCTAAGACTGAAATTTAAAAGCATACAAGTCAGGAATGAATAGTCTAACTTGTGTTGATCCATGGCGTAAAAAACAAGCTACACATAGATATTATTTTACGGAAAATTAAATCAAAATGGAAGGCTTAAGATCTGAAAGTTCCAAGCATGACCTTCTCTTTTCTTCAGCTCTATTTTTTGAGTTTATTCGAGCTGTTTTTCCTTGTTATCTGGTTTAGATTTTGAGCTGATTAGAACCAGTTTACCTCTATTTTTGACTCAATATTAAAACAGATTGGAGTCATTCTTCTTTTGGACACTTAGGTTCAGATTTTGAGCTTGTTTGAACCTTTAATTTCTATCCTAATCTTCCTAACTGATAAGCCAATATTAAGATGTTTGGCAAATCTGATTTCACTAACCTATCAACAGTCAATTTAAAACTAATTAGTCATGATTAGGATGTATGACTAACTAGAAGTGTGTTTTTCAGGAGTGGCATTTGATCTTGCACACTTTCAGACTTTGTTTCTCTTTTTTTTTTGGTATGGGGCTGTACCTTTCTTGTTTTACAATCTGCCCTCTTTTCATTCTTTTACTGTTTTTGTATTTTTGATTTTTTCTAACTTTGAATGCAATGATGGATGAAATATTTATAATGAGAAAAAAAATAAAAAGGCTTTCAAAACATGATAGGATCAAGAAAAGTAATGTTTGAGCATCCTACCATTGACATGACCCCCAAAAAGTTCAGCTGCATTCAACTCTTGCAAGATATAGGCATTATTACTAGAAGAAGAATGAATGAGATAAGGGCCAAGCCATAAGTTATCAAATTTCCCATGCTTGCCCTTGTCTTCTCTCCTTGAATCCAACTTTAACACTTTGTCCCCAACATTGAAATTGATGGCCTTTGTTATTTTATCAAAAAGCTTCTTGATGCTCTCTTACTTCAGTAATGCTTTGTTATAAACCTCCTCACTGGTTTGATGAAGATAAATAGTCTGATTAATCCTTATGATCATGTCATTGTCTTCAGACTGAACCTCTTGAATCAACTTCATAACTGGCACGCCAAGGCTGGTTGGAAAAATTGCATCAGTACCATACACAAGCTGATAGGGTGACATTCCAATAGATTTCTTAAGTGTTAATCTATCAGCCCATAGTGCGTGAACTAGCTTTGTGTGCCAACATTTCTTGTTGTCCTCCAACAACTTCTTGATTATGTTCACCAAAATCTTGTTTGAAGATTCTGCTAGCTCGTTACCTTGAGGGTAATAAAAAGTAGAATCGCCCAATGTAATCTGATATTTGTGACAGAATTCAACCATCTTCTTGGATCCAAATGTAGCTGCATTATCTGTGATAATATTCCTAGGAAAGCCAAATCTAGAGAGGATATTAGTCTCCATGAATTTTAGGATGATTGAGTCACTGGCTTGCCTAGAAGGGATGGCTTCTATCCATTTGGTGAAGTAGTATGTTGCAGTGAGAATCCATTTATGTTGGGCAAATGAGGGTGGATGGATTTCTCCTATGAAGTCAAGTCCCCACTGTTGAAAAGGAGCTTCAATAGTGATTGGATGCAGAGGTAAGGGAAACAACTTTCTTTTGCCTTCAAAAAGTTGGCATTTATGACAAGCAATGATCGTCTTGTGTACATCAAGAAAGAGAGTGCGCCAATAGTAACCAGCCCTTAGGATTTTGTTGGTTGTTGTCTTCCAGTAGAGATGACCTCCACACTCTCCTTCGTGGAACTCGTGCTTAACCTTCTCTGCATCATACTTAGGCAAAAATTTAAGAAATATTCCACTTGCATTCTTCCAATAAAGAAATTTATCTATAATGCAGTAGTTTACAGCTTTTAACTTTAAAAACCTTGCCTTTGTTTTTGATAAACTAGGAGGTGTATTCAAATTAAGCAAAAAAAATAAAATATCAGCATACCAAGAGGAATTCATAAAATTGTCTTCAACAATGGGAGTTTAGAGTTCCTCTTGTTCATCCAAAGTATTTATCATATTAATATCAAGAACTTCAAAATTTGATTCATCCATTAATCTAGCTAGACCTTGGCCTTTAATGAGTTTAGTGGGCTTGATTTCCAAATCATATTCAAGTATAAAAACTATCCACTTACCTCTCTTACCATCTGGGTCCTGCGTTAGAATGTCTTTCACAACTGAATTTAGGACAAAGGAAATTATGTGTGAGTGCAAGATGTATACTTTGAAGTCTTTTAAAGCCTTGACCAAAGCAAAAGCTTTCTTTTCCATAATGTTATACTTCAGAGGAGTGTATCTCAATGCCTTGCTAAAGAATGCAATAGGCTGCTCTTGTCCCTATGGATTTTTATGTAATAGGACAACATCTATTGTATGTTCTAATGTGAATGAAAAAATATAAAAATATTTTGAAAAATCAGGACTTATTAGGACTGGTGTTTTTGTTAACGCTTGTTTCACCAGCTCAAAGGACTTCTTTGCTTCCAAGGTCCATTTAACCCCTTGCTCCTTTTTCAGCATGTTTGTAATGTTTCTAAGGAGCTTAGCCAATTTGGGTATGAACCTTCTCAAGAAATTAATCTTTCCAATGAAATATTGTAGTTCCTTGATGTTTCGAGGATGAGAGATTTTCAATATGGCCTCAATCCTCTTTGGATCTATCTTAATACCCTCTTCTGAAATGATGTGCCCAAGAAGTTTACCTTCTTGGAGACCAAACAATGTTTTATTTGGGTTTAAAGATATCCCAAACTTTTTGCACCTCTCGAAGACTTTTCTCAAATTTTCTATGTGCTCTTCATCTATCTTTGAAAAAATAGTGACATCATCAAGGTAAAAAATGATGAAGTAGCCCAATTCCTCAGAGAATGCAATGTCCATGGATCTTTGGAATGTTACACCAACGTTCATTAGACAAAAGGGAATTTTCACATACATGAAAGTGCCCCAAGGTGTAGTAAAGGCTATCTTTAATTGATCATCAGGATGAACTAAAATCCGATTGTATCCTGAGTAGCCATCAAGCAAAGAAATTCTTTTAGAACCAACTACCCTTTGTAAAATATGGTCCATCTTGGGTAAAGGGTAGTTTTCCTTCAATGAAGCTTTGTTTAAGTCTCTAAAGTCTATACAAAGCCTAATATCTCCTGTTTTCTTCCTAACTGACACCAGATTAGACACCCACTCAGAATATCTAATAGGGACAATAATACCAGCTTCATACATTTTCTTGATTTCCTTCTCAACCAAAGGTAACTGAACATGGTTAATTCTACGCAGCTTTTGTTTAAATGGATTTTAGTTTTCCTTGAGAGGAATTTTGTGCTGAATTATTTCAGTGTCATAGGATTTCAGATCCTCATAACTCCACGCAAAAAAAATCTAGAAAATTCTTTAAACATCTCTATGTATTTGAGTTTAATGTGAGCTGGTAAAGTCTTAGATAGTTTGATCATCATTGGTTTCAGTTCACTGATTATATTGCACTCTTCAACTTTATATTTTACAGGCTCCAGTTTCGGCTTCTTGGCCACATCGTTGAAATCAAACAACTCTTCTAAAGGGGCTAGACCCTTTGGCAAACTCTGATTTTTAGACTGCAGAGTTTCTAAATCTTTAGTTTCTGATTCTGCAGTCATTTCAGTTGTGTTTCCAAAGTTTCTTGACAACAGATTTATATTAGCAACCTCAAGAGACTTTTCTTCTTCATCAAGAAAATTTTCTTCACTAGGGTAGTCTGTTTCATAATCTAAATCCGAACTTGGTAGTTCAAATTCATTTCTGAATTGCATGAAGTCTTCTATTTGTTTGTCTCCATCAAATACTTTCCAATACTTCTTGTTATTAGGAACAACTGGTCTGAATTTAATCTGAGTTGTACATTTTTTGGTTTCGTAGGGCATTAAGCATGTTCTAGCAGCAAAAGCTAAGTTGTGGGCCATGATATTCCTTTTTCTTTGGACAAAAATCAATTGGGATTCCTCAAAAGTTTTCAGTAAATCCATGACGTCATTTCAATAGGCTCTTAGTCTGCAGTGATTAGCACTGTATTCCCCATTGACTCGCCTAATGATTAACTATGAATCCCCGTGAACTTTAATTCTTTTGGCTCCTAATTTCTTCAACAAATGTAAGCCTAAAAGAAGGGATTCGTATTCCGCTATGTTATTTGAACACTAAAAGTTTAATCTGTAGGAATAGCATTCTGTGTGGTTATTTTTAGTGTTGCGTATCCAAACACCTGCACCAGCATTGCTCCTAGTGCAGGACCCATCAAATTTCATACTCCACAAAGGACTAGCTTCGGGTTCAGTAGTTTGGTTACTGTCCTCTTCAAATAACGCGCTTTCAGATTGTTCTTGAAAATCAGCACTATGTTTTAATTCCTTAGGTTTTTCACTATGTTGAGGTCTGCCTTGTTGAATGTCCAGGTTTAAAAGCAAAGGATGCATGATTTGTAGTTTAAGACCTATGTGTTGTTTGCTGTAGTTTATGGGTTCAGAAAACTATTTTGACACCTCTGTGGTGTGTACCTCCTCCTCTCTATCAGCCATTAATTCAGTTAAAGTGACTTGTTCACTGAATTTTTCATCGTTAAACAGGATAAAAGAGTCCTGGCTATGTTTACAGAATAAAGGGGGGAGTTTTGCGGTCTGTCTTGGCTAGTAACCATGTACTGCATATGGGACTCCCTGTAAAGTCTTCTAGTTTGATTGAAAACAGGGATGGTCGCATATGTAATGTCCATCTGCATAGTTCCTTGTAACTTAGCTCCCCAAGATATTGATAAAAAAATACCATACTTTGGGGGCACATCAGCCACAACAATATCCATGACTAAAAATTTGGCTGGGATTTGTGCTAAGCTTACACATAGGTCTTTAATTAAACCTAAAAATTTTACTCTGCTTGAGTCAAAGGAGTAAAGATCTTTATAAGGTCTGGTGATTTCAATTCCTAGGCTCTCCATTACAGCTTTGGGCATTAAATTATGATAAGCCCATGAATCATGCATAGCGTTGTGTAAAATCTTGTCATGAAAATTTAAACTAACATAAAAAGGAGGAACTGGTCCCTCTTGATATCTACCTTCAATATTAGGACCAAAAATGAGCTCTGGTTGGTCGTCGTTAAGATTGACAATGTCATTATTCTCTTCTATGTTAAAAGCCTTCAAAATTTGAGATCTATATACATTCTAGGCAGCTAATCTAGTAAGGGGAACATATATTTTTATTCTGGAAATTTCCTGCTCCAAAATAAAGGCATTTGATTCTTTGAAGCACTTGTTTCAGCCTTATTAACGGCCAATCTATCAACAAAATCGGTTTGTTGATTTACTCTATTTACATTTGTCAAAATTGTTTTAATATGAGTACTAGTTGAGGTACTAGTACTACCAAGGTCTGCATATGTTTTTCTTTTCTTTGAGTGCCTTTCTCTTTACCCTTATTAGAATTTCCAGCCACTGTTTTGTCCTTCTGTTTTGTAATTTTGGGTTTATTTATAGTGCTGTTTTGTGAAGATTTGTCAGAGGTTTTAGTTTTCGGAGTTTCTTGACTGGTTTTGCTCCTAAGGTCATATTATTTTTGAGACTCTATGATGACATGTTCCATGTATTGATAATAACTTTCATCATCATCTCTTTTGTCATCATAAGGTGTGTATAGACCTTGTTTTCTATCATAATGAACCTCAAAGTCATCATTATATACTCCCAGCATGTTGATATCATCTTCCTCTGTTTGCTCACTTATTTCTTCAACCTCACTTACATAGTTTTGATGAAAAGGAGGGGTGATCTGCTAATCATCCTCCCTTGGTCTGTTTTGAGGCTGGTTTCTTCTAAAATTCTGATTTTGGTTCTGATTTCTGTTTTGAGGAGCAGTTTGGTTTTGACTAGGTTTAGCTCTCTCAAGAATGCTCATTTTCTTCATCATATCCTCCATCATTCTCTCCATCTTTGAGCTGAATGTGGAAGGTGTAGATTCCTCTTTAAAGGATACTTTCTTCTCATTCCTCATTCTTTCTCTTTTCTCCATTAAGTTAACTTCCACAACAAGAGATCCTTTTTCCATATCTTCAAGGGTTAAAGGATCTCTCTCTCTCAGCTGATAGGCCATTTCAGGATCAAATAATTCAGGAAACTTGTTTAAAGATGAGCCTTGTGGAGGTTTTAGGTCTGGGGGAAGTGCATTATACACACTGTTAAATCTAGTGCAGTAAGCTTGTACACTTTCCCCGGTGTTTCTGTGAATATTTTTGTAGTCCGAAAGTATTTGGAGAGGGTTCTTTCTGACTTCCCATTTGTTTAAGAATGTCTGATGGAAATCTTGGAGATCATTAATAAAGTGAGGGGTTAAGCCTTTGAACCATTTTCTTACTTCTCCCCCTAAACTCTGAACAAATAGTCTAAGTTTTATAGATTCATCATCAATTTCATTTCTATCAAAGTAGTCATTCATCTTATCCACATGTTTTGATGCAGTAGTAGCATTATTGGCATCATACAATGGTATTTTGGACTGATAGTCCTGTGGAAGATTGACTAATGGTAAAGGAAGGACCAATGGGGCATACCATGCTGCCATGATAGGAGGTGGAGGTGGATTAACAAGAGGGAAAGTGGGTTGGAATGGAGTGGTTTGGATAGTAGATGTAAGATGAACAGATGTGGATGTACCAACAATAGATTGTTGAACTGATCTTGGATGAGAGACACCAAAATTGTGAAGGAAATGTAGATATGCTGGTGTGGTTTCTCTACAACCAAGATGTTCACTTGTTTCTGAAGATGAAAGTGAAGACTCTAAATCTAGCTGATCTAAATCATCAAGCGAACTAGTTCTAAAAGGATTTCTTAAGTCAACTTGTGATTGTTGTAAAGCTGCAAGGTTTTCAGTAACTGAATTAGCTCTAAAGGGTGATCTAAAAACAATTGAAAATTTAATCTTAGGAGACTTCCTAAGGATTCTTTCAGGGTTATCAACTATCTCAGGTGGGTTTGGGTCAGGGTAGGCTCTAGTATGAATCTTTCTAGGAGCCACTATGCTGTATTTTTCGGACCCAAATAAACAAGAAAAGTTCAACCAGATATGACAATCTTTAAGAGGTTAATTGATATTTTAAATAAGAAAAATTTAATCCTAAAGACTTCTAACTGAGTTTAAATGATTTTATGATTATTATGGGTCTTCCCAGTGGAGTCTTAAGGCCTGTTTAGGATTGTGGAGTCGCCAAGTGGAAGTTCTTAGCTCTTTTGGAGGTAAAAGGTTTCATGGTCCACCACCATGTTTATTGAATACCAATCTAAAATATTTTTGGGTTTTCTGAGTTATTTTTCAGTCCTATGGGTTCTAAAAGTATTCTAAATCTATTTCAACACTTAGCTATGGTTATGAGACAAAGACTGTCTACTTTTATGGCTAAGATAGCTGATCCTTCGAGGTTTGATAAGCTCTTATGAGAATCCTAAGGTTTCCTTAGTTTGTCACTGATTCCAACAAGTTTTATCATGATTACCATTTGCTTGGTAGTGCTTGAAAAGTGTTGCTTGTACTCACTGAACACTAAAAGTTTGGCTAGAAATGTTATGCCTGGTGGCTTAACTGGCTAATAGAACAAATTTCCTTAAATCAAGAGGTTTCCTGAGGTTCCAAGAGTATGTAGGATGAAGTTTTACTCAGAAAAGTCCCCAGTGGAGTTGCCAGAAATGTTAGCTCCCTGTAATTTTAGTAGATTGGTAAGACCAAAAATGCAGAGAGAACACTTGAACCAATTTGGGATTCTAGGATCTAGCCCTCCTGAATCTGGAGAGGGATCTCTCCTATAAGTGCAAAGATTGATTTATCTTTAAAGGCCTTTGGGTATGATATTAGGCTATTTATGAGGAGCAAGGGTTTTTTTGTTTTTTGGATGGTTGAGCATGATTTCTAGTTGAGTGGAAAGTTTAAAATGAAAGAGTTTCAAAGGTTTGAAGTTGCAAGCAATCAGAACGAGCTTTGGCTGATTAGATAGATATAACGTTGGTTTTTAGCTCATTGGGCTATGGAGTCATAAAAGGGTTTAATTGAGCAACAACTTCAAGAGTGGTCAGTCTGTCAACTTAAATGATGGAATGGAATAGTAAAAGTGTTGAAGGGGTGGAAACAGACAACAATTTAAACTAGGATTTGTTAGTCTGTCAAAACAAGAAAAGCCTTTTAAGTAACGGTTTAAAACCAACCAAGGATAGGGCGAACCATAGACTTCTTGGACAAGTTCGTATTAAATATAACTCAATAGACAAACAATCCAGTAATCTGCATAATTACTTTCAGAAGGGATGAAAACACATAAGTAAAACAAAGTGCAGCCTAAGATCAGGAAAGATACTTTTAAATCTAAACTTCTTTCAACATACACTTAGGGAAACTTTCAGAACTACCTTTGGAGAAAGAAGCTAAAAAACAGGGCACACCATCACTTTTCTAGTCTATCTTTACTGAGTACATAATGAAAATAACATTCAATAACGATGTTTAAAGTAAAAAGTAGGACGAGGGAACGCCAACATTCCTAACTACTCAAACTGTATTGAATCATTCTTAAATTTAGAGGAAAACATTGAGATAAATCTTATCATTTAGAGATGGGTACTGTAAACAGTAAATCCTAACTCTATGCTTTCTGTTCTTTATCAGAGAATAAATGGACAAAATGGCATACACGAAAGGAAAAAAATTACACAGAAAGAAGCACTTCACCAGTGATATAGACCAGGATCCCAAGAAACAACTTGTATATTGATGTCAAACGAGTTACATTCTTCAAGTCCGATGTTTCAGTTCATCAATCATCTTCTCTTCTTAGACTAAATTATTAGATAAAAAACAGAGCTTCAAGAGCCTTTGAACACTATTTACATGTAGAAAATTCGAGACAAGTATATTTCAAAGTTCTGCAACCAACATTGTTTCATCTTCTACAGAAGTATTTATAAAAGAAACGAGGAGGTGGGATGGGATAAAAGATTTTCAAGGTTCAATTAATAAAAATTAATGCTTCTTGGCCTTTGAGGGGCTTGATGGAGAAGTTTACAGATATTTCCTCTGTATTAATTGTTTTACGTTAAGAATTAAGCTCGGTGAGGAGATTTTGTTGACTTTAAGGCTTTGTGTCATCTTTGCAATAACTCTATTGATATTTTGTAATAAGTCTCTTTGGCTCGTAATAACTATTCAAATGCATTAGGGAAAATATCTTCTGTTCTGATCATAATTCGACCTCTTTTGAATGCTTTGAGGCTACATGTGGCTTTTGGCAGCTGAGAGGATTGAATTGGCCTTTGATGTGGTAGTGGAGGCTTCCTCTATTTGATAGATATTTTTGATTTTCTATAAACACTGTTAATTTGATTTGATTCTGTGTGTTAGGCTTAATTAGGCCTAAATTCTGTCTTCTGTTCTTTAAATGTGTTTAATTTAGTGGATTAGGCTTTTAATTTTCGATCTTAGCTGTAATCCACCCAAACTGTGTAAACCATCTTTATTCTTCAATTCTGTTGTGACTGGGTCTTCAACGATGATACTCTTTTCTTGATTTTAATTTTACTGTGTCTTGTTGATGTGCACCGATGAAACGTGGCATCAAACCCTGTAGAATGATTTCTCTTATGAACAAAGGTGGGGGGATCGTCATCCACAACCTTTGGTTTTATTTTAATATAATGGAAAAAACATTAAAAACTTGCACAATACAATAAAAATTAGAAAAATCCTGCATATTAATGTTTAATTGCTACAGAGGCTTGGGTTTGGATCGTGACCGTTGGATGAAAGAATCCAATGGTGGAGATTGTTTTCAGAGGGAAAAAAAAGAGTGGTTGATGAAATGGTGCAGAGGATTAAGTCTGGGCCATTGATCTGTGTTGATCAATGGTCGAAATGGGTCGGGAAAATATAAAGAAAAGGGTTCACTTTATAGAAAAATAGAATTAAATGCGAAGAAAATAGGTTAAAAGACCTTTGGCGGAGAAAAATATTTTAAAAGGGAAATTGGGGTTTCCAAACGATCTTGGGCCGTTGGATTAGTTTGGCCTCAGAGATCAATGGTCATGGTTGATCAATGAAGTCCCTTGGTGTATGGCGGAGGGCGATGAAACAACAAGAAATTGAACTGAGACCATTGATCTACAGAGATTAGCGGTGGAGGGGGAACACGACGGGTCACAGTGTAAAAGGGAAAAGAAATTTTGGTTAAAGAAACCAGCAGTATCGCGCAAAAAAAAGGCGGATGAGTGGTTTTACCTTTTAAAATGCGATATGCGTTAGAGCTCGCCACGTGGCATTCTAAAACCGCTTATATCGCCTAGCTCTTGGAGACTTAACCTGTTTGCTAAAATTTGCGCGATATGGAGCGTCTGTCGTTAGATCTGGGGTCTCAGATTTGAGGGTCGGGGAGAGAGTGTGATATTGATAAGATGCGCGGGTAATAACATGTGAGGCAATTTTAATCAGGACCATCCGATCATAGTGGTGAACGGCGGATATCAAGTCTGGGATGGGTAGGACCCAAGAGATTCGGGCCTACCGAGATGAATCTGGGCAGTTGGATATTTAATATGGATGGTCGAGATCAATCTGGGGTTAAATGGAATAATATATAAGGCGAAGAAAGGGTCAGTATGGATCATTGATCTGCAGAGATCAACAGCTGAGATTTGGCCAAAAAACATTATAAAGCGGGGCATATGAAATTTAACCAAGGTGGCGAGGGAAGATCTGGACCGTCGGATCTTATGGCAGGGATAGCCCATATGTAATCGGATCTTTTGTGACCAGCGGGGGTAAAACAGAAAGGGCGCCGATGCGATTGATCGTGGGCCGTCGATCTGAGGATCAAATCGACAGTGGAGGATGGATTAGAGGAGTTCACAGTAGGGAAAAGGGCTTTGGGATGGAGTGATAAGGGTCATCTGATCTGGGAAGGCGGGGAGGAGATCAATGGCTGATAATTCATCGGGAGATACCCAATCGGGAGAGGTGAATAAAATATAAAATGCTACCAATGAAAAATTATGATGTGAGATTGCGCAGACCGTTTGATTGGCCTATAATCAACGGTGGAAAAGGGTTTAACCAATGAATGACGGGTCCCTTTATATTTACGAAAATTGGGTTTTTAAACACAATACAAAGGAAAATGTGTTCGGGGAGGGTTTATTATAAGAGGCTTAGCGCCCGATTGTGGGGCCTTCGGATACATGAAAAATATGAAGGGACCGGGGTTATATGCATAAGAGGGCCAATTAGAATCGGGATGAAGGAGTGGGATTTTCAAATGCACCCAATCAAAAACTCTGATGTGAGACTTTATGGACCATCGATCGGCCTTTGGATCAATGGTTCTTTTCCTTTTAAAACAATGAAACAACAGGTTTAATAAAAAACCTAGGAAAGTGTGTTGTTTATAAAATACAAAGAGAAAGTAGGATCGGGGAAGGTTTATACAATGTTTTTAGCACCCAATTTGTGGGGCCGTTGGTTTTATAAAGAACGCAAAGGCTCGGGGCTTATATACAAAGGAGCCAATCGGATCGGAGGTTTCATAAAAAAAAAAAGACTTGCGCTCGCCGATTGTTCCGATGTGATAAGCACTCGGGACTATCAGCGCTTGGTTCCAGCGCTAGGGTATATGGTGGGGAAGTGGTTTAGGGTTTAGCCCAAAGGGGCTTAGGCCCATAGTTAAAAACTTTGTTTTTATGAATTTTCCAAGGTTTTTTAATGGATATGGGGGTTTCGGTAAGGTTTAAAAATGAGTTTTAAACCTTATAAAATGGGTTTTATGAAGGAAGGAAGGGAATACATGAAAAATAGAGGAAGTGTGTGGGGAAAAAGAGAACAAAATGAAGGTTAATGATGAAGGGAAAAAGGAGTAAAATGAGGGAAAAATGGGGATTTTTGCAGCAGTCTTTTTTTCATGAAAACAACAGAATTTCTGAGTTTAAAAGGGAAACAGTAGTGAATATTAATCAAAAGACATGATGTCTTCACAAGAATTCAAGAATTAACAATTTTTCAATAAAAATTATTTCTTGAAGGCTTCAAAAATGATTTAGCCACCATTTGATATGACAAATAGGTGGCTAACAATTGGATTAAAACATTCAACAGTGGAGATCATCCAATGTAATTGTTTGGGAGAATGGATGAAGGTAAAAAGAATTGAGGTGCGATATAACGTGAGCTGTCTGATCTCAAAGATCGACGGCTAAGATTAAATGTGAGAATGACGGGGGCAAGTTAGGGTGGAAAGTGAAACAAGTGTGAGATTAAAACAGGACCGTCCGATCTTAACAATCAATGGCTGAGATTTAAAACCGAAAAGACAATGCTGTGGAGAATAGTGGTAAGGCAGAAAATCAGAATGGTTTTCGCGCAGCGTTGGGGCAGTTTCAGATTTTTTCCAAACGTGATTCCATACACTTGCTGACACCTGTACCTCCCAATACTGCCAATTTCGCATTTTTTTTTGGTGTTAACTTGCGAGCGCAAAAAAAACGTGAAACACAATGTTAGACCTCAGATGAGGGGCAACAGATCCAATGGTGCGGATTGCACGCGATGGCTAAAGAGATGCGCAGGCGGAAGAAGGAGTGAGGTCCATGTTTACATCATCATTTTTGTCGTGTGGTGGGCAGGTTTAAATGATGAATGAGGTTCATCGGGTTTAATCCCCCCCATTGGATTTGATAAATGAACGGTGAAGATTCAACGAAGGGGCGGATAGATGAATGGAGAGAAAAGGTAAGGAAGAGGGTAAGGCGAAGATCGGATATCCTCAGGGTCGTTGATCTATACAGATCAATGGTCTAGATTAATTTAAATCATGTTGTCAGGGTAATGAACAAATAGAAGAGAAAAGGGTTTTTCACGTGGGTTTGTGCTTTGGCGGAAGGATGAGGGCCAAACGACCGTTGACCTGTAGAGATCAACGGTCCAGATTTTCTTTCAAATTTATATGTCGAGAGTGGAAAGTATAAAGGAAAAGGGGGTTGGGAAAGGATTTTAGGCCTTTAAGCGCCTATTTGCGAGGCTTTGGGTCATGTGAAGGAAAGGGTCTAAAGGAGATAAACCCTTGGGGGCTTAGGAACCTCATAGTGCAGAAAGGGTGTTTTTAAGCCAAAAACAAGGATTTTAAGGCCAAAACAAGGTTCCGGTAGGGGAAATAAGAGGATTTAAAACCAAATAGGGGGGGGGGATAAAAGGTTTTAAAGGGATTTTGGAATGGTTTTAGAGGCTAAATGAAGGTATTTTTGAGGGATTTTGTGGGGGGGAAATGGGTGAAAGGAGGAGTGAAAATGATGGGAAATAGGGGTTTTAAGCAGTTTTTCTCTTGGTGAGCAACAAGTTTTTTAGGATAAAGGGAAACAACAGTGAAGATTAACTCAAAGAGTAATAATCATCATAAAAACTTTAAAAGATGATAAGTTTTCAAAGGGAACTATCTCTTGAAGTTTTGAAGAC
This sequence comes from Pinus albicaulis, assembly GCA_034641835.2. Taxonomy (NCBI): domain Eukaryota; kingdom Viridiplantae; phylum Streptophyta; class Pinopsida; order Pinales; family Pinaceae; genus Pinus; species Pinus albicaulis. The sequence goes on from CM076580.1 coordinate 863,016,107, forward strand.
AAAGTCTAGCCACCATGGTGTATGACAGAATTTATGGGTGGCTAACACGTTGAGAGAAAGAAACCCATCAAATCTTAAAGAAAGGAAGAGAAACACAGTGAGTGTGGAAGCTAATTTGATCATGAAGAAGTCTAAAATCAAGACAGAGAAAAGAGTCACTATAAAAGAAGAAAAATCCACTTCATTGGATGGAAAATTAGATACCTTGATCAAGACGATGGAGAAGATGATGGATAAAATGTCCATCATTGATTGACAAGCTGAACCCTCCATTAGAAATCCCAATTTCAGGGGTCAAAATCAGCAGCCTCAATACAAGATCAAGTAAAGGGAACAGAGGGGTCAGGATCCACAAAGTCAGTAGAAAATTCGCACTCCATTTCAGAAGAATTATACTAAAGGCCCTGATGAATATGATGAAGAAGAAATTTCTGGCAAGAGGCATTTACTGTAGGAAAATGAACATCCTATTTTCCTCACTGAAGAAGATCAATTTTATGCAAAAAATTGTGCACTGGATGATACAAAATATGTCTTTTCAAATGATGACATTTTATCAGTGCGTAGGGAAGATTATCATTGGGGATATCAAAATTATCCTTCTCAAGTGAAAAGTTAGTATGGATTGAGTTATAGGAATGTTCCTATAACCTCTAATAAAAAAAAACAGAACACTCAAGTAGATGCTCATCACAAAGAAGCTCCTACCCAAAATCAAAGTAAAGACAAAGGACCTACTCTTCCTAATCATGCTAAAGGCAATGAAGCTTCCTCCACCATTCAAAGAAAGTATAAATAAACCCAATATGGAGGACACAAGAAAGAGTCTACACACAAAGATCAGTCCGAGAAGAAAGATGAACCATTGAAAGAGGTAGAAAAACATTCTGCCATTTTTAGTGTTGAAAATGAAATTTCCACATTGAAAGTCTCCATTCCTCTAACTGAAATAGTTAAGAATGATCAGTAAAAAGTTCAAGCAACTAAATTTCTTAGAGTTGATCAAATGTATGACATGGTTAATATTATTGATGATAACCCTGAGCTTCTTTTTGGTCCTGCTATTGATGGCGATTTAGAAGATATCAAGGTCCGTCTGTTTGATCTAAGCCTCAAAATCCATGAATTTATCCTCCATAACGCCATTCTTCATTCTAGAGGCTCTCACAAACTCATGCCCAAGGCCATTATGGATAGATTAGGACTGGACATCACAAGATCTTATCATGATCTTTACTCATTTGATTCAGGGAGGGTGAAATGTCTTGGCCTCATCAAGGACTTAGTGGTGTCATTAGAGAAAATCCTAGCCGAGAATGTACTCATGGATGTTGTTGTGGTTAATAGCCCTCCCAGATATGGAATGCTGCTTTCTCGGTCATGGGGAGTGAATCTTAGAGGTAGCTTACAACTTGAATTTTCATATGCTACCATTCCCGTCTTTGGACAACTTAGGAAACTATACTGGGAAATTAAGATGAAGTACATGATTAGCAGCTAAGAAAAGCCAAACATCCATCCTATACATGAAGTTCATACATATTTAGAGTCCTTTATCTTTTTCAATGATGAATGCTCAACATCTTCTGAAGTTTTGATTACAGAAAAAGAAGAAAATTCTGAATTTTCAAATTCTGTTTTGCAGAAATTTTTGAAAAAGTTCCAAGTGGTTTGGAACCAAATGTATCACTTCAAAAAAGTGATGAAGTAGTGAAAGAAACAAAAGTTTTTGGTACAACAGAACTCTCTCAAACAATAAGAAAATTTCAACCATCTGATTTTTAGTTTTCGGATGAGGAAAGTAGTTTGTGGAATATGGACTTCAATGGAGCTTTGGGAAAAGAAGGGGCTGGTATTGGAGTGTGGATTCACAGCCATGTAAATTAGTCATTAAAATTCCTTCCCATGTTCGAATGTCCTCCTACAAACTAGCTTTCGAATGTTCAAACAGTGAAGTTGAGTATGAGGATTTGATAGCCAGTTTGAAAATTCTCAAGAAGCTAGGTGCCAAGAAGATTTTTGTATATGGTGACTCTAAGTTAGTAATAAAGCAAGTCAAAGGGGAATACTAGGCCAAGCATCCAAGGATGCAAGCATATCAAAATTCAGTGCTAGAAATACTCAAGACATTCACCGAGTACACTTTATCATTGATCCGAAGGGAAAACAATGTTATTGCTGATTCTCTTGCCACTTTGGCCAACATGTTCAAAATTCCATTGTATCCTAGTAATAAGTATGAGATAAATGTCAAAACAATGCCCCTTGTCCCAGATAATGCTCAATATTGGAATTTTTTTCAAGATGATAAAGAAATAAACAAATTCTTGTAGACAGAAGAGGAATTTGTGAACTCTCAAATGGACAACCAACACTATGAAGATGACCAAAAAATCCATGCAATAAAGATGCAAGTGATTTAGTTGAAATATAACTCCATTCCAAGAGGTTTGGTACCTTTGGAAGAGATTTTTGATCAATATGATGTTGCATGCAAACCGACAATGTTACCGACGAAAGTGGGAGTGGATGATCTCAATCTTGGCACTCCGGAAAAGCCAAAGATGGTAAAACTTTCAAAATATTTGAGTCCAGAAATGAAAGGTAAATATGAAACGCTTATGTCTCAGTTTTCTAATGTATTTTCTTGGGAATATTATTATTTTAAAGTATATGATAAGAGCATAATTCACCATACCATTCCCTTGAAGCCGGACCAGAAACATTTCCGCTAGAAGTTAAGAAGAATGCATCCCAAGTTCCTAACCTCTATTCAAAAGGAGGAAAATAGATATTCACTGCTAGTATCATAGTGCCTCTTTTCTTTTCAAATTGGATGTCTAATCTAGTGCCAATGAGGAAGAAGACATAAGAGATTCGCTTGTGCATTGATTTCATAAATCTGAACAAAGTGTCCTTGAAGGACAATTACCCACTATCAAAGATGGATCATATTCTCCAAAGGGTAGTTGGATCTTCTAGAATTTAATTGCTGTAATGATACTCTAGGTATAATTAGATTTTAGTTCACCCAGATGATCAAGAAAATACGGCCTTCACAACACCTTGGGGTACCTTCATGTACACCAAAATGCCTTTTGGATTGAAGGATGCAGGGGCTTATTTTCAGTGAGAAATGTACATTGCTTTTACCAATGAAAGCTATGTATTTTTGGTAATTTATATTGATGATATCACTGTGTTTTCCAAGACAGATGAGCAACATTTGCAGCACTTGAAAACAATTTTTTAGAGATGTAGAAAGTTTGGCATATCACTGAACCCAAAGAAGAGTCTTTTCGCTATGGAGGAAGGTAAATTGCTGGGAAATATCATATCAAAAGATGGAATTAAGATATATAATTCAAGGATTCAAGCAATTCAGACCTTGGAATATCCTAGGAGAAAAAAGGAAATTCAGTCATTCAATGGAAAAATCAAAATTTTGAGAAGGTTTGTCCCCAATCTTGCTGAACACTTAAGGAAAATTACTGACATGATGAAGAAAGATAGTGAAGTAAAATGGTTTGAAGAGGTGAAGAAATCAGTCAATCAAGTTAAATTGGCTTTATCTCATGCTCCTATTCTTATTAGTCTATATTATACACTTTATTTATCATTTTTTCATTTTCCTCGGAGCATACTCTTGCTACTTCCCTCATGCAAAAGAAAATTAAGAATACGGAGCATCCCATCACCTTCTTCAGTAGAACCATACGAGACATAGCCTTGAAGTACAACATCATTGAGAAACAGGCCTTGGAATTAGTCAAAGCATTGAAGGAATTTCGGGTCTACATTCTCCACTCTCATGTCATTGCATATGTTCCAAATGTTGTTGTCAAAGATGTGCTTGCACAGAATGATCCTGAAGGGAAACAAGGCAAATGGATCACTTCGATGTTAGAATATGAATTGGAGATCAAGCCCAAAAATCTGATAAAAGGACAGGGCCTAGCTAATTTTATGACAGATTCAAATCTCCATGCTTTGGACATCAATTTTATTGCTGCATTATCTGAAGAAAAAGATGTTGAAACATTAACTGAGGTATTTGAAATTTTATCTTTATCGCCTTGGTATGCTGATATAGTTCATGTTTTGCAACATTTGAATCTACCTCCCGAATTTCCAAGTAGTAAGGCTAGATATTTGAAGTTAAGAAATACTTGGTGGTGTCTTGTATTGGAAAGATCCGGGTGGAGTGTTGTTGAATTGTTTGGTTGAAGGAGAAGTAGAAAAAGTGATGACAATTTTTCATAAAGGTGACTGTGGCAGCCATCTTTATTGGAATACTATAGCTAATGAGATCTTGAGGGTGGGATTCTATTGGCCAATTTATTTTATGATGTACATAAAATAGTCATGAGCTACCATGAATGTCAAATATATCAGGGAAAGAGGAATCTCTTTCCTTTTCCCTTAAAACAAATTGAAGTGTAAGCGCCATTCCAACAATGAGGACTTGGCTTCATTGGCGAGATCCATCCTCCATCATCAGCTCAGCATAAATGGATACTCACTGCCACAGATTATTTCACCAAATTATTGAAGCCATCCCTACGAGGTGAGCTATTGACAGCGTTATAATTCAGTTTATTAAGAACAATATTCTTTCTCATTTTTGACTTCCACAAAAAATCATTACTGACAATGCAGTTGCCTTTAAGTCCAAGAAATGATTGAATTTTGTGACAAGTATCACATTAGGATTGGTAATTCATAAAAATACTATCTTCAGGGCAACGATATTGTTGAATCATCAAATAAATCTTTGGTGAAAATAATCAATAATATGCTACAAGAAAACAAGAGGAAGTGACACAAAAAGTTGACCAATGCTCTATGGGCAGATATAATTAGCACGAAAAGATAAATCAACATGTCACCTTACCATCTCGTGTATGGTGTTGAGACGGTGTTCCCTACTTATCTAGATGTATCAATGATGAAAATTATACAAGATATTGACAATGAGCCCAATGACATTCAACGAAGAATCAACCAAATGGTCCATCTGCAACAGTCAAGAGATAAAGTCTTTAGTCATAATTCAAAGCTTCATTAGAAAATAAAAAATATTTATGATAGGAAGACCAAAGCGGATGATTTCAAGCTTGGAGATGTTGTTCTTCACTGGGATGCCCAGAATGAATACAAGAGTAAGCATGGAAAGTTTGACAATCTATGGAAAGGAACTTACAATATCACTGCATTCAAAGGTTCATTTCTACTAGAGTATCTTGATGGGAAAGAAGTGCTGGAAGGACCAATCAATGGTAGGTTCCTCAAACACTATCTTACTTGATCATTGAAGAAGAAATTCACTATCATTGTACATATCCTTTTAAATTTGATGTCCAAGAAATAAGGAAGTTGCTGCAGAAGTTTGAAGCCTGAGGAGAAGGCCATGATACTTCTACATTCAACTAATGTTTTCTTTCATAAATGTTCAAAATTTTTTAGTCAGTTGTCAAGTCAGAGTCAAGTCAATTTTTTCTAGTCAAAGTCATTTCCAGACTCGGTTCATCATTTCCAGTTTGTCAAAGCTTTTCAAAGTCCAGTTTGACTCCATCAACCAATGATAAGGTTACCTAATCTCTAATGTTCTTGACACCTCCTAAAGGAGCTGCCATCCCTAGCTAGAGCCAATGTTAGCTCAGGTATGTCAGTGGTCAAAAATAACTCTTTTAGTTGTTTTCAATATATTCATAGGTCAATTTTTTTTACTTTTTCGAACAAGTTCTCAGAAAATAATTTTGGTCATTGAAGAGGTCTAAGTCAAGTATGTTGCTCCTTCATTTCATTAATCACCACCATCATTGTCAAGGTCATCTCCATCATAATCAGTTTCCAGGTCACCATATCCATCATCATCATTTAAAGGGTTTAGGGTTATGTCACTCCACCTCATATAGGTCATTGTCTAGGTTTATCTCACCCTTCGAAAAATATTCAAACTTTCACTTAAAACAAGACAACAACCCTCCATTTCACTCATAAAACCCTAAGGAAGGAGCTATCATGTTTATGAAATGAAGTAAAGACCACTTGTATTGTTTCATATGGTTCAAGTTTAAAAAAAATTCAAAGTAACTCATTTCTATCTCACTGTCTCATGCAAAGAGAAATCTTGTCTCACTATCTCATTAAAGGACCAAAACAAATCATTTTAATTATCAAAGCTTCAAAAGAGGTCAATTCTAATCTACTATTCCATTCAAAGACAAAAGGGGTCATTTCCATTTTTTGCTGAATAAGAGGGTATGGAGACTCATAAATCTCCTTAGTAGGAACAAAATCATTGCTAATGTGAATGAATATCACTTTAGTAGCATGATAAAGCACCCTTATGTGTGAAAAGGGGTTGGTGCATGTACGCTGGGTCAACTTTGAGAAAATCAAAAACGTTGTCATGGAGGATTTAGCATTCATTGTGGGGCAACGCAGTTTTGGAGGGAGATTCCATGCATGAAAGTAGTGACTTTAATGAGTGGGGCCAAGGGTGAGGAAGCTCACGAAGAATACAAGGAAGCGGATGACAACCATTTTGATCATGTTTTGACTATTATTTTTATATGGTCTGTTAAGACTTGTTTTCTCTCTTCAGTTTTTTAGCTAAGACTACAATGTTGTTTAGCACAGGGTGTTCCCGATCGGGAATCCCACCTTCATCCTCGAGGGACTTCGAGTGCCCACTCAGGAGAAGTATATGCACTATTTTCCACATTCCAGCATCATGCAAAAGCTTCAGTCTTATGGTACAATGTAGTTCCTGTTGAGGTTGTGTTGTGTTGTAGGGCAAAAGTTGTGGAGAGTTGATTTGGGTCACTTTAGTACTTATTTTTAGTGGGGGAAGGTTTCCTTCCATTGAGAGGACAGTAAGGAATGCCCATGAGAATCATTGATATATTTGGCACCAGACCACAATTTTTTTATCCCCTACAACACAATATCAGTCTAGATCTGCATTATTCTAGGGAGGAGTTGTATGCACTACAAGAAAAAATGACATTGGTGAGGGTCATGCTTGTGACGGACCTTTAAGGCCCATCACCAATGTCGCATATGGTGACGGTCCTTAAAAAAGCATCATTTTAAGTGTATATAGTGATGGTCCTTTAAGTTCTGTCACCAAAGCCATTTTAAATGACACTTTTGGTGAGGGTCGTTAAAGGTTTGTCACTAATGCTCTCTTTGGTGACACTTCTAGTGACGAACTTTTAATGACCCTCACCGATGCTCTTTTTGTTGCTTTTGGTGACGGTCAAAAAATGTTCGTCATCATTTATCATTCCAATGAGTTTTTGATGACGTTATGTGCTTGTTAATATTTTTTTTTTCAAAAGATAATGATTTGATACCATTATTGTGGAGTCTTTTTTATAATATTTCCAAGGCCATATTGGTTTGAGTCAGTCAATTTTTTAAGAAGTAATTAGTGTGTATCATTTACCTCAAGTAATGACTAGTTGAATAGAGTTTTCCTATGAGTCAACACATGATTCATATCTTTTAAGTTTATTATCTATAAAATTCCCTTTAGATAAAGTCCCACTAGTGTTTGTAGGAAATATAGTATTTAATACATAATCAAGCTCTGTCAATTATATTAATGAGAAAGACCTAACACTCCTCAACAATCTGGGCGCAACTTAAATTAATGCTTTGGCACACACTAACATTTCTTAGCAGCTTGCATGTATTGAAACATATTTGTACCTAGAACATCTTGTCATGACTCTGACGCCCAAGCACATGGTGGCATGTGTTAGCACAACATAGAACTCTCCTAGCATGTGTTGGCATGCATGTAGTCCCTAGCATGCCTTGGAACACCTTAGTTGAATGCATTGACGTAAATTAGCACTTGGCACGCAATGCCACTTGGCATGTATTGGGAACTATTATTAGTGTGGCTAGCATGCCATTTTTGAAAAATATAAAGTCCCGACTTATTAACCCTCTTATTGGTTCTTCCTTTTGTTTCCTTGAAACTTCTTGACACATATTGACATACCTTGGCACCCTGTACATCCTTAGCACCTAGCATGTATTGGCATATCTTGGCACTATTTGGCACATATAATTAGCACACCCTGGAAATACCAAGCACACTTTGAGACTTCTTGACATGCCTTGATATTCCCTAGCATGCCTTACCAATCCTTAGCATACCTTTTCACTCCCTCCTTGGCATGAAAACTAGCACTCATTAACACTAGTCCCTGTCACAGGTTCCTCATATTCATTAACTTCCATGAATTCTTACCTAGTGCTCCATTAATGTTTTGTTCTAGTACTAATTAACACTCCTCAACATGAATTAGCACTCTCTAGCACACCTTAGCACTCTTCAACATGTATGGAATACGTTGACATGCCTTGGTATGAATTGGCATGCTTTAATATTAAATTTATTTGAGATAAACTATTGGAAAGTAGATGAGAAGCAACAAAGGAAGACTTGGCACTTATAATGCACTAATACTTTGCACTTGGCACCTATTGGTGCCTAGTGTTGGTGTGCCTAGCATGCCCCTCTTGGAAAAGGTAAATTGATGACTTATTAACCCTATTATGTGTTCATTTCCTTGTAGTTTAACTTGTTTCTCCCTTTTTTTTCCTTGACAGTCCCTGACACGCATTGACACACCCTTGCACATCTGGGAATGCCTTATCACTTGGCACATATTAGCATGTTTTACTTGCCTTCACACAATCTGACACATCTTAGCATTCCCTAGCATGCCTTGGCACTCATGTCCTCACAACTAGCCTTTACATTTTTTCATGACTTGAAAACCCAATCAATTCCTTGGCTACTGTAGTTCATGTGACAATTTTGGATTTCTTCAACTACAAAAAATTGATCAATTTCACCTACTAAAAGTAGATTGTGGCTTGTTCACCTAATAACTACCTATAAATCATCTTATCCCACTCATGTCCAAGCTCAAATTTCCCCACTTAACTAGTTACCAAGACAAGGATCACATGATCTAGCCATCGCCATAAAACAACTAAGAAACATAGCTTACATAGGAAATATTTCACATGTATGTCCAGTTCATATAAACAGTAAAGTAATAACTGAGGGTTTGCAAGAACCACAAGATGCACAAGGCACACAAGATATAATTTGACACAAGTCGAGTGCCCCAAAATTTATACACAAAAATATACAATATGAAATTATCTAGAATAGTTTGAAAAATGAGCATGTAGCCAAAGTGTGCCACATCTCATATAAAAAAATAGGTAAAGGAAAAACAATGTTGTGCCTAGCACAAAGTGATCTCCCTTTGTCTAAAAATGCTATGTCGAGCCCCGTATAACAACCGTAGGATTGCCTCCTTTAAATCCTTTTCTAAAATTATCCTAACACACTTCATCCTTAGCGCACTTGAATTCACTGACACTCCCTGACACACACTCTTATTCATTCCTTTCCATGCGTTTTGACCTGGTTATCCCTTGATATGCCCCGACACTCCCTAACACTCTTCAGTATGCATTAACATTTTTAGGCATGTATTAGCATGCCTTTCCATTCCTAATGTAAATGCCTTGACCCTCCATAGATGTCGATGCCCTCACAAATACCTTTACTTAATTTGCAACTTGGTAACCCAACCAAGCCTTCGCTTGAATACAAGAGCTTGACCAAGTTATGATTACTACAACTAGAATATGTTGTTGAATAGTGTAGTTTGGGAGGTAATCCACAAGCCTAGTGAGATGGGTTTGTGTGAGTTTGGTCACAAAAGGCTTTATGGACAAAGAAGCCAAGAAAAGGGATTTTGGACCCAAGAAGGGGTTTAAAATCTAAAAGAAAATTAAAAAGGAAAATTAAGATTTCCTAAAGTCTAAGTGAATAAAACTCGTAAGTTCTAGAGGGCTCATAAGGGGTCTAGGAAAAACTATTTAAGGAGGCCTTAGGATGAAGGAAATAACATCAAGTGATAAGGAGCTCATTTGATCAAGGGGGCGAAGAGAGATGTAGTCTTAAAGTAGGCCGAGTAAGGGTTGCTAAAGGGAGGCCATGATCATCCTATAAGAGCAAGATCATCATGCGAGGGTTCAAAAGAATGTTGCATACCTTAATGGTTGGTTCGAGCTGGGAATTAGGATGGCATATTTTTGGTTCTCTTATGGCAGATTGAGCTTAAGAGAGGTTTCTCATGAGAATCTGGGCATGTGATTTCAATGGTGTATTTGTGTGAAGGTCGCATCAAATTCTAAATTGTTGAAATTTGCAACAAGAAACATTGAAATTGGAAACCAGAAAGGAAAAAAATAAATAATAAATAAATAAATAAATAAATAAATATATATATATATATATATATATATATATATATATATATTTGCACCCACACTCATGAGGAATTTTTATGCACCAGGAGTGAGGAATGTGGGTAATTTCCCTTAAATAAATTGGACAATAAATTGTAATTTCATCTCATAACAATTTGTGTCAATTAACTAAGTCATGATGACTAAGTTAGCTCAAGAAATGCGAGTTGAGGGTCTAAGATGAGGTATGTAGAGGGATTAATCTAATATTTTTGGGATCTAGTTGCAGTTGATGCATTAGTGGGGTTCAGGTGTGAATTACTTAACTTAATTAAATGAGTGAAAATTAGTTTAAATAGTTCTAACTAAGTGATGAGCTAGTGAGAGATCGAACAGTGAATTAAATTAGATTTAATTCAAAATGAGTGATCAATCAGATAACTAATAATTCACTATATATAGTTTCATGCATGTTAGTTCTGAGGAAGACCTAGTTGAAACAGAGGTTAAAGGGAACATAACTATTAGTTGTATTTATACAAAATTTCCCATGTGCAAATATAAAGCCATTGAGATGCCATGATGGATTGCACAATCAAGGAAGACTGATTTTCCTAATTAATAGGGAGCTAAATCCCTAGGAATTGCATGAGCAAGGCAAGCTAAAAGAAGGCAGAGAATTCGCTAAGTACTAGACTGAGTTTTCCTAGATCAGTGGGAGATAATTGGCAGAGTGTTGGAGAATCTCATGAGAGTTTAAGCATTGTATTGTTTCATGATTCTTTGAATTAATACACAATAGAGATAGAGCAATTTTGAGCAGTTTATTTCCCCATATACATATTGTGTTGTGCGATTGATAATTTATTTCTCTTACTTATATGTGATTGTGCGACCTTGTTTTGTTTCCAAAAACTGTAAGAAGGATTCCGTATCTTGTTTTATTACATTACAAGATTAGATTGAATCTTGACGTTGGTTATATTTTCTACATGGTATCAGAGCAAGAATTTTTTGGGCAGAGAGTTTGGAGAGAATGTCTAAATATTTTGGTGTAAAATTTAAAAAAAAGAGAGGCATATTTGGATTCCTTGTGAAAAATTAACCAAATGGAAAATCAATTCGGAGCTCAGATGAGGGAGATATTATCGATTTAAAATCAACTATTTTTTAGAAAATTTTGTAACGGTGGGACAGTTAAAATATGCGTGAGTCAAGAACCTATATGCACTTGAGGTACCATATGCATGCAAATATCTGAGGAGTAAAGAGGTTAGAGGCATGGATATTGAGAGGAAGGACAAATTACCTCTCAACATGTAGCCTTAGAAGCAGTCTCAAAACGTTGTGCAGTAGCCACAATTGGAGAATTAGAGAGGAGATCGAGTGGAAGCATCCACTCAAGAAGAGACCTCCATGAGGGGGAAATTTCAAGCCAGATGAGCAGAGGGAGCACATTCAACCATACCTCCAGGTGAAAGGTGGGGTGATGTGTAGACATAATCCCAAGATAATAAATTTGGGCAGGGTCCATTGAGATGGTGTGTCTCATGGATCGAACCTAGCTACGAGGAGTCCACAGTACAATAGTAGAAGGAAGGATATGTTATATTGATGCAGTTAGATGTTAGGAAGATAGAAATAAAAGTGATAGATGTCAGATACTGGAGCACAGATCAGAGTTGGAAATAGTGCAGATGCATATGTCAACAACAGATGCAGATGTCAACAACAACGCAGAGAGTCTAGTAGACAGGTGCAGTAGTTAGTAGAAGTCAGAAGAATTTGATGATAAATGCATTATACTGATTCAGTTGTTCGGAGGCTATTTAGTTTCAGGATTTGTAGGTGCAAACAACACTAGAGAAGTGTTGCATGCATAATTCCAAAGGTACTGGATCGGGATAGATTGAATTCCTTTGTTGTTGAGATGGAGTGTTTAAATTTGCAACAAGAAATAGTGAAATTGGCAACCAGAAAGGACAAAATAAAATGCACCCACCCTTTTTTAGGGACTAGTGCCTAATTCACTTAGGGATATGGAGTCAGGGATGATAATGTGTTGGCTCCCTTTGATTTGCAAGATTGGAAAGAACAAAAACTGCAAGGGCCACATCAGAACCACTTTGGAATCCTAGGACCTAGCCTTCCTAGATTTAGAGAGGGATCTCTCTATATAAGTGTTTTCAAATGATATCTCTTTATGCTCTTGTTTTATGATATTAGGTTAGTTATGAAGTTCTAAGGACTTGTTTTTTTTGGTTGAATTAATTGATAGGTTGACAGATCTTTGGCGTGACTAATTGAAGGGATGTTTCAGCTGAAATAGATAGACTATAAGAAAACATTGATCCATTGGGCTATGGAGTCATAAAAGGATTTAATTGCTCATCAACTCTGCAAGGGTTTTCATAGGGCATGCTAACTATATCAAGTGGATCTCTTAGATTAGTTTGTGATATGAAACAATAATAAGTTGTGAAGGCAACAAAGCTATAGTCAATTAAGAATCTTCTAGATCTACTTAGACAAGAAAAGCCTTTTAGGTAACTATTTGAGGCAAACCAAAGGATAGGGCATACCATAGACTTTTTTGGCCATACTTTAATAAGAAAACCTTTAAGACAACAATCCAACAATCTTTGTGCTTGATGATTAGGTACAACACTAGCATGTTGCCTACCAAAAGGAAGAAATTTCATTTCCATTGAGAAAGACCGAGTGCAATGCAAATTTATTCAACAAAGAATTAACGCTCTTGAATTCATTCTAGATGCGAAGCAAGAATTTGGGTTGAGGAAAGGGGATTTTAATGAATCACGTGTGGCAAAAAAGGCAAAGAAACCTCAACCACCATTATATGGAATGATTGGAAAGGGACAATTTGGAAGATTTGCAGACATGAAAGATCCATTAGAAGATGAAAATGACCAAAATGAAGCAGAAAATGTTGCGGAAGAAGCCATCAATGATGTTCTAGATGATGTTGAACATGTATTAGTTGATATTATTAATGATCTTTCAATTATGCTTGCAAACAAAGCTCACTTTTGAGATCTATTAATCATTTTTACTTGTAATGTTTAGACTTTGATATTTTATGAGAAGAATCCTTATTTTTTGCAAAAAACATGTGATTACTATTAGTTTTTAACATAAAATTCAATAAAAATGATATTTTATTAAGTTTTTTTGTAAAGATTTTTCCCAAAAAATTATTTTATTTAACATGTTTTTTTTAACAAAAAGTCTCTAAAAGTGTATTTTTTGCATTCTATTTATATTGAAAATTTGTAATTTTTTTCATATCGTTTAAAATATTAGTTTTTTAGCGACAATTATTTGATATGCATTGAAAAATTAATTAGAAATACATAAACTTGTAGAAAATATAAACTTTATAATATTGACCCTTTTTTCATTTTTTATCTATGTGAAAAAGTGAAGATATTATTACAAATTTTTACTTTTAATTTTTAATTTTTTTAAAACAAAAGTACATAAATGCACTTAAAAATAAACATCTCACGGAAGAAGAAGACATTAGAAAATGTATAGTGTCAAAATCAATCCTCTAAAAAAATGTTGGTAATGATACACCAGCATTATTTAAAATCGACATAAAAAACATCACAGAAAAAAGAAAAAAAAAGAAAAAAAGAAAGAAGATTCTGCATCACCACTTTTAAAAATCGGGTGTTTTTCTTGCTACCTCGAAAAGTAGGCACCAGTGTAGTTACCTATTTCATCGGTAACAGTGTTAACATCTATCTACCAGAAAGTACTATATGCAAATCATGTCAATTCGATAAGAAAACCATAATAAAATTCAATGCCAAAGAAGGTTCTGTAGGTAAGCCACTTGAACTTATTCATACCAATTTAGGTGGGCCAATGAGGAACAATTCACCTCGAGGTGAAAAATATTTCATCTTATTTATTGATGACTTTACTATAATGTGTTATATTGGATTATTAAAACATAAAGACGAATAATTTGATAAATTTAAAGTCTGCAAAGATCTAATATAGAATGAGTTAGACTTAAAAATCAAATGTCTCAGATATGTCAAGGGAGGAGAATTCATATTAGATGAGAACAACATGGCATCAAGAGGAAGTTCTCTATAGCTAAAAATCCTCAAAAAAATGGGGTAGCAGAAAGAATGAACAAAAACTTTCAACAAATGGCACTTGCCATGCTTGATGAGTCTGGGACACCTCATACTTTATGGGGAGAAGAAACACATACATCAACAACTATTCTCACCAAAGCTCATGTCTATATAAACAATGATAAAAATCTTCATGAACTTTGGTTTGGTAAGCCTCCAACTGTCAATAATTTTAGAGTCTTTGAAAGTAAATGTTACATGAAAAATAATGATGATAATATTGGAAATTTTAAAGCTAGAGCAGATGAAGGAATTCTACTTGGTTATGCCTGTAGAAGTAAAGGATACAAATTCTATAATAAAATACTTCAAAATATTGTGGAATGCATTGACGTTGTAATTGATGAATCATGCACAGGTTCCAAAAAGGAAACACCAGCAGATGATGAATGTATTTCGACAAAAAGCCAAAGGGATGTAAGGGAAGTAACCAGTGAAGCATGAGAAGAAGGAATTAACAATACAAAGGCATCATAAAAGACTACATCCAGGTATGTTTAGAAAAATCATTTAGAATCTCAAATCCTATGTGACAAGGAAGTTGAAGTACAAATTAGAAGATCCCTTATTGGAACCCCTAGTTATATACCCTTAATAACCACAATTGAACCACATAATTTAAATCAAGCAAGAAAATATGAATGTTGGGTTAAGGCTATGAATGAAGAACTAGACCAAATAGAAAACAATGATACATGGGAATTAGTACCAAGACCTCATGACAAGAATGTTATTTGGGATAAAATGGGTATTCAAAATTAAATTGAATGGGAATGGAGAAGTGATTAGAAATAAATAATTACACATTTGCAATGGCTATGCTAAAAAAGAAGCAATAGACTTTGAAGAAACATTTGCACATGTAGAGAGACTTGAATCCATAAGAATTTTTCTTTCCTTTTCAATCTTTCATCATTTCAAATTCTATCAAATGGATGTCAAATATGCATTTTTAAATGGTGACCTAGAATAAGAGGTCTATATTAAACAACTTGAAGGGTTCATTCTAGGAAACGATGAAAAAATTGTTTGCAAACTCAAGAAGGAATTATATGGGTTAAAACAAGCCCCTTATTCATGGTATTATTTTCTTGACATATATATTTAATAATAAGGCTTCACTAAGGGGTTTGCAGATAAAAACCTATACATAAACATGGATGATGGTAAAATTTTAATTCTTGTTGTTTACATGGATGACATCACCTTTGGAAGCAATGGAGAGTCCACGTGTCAAATTTTTTCTTCTGTCATGCAATAAGAATTTGAAATGTCCTTACTTGGTGAACTAATATACTTTCTTATTTTATAATTACAACAACAAAAGAATGGAATGTTTCTCCAAAAAAATGTACCTGAAGTAGCTTCTGAAGAAATATGGAATGGAAGACTGCTAACCGGTATGCAAAGAAATGGTGACAAAATGTAGTTTCAGTTCACATAATGATTCTCCTTCGGTCAACCAACCAAAATAGAGATCCATGATTGGAAGCCTACTTTATCCTATAGGAACAAGACCAGATATCATGCATGTAGTTGGGATTTTTGGACGATTCCAAGACAATCCAAAATAAAATCATCTTTAGGCAGTCAAGAGAATATTTAAATATCTACAAGGCACTAAATACTTTGGTTTATGGTATCCCAAAGATGAAGATATTACTCTTCATGCTTACACATATGCAGGTAGGGAAGGAAATGTTGATGAAAAAAAAAGAACTAGGGGAGGATAATTATACATGGGGCCCCACTTGGTATCATGGTTCAACATAAAAAAGCTCCATTCTTTATCTGCTACAGAATAAGAATATGTTTTTGTTTCATATTGTTGCACGCAACTTCTCTGGATGATACAAACAATGAAAGATATTTAAATCAATTGTTCTCCACCTGTTTCCATTCTATGTGATAATACAAGTTCCATTAACATTTAGAAAAATACTATTATGCACTCCAAGACCAAGCATATTCCAATTAAATATAATTTTATAAGAGAACATGTGCTTGAACAAAAGGTCAAAGTGGAATATTTTCCCTCAAAAGAACAAGTTTATGATATTTTTACAAATATTCTTCCACGTGATTCATTTGAACATCTCAAACATAAATTAGGAGTGATCATTGCTTCATCACTCTATTGATTAGTATTACCGGTCCTTGAAGTTCAGGGGGAGATGTAATTATGAAGATTCGACATTTTACCTTCTATATGTGGATCCAATGAAAGATAGACATGTATGTATGTGAGTTATGACTTAAAGAATCATGTATGTTTTGCTATGATGAAGGAACAATCTCAAGAAAAGCTCTAATTTTGCTTGATGGTTGTGGAATTGATTGATTACAGTTTGATAATGGTTCTTTGATTAAGTTTCTTTGATGACCTATCTGATGTATGAATAAACTGTTGGCAGAAGTTCAGTGGGAGAATTTTCAATGCTAGAATTATATTTTCTTACAAATGTATTGGTACATAATGAGGCTTATTTTTGTTAATGTTGTTGAAGACACTCATGTAGTCACTACTACCAGATAAAATATCCTACATATGATGGTTGATAAATACTATCTTGGTCTTGATACCTCATTATTTGAGGTATTTTGTTTTGTTTATAATTTCCATATCTATCACTTGATGTAAAATTTGTGTAGAGATCTATGATGTAATAATTATCATATTTAGTCATGTATGGACTATTGAGGTCAAGTCAATTATATAATCCTATGTTGAGGATTTTATGTAATGATGAGTCAAATATGTAATCCCACTGTGTTGGGAGATTGGTCAATATGATTCATTGGTGACAGGAAAGGTAATTTCTATTTACTTCTTTTCATATCTTTAGATCTACAACACTCATGTCAACAAAGGAAAAATTAGCCTTCATTCAACATTGGTCAGTCCCTTGCCCTCAATGTTAAAGGGGGAGAGTAGCTTGGTGTTTGAAGAGAGAATTATTGGAGGGAAGCTTGGTATTATTATAGGTGTGATTGGTAGCCAAACACCAAAGTGGTTTCCAAAATTCCAAAGGGGAATATTCTTGGCTTTATGACACATGTGTTGTCCTTGATGAGAAGCTACTTGATGTGTTGTCCTCGATGAAAACCTACTTGATGAAGATGCTAACATCTTGATAACATGATAAGTATATACGCTAGTTCACATGCGACAGTGAGAGTAAACAAAGGCATATAAGTTTAGGGATAGAATAATGTTGAAGGTGATATGTTGAAGAAATATATGTGGGTTCTGTGAAGAAAAGAAACATACACACGTGGGTATGGAGAAGAAGTGGGAAAAATTTCTACACTATGGTATCCTAAACACCAAGGGTATTTATCATGGTATTAACCCATAATAATGAGCACGTCAATGGATATTTGATATCGTCCAGGAATACCATCGTCCTTAATATGGATTTGTCTCGTGGTATTTTCTAAGGTCTAAGTTATATAAGGAGATGAAGATCAAAGTGTTTTGTGTGAAAGTGATGGGTATTTGATGAATAGTTTGATATGAAACAATTCTGCAGGTTACATGTTATTGATGAGTGTTTGATATGAAATAAATGTGCACTTGGGAATATGATGTTGGATCAGATCCAATAGATTTGAAATTACTATACATTTATAATTTCCGTATGGATTGGTTTGGCTTGCGATATTAATGTTTGACACATGTTTTATTATGTATTCTAAGATATTGGTTATTTTTCTACAGGTCTAACGTGAAAATTAGGTATAAGTCAAAAGTTTCATATATGTACACGGGTTTGATAACTAAAAGAGTGCATAAATAGGTCTCATT
The DNA here is from genome assembly GCA_034641835.2 of Pinus albicaulis. NCBI lineage: Eukaryota > Viridiplantae > Streptophyta > Pinopsida > Pinales > Pinaceae > Pinus > Pinus albicaulis. Next base: position 863,034,389 of record CM076580.1, read on the forward strand.
TTGGTAAGTCGTGTATGTAGTTTGGACAGATCTGTACATGTGTTGGGAAAAATACTGAGAGGGGGGGGTGAATCAGTATTTACTGCATAATCAAATCTTTTTACTTTTTCATTCCTTAAAACCCATACGCTACTTTCCTTCAGTAAACTAGCGTATATACGCGGATCCCCTTTATGAAACTAGCGTATACAAAGAGATCTAGATCTGTCATTAAATCTTCACTTATATTATTCCATCATTCATTCATCAGATGTTCAATAAACAGTAAACATGTGCAGTAAGAACAGAATAAACCATCACACACAGCATCACACATGAACACCAGGATTTTTAGGTGGAAACCCAAATCGGGAGAAAACCACCGCTGCAGTTGCTCAGCCTTCAATATTTTATTATAGAGGAAACATCTTACATACAAGCCGGCGTTGCATCACTGCAAGACGTTGCGGCACCCACCGCGCCGTTACCGCCTCCCCGGAAGGGGGAGCCACGACCGACTCGCTTACTCAAATTCCCTCCCCGGGAAGGAGCTACGACCCCCGCTTTTCCGTTTACTCACTCTCACCTCCGGAAGGAGTTACGACTCCTCGACTGGCTACAACCCTCAGCACCACCTTGGACCACGTTTCATCAATTTTCACACTGAATCCAACAACTTCAATAGAACACAACTTGCAGGCCACGTTTCATCATATTTTCAGACCGGACCCTTTCCATACTTTTAAGCACAAACATACATCACCAACAGATACTTATCAATATAGATCAGATAGCAGAAACACATCAGAACAGATCATATATTTCATACCCTTTGCTTCAGCAAACCCTAGTTTCTATACGCGCTTTCCTTTCTCTGATGTCGCCGTATATACGCGCTTCCGTCCACACAAACCAGCGTATACCTCAGTGTATATTTTATTGCGCATACGCGCTTTCTCTTCGCTGAAGCCGCGTATATACGCGCTTCCTCCGCGGCGAAGTAGCGTATAGATCTTCAATTATTACAGAGCAGCATACTTCATCAGATCAGACATTCAGTTCAGATTTACCCTTTTACTTCAGACATATGTTCGCCTCATTTCAGATCTAAGCCTTCCATAAATAGATCTAGCAAATACAGATACATTTCAGATCTAGAAATCCCGCTTCATCATTTCTTCATAGGTGCATCATAGATTCAGATCTATCATCAAACCTTTACCCTTTCCATACAGATATACTTCACAAAGAAGTATTCATTCAAGCTCAGACATCTTGCTCCCACACTCATGATTTGCACAATGAATTTCTACTCCTTATATAGGTTTATCCTTTTTCAATACCATGGGTTAAAGCAATACCATGAGCCTTCAATACCACGAGCCAAATCAATACCATGAGTCTTCAATACCACGAGCCAAATCAATACCATGAGTCTTCAATACCACGGGCCCCTGGATTTGCACTTTTTGAGCACTTTTGCCCATACGCGACTTGGAACGTTCTTTTCCGCGTGCATACGCGACTTTCCTTAGACAGATCCGCGTATTCATAGAGACATACTCTTTTCATTATACTTTGAGCACATTCTGAATTTTTTTCTTCATTGCCTTCTGTACATACTGTAGATACATCATATTTTCTTCATCAAGAACATATTCTATCAAGCACAACTTCATCAAGTAAGTTGCCATCTTCTTCATCAAGTGAGTTGCCATTTAACGACAACACTTAGCATCATATTGCTAACTAACATCATATCACATCAGACACTCAACATCATATTGCTAACAAACATCATATCACATCAGATTTACATCGTTTACCAAGTCCATCAAGTCAAGAATAACTTCATCAGGTGTATTGCCATCAAGGACAACACATTTCAACTGTCACATGTCTTCATCTTCATTTAGTGGGTTGCCATCAAGGACAACACTCTGCATCATATTTCCAACAATCTCCCCCTTTGGACTTGATGGCAACCACGATGGTGTTTGGTTACCACAACGGATAGGTACATTAAGAATACAATGACACCATGTCACTCTCTCCATTTTTGACACCATTCTTTCTCTTCATTCAAACACCATGTCACTCTCCCCCTTTGACATCAAGGGAAAAGGGCGGATCAAACCCCGACGGATCAAAACTAACTTTACACTCTCCCCTTTGACATCAAGGGCAGGGAGATCAAACAAGTGGGATCAAAAACCAACACACTCTCCCCCTTTGACATCAAGGGCAACGGGCGGATCAAAACCAACATACTCACCCCTTTTTCTCCTCATGTAGAAGAAGCGTTCTGCAGATCTGATGTATACTGAAGTGACCAAGCTCCCCCTGAGTTCATGCTGAATCTTCAAACATATTTTTCAATGAAGTACATGACTCTATGAACTTCCTATCACCAAAAGACTCAAAAATACATCAAATATCCAACCAAGTGGATTTACATATAAGACTCAAGTACCCAACCAAGTGGGTTTACATATTTCAATTCAGCTACCCAACCAAGTGGGTTTACAAAATTTGACTCAGCTACCCAACCAAGTGGGTTTACAAATTAGACAAGTCCTTACACGACTGAATATTACAATTTTACATCATGGGTCTCTACATGACCTTTTTCATCAAACTACAAATATAACTTTAAGACCAACACCAGAAAGTCCTCAAGAAAGAGAAAATATTTCAGAACCATCATAATGCCAACAATGCATTATACTCAGCAACGCTAAAGCTCCCCCTGAATCTGTGCATCCACGCATCCTTTTCATATGACTAAGGCTCCCCCTTAGTTTGTGCATTCTGAACACTTTCACCAACAAATCATCAAGGCATCTTTATCAAAACATGAGAAAAGAATTATGAGAACTGGAACACCACCAGATATACCAAACAGTATCAGAGATACCAAACAGCACTGCAGCTGTGCTGAAGAGAGCTGACTCCAAACTGAAAAATGTCAGCAATCAGACATACGCGGTTTTCTGTGCATGAACTAGCGTATATACGCGACTGTGTTTCAGGAAACCCGCGTATACAATACCATCTTCTACGTTTTAACCAAGACTGATCCTTTGTGAGGCAGAGACAATGTTCAACAAATTTCTGAGATATTTGAATAGTTTCCTGGAATACAGATAGATAAAACAATGTAGTTGTATCTTCAAGCATCATCCAATGGTTGTAGCATAAGCACATTAGTATCCAAGTCTTCAGATTCTTTGCAGCATCAATACATTCTTTCCATACCAGAACAACATCTTCACATAAGTGTCAAGAAATCATCCATGTGGTCCAACATCACCATGATATTTAAGATTTAACATGAAGTACCATATGTAGGCAAAAGATCTTAACCATAGTAACAAGCTTTGCATGAACTAGACTTCCAATTTCATCCAACAGATAAACTTCAGCAAGCAGTAAACACAGCTCATTCAACGTCTCATCATCATAAACCATGTACCAAGCCATCATCATTTGAGCATGAGTATCACAATAACCAAAGAATAAGCAGTCATATTGCCAACAATACAATCATTAGTATTCAACCTGCTACTCCCCCTGAACCAATGCTCTTCCTTAACTCGTGTAACCTGAAAACCTTCATTAGCAACAATCTCTGTATGATCTGTCCTTATCTATGAATTAAAAGACTTACATTTCAGCACCGAATGCTCTTCATCAAAAAGCAAACAGGACTCATCCATAATCTTCTACATAAGAAACCAAATATCATATCATCATTAGAACTGAGAAGTTAGGCTTGTACTGCGTTAATAATACAGTTATTAACAATCAGACTGTTACTCCCCCTGAGCCTCTGCTCCAGATCTTTAGCTATCATACCAATTCTCTTATCATAAATGCATACGTGACTGTGTCTGCTTAAACTCGCGTGTATACGCGACTTTTGTGAATAGAACCCGCGTATGGAAAGTGAAACATAGAAATTTTTCACATTCCTTTATCTCCCCCTGAACTTGTCCTTCCTGTACCTGTCTTCTTCATATCAGATGTTCTGTTAGAGATACATATAACCAGAATAATCAAATCAATCATGAGAGACATCATACATTGCTCCCCCTGTGATGATATATTACTAAATCTCATAATGTATCCCACATCATTCCTGCAGTCAATCAGAGAAGTAAGCTTCAGAAGCAGATGACTGCAGTAGGGTCTGAATTCCCTACGTTTCTGATCGGTCCTCCTTCTTTTTCCAAATTTGCTTGAGCTTTCCAACTGTGTGCTGAAAATTGTCCACTTTCCCAGATCTGTTCATCCTACATTCTTTTTCTACATGTCCATATTTGTTACAAGAATACCATCTCATGTGTCCAGAGAAATAAGCATAAGAATCATAATGAGTATTTCTAATCTTACTCCTTTTGCAATCAACTGCTTTATGTCCATACAAGTTAGATGAGAAACAATATCCCCTGAAGAAACTAAAGTACCTTTCTGAGTAGAACCTGTTTGTTTGTGGCTGAAATGATCTACTCCTGCAATTTGCTGCAACATGCCCATAATTATGACATTTAAAACATTCAACGTTCTTGAATGAATTCCTTTGAGAATTCATGATTGTTGGTTGATATTTTGTCTCTTTCAATACTTCAGGTTTTGCATTGACATTCTCTGAATTTTTGGCACTTCCTTGTGAGCTAGATTCTCCTTTAACAGTTTCATGGAAACCAAGACCAAGTTTGATAGCAGGAGACCTTTGATTACTTATAATATTGTCCAAAATATTAGTACTATCTTGAAATCTCAAAAGTTTAACCTTTTCTTCTAATTTACCTTTGAGAATGTTTACCTCAACCTCCAAGGCTTGACATTGCTTTGTCATGCTTTCTTCATTCCTTCTTCCATCTTCTACTTGGTCCTTTAGATTTAGAATCTCTTCTTTCAACCAATTTTCATTTTCTTCACATGTTTGTTCCAACTCTTCATTCTTCTTCTTTGATGCTTCGAGATTTTCTTTCAGAGAGATGATTTCTGCTTCAAGTCCTTCATTTTTCTTATTTGATATTTCTGGATCCCTTTTGAGAGAAATGATTTCAGCCTCAAGTTCTTCATTCTTCTTGTTCGAGTCTTCCAGATCTTCTTTGAGAGAGACGATTTCTGCTTCAAGTCTTGCATTCTTCTTGTTTGATTCTTTGAGATCTGCATTTAGATCGTTGACTTCTACTTCTAGTCTTTTAATTCGAGCAGATGCATAAGCATGAAACCTTTGGTACTTGTCTGTCTGTCCATTCAGTATTTCCATTTGTTCTTCCATTTGAGAGATCATCTCTTTGTACATAGCTTCGCTTTTATTAAATGATCTTTGTTGTTCTTCAATTTTCTTGATAGCTTCCTTTAGATCCAAAACTTTACTTTGACTATCTTCACCATTGCATGTACAAGAAAGTGCATCACAAGAACAACAATCAATACCTGTTTTATCTTCTTCATTTTCTGCTGCACATGTTTTCTGAGATATCTCCTTTTCAGTAGCCTTCTTCTTTTGCTTCCTTCCCATTGCGACGGATCTCCTTCAAGCGATCAAGCTTCTGCAGAAGGACCACCCTCTGATACCAATTGTTGGGAAAAATACTGAGAGGGGGGGGTGAATCAGTATTTACTGCATAATCAAATCTTTTACTTTTTCATTCCTTAAAAACCCATACGCTACTTTCCTTCAGTAAACTAGCGTATATACGCGGATCCCCTTTATGAAACTAGCGTATACACAGAGATCTAGATATGTCATTAAATATTCACTTAAACCATTCCATCATTTATTCATCAGATATTCAATAAGCAGTAAACATGTGCAGTAAGAACAGAATAAACCATCACACAAAGCATCACACATGAACACCAGGATTTTTAGGTGGAAAACCAAGTCGGGAGAAAACCACCGCTGCAGTTGCTCAGCCTTCAATATTTTATTATAGAGAAAACATCTTACAACATATGTGCTTTCGCAGACTTGACCAGCACGCAGGCACCCACCTGCGCTCGTTTACCAGCCTCTCCTGGAAGGGAGCTCCAACCCCCTGACTCGTTTACCAGCCTCTCCTGGAAGGGAGCTACGACCCCCCGATCTCGTTTACCAGCCTCACCTGGAAGGGAGCTACGACTCCCCGATCTCGTTTACCAGCCTCACCTGGAAGGGAGCTACGACCCCCTGACTGAAGGCTACAACCTTCAGCACCACCTTGGACCACGTTTCATCAATTTTCCCACTGGATCCAACAACTTCAATAGAACAACACTCGTGTGCCACGTTTCATCATATTTTCGACTGGACCTCTTTCTCATACTTATGCACAAACACATATCACCATCAGACATTTATCATGTATCGGAGCAGCGTAAACACAAGAGAAATCGCATCAAATATTTTATACTCTTTGCTTCAAGAACCCTAGTTCGCATACGCGTTTTCCCTTCGATGTCGCCAGAGCACGTCAGCTTTCCTTCCATATAAACCAACGTATACTTCAGTACAAATTACAAAGCTAATTTTATTGCGCATACGCGCTTTCTCTTCAGCGAAGCCGTGTATATATGCGCTTCCTCTTCGGCGAAGTAGAGTATAGATCTTCAACCATCATAGAGCAGCATACTTCTTCAGATCAGACATTCAGTTTAGATTTACCCTTTTACTTCAGACATATGTTCGCCTCATTTCAGATCTAAGCCTTCCATAAACAGATCTAGCAAATACAGATACATTTCAGATCTAGAAATCCCGCTTCATCATTTCTTCATAGGTGCATCATAGATTCAGATCTATCATCAAACCTTTACCCTTTCCATACAGATATACTTCACAGAGAAGTATTCATTCAAGCTCAGACATCTTGCTCCCACACTTATGATTTGCACAATGAATTTCTTCTCCTTATATAGGTTTATCCTTTTTCAATACCACGGGCCAAAGCAATACCATGAGCCTTCAATACCACGGGCCAAAGCAATACCATGAGCCTTCAATACCACGAGCCAAATCAATACCATGAGTCTTCAATACCACGAGCCAAATCAATACCATGAGTCTTCAATACCACGGGCCCCTGGATTTGCACTTTTTGAGCGTTTTTGCCCATACGCGACTTGGAACGTTCTTTTTCGCGTGCATACGTGACTTTCCTTAGACATATCCGCGTATTCATAGAGACATACTCTTTTCATCATACTTTGAGCACATTCTGAATTCTTTTCTTCATTGCCTTCTGTACATACTGTAGATACATCATATTTTCTTCATCAAGAACATATTCTATCAAGCACAACTTCATCAAGTAAGTTGCCATCTTCTTCATCAAGTGAGTTGCCATTCAATGACAACACTTAGCATCATATTTCTAACTAACATCATATCACATCAGACACTCAGCATCATATTGCTAACAAACATCATATCACATCAGATTTACATCGTTTACCAAGTCCATCAAGTCAAGAATAACTTCATCAGGTGTATTGCCATCAAGGACAACACATTTCAACTGTCACATGTCTTCATCTTCATTTAGTGGGTTGCCATCAAGGACAACACTCTGCATCATATTTCCAACAATATGGGTTTGATTAATGAAGCTTGCGTGTACACGTGGAAGTTCTTTATGGGAAGCACACATATATCCTAGGGTTTCCCTCAATATGATATGTGATCATTTTAATGATTCTTGTTGAGTTTGTTGTTACATGTCAATGAATTCTTACTTGATGATACATATTTAACTGTGATGATTGAAGTTGAATTGATTATGGATTTATATATTGAAGAGTGATGATGATGCTAGCTATATGTGACTGAATATTTGTGATTGTTCTGTTATTATTTCAAAATGATTTAGTGGTTATGTAACACATTTTTTAATTTCAAAATGACACTATTTCAGTTTCAAGGTTCAATCTTTTGAGATCTATACGTAGGTATACTTCAAGGAAGTCATGTAAACACACAAATATGCTAAATAATAGTAGCATATATACTCTGGCATTCTTTTAACACGTTTTTCAGTTGGTTTAGTGAGTTGATGTAGTGTTTGGGATATTTGTTGGTATTTTGTTTTGATCTTAAATGATGGTAGTGGGTATAGTCTTAAAATTTGATGAAAATGGCCTACAATTTGTGATGTTTTGAATCAAGTGGATCTAATGTGAAAATTTATGAAATGTGGTCCACTGAGATGCTGAGGGTTGGAGCCTTTAGTAAGGAAGTTGGAGCTTCCTACCAGTGGTAGCCAGTTTTCATATCAGGGGGAAGGAGCTCCCTTCCGATGGGTAACGATAAACAAGATCAGGGGGTTGGAGCTCCCTTCTAGTGGGTGCTAGAGAATGAGTGAATATTGTAGCCTTCTGTGGATGGATTCATGCATGATGGTATGAGTCTACTCTAGTACAATATTTTAAGCATTATTTCATCATAATAAAAAGAATACAAATATGAAAACAATGGTGGTTTTCTCCCACATTGGGTTTCCACCTAAAAATCATTGTGTTCATATGTGTTTATTATGTGTCATGTTTTATTTTGTTATTACTGTACATGGTTACTATTTATATAATGATGATGAATTACTAACACACTGGTTCAAGATAAAAAAATGTTGAGTTAAATGAAAAATAAGTTGATTGTATATACACTAGTTGTCTGCATAGAAGTCACGTACATACGCATGTTTACTTAAGAATAGTATCGTATAGGAATTAGAATAAGAAAAATAAATCAAGGTTTAAAATACTGATTCACCCCACCCCGCCACCTCCACCCCTCTCAATATTTTTCATAACAATTAAACCCTAATATTATAATCGAATATTGAACCCCAATTTTGTGATTTCACAATGCAACATTGAATAAATGGCAATGCAATGTAACATTGCAACAATAATTGTTGCATTGTGACAAAGTTTGTCACAATGCGGCACTTGATATATTTTGTATCATTCCAACGTCACAATATTAAACTTTAATATTAAACCAAATATTATGAACCCTAACATTAATATTATAAACCCTAATATTAATATATTAATACTATAACTCTAAAACATTATAGTAATATATTAAACCATAACCTTAATATATTAGACCTTAGGATTAATATTATAAACCCTAAGATTAATATTATAAGCTCTATGATTATAAACCCTAGGATTAGTATTAAACCCCGAGATTATAAACACTAGGATTAATATTGTAAACCCTAATATTGAACCCAATTTTGCAATTTCGTAATGTGACGTTGAATAAATTGCACTATAATATAACATTGCAACAAGGATTGTGAGAATGATTGTTGCATTGAGACAATGTTTGTCACAATGCAATGATGGATATATTTTTGTACCATTCTAACCTCACAATATTAAACCCTAATATTCAACTAAATATTATAAACTCTAACATTATAAAACCCAATATTATAAACCCTAAGCTTAAGATTATAAACCTTAAGACTAACATTATAAACCGTAGGATTAATATTATAAACCATAGGAATAATATTATAAAGGCTAATATTATAAACCCTAATATTATTATATTAAACCCTACGTTTAATTTCTTAAACCCTAGGACTACAAGTACTAATATTAATAATATAAATCCTAAAATTATAAACTCTATGCTTAATATATTAAATATTAATATTAATGTTGTAAACATTAAGATAATAAACACTGAGATTAATATAATAATATTATAAAACCATAACATTATAAAATCCAATATTTTAAGCCCCGAGTTTAATATTCTAAAGCATAGTATTAAAGCTTAATATTATAAACTTGATATTAAACCCTAGTATTATAAATCCAATATAATAAAATCTAATATTTTAAACCTTAATATTAAACCCAAATTTTGTAATTTTGCAATGCTACATTGAATAGATTGCAATGTAATGTAACCTTGTGATAATGATTGTTAGCTTGATTGTTGCATTGAGACAATGTTTGTGAGAATGTGAGGATGGATATATTTTTTTATCATCCCAACCTCACAATATTAAACCTTGATATTAATCCAAATATTACAAACCCTAAAATTATAAAATAAAATATTACAAACCTTCAAATTAATATTATAAACCCTAGAAATAATATTATAAACACTAAAATTATTATATTAAACATTGAATTTAATATATTAAAACCTAAAATTATAAGTCATAATATTAGTATTATAAATCCTAAGATTATAAACCATATGTTTAATATATTAAATCCTAATATTAATATGTTCTTTCTTAGAGTTAAGACTAAATTATATTTCTACATAAAAAAAATAAAAGCATATGTCATGACGTTTCAGTGGTTGGCCTCACTGGAAGCCTGACCATTTGAATTTTTTAATGCTCTAGAGGTATTGTATTGTGACTTGAGGGGTTTTGTAAGACTTGGAAATAAGCTTAATTACAATATTTGGAGAAAAATAATCCATGTGGTACCTGCCCAGGGTTTGATTGGAAGACTAATAGACAACATATTTGTATACAAACTCCTCACCGAGCTCTGGTCTCTCACAGAGCTCTAGAGACCACAGGGTGAGCTCATACATGGTTGCAATAACAAAATGTTTACAAAAAAATGTGTGCATATGACTAACCAAAGGGGGGCTAATCATCACCAATTAGGATAGGCTTAGTTCTTAGTTGGCGATACGCTCGCCTGAGTTCCTTCCTACTTCAGCTTGATGAGGTGGGGGAGGGAGCTTCCATCACCTCCATACTTATTTTTGGAGTTGAATTTTAACCTCTCATACAGAGGAGAGTCCTCGTCAATAATTTTTTTATGGTTGACAGATTCTACGTAGACCGTGAATTTGGCATCTAGTCGGACTATTTTCTCCTCTACCTGATCTATTTTCTCATCCAACACCTTCCATCCTTGATTTTTGTCCTACATAGACATGCCCAGAAGAGTATTGATATTCCATGCTAACTAAATAGTTCGGGTGTATAGGTTTTCATGAGCCCTATTGAAGCCAAGGTTCAAAATCCATTTGAACTCTTCATCCACCTCCTCCGTACTGGTGTTTTGTTTGATGTCCTCCATGCAGTCCTCCATCTACTTTATATCATATTTAATTTCTTGCAAGATTGAGTTATAAAAATTGAGAGTGGCCTGATAATACATAGTCTCTGAACATGTCCTAGGACAGAGGTTCGTCTGCCTCCATCCATCCAAGTTGCGACCTCTTTTCCTATGACACAAGGAGGAGGCCCTAGCAGAGAGGGGGATTCTATAAATGGGTGGGATGGCAAGGGAGTGAGGAGTTACAGGTAGAGGGGAGGAGGAGACTTCAAGGAAGAGCAGTAAGGCTAAGGGAAGAGGAGTGGCGAGAGAATATACGAGAATTCAAGGGGGATTCTATAAATGGGTGGGATGACAAGGGAGTGAGGAGTTGCAGGTAGAGGGGAGGAGGAGACTTCAAGGAGGGGTAGTAAGGCTAAGGGAAGATGAGTGGCGAGAGAATATACAGGAATTCAAGGGGGATTCTATAAATGGGTGGGATGACAAGGGAGTGAGGATTTGCAGGTAGAGTGGAGGAGGAGACTTAAAGGAAGAGTAGTAAGGCTAAGGGAAGAGGAGTGGCGAGAGAATATACGGGAATTCAAGGGGGATTCTATAAATGGGTGGGATGACAAGGGAGTGAGGAGTTGCAGGTAGAGGGGAGGAGGAAACTTCAAGGAAGAGAAGTAAGGCTAAGGGAAGAGGAGTGGCGAGAGAATATACGGGAATTCATGGGGGATTATATAAATGGGTGGGATGACAAGGGAGTGAGGAGTTGCAGGTAGAGGGGAGGAGGAAACTTCAAGGAAGAGTGGTAAGGCTAAGGGAAGAGGAGTGGCAAGAGAATATACAGGAATTCATGGGGGATTCTATAAATGGGTGGGATGACAAGGGAGTGAGGAGTTGCAGGTAGAGGGGAGGAGGAGACTTCAAGGAAGAGCAATAAGGCTAAGGGAATTGGAGTGGTGAGAGAATATACGGGAATTCAAGGAAAACATTGGTGAGATGAAAATATCGGCTACCATGTTAGCATAAAATAACGATTCAAAATGTAGAATAAATACTTAAAAGGAATAAAAAATTAAAACTTAAAACTTAAAATTTCCCATTAAATAATACCTCCAACCATTGATATATTATACTATGAAGAAAAAGTAAATTTTCAGAGATGAAATCTGCACAAAGATCATCGCTCCAAGAAGTGCTCCAACGAATGGTTTATTACAGATTCTTCAAGGAAACGAAACGGAATTTAATAAAACTATAACGTAGTAGCCAAAGCCTCATGATTTCTTCTCCATGTTCATTTTTCTGCAATGAAGCCTCCTTAACATAGTCACTACATAGCGCTGCATCCTCAACACCAACACCAGATAAAATCTGAAGGCACTTCCAAGCTCTCCCCACTCTAAATTTACGGTGTAAGGCTAAAGGGGATTAAGTTAGTGAGCTTGGGGAACAAAATAGAAGAATTTATAGCCAAGATTCCATCAAGCTTTTGTTGGCCATTCATTAAGTGTTCCACAAATCATGGTAGATAACTTTAATGGGAGTAACGGACTAGATAACTACAACGGGAGTAACAGATCACTTCAGAATCTCCCAAAAAGAAATAAATTAACTTCAGTTGATTTCCTAATTTAAGGAAATAACTGCAGTTGGTTTCCACAATTTAAGGAAACAACTGCAGATCAGTTTCTAGAAATCGCACGTTGGGAGAGGGAGCTTAACATTCTCCCACTTGGTCCATACTTCCAGTCTTAATGTCTCATCTTAAAACCCATTGAAAATTTGTATTAAGTAATAGATACATGAATCATGGCGATAAGTCCTCTAATGACGAGTATTATCTTCCATGTATTACTTTGTATTTATTTCCATTAAAATTTATGTGGCAACAATTTCTTAATGAATAAAACCTATGTTAATTCTTTGTCCTACATAGATGAGTTCTCTCAAATAAAATTAAGGTGCACATAAATATGAGAAAAACATCACAATAATTAAGAATTTCATTAAAATAACATTGTTCATATAATGAGAAAATACATAATGGAATCAAGTCCCATATTCATTACATGATCCTTGAATTTAAACGGTGGCATGCCCTTAGTCAAAGGATCAGTGATCATCAACTCAGTGCTATCATGCTCAATGACCACTTTCTTTTATTTAACACGTTCCCTTATGGCTAAATACTTAATGTAGATGTGTTTATTTCGACTCCCACTTTTGTTGTTCTTAGCCATAAAAAAAACAGCTGAATTGTCACAATAAATTCTCAATGGCCTAGAAATAGAATCCATAATTCTAAGCCGAGAAACGAAACTCTTAAGCCATACACCTTGTAAAGTATCCTCAAAACAGCAGATGAGCTTGGCTTCCATAGTTGAAGTGGAAATCAAGGTTTGCTTGGCACTCCTCCATGATACAACTCCACCGGCCATCATAAATATGTATCATGATGTTGATTGTATGAATCAACACATCCAACAAAGTCAGAATCTCAGTAGCCAATTACTTCCAAATTGTCCGTCCATCTATACATAAGCATGTAGTTTTTGGTTCCTTGAAGGTACCTCATTACTTTCTTTGCATCTCTCCAATGGTATAAACCTGGATCACTCTAATATCATCCCAACATTCCCACAACAAATGAAATGTCAAGTCTTGTGCAGACTTGATCATACATTAAGCTTCTGACAGCAGAAGCATATGGAATGTTCTTCATTTGTTCCCTTTCAAAGTCATTATTTAGGCATTGGTTCAAATTGAACCTATCACCTTTCACAATGGGAGCAACACTTGGTGAAAAATCCTTCATCTGAAATCTCTCTAAAATTTTATTAATATAGGTTTCCTGAGACAGACCCAAGATGCTTCGAAATCTATCTCTATGGATCTTAATGCTGATGACATAAGATGCCTCACCCATATCCTTCATATCGAAATTTTTAGAGAGGAATTGTTTCACCTCATGCAGCAAACCCTTATCATTGGTTGCTATTAAAATTTCATCCACATATAAAACAAGAAAATAGATTTTACCCCCACTGAATTTCAGGTATATACATTCATCCATAATGTTTTCTACAAAAACGAAAGAAGAAATTACATTATGAAATTTCAAATACCATTGGCGGGATGCTTGTTTTAATCCGTATATTGATTTCTTGAGCTTGCAAGCCAATTGCTCACCATCACTAGAGGATAATCCTTCAAGTTGTTTCTTGTAAACCTCCTCCTATAGATCTCCATTGAGAAATGTCGTTTTCACATCCATTTGGTGCAACTCCAAGTCAAAATGGGCTACTAATGCCATAATAATGCGCAAAGAATATTTCTTAGATATAGGAGAGAAAGCCTCCATGTAATTGATTCCTTATTTCTGAGTGAATCCCTTTGCAACGAGTCTTGCCTTGTATCTCTCAATGTTTTGCATTGAGTCTTTCTTTGTCTTAAAGACCCATTTACATACAATGGCTTTTACACGATTAGGAAACTGAACAAGATCCCATACTTCGTTACTCTTCATAGAATTCATCTCTTCCTTCATGGCATCGTACCATAATTCTGATTCTTTGCAACTCATGGCTTGTGAAAAAGACTCAGGATCATTTTCGACTCCAATGTTGTAGTCAGATTCTTGAAAATACATAATAAAATCATTTGGTATTTCTGATCTCTTTGGTCTAGTAGATCTTCTTAATTTTGTACCACCATCTTCCTGAGAAGTATGTGGTTCAACTTGTTGTTCAAAAATTCTTTCCAATTCTTGAACTATCTGATCTACTGGAATGTCGTCAGCAGCTTGTGGAACTTCAACAATTGGTTGTTCAACACCAGTTTGTACTTGAGGGGTGATGTGAACAATAACCAATCTATCACTTGAGGTGGAAGTTTGAGATTCTGAATGATCCTTCTCAGAAACTATGTTCCTGGTTTGATCGCTCCCACTGATCAAGTCATTTTCAAGAAATTTTTCATTTATTGATTCCACAATCTTAGTGCTGTGAGATGGACAGTATAATCTGTAACCTTTAGACCTTTCAACATATCCAATGAAATACCCACTAATGGTCCTTGGGTCCAGCTTCTTCTCTTATGGATTATATATTCTCACTTCAGACGGGCATCCCAAAACGTGCATATGTCGTAAACTCAGTTTCCAACCTTTCCATAATTCAAAAGGTGTTTTAGGAACAACCTTGGTTGGAACTTGGTTTAATATATACACTGTCGTCTTAAGTGATTCAATCCACAAGGATTTAGGAAGATTGGAGCTGCAAAGCATACTTCACACTATGTCCAATAATGTTCGGTTTCTTCTTTCTGCTACACCATTCTGGTCGGGTGAACCAGGCATGGTGTATTGGGCAACAATCCCATGCTCTTGCAAAATTTTTGCAAATGGCCTAGGTGCTTGTCCATTTTCTGTGTATCTACCATAATATTCTCCACCTCTATCTGATCTCAAGATCTTAATTTTCTTGCCGCATTGATTCTCTACTTCAGCCTTAAAGATCTTAGAGGAATCTAATGCTTCGATCTTTTTATGAAGCATGTAGAGATACATATATCGTGAGTAATCATCTATAAAAGAGATGAAGTATCTTTGACCATGTGAGTCCATGTCTGGACTACATATATCAGTATGTATGATCTTTAATATGTCCGAAATTCTATTGGCACCTTTCTTTGACTTGTTGGTCTGCTTTCCCTTTATGCAGTCCACACAAGTCTCAAAATCAGTAAAATCCAGAGTATCAAGTACCCCTTCATTTATCAATATTTTAATTCTTTCTATGGAGATATGACCTGGCCTCCGGTGCCATAATTTAGAGGAATTTTCATTAATAACACATCTTTTAGTGCCAGTGTGAACATGCATTGAATCATAAGTGACATTGTTTTGTAAATTAATGTAGTAAAGACCATTAGAAAAAATACCATTCCCAACACAATCAGATTTATAAAATAAATTGAAGGATGTTTCTAAAAATTTAAAGGAATATCCAAAAGGTGCAAGCCTTGAAACTGAAATCAAGTTTCTAGAAAAACTTGGAACATAAAAGGTCTTTTCTAATTCTAAAACAAAGGCACTACTTAAAGTTAAATAGCATGTTCCTATAGCTTCCACATGCGAGCCCATATTTTTTTCTGATAAGATGCTGTGCTCACTTCCCACTCACTTCCTTAGGTTTTGCAAACCCTGCAAGGAATTCGAAATGTGAATTGTTGATCCAAAATCAATCCACCAAGTGTTAATATTGACGTTAACCATATTATATTCATAACAAACAAACGAGATTGGATTACCTTTGTCCGCAAGCCATTTCTGAAATTCGGTGCATTCCCTCTTCATCTGTCCCTTATTTTTACAGAAGAAACACTTGGAATCCTTCTTGATATTGGCTTGAAGAGGTACTTCACCTTTCCCTTTCTGATTGGCTTGAGATTTTCCCTTTCCTCGCATTGTCAGCATTGCACTTTCTCAAATTTCCATCACCAGTCTCTCTTCCTCTTGAACACACATGGTCATGAGTTCATTAATTGACCATTTATCCTTATGTGTGTTGTATGAGATTTTGAAGGGTTCGTATTGGTGCGGAAGGGTGTTCAGGATGTAGTGCACCGGGAAAGACTTCGATATATCAACCTCGAGTTTCTTCAATTGAGCCACAATGTCCCTCATTTGCATGATGTGCTTGCATACAACTTTCACACTGGTGAGCCTTAGGGATGAGAACTTCATGATTAGTGTGCTTGCTAGTGCCTTGTCTGAAGTGACGAATTTATCATCAATGGCTTTCAGTAAGTCTCAGACCTTTTCATGTTGTTCAACGGAACCATGAATACCAGCTGAAATTTTAGTCTTAATAAACATCATGCTTAGGTGATTAGATCGTTCCCATCGTTCATAAAGCGTGATGTCTGTTGCAGTGTTGGTATTATTGAGTGCTGGTGGTTCATCTTTCCTAATAGCATTGTCTATGTCCATCCACCCCAAATGAAGGAGAACTCTCTCCTTCCAGACCTTATAGTTATCTCCCTTAAGTTCAGGGATATCAATACGAATTTTAGAGAAATTTGCAGGTTGTACAACTGCATAAAATTAAAGATCACATGTTTATGTTAAAATTGAGGCCTAAATAAAATTTCATTCTTTACCAATGTAAGTCATGCTTAAAATTGAATTTAATGACATAAAAATTGTCTGTGGACTAAAATTTTATTTCAAGCAAATTCATTTATTCTTTATGATAGAATTTATGAAATTATTCACTTAATTCATAGTTCTAAGGGTATATTATGATTATAATTTGTTATAACTTCTGTCTCGGTTTTGAACTTTATGATAAAACTATTAATTCATAATTCTTGTGGGTAAGTTATGAATATTTTATCCTAATTAATTACATAAATATAGCAAAAATTCTTGTGGGATAAAATTTATTATATTTATTATAATTAATTACAATTAATGTCTAAAGTTTTGAACTTTATGATAAAATTATTAATTCATAATTCCTGTGGGTAAGTTATGAATATTTTACCCTAATTAATTACATAAATATAACAAAAATTCCTGTGGGATAAAATTTATTATATTTAGTATAATTAATTACAATTAATGTCTAAATATTCTCTGTGTGATCCTAATCAATCATAATATATATAATTTTATTTAATTAGAGATGTTGTGGTTATTCTCTTAATCAATTAAAATTATATGGATCACTAGAAATTATTTACATCAAAAAAAAGGAAAAAAAAAGAAAAAATCTTGACATGAGAATAATTATAATTTGCGTAAATAAAATTACAATATTCATGCATAAGTTTTAATGATGGGTCTCATTTACTCATCCAAAATAGCATATTTTAACTAGAGTAGAAATAATTAATTCATGCAAATAAAATTGCACAACAATGATTCAAATTGCATTGAATAAATATTATAATCATAAAATTGAGAAAAAAATTAGACATATTTCCAAATAATTTAATTCAGAAAATTCTCAAAATATGTCTATAATCACCAAGGCCGAGATAAAACCCCGCTCCGATACCAAATGTTAGCATAAAATAATGATTCAAAATTCAGAATAAATACTTAAAAGGAATCGAAAATTAAAACTTAAAACTTAAAATTTTCCATTAAATAATACCTCGAGTCATTGATGAATTATACTATGTAGAAAAAGTAATTTTATAGAGATGAAATATGCACAAAGATCAACGCTCCAAGAAGTGCTCCAACGAATGGTTTATTGCAGATTTTTCAAGGAAACGAAACTAACTTTAATAAAACTATAACGCAACAGCCAGAGCCTCGAGAGTTCTTCTCCGCGTTCACTTTTTTGCAACGAAGCCTCCTTAACATAGTCACTACATAGCATTGTGTCCTCAACACCAACACTAAAGAAAATCTGAAGGCACTTCCAAGCTCTCCTCACTCTAACTTGATGGTGTAAGGCTGAAGGGGATTAAGTTAGTGAGCTTGGGGACCAAAACAAAATAATTTATAGCCAAGCTTCCATCAAGCTTTTGTTGGCTATTCGTTAAGTGTTCCACAAATCATGGTAGATAATTGTAATGGGAGTAACAGAATACATAACTACAATGGGAGTAACGAATGACTTCAGAAGCTCCCAAAAAGAAATTAATTAACTTCATTTGATTTCCTAATTTAAGGAAATAAATGCAGTTAGTTTCCATAATTTAAGGAAATAACTGCAGATCAGTTTCCAGAAATTGCACATTGGGAGAGGGAGCTTAACATAGCATGCATATAAAAGGTTGATAGACACGATGGAAATTTCAATGTTTCATTTCATCACATGTACGATGAACTCTACTCCTGAATTTCGCTAGTAAAAACCATTGATGGATAGATGAGGCGGGTGCCGATTTTAGTCATCCATTGAAACCGTAATCAAAGGCTAATTTATAGCTTTGGGTGGAGATGAGTGTGTGAGGGATGGAATTGTACCTTCTCTTAAATTCGCGTACATTATTATCATGGGGTGATTTGGGGGTTGGATGGGGAGCTTTCTTGATTGTGTAAACCGTGACATTCCCTATCCTTTTTACTTAAATTCTCACAGTCCTAATGAAGCTTTCCCTCAGGTATATTATTCCATCCATAAGAGCTCAAAAGTTCATTTCCATATATCCCGACATTTTCTAAATTTCCAACCAAGGAATTAGCCTTGCACTTAACGACCAGGAAGTGCACCCCGCCAAGATCCATGATGGGGACGAGAATGTGTTATAAGGTTTTGGAGAGTCTCTAGCTGGCAGTAACTTTACTGATAGAGGTATCATTCTAAAGCTTTCAGGTAGCGAGAGTTTCCACGCAAGAATCCCCTTCTACCAGTAGAGGAACAAAATTATTGGACTTGGAAAACTCTTGATCTAGGGCTTAAAGCTCAGTCACAATATTTGTGTTGATTCCAATTTTGACATAATATATCCACAACTGATGGTCTCTGAAAGCACTACCAAAGGAAACTTTCCCAATATTCTTATGAGACTCCCTGTCACAGTTTAGTTTGAAGAGATTCATGGGACGAGGAGATGATTTCTCTCGGGCTTCAAAGTGGAAGTAGGGGTTCTTTGTAACGAAAATGGGAATTTTATCGAGCTTGAGGAGATAAAAGATGTGGATGTCCAGTGTATGAGTATGGAATTTCTATAATGGTAGCTTGGTGACTGCAATTGATTCCCAAATTATCATCTTAATCTTGGTAAGAAGGATGTCCCTTGTGGCCTTTATAGTTTTGAATACTTGAGAATCCCTTTCTTTCCATATTAACCAACATAGATCCCCTGGAAAAACGTCCCACAATATGTTGATAATGGGGTGAGTGGAAATTATTGATCTCCAGTATTCCAAGGTGCTCTGAATTGAGTCCCTATTTCTATCTGTGGGTCTAAGAGCTTCGACTCCCCAGTCATAAATCACTGATGTGGTTGGGAATTTGTTTAGAAGGTAGTTTATATAGTTTTCACATAAGTTACATCTAAAAGGAAAAAAAAAACCACATTTCAGAATATTATTCCACGTGAGAACCTTGCCATGAAAGAATATCCATATGAAGAGGGTAATATTTGGCCACAGATTTTTCAACGAGAGGGTGTTCCATTTTGTGTGCTTTTCTATTCAATTGTTGTTATCTAGGTAGTTGTAAGCTTCCTTGAGGATGAATACCACCCAAAATTCCTGCCCCATCGAGGCTTGTCCTCATCCAAGTCCAAAAGAATTTGAAATTCTTGGAGGTGTTTCTAGAAGGCCTCCCAGTTGAAGTATATGGGGAGAGGTTTACAGTCTTGTTTTTTAATCCAATATCTCCATTCCCTTATTGAGGAGTTTTTTTCTAGTAGCGAGGTACCTTTATTTTTCCTTTACTCTTCATAAGCTCTTGTATGGGTGAATATCCCCCTTCATTGAGTTTTGGGAGCTTCTTCCAGGCATGCTACTAGAAAAGTGAGCTTTAGCTATTTTGCACTTTTAAAAAGTTGCATTGTTGGATGATCCATTTTTTTTCCAAGCCTGGTTCTAGATGGTCCATCCCATAACATGGCTGACCAACCATATGAGATCCTTGTACTATTAATTGGGGTCATATTTGGATTTCCAATTTTTTTTCCCAAGGGGTTGAGGGAGAGTCTAACCATTTCCTTCATGTCTTCACTGTCAGGAAATTTCCCATCATTTATAGATATTTGAGACCCATGCCTCCAGTACACTTTGGTCAACAAATTTTATCCCATCTCACTAGAGACCATTTCCTTTTTCCTCAGAGCCTCACCAAAATAAGTTCCTTTTGGTCTTACAAATGTGGCTTGGAACTAACTTAGGAGAATCCAAGGCTAAGAAGGGATAGAGAGGCATGGATTAAAGGATATATTTTACAAGTACCATTATTCCCACTAGATTGATGGATTGAAAGGTTCATTACTGAGTTTCTTGTGAATTATTGAGAGGAAGCTTTCACATGTGGCTTTTCTAAGAACTTTGTCTGCCAAAGGAACTTGCAGGTAATTTGGGGGGTGGGCGTGGGGGGGGGGAGTTTTGAAACCCTAGGATCCTTGTAATTCTCCTTTGGATAGGAAGAGATGTGTTGAAAAAATAATATTTTTTATTTTTGAAGGTTGAAAATGTTTCTAAAGTATTTTGAGAAAACACTAAGGATTTTCTTGAAAGACCTAGCCACTGTTAAAGTGGGTGTGCCCATAATAAGAGTGCCATCCATGAAATGTTGATGAGTATATTTTAATCAGATTCATGAAGCTTTATACCATTCAATTGGTTAATTTTTGTGGCTATTGAGATAGTCCTCCCCAAGCCTTCAACCATGAAAGTGAATACGAAGGGGGATAAGGGGTCACCTTTTATGATTCCTCTAAATGGGGAAAATGGTTGGGCAGGGGCTCCATTGATGAGTATGGAGAAGAAGGCTCCATTTAGAAGTTCCATGATACAATAAATCCAATCCTGATGGAAACTGAAGGCCTTAAGCACCTCTCTCATGTATTTTTACTTGAACTTGTCAACTTCCTTAGACATGTCCAGTTGCATAGACATCCCAATATGATTAGAGGTTTTGAGTGAGTGAATGGTTTCATTGGATAGGATTATTCTATCAAATATTTTCCTTCCTTCGACATAAACAAATTAGATATGCAAGATGAGGAAAGGGAGGATGGTTTTGAGACTATTATAAATAACTTTAGATATTACTTTGTAAATGAAATTACAGAGACCTATAGGGTGATACCTTTCAGGGGTGTCTACTCCTTCTTCCTTTGGAATCAAGGTCAAGAAAGTGGCATTGAAATTTCATAGAACAATCTTTTATCATCTTGAATCATCCACTATAGCATGCACTTCTTCTTTGATAATAGGCCAGCAGGCTTCGAAGAAATCCATGGTAAATACATTTGTCCTGAGGGTTTTCCTGAAGGGAACTGACATAACTACCTCTTGCTCAGATACTTCTTTGAGAAATAATAAGTTATGGTCATCATTCAAGATTTTTGGAATGTGCTAATTTTTTTGTTGAATAGCTAGGTTCATGTCCAAACTAGTTCAATTAGGATATTCCCAAAATAGGTGTTAATCTCAGTCAAGATGTCCACATGGGAGTTAATTTTCTAGCCATCCTCTATATTGAGAGAGAGGATCCTATTGGTATTTCTGTGCTGGATCACAGAACTTTGAAAAAAAGTGGTATTACATTCCCCACTTTTCTGCCATTGCACTCTTGACTTTTGCTTCCATAGCTTCTCCTCCTGCTTGGGTCGTATTTACCACTTTTGTTTCAAGTCTCATTCCATCAACCTCAATTAATTCGAGGTTCCGTTGAGGATGATATTTCAATGGAGATCTTCCATTATATTTTCAACAGATTTTTTCTCCTTGAGTATATCCCCAAATATCTCCTTATTCCATTTACGAATTTGGTTCTTGATGTGCTTCAGTTTTTGCTAAAAGAAAAACATGATGGATCCTCTTAAGGGGAAGTACTCATGCCACCACTCCATTTTTCATGGAATTATGGATGATATAACCAGAAGGCTTCAAACCTAAAGGGCCTATTCATAGGATCTCCTAAGGGGTGAATTTCAAGGACAATCAACCAATGGTTTGATCCTACAAATGGGAGGACTTTCCTTTCAATTTCCTAGGTTCTTAAGAGGATGGTTTTCGAGATAAGGAATCGGCACATGTGTCAGGAAATTTTCCTCTCCCCTTATTTTTTTGTTCAAGGTGTAGATACCATTTTTGGTCTCGACATATACCATTTCCATATGATTTATTGCTCCTTCGAAATTGTCTACATCTCTCCAGTTGTCTTAGACCTTATCTTTTCTTATATAAGTTGATAATCATATTGCCTATGATTCAGTGAGTGTTTAGTATGCCTTGTTGAATATTTTTCACAGTGTTTAGCACGCTGATTCTTTCTTCGACTCGGCTAGGCCCATACACATTTGTTACACATAGGGTTTATGTAGTGCCAATAATTTGGAAGACTACATATAAGATGTTGGGAGCTGTAATGGTGGTTTTGAGATCCAGCAACCTTTCGTTCTATATTATTATTTGCCTCTATTTGTGCCTTTGGAGGCAATAGAAACACTATCGTAAACCTCCAAACATTGTTTTTGGAGGGAATGGATTGTTTCTAGCCATACTTTTTCCTCTTGCATGAAAAATATTTCTGGTTTTCATGCCATGATCTTTTTCTTAAGGACTCTCCTTTTTGCGGGTCCACTCACACCTCTTATATTCCATGAAATGAACTTCACTAGGAAGGTTTTTGAGTTAATATTATAGACTTTACCTTTCCTTTGTTGACTAAAATTTCTCCTAACTCTTTCAATATTTGACAAGTGGTTTTACTTCTGCACTTCATTCCTGCTCCTTTGGGATTATATTGTTCAACTTGGATGCGATATTTTATACCAATCTTGAAGAGATCTCCATATTTTTTCCTAGCCTATTTTAGCTCTTCTTGATAGAGGTATGATGATTCTATTTTTTGAAGGTTTTAATGTGATATGACGTCCAATCCCCTCTTGTCCTAGACTTACAAGATTTTTTTGAGATCCATGTCCCCCAACACTTCTTCAATCACCTCATCCTCTACTAACTCGTTGTTACCTTCATGCTCCATTTCTACATCTTTAGTTTCTTGCCCCATTGATCTTGGGATGACCGAGGGACTCAATTCCTTTTCCTATTTTGATGGAGGGAGGGGTGCATGCTTTCTTGCTTAGGTTTTAGTTTCAAATACATCCTTGTTATATTCCTCCTACTCTTCACCAAGAGTTTCAAACTTATTTTTGTTGCCTTTTTTTGGTGGGGAAATTTTTCCTCATGGCTTCACATTTTTCTTGTGCTCAGAATCTACCTTCATGAAACCTTGTGCATATTTATTTTGTTGAGCTTGGGGGTTAGCAGCCTATGAGGAATTTTGAGGATAATACATGAAGACGTGGCCATCTTCATGGAATTTGTGGCATATGAATGGGATATGTTCATAATAAATTCTCTGTAGCTAGGTTTTGTCTCTAAAGAGAAACTTAATGGAGTCCCAAAGAGCTCTCGAGATGTATGAATAAGTGCATGCGTAGGCATAGGAAACATATCGTCCAACCTGGGTTCCCTCTCACATAGTGATATATTCACCTAGCATATCGCCTATCCCTTTGAGAATAGATTTAGTGGGAAAGGATTATAGCGAGATCCAAAATGAAACTCTTGTGAAGTCCTCCTTCTCTAGCATGAAGTTCTATTTCCAATATTTCATGTAGAGCCTTGTGGAGTTGAAAAAATAGGTCTTCCCTCAAAGATGTGGTTCTTATCGTCTAGAAGGTCGAATGTCACTATGAAAAGCCCTTTCGAGCCAAGTTGGAGCTCAAATCCTTGTTTCGGTCACCGTTTCGGTTGGATCCACCAACGTATATTTTTCTTGACATGCGATAAACCCATAAATTTCACAGATGACTTTGTGCTCCTACATATATTCCCTATAAGTTGCAACAAATGCATTCTCTGTTTCCAAAGTTGGTATTTTTTTAGTATTTATTTTGTAGTGATTTGCTACCTATGAATGAGATGTGGCTTCCCCACTGGAGCCTCGAGAGAGAATAATTAGTTGATTATATGAACCCTTCCTCCCTCTCCCGAGTTATTGGAAATTTGTTTCTTGAAACCATTATAAGTGATGAGTTTGGTGAAGAAGGAACATTCTTTCCCCTTCCCTTTGTGAGCTACAACTTTGTTGCAGGGGGCTCCTTGACCCTCTCGTGACACTATCATGGCATTACGCAAGGCAAAACCCTAGGGCATGATCAGAAGCTTGTCTCTCATTCTCTCATTCTCTCTCAAATCATAATATTAATATTAAAAAATATATGATTAATATATTAATATTATGAAAATATAACATTATAAAACTCAATATTATAAACCCTAATATTAATATTCTAAAGCCTAATATTAACATTAAAACTTAGGATTAACATTATAAACCCTAATAGTAATATTTAAAACCATATTATTAAACCTTAATATCATAATCAATATTATTAAAACCTAATTTTATAAACTCAAGAGTGAACCCTAATATTATAAATCCAATATAATAAAACCTAATATTGTAAAAATTAATATTAAACCCAAATTTTGTAATGTTACAATGTGACATTGAATAAATTTAAATGTAATGTAACATTGTGACAATGTTTGTTAAATTGATTGTCGCATTGAGATAATGTTTGTCACAATGCGACGATGGATAGATTTGTGTACCATTCTAATCTCACAATATTAAACCCTAATATTCAACCAAATAATACAAAACATAGGATTGATATTATAAACCCTAAGAATAATATATATGTGGTGGTTAATGGACAGTGGGTGTCCGCTACATCCATGGAAAAATCTCGGCAAATAAACCATGAAGGGAATCAAATCTCGTCAACCTAAGTAGCAGGGCCTAACCCCAAGGGTATCGAGGATAATTGAACTTTTGACCTCCCAATTGATGATGTACTTAGCAACGAGAAATCAACTGGTTGAGCTAACCCTTAGGGCTTAATCATAGGAATAATATTATAAGACCTAATATTATAATATGAAACTCTCAGTTTAATATATTAAACCCTAGGATTATAATTCTTAATATTAATATTATAAATCCTAAGTTTATAGACCCTAAGTTTAATATATATCGTAAGATTAAAATTATAAACCCTAATATTAATATATTAATAATATAAAACCTAATATTATAAACACTAGGTTTAATATATTAAACCCTGACATTATAAACCCTAATATTAATATTATAAACATTAGGATTAATATTATAAACTATAAGATTAATATTATAGACCCTATGAATAATTTATAAACCCTAAGGTCAATATTAAATGCTAAAATTAATATTATAAACCTATTATTAAACCATAATATCATAAATCATATTATTAAACCCTAATATTATAAATGAAATATTAAATATTAATATTATAAATCCAATATAATAAAAACTCATGTTATAAACTTTCATATTAAACCCCAATTTTGTAATGTCACAATGCGATATTGAATAAATTGCAATGTAATGTAATATTGAAACAATGATTGTCACATTGATTGTTGCATTGAGACAATGTTTGTCATATTTTTATACCATTCCAAGATCACAATATTAAAATTTAATATAAAACTAAATAATATAAATCCTAACATTATAAAACCTAATAATATAAACCCTAATATTAATAAATTAAATCCTTAGTTTAATATATTAAACCCTAATATTATAAACTATATGATTGATATTATATACCCCAATATTAATATTATAAACCATTGGATTAATATTGTAAACCTTAATATTAATTCCTAATACTAAGATTATAAATCCTAGGATTAATATTATATATCCTAAGATTATTGTTAAACTCTAGAATTAATATTACAAACCCCGAGATTCATATTGTATACCTTATATTATACCCAATATTAAAAACCTGATATTATAAACCCTAATACTAATCCTCAATTTTGCGACATTGAATAGATTGCAATGTAATGTAACATTTAGATTATAAACCCTAATAATAAACCATAATATTATAAACTTAAATATTATAATTATAAACTCAAGGATTAATATTATAAACCTAAGATTAATATTAAGCCCTACTATTAAACCCCAATGTTATAAACACAATATTATAAATCTAATATTAAACCCCAATTTCATAACGTTGTAAGGCGACAATGAATAAATTGAAATGTAATGTAACATTGGGACAATGATTGTCATATTGATTGTCACATTGAGACAAGGTTTCTCACACTGCGACCACAAATATATTTTTGCACCATTCCAATGTCAAAATATTAAACTCTAATATTAAACGAAATATTATAAACCCTAACATTATAAAACCCAATATTATGAACCCTAATACTAAAATATTAAACCCTAAGTTTAATATATTAGACCCTATGATGCAGGGCCAGCCCTGCAATACCTAGAATCTTTACTTCCATGCATTTAAACATGCATCTCAGCATTTGTCCCAAATCAAGATCCTTAATGCCTCGCAGATTTCACATACTTTTGCGGAAACTTGTAGTTACACATCAAAATGTAACTCCAAATCAGTTTCAAATCATTCCATTCATTTGGAAATTTCATACCCTTTCTAAAAGCTTCAATCTTTACAATCCTTTCATTATGTTTACAAGTTCACACAACCATTCTTACAAATTGAAGCCAATAACCTTTGGTTTATCACTTTATGGTTTATGAAACCCATATTCTCATCATACAAGGTTCTCTAAATTCCAAATTAAAAGTCATGCATTAACCCTCATTTCAAATCAAACGAAATAAAATCAATTCAACATTCCCAATGTTTCAAAACCCAAGTATCTGGAATTTGTCCCTCTCTTCAATGCGCCTAACTCAACATTTTGAGATTTAAGAAAACCCAAATTTGATGTGTCCATTATTTAACACATCTTAACCATCGATTCTGCTTTTCAACATATGAACCAGTTTAAAAAAAATACACAACCAATAAACATGCAACTACTCACCATTCACCGCCTTGCGCTCTCAACATCGAATCTGGTTCACCAATATTAATGTGGCGCTGCCTTCACTTTCCTGTATCTGATCAATGCACTATCAGACCATTTCATTTATTTTCTCCGTGCCTTCATGAGATCATACAGTGCTCTTTCTTGACTGATTAAACTTCCAACTCAACATTAATGCAGTCAACACATCGATCGAATTTCAGCAAAATTCTGAATCGAATTCAACAGATTCAAATTACCTCTAGCAATACCTTGTATCCTGGGTTCTTCATTACAACATTCAATCGACTCCATTCCCAGCGCTGTCCAATCGATTCCTACCGGCAACTTATGAAACATTCAAACATATATAAAACGCAGTCTTGGATTTCATAATGCTAGCTATTTCTGCAAAATAATTCTGAAGTGAAAACCATCCTTCTGGCAAGCAGATGAATTTTGTCTCTGCGTTAATTAACATTCTAGCAGACAATATCAGTTCAGGTTTAGCGCATTCCATAATCGAAATTCATTAATTTCTGTCTTGAACCCTTCATACCAGTGCTATGCGTATTCAAATAATAGCGTTTCATCAAATCGATGCATTAATTTCTGTTTTGAACTTTTCATAC
Source organism: Pinus albicaulis (assembly GCA_034641835.2). NCBI lineage: Eukaryota > Viridiplantae > Streptophyta > Pinopsida > Pinales > Pinaceae > Pinus > Pinus albicaulis. The sequence continues at coordinate 863,062,655 of CM076580.1, forward strand.
CAGTGCTATGCGCATTAAAATAACAGTGTTTCTTCATCTAACTCCATTAATGAGGATTGAAATGTTTGCATATAACACATTCAACCTTCAACTCCACGTTCTAGATTGGGTCATGGATTATTAAAATCGAATCCTCCCAAATTCACACAATAATTCAGTTTAATAGCTAATGAAATTCAAGAGAACTAGAATCTTATACAATAATTCAACACATACAATTCATCAACAACTCGTGGATCAATTTCATTTCTTTTAACCCAGGGTATATATATAGACCAATCGAACCAGAAAGGCGAGAACGCTTTCTCTGCCACCGTAGCTACCAGTCGAAGATTGATCCTAATCGATCCAGTCGACTTTATCAAACAGTCTTAATGAGATTCTGCAAAGTTGAACTTCTTTCGCAGGGACTAAAACACAATTCCATTACAACATTACTATTCCAGAATTTAAAAAGGATCGAATTTCCTTTCATTCATTGAACACACAAATTCAATCTTAAGCAACCTCAATAATGGACATACAGTCAAAAAATCAAATTTTGTATTAACACACAAAACACTTACAATACAATTTTCTTCCTTGGCCTGATTTCCAATCATTTGGCCCTTTACAATCGCCCGAAGGCTTGCAAGTAGAAACATGTTTTCTACTCACGCCCTCACTCTCTCTTCCACTCTTCAAAAGTGTCTTTTCCTCTCAAAAACCACTCATATTTATACATAGATAATGCATTTAATTCACTCAAAATATCTCTCCACCTAATCCTCAACTAATCTATATTTTAGGTGTGGACTCAACAAACTCCCATACATAGAATTCCTTATCTCTAATTTTGCTCCTAATCTATTTCTCTCATATATTTTAATTAATTAAAAAGATATTTACAAAATCCTCACTTCTCCAAATTATCTCCTATTTTATTAAAAATACCAAATTAATTAAATAAAATAATAAAATGTCACATCCCCTTTTCTAACATATTTACAAATGGAAAATGGCCTTGATGCTCCTGCATCAGACTCCCAACGTTGAAATTAATCATGATCGCCTAATCATGTGTTCGGATCTGTGTATGCCTGGATCCCATATCTTGTGCTGCAACTTTCCACTTGTCGCTGCTTCTATCTGTTGTTCTCCTCCAGGTTTCCACACTTTATGTTGCATCGCTCCACTGACTATGCTTTCACAATATTCTGCTGTCTTCCTTTTGCTGCTTCCCTTTTGTTTTACTGCTGGTGGCCTCTTCCGGAATACTTTCATCATCATCCGCCTCATCAGTTCAATTTCTCTGTCTAATAGACTTTCTCCAGCATCTTCAATAAAACTTGTACTCACAAAACAATTGTTAGAATAAAAAACATAAGGCGTCAGTGCCCCCATAGATGTTTCTTCAGCTGCCACCATAAATGTCGCCAACTCCCAAACTTCCTGTCCCTCTGCAATATTCTTTTGCTCGTCACCTGCAATTTCATCTGTAACTTCTTTCTCTGGTTCAAATGTCTCCAGCAAATATTTCAGCGATTTCTCCTCCAACATTTCATCAACATGCTGCAAATTAACTCCAGCATAACCTCCATCTTCCTCTTCGACAATCTTCAATAATTGTCCATCATCATCTTGATTGATTCTGGTAATGAGATCAAGTTCTTCAACCACTGTAGCCTCATCTTCTAACACTGTAGCAGCTCCAAAAAATTTTCCACCAGTCTTCTCTTGGCTACACAGACAAGCCAACTCTTTCGTGTCACCCATGGTAACGAGCCTCTGCTTATGAGACATAATTGTCTCACCTTCTTTCTGCAACAATTCTTCTTCTTCCAAGACAATTCCAAATGATGGACTGTCTTCTGCATCACCTGTAAACACAATCGAATTGTCAGCTTCAAAATCACAAGACCCAATGGTCTCACTTGTTGATTCAGTCACCAAGCTTTCTCTCTACAGCTCCAAGTCTTCTTCAGGACTCAGAAAATCTTTACTGACTTTCTCCTCAGTTTTCTCTGGCAACACTTCAGTATGCTGCTCTAAGTTCCTTCCCAACTTCTCTGTCAGCACATCAGTATGCTGATTTGCATTCATCATGAGACTGTCAGCTAGTCTCTCCTTCTTACCATCTTCTGCTTCATGACTGTCCTTCATGAAAATTTCCCTGCCTTGCTTCCTCAGCAAATTATCCTGCACATAAGTCCTCTGTCTCTTCAATTCTCTTCTCTGAAGATCTAGCTTCCTATACAACTCAACAATTTCATTAGGAGTAGAACTCAGAAACTTTACGCAATTTTCCATACCTTCACCAGCTCTTAACCAATCATCAGCTGGTATTTCTCTCTCTGCATCAACATTCTGATTAGACTTCTTTGTCTTCATTTCCTCCTGAGATCTTGCTATCTCAGCATCGATCTGAACAGCCTTCAGATTCAAATATTCTTGAACAAACTCTAAAGCTTTCTCATCTCCCTGTATTGTACCTGCAAACATACACAACTCATTAGTTTTAAAACCACAAGACTTTTTAGTCTTGATTGCTTCCTCCAACACTTTCCTTTGAACAAATCTGCGTGTGGAATCTTCAAATTCCATCTCTGGCTCAAGAACTCTAAGTTATTTCTTCAATAAGGCAATCACTCTTTGCCTCAACTTCCTCTACAATGGTTTCCAAATCATTCTCTTTCCCTTCAGTGGAAAGATCCATCCTCCTTTCTGAATTTCCTGCTCTTGCAGCCATTCTTATAGTACCTGCAATTGTACCTTCGTTACTGCAATCTCTCTTTCTTGGACCTCATCAGTCATCTCACCTCTATGGCATTCCTCTGAACCTCTTCTCTGATCCTCCACGATCATTTTCTCCATGAGTTTCTCACTCACCATGAGTTGCACTAGCCTCTACAACAGCAATCTCTTCTGCTGCCACTTACCTCACCAAGCTCTCCTCACTCAGTCTTTTGGTAAGTACTTGGTTCACTGCCTCTGGAACCCTTTGAGAATTCTCCTCTGCTCTTTCTCTAGGCTATCTCTTCAACTCACTTTCTCTTCAGGACACTGTAATTTTCCTCCCTATCCAGCCTCTAGCTGAATGTCAGGTTCACTGCCATATTTTCTGCAACCATAAACTTCAATCACAAATTTCAAATCAGAAAAATCATCTCACCTTTAAGATCTTGCATGATCTTGTCCTCCCTTCGTTTCTGCAATCATGTTCACTGCAATTGTGTAGCTTGCATATCATATTTAAAAATCTGATCTTCCTTTCAATCATTCATCACACATTCAAAGAAAACACACTTTAGTTTTCAACAAAACCTTCCTGCACTCATTCAGAAAAAAAAGAAAAACAAATATCTTCCATTTCAACAGAGCCAAGCTTTGATACCAAAAATGATGCAGGGCTAGCCCTGCAATACCTAGAATCTTTACTTCCATGCATTTAAACATGCATCTCAGCAGTTGTCCCAAATCAAGATCCTTAATTCCTGGCAGATTTCACATAATTTTGCGAAAAATTGTAGTTACACATCAAAATGTAATTCCAAATCAGTTTCAAATCATTCCATTCATTTGGAAATTTCATACCCTTTCTAAAAGCTTCAATCTTTACAATCCTTTCATTATGTTTACAAGTTCACACAACCATTCTTACAAATTGAAGTCAATAACCTTTGGTTTATCACTTTATGGTTTATGAAAACCATATTCTCATCATACAAGGTTCTCTAAATTCCAAATTAAAACTCATGCATTAACCCTCATTTCAAATCAAATGATATCAAATCAATTCAACATTCCCAATGTTTCAAAACCCAAGTATCTGGAATTCATCCCTCTCTTCAATGCGCCTAACTCAACATTTTGAGATTTAAGAAAACCCAAATTTGATGTGTCCATTATTTAACACATCTTAACCATCGATTCTGCTTTTCAACATATTAACGAGTTTAAAAAAATACACAACCAATAAACATGCAACTACTCACCATTCACCGCCTTGCGCTCTCAACATCGAATCTGGTTCACCAATATTAATGTGGCACTGCCTTCACTTTCGTGTATTTGATCAATGCACTATCACACCATTTCATTTATTTTCTCTTCACCTTCATGAGATCATACAATCCTCTTTCTTGACTGATTAAACTTCCAACTCAGCATTAACGTAGTCAACACATCGATCGACTTTCAGCAAACTTTTGAATCGAATTCAACAGATTCAAATTACCTCCGGCAATAGCTTGTATCCTGCATTCTTCATTACAACATTCAATCGACTCCATTCCTAGCGCTGTCTAATCGATTCCCACCTGCAAATTATGAAACATTCAAACATATATAAAACGCAGTTTTGGATTTCATAACGCTGGCTATTTCTGCAAAATAATTCTGAAGTGAAAACCATCCTTCCGGCAAGGAGATGAATTCTATCTCTGCGTTAATTAACATTCCAGCAGACAAGATCAGTTCAGGTTTAACACATCCCATAATCGAAATTCATTAATTTCTGTCTTGAACCCTTCATACCAGTGCTATGCGTATTCAAATAATAGTTTTTCATCAAATCGATGCATTAATTTCTGTTTTGAACTTTTCATACCAGTGTTATGCGCATTCAAATAACAACGTTTCTTCATCTAACTCCGTTAATGAGGATTGAAACGTTTGCATATAACACATTAAACCTTCAACTCCACGTTCTGGATTGGGTCATGGATTATTAAAATCGAATCCTCCCAAATTCACACAATAATTCAGTTTAATAGCTAATGAAATTCAAGAGAACCAGAATCTTATACAATAATTCAACACATACAATTCATCAATAACTCGTGGATAAATTTCATTTCTTTTAACCCAGGGTATATATATAGACCAATCGAACCAGAAAGGCGAGAACGCTTTCTCTGCCACCGTAGCTACCAGTCAAAGATCGAGCCTAATCGATCCAGTCGACTTTATCAAACAGTCTTATTGAGATGCTGCAACGTTGAACTTCTTTCGCAGGGACTAAAACACAATTCCCTTACAACATTACTATTCCAGAATTTAAAAAGGATCGAATTTCCTTTCATTCATTGAACACACAAATTCAATCTTACGCAACCTCAATAATGGACATACAGTCAAAAAATCAAATTTTGTATTAACACACAAAACACTTACAATACAATTTTCTTCCTTGGCCTGATTTCCAATCATTTGGCCCTTTACAATCGCCCGAAGGCTTGCAAGTAGAAACTTGCTTTCTACTCACACCCTCACTCTCTCTTCCACTCTTCAAAAGTGTCATTCTCCTCTCAAAAACCACTCATATTTATACATAGATAATGCATTTAATTCACTCAAAATATCTCTCCACCTAATCCTCAACTAATCTATATTTTAGGTGTGGACTCAACAAACTCCCATACATAGAATTCCTATCTCTAATTTTTCTCCTAATCTATTTCTCTCATATCTTTTAATTAATTAAAAAGATATTTACAAAATCCTCACTTCTCCAAATTATCTCCTATTTTATTAAAAATACCAAATTAATTAAATAAAATAATAAAATGTCACACCCCCTTTTCTAACATATTTACAAATGGAAAATGGCCTTGATGCTCCTGCATCAGACTCCCAACGTTGAAATTAATCATGATCGCCTGATCATGTGTTCGGATCTGTGTATGCCTGGATCCCATATCTTGTGCTGCAACTTTCCACTTGTCGCTACTTCTATCTGTTGTTCTCCTCCAGGTTTCCACACTTTATGTTGCATCGCTCCACTGACTATGCTTTCACAATCTTCTGCTGTCTTCCTTTTGCTGCTTCCCTTTTGTTTTACTGCTGCTGGCCTCTTCCAGAATACTTTCATCATCATCCGCCTCATCAGTTCAATTTCTCTGTCTAATAGACTTTCTCCAGCATCTTCAATAAAACCTGTACTCACAAAACAATTGTTAGAATAAAAAACATAAGGCGTCAGTGCCCCCATAGATGTTGCTTCAACTGCAACCATAAATGTCGCCAACTCCCAAACTTCCTGTCCCTCTGCAATATTCTTTTGCTCGTCACCTGCAATTTCATCTGTAACTTCTTTCTCTGGTTCAAATGTCTCCAGCAAATATTTCAGCGATTTCTCCTCCAACATTTCATCAACATGCTGCAAATTAACTCTAGCATAACCTCCATCTTCCCCTTCGACAATCTTCAGTAATTGTCCATCATAATCTTGATTGATTCTGGTAATCAGATCAAGTTCTTCAACCACTGTAGCCTCATCTTCTAACACTGTATCAACTCCAAAATTTTGTCCACCAGTCTTCTCTTGGCTACACAGACAAGACAACTCTTTCTTGTCACCCATGGTAACGAGCCTCTGCTTATGAGACATAATTGTCTCACCTTCTTTCTGCAACAATTCTTCTTCTTCCAAGACAATTCCAAATGATGGACTGTCTTCTGCATCACCTGTAAACACAATCAAATTGTCAGTTTTAAAATCACAAGACCCAATGGTCTCACTTGTTAATTCAGTCACCAAGCTTTATCTCTCAAGCTCCAAGTCTTCTTCAGGACTCGGAAAATCTTTACTGACTTTCTTCTCAGTTTTCTTTGGCAACACTTCAGTATGCTGCTCTGAGTTCCTTCCCAACTTCTCTGTTAGCACATCAGTATGCTGATTTGCATTCATCATGAGACTGTCAGCTAGTCTCTACTTCTTACCATCTTCTGCTTCATGACTGTCCTTCATGAAAAATTCCCTGCCTTGCTTCCTCAGCAAATTATCCTGCACATAAGTCCTCTGTCTCTCCAATTCTCTTCTCTGAAGATCTAGTTTCCTATACAACTCAACAATTTCATTAGGAGTAGAACTCGGAAACTTTACGCAATTTTCCATACCTTCACCAGCTCTTAACCAATCATCAGCTGGTCTTTCTCTCTCTGCATCAACATTTTGATTAGACTCCTTTGTCTTCATTTCCTCCTGAGATCTTTCTATCTCAGCATCAATCTGAACAGCCTTCAGATTCAAATCTTCTTGAACAAACTCTAAAGCTTGCTCATCTCCCTGTATTGTACTTGCAAACATACACAACTCATTAGTTTTAAAACCACAAGACTTTTCAGTCTTGACTGCTTCCTCCAACACTTTCCTTTGAACAAATCTGCGTGTGGAATCTTCAAATTCCATCTCTGGCTCAAGAACTCTAAGTTATTTCTTCAATAAGGCAATCACTCTTTGCCTCAACTTCCTCTGTAATGGTTGCCAAATCATTCTCTTTCCCTTCAGTGGAAAGATCCATCCTCCTTTCTGAATTTCCTGCTCTTGCATCCATTCTTCTAGTACCTGCAATTGTGCCTTCATTACTGCAATCTCTCTTTCTCGGACCTCATCAGTCATCTCACCTCTGTGGCATTCCTCTGAACCTCTTCTCTGATCCTCCATGATCATTTTCTCCATGAGTTTCTCACTCACCATGAGTTGCACTAGCCTCTACAACAACAATCTCTTCTGCTGCCACTTACCTCACCAAGCTCTCCTCACTCAGTCTTTTGGTAAGTACTTGGTTCACTGCCTCTGGAACCCTTTGAGCATTCTCCTCTGCTCTTTCTCTAGGCTATCTCTTCAACTCACTTTCTATTCAGGACACTGTAATTGTCCTCCCTATCCAGCCTCTAGCTGAATGTCAGGTTCACTGCCATCTTTTCTGCAACCATAAACTTCAATCACAAATTTCAAATCAGAAAAATCATCTCACCTTTAAGATCTTGCATGATCTTGTCCTCCCTTCGTTTCTGCAATCATGTTCACTGCAATTGTGTAGCTTGCATATCAGATTTAAAAATCTGATCGTCCTTTCAATCATTCATCACACATTCAAAGAAAACACAATTTAGTTTTCAACAAAACCTTCCTGCACTCATTCAGAAAAAAAAAAAAAAAAAAAAAAAAAAAAAAAAAAAAAAAAAAAAAAAAAAAAAAAAAAAAAAAAAAAAAAAAAAAGAAAAAGAAAAAAAGAAATCTTCCATTTCAACAGAGCCAAGCTTTGATACCAAAAATGATGCAGGGCCAGCCCTGCAATACCCAGAATCTTTACTTCCATGCATTTAAACATGCATCTCAGCATTTGTCCCAAATCAAGATCCTTAATGCCTGGCAGATTTCACATACTTTTGCGAAAACTTGTAGTTACACATAAAAATGTAATTCCAAATCAGTTTCAAATCATTCCATTCATTTGGAAATTTCATACCCTTTCTAAAAGCTTCAATCTTTACAATCCTTTCATTATGTTTACAAGTTCACACAACCATTCTTACAAATTGAAGTCAATAACCTTTGGTTTATCACTTTATGGTTTATGAAAACCATATTCTCATCATACAAGGTTCTCTAAATTCCAAATTAAAACTCATGCATTAACCCTCATTTCAAATCAAATGAAATCAAATCAATTCAATATTCCCAATGTTTCAAAACCCAAGTATCTTGAATTCGTCCCTCTCTTCAATGCGCCTAACTCAACATTTTGAGATTTAAGAAAACCCAAATTTGATGTGTCCATTATTTAACACATCTTAACCATCGATTCTGTTTTTCAACATATGAACGAGTTTAAAAAAATACACAACCAATAAACATGCAACTACTCACCATTCACCGCCTTGCGCTCTCAACATCGAATCTGGTTCACCAATATTAATGTGGTGCTGCCTTCACTTTCCTGTATCTGATCAATGCACTATCAGACCATTTCATTTATTTTCTCTTCACCTTCATGAGATCATACAGTCCTCTTTCTTGACTGATTAAACTTCCAACTCAGCATTAACGCAGTCAACACATCTATCGACTTTCAGCAAACTTCTGAATCGAATTCAACAGATTCAAATTACCTCCGGCAATACCTTGTATCCTACGTTCTTCATTACAAAATTCAATCGACTCCATTCCCAGTGCTGTCCAATCGATTCCGACCTGCAACTTATGAAACATTCAAACATATATAAAACGTAGTTTTGGATTTCATAACGCTGGCTATTTCTGCAAAATAATTCTGAAGTGAAAACCATCCTTCCGGCAAGGAGATGAATTCTGTCTCTGCGTTAATTAACATTCCAGCAGACAAGATTAGTTCAGGTTTAACGCATCCCATAATCAAAATTCATTAATTTCTGTCTTGAACCCTTCATACCAGTGCTATGCGTATTCAAATAATAGCGTTTCATCAAATCGATGCATTAATTTCTATTTTGAACTTTTCATACCAATGCTATGCGCATTCAAATAACAACGTTTCTTCATCTAACTCCGTTAATGAGGATTGAAACGTTTGCATATAACACATTCAACCTTCAACTCCACGTTTTGGATTGGGTCATGGATTATTAAAATCGAATCCTCCCAAATTCACACAATAATTCAGTTTAATAGCTAATGAAATTCAAGAGAACCAAAATCTTATACAATAATTCAACACATACAATTCATCAACAACTCGTGGATCAATTTCATTTCTTTTAACCCAGGGTATATATATAGACCAATCGAACCAGAAAGGCGAGAACGCTTTCTCTGCCACTGTAGCTACCAGTCGAAGATTGAGCCTAATCGATCCAGTCGACTTTATCAAACAGTCTTAATGAGATTCTTCAAAGTTGAACTTCTTTCGCAAGGACTATAACACAATTCCCTTACAACATTACTATTCCAGAATTTAAAAAGGATCGAATTTCGTTTCATTCATTGAACACACAAATTCAATCTTACGCAACCTCAATAATGGACATACAGTCAAAAAATCAAATGCTGTATTAACACACAAACCACTTACAATACAATTTTCTTCCTTGGCCTGATTTCCAATCATTTGGCCCTTTACAATCGCCCGAAGGCTTGCAAGTAGAAACCTTCTTTCTACTCACACCCTCACTCTCTCTTCCACTCTTCAAAAGTGTCATTCTCCTCTCAAAAACCACTCATATTTATACATATATAATGCATTTAATTCACTCAAAATATCTCTCCACCTAATCCTCAACTAATCTATATTTTAGGTGTGGACGCAACAAAGTCCCATACATAGAATTCCTAATCTCTACTTTTGATCCTAATCTATTTCTCTCATATCTTTTAATTAATTAAAAGGATATTTACAAAATCCTCACTTCTCCAAATTATCTCCTATTTCATTAAAAATATCAAATTAATTAAATAAAATAATAAAATGTCACACCCCCTTTTGTAACATATTTACAAATAGAAAATGGCCTTGATGCTCCTGCATCACCCTAGGATTATAAATCCTATAATTAACATTATAAACCCTAGATTTATTATTATAAACTCTAATATTAATCTATTAAACCCTAACTTTAATATATTAAATCTTGAAATTATAATCCCAAGATCAATATTATACCTAAGAATATAAACCATAAGTTTAATATATGAAATTCTAGTATTAATATTATATATCCTAACATTAGAAACTCCAACATTAGTCCCTAAAATTAATATTATAAATCCTAAAATTAATAGATTAAAACATAAATTTAATGTATTAAATCTTAAGACAAATATTATAAAAGCCTAAATTTAATATATTAAATCTTAAGACAAATATTATAAAAGCTAATATTAATAGATTAAATAATAAAATTATAAATCTTGAAATTAATATTATAAACTCTAACCATAAAAATCTTAAAATTAATATTATAATTCGTAAAATTAATATTATAAACTCTAAAAATATAAAATTAAAAATTTAAATTATAATATTGATATTATAAACATTAAAATTAAAATTATAACCTTATAACATAATATCTAAAATGCATAAAGGCAAAATCATTAAAGTTTATATACAATATTGAACATAAATGTTGATTTCATTTGATGTAAAACATTTAATGGAAGTCATGAGGTACAAAAATGATCCTACAACGTAGTATATAACCCGGAAGTTGTTTTGATGTGAACCATTTGCCACATAGATAATGCTTAATATGTAAAGATACAAAAGTAGCGAAAGCATTGGAATTTGTGAGTTTAAGATGGAGATACATGAGCCACCTTGGAATCTGAAAATATGATGGGTTATTTAATTCATTTTTTTTAGTTAATTTTATGGAAACTAAGTAAAGATCAGTGAATAATAACTTTGATCACTCTCAAATGCAAAACACCATAAATAAATATTTTTATATTCATACACAAAAACCAACCTGAATAATTTTAACTATAATCAAGGGTCTAAAAAATCCATACCATTCCACTACCACCACTATACCAATAATCCAAAAACAATAAATTATGTGTCTAAAATACATCTAGACAATAGGAAAGGATAGAGTTTTGGTCTTTATTTAATTTATTTCAAAGATATTTGAGTTTGAAATGTATTTTTCATGTGAACAAACAATTTGTTGACAATAAAGTACAAGTACATTTAAATAATAAGTAGTTTAAGTGTAATAACAATTTCACAATAAAGTACCAATACATTTATATAATAATTAGTTTAATCATAAAAACCATCTTGGTAAATATTCAAGGAACCAAAATATTAAATAGACCATAAATCTCTAACGAAATAGAAGAAAAGTTGTACCATATCCTTGATATCAAGAATCCATTTCTTAAACCACTAAAACTTACCATAGCAAACAAGATATAACCAGAGACATATGACATTAGGATTCACTACTAGTATGAAATTTTCTTCTCCACACTAATGGTGTTGTCTAGTGTCGTCTATTTTGGAGTCTCTCGATCTATGGATGAAGCCATTAAATAATGGGGTCGATCAGTATTGGATCTAAATCCAAATGTTATACAACTTCATAATTAATCATTTCCTTGTACCACATTCAAAAATTCTAAAAATTTCTTACTCCTCATTCTCTATTTATTTTAAAGGTATCAAACTTATTTAGTTGCAACTTTTTTTATAATGCAAAATATAATCTGTGATTTTTTATTGTTTAAATTGTATTTGTCAATTCTAAATAAAGTATATATAACACTAAATAAACATCTTAACCATAAAAAAATTAAATTTTTCATAATATATACATAATGTTAATAAGTAGTTGACATTACATTTTTTTTTACATATCATGTATACCCAAATTAAAATGGTTTTTTTATTATTAATATATTTTTAAATATGTGTGAATATTAATTTATATTAAAATATTTTATTAATAAGTCACATTGAATAATTTGTTGTTCACAGCTTTTGTAAATATATGTAACCGTTGCCACAAGTTCTTAACACAAAGTATAAGATTTAAAAATCTTTCTCACACATTTTTTTGTACTTCTAATTATTTTACAATATATTCATTTTTTTAGAACATAATTTTTATTTTTTACTTTTATTTTAAAGGGAATTAGACCTATGCTCAAATTAGAAAAACAAGGAATTGAGAAAGATAATGGTTGTTCAACAATGGTATTTCACAATTTATAGTTGTAATTTATACTAAGCACATATACAACCATGTTAGTAAATGTGATTGATATAAGTTGATAGGCATTTATCAATCACATTAACTACTCTTAGATGTATAGTGTTAATGGCCCTATTAGTGATTATATATATAAAGATATATATATATATTCAATGTAACCATTGCCACAAGTTCTTAACACAAAGTATAAGATTTAAAAATCTTAGTCACACATTTTTTGTACTTTTAATTATTTTACAATATATTCATTTTTTTTAGAACATAATTTTTATTTTTTACTTTTATTTTAAAGGGAATTAGACCTATTCTCAAATTAGAAAAACAAGAAATTGAGAAAGATAACGGTTGTTCAACAATGGTATTTCACAATTTATAGTTGTAATTTATACTAAGCACATATACAACCATGTTAGTAAATGTGATTGATATAAGTTGATAGGCATTTATCAATCACATTAACTATTCTTAGATGTATAGTGTTAATGGCCCTATTAGTGATTGAATATATATATATATATATAAAATAATAATAATACTAAAAATACATATTTCTCCATCATCATTATCTTAATGATTAAAATACATTTATTAACTTATTAATATAATAATCAATATATTATATATATATATGATTGAATAATGAACAAATGAAACATAATAATATTAAACTCTAATATTAAATCAATTATTATAAGCCTTAATATTATAAAATCCAAAAAGCTAAGATTAATATTATAAATATTACAATAAATAATTTAAACCATAAGATTAATATTATAAATAACACCATTAGTATTATAAGCCCAAAATTAAAAGGTGCAATATCACAAATCCAAGGGATCAATATTTAAACATAGGGGGAAATAAACTCAATGGTTTAATATTATAAACCTAAAGGAAAATAAACAAGAGGGAAAAATATTAAACCCTAAGATTAATAATAATAAACCCAAAGGAAAATAAATCCTACTAATTAATATTATAAACAAAACTCAAAATAAATCTAAGGTTATAAACCTAAGATTACTATTATAAATTCCAAGAATAAGCCTAATATGTTAATGATATAAACCAAACCCTAAAATTAGTATTATAAACTTTAATAATAACCCAATATATTAATGATATAAACTAAAGTGATTAATTTTATAAAATTTTGGAAATAACATACCGAATAGGATAATATTATAAAGCCTTAGGATTAATAAATATAAAGGATTAATATTAATATTATAAACCCTAAAATTATAAAACTCAATATTATAAACCTCAATCTTTAAAATTGAACATTTCAACCCCTTATACTAAATGCTATATTATAAATACAATATTAAAAACCACTAATATTATAAACTCAAAGGATTAATATTATAAAATTCACTAGAAAATACACATAAGGGAAAATATTAAACCCTAGGATAAGGGAAAATACACATAATGGTAAAATATTAAACCCTAGGATTTATATTATGAAACAAAAGATGGTAAAATATTAAACGTTAGGATTTATATTATGAACCAAAAGGAATGTATTATAAATTTAAAGGATGAAAAATGTTGAGATTAGTATTATAAACATGAGGATTAGAAAAGTGGAAATTATAAACCCAAATAAATAATTTTATAATTGCAATAATACGATGTTTCTATTAATCACATAAATATAAATATTTATCATTAATACTTAAAATAAATATAAATATAAATATTAATAATTATTAATCATAATATTTATTAATTATAAAATTTATTAATTATTACTAATTATTAATATTTAAAATTAAATATTAATTATCAATAATTATAATTATTAATAATTATTATTTGTAAAATAGATTAATATTATAAACCAAATAGATTCATAATATAAACCTAAAAGATGAATACATTATAAAATGAAGAGATTATTTTTATTAAAAACCAAATAGTTTAAAAATTTATGGGATTAATATTAAAAGCCTAAAAAAATAATAATATTATAAAGCCAAGGATTAATATTATAAAATTTTGTGATTATTAACACAAGGAGTCAATAAATTCCAGAGATAAATATTATAAAATCTACAAATTAAAAACTCAAGGGATTAATATTATAAACTCAAGGGATTAATTGACCCAACTAAATATTAATATTATAAACCCAAGATATTAAAAACCATAGGGATTAATGAACTCAACTTATTATCAATATTATAAACCAAAGGGATTAATAAACCCAAAAGATTAATATTATAAACCCAAGGGATCTGTAAACTCAACAAAATAATATTATATACCTAGAGGATTAATATTATAAGCCCTAATATTACAAAATATAAATCCAATATATTAATATTAAACTCAAAATAAATCTAAGAGATTAGTATTAATATTAAACCCAAGATATTAAAATTCTAAACCTTATGAATGATATTGTACCCTATAAATATGAACCATGAGATTAATAAATTGGAGGGATTGATATCATAAAAGAAAGAGACTAATAATCCCAAAGGATTATAAACCCATGGGAATAATATTAAACACATAATTAATATTATAAACCCAAAGGACTCTAAGATAAATATAATAATCCCTAAAATAAGCATTAAAGCATAAGATTAATATTAAATCATAGGAATATAAAATTTAAGTTTAATAAGCCCAAGGGATTAATATTAAACCCTAATATTAATATTATAGACTATAGAATTAATATTAAACCCTGGGAATATAAACCCTATTATTAATATTAAAAACCATATGAACAATATTATAAACCCAAGGTATTACTAAACCCATTGGATTAATATTAAAAACCTGAGGCAATATAAACCTAATGGAATAACATTAGACCCTAGGATTAATATTAAACCTTAGGAATATAAACTGTAATATTAATATTATGACCCTTAGGATTAATATTATAAAATAAATAAATTAATACTATAAATCTAAGGAATTAATAAACCTAAGGCATTAATATTATAAACTCAATGGATTATAAAAGTGCGAGGAGAGCAATTAAGGAAGATATTGATGAATCTCTCAAAATTGACAGGATTAAAATCTACAAAGCCCTAACTATAAGGAAAAAAAGGCAATATATTCGTAAAATACAAGAAAATCTCTTACACCTCTCTAAGGTGACTCCTAAGAAATTTTGGAGGTAGATTCTAACTAGGAAAACTAAAGATAATAATAAAATTTCTTTACACGAATGGAATTCCTATCTTAAAAAGCTTTATGGATCTCCAAATGCCAGGGATAACTTTGAAATGATGCTCATAAAAAAAGAATTTTTCTCATTAGAAGACATTGATATTGGGGTTAGATGCCTCGCAAATGGGAAAGCTAAAGACATTGAAGGTTACGAGGTGGAAATCTTAAAAATTGGAGGTCCTGTCCTCATCCCCCACATCCACAAGATTTTCAACCAAGAGGTCAAGCAAGGGTTCCCTAAACCTTGGACTCACAGCCTCATTATCCCTATTTTTAAAAGTGGGGATACAAATAACCCCTCTAATTATCAGACAATTATGATCAGCCCTCTCTTAGCCAAGTTATATGGTATTATTTTGGAAAAGAAGTTGAGCATTTGGCTTGAAAGTGAAGGTAAGTGGGTTAAAGGAAAAGCAAGTTTTAGAAGGCAACACTCAACAACAAACCACCTCGTTACACTTAGGATCATTGTGGAGGAATGCCACAATGATAAATCCAATCTCTTCTATTGCTTTGTGGAATTTAGAAAGACTTTCGATACAGTTCCTAGAAACAACCTATGGAATATATTAGAAGAGCTAAATGTTCTTTTCGAGCTAAGAGAAGTTTTTATAATGTTATACGAGAATATAATTATAAATTTAAAGAGAAATTAGGGGTGGTCGAAATATATTGAGTGTAATATCGGAGCTAAACAAGGTTTCCCCCTCTCCCCCACACTATTTGGCATTTACATCGACAAGATAGAAGGTTGTTTAGAGGAAGCATGATGTGTTGGCACGATCTTAGCTGGGATAGTCATCATCCTTCTTCTCTATGCTAATGATATTGTTCTTCTCGCAAGGTGCCCGTCTGATCTTGATAAGCAACTTAGACTTCATAAGGATTTCTACTCTACAATGGGTATGTTTGTTAAAACTGAAAAAATAAAAGTTATGATTATCAAATCCAAGGACACTTATATTTATGACAATAGTAACTTGGAGGAAGTTTCTTCTTATAAGTACCTAGGAATTGATATTCATCACAAGATCAAATGGATCTATAGCATTCAGAAAAGGATTAATGGGGGGTGGAAAGCTTATTTTTGTCTTGAAAATAATTGTAAAACAGAAAACCTTGTAGTGTGGGATAGAAATAAGTTCCTCTTTGAAACTTTAGTCACTCCTGTTATCTTATATGGATGTGAGGTTTGGGGTTGCAACATCTCTAGAGAATCCTAGAGAAAGATTGAGAAAATCCAGAAGTTTTTTATAACGTATAACCTTAAAATTAAAAGCAATACACCCTATCAAATTCTCCTTATAGAAGTGGGTCTTTCCCCTATGGAGACCCTAGCTATGACTAGGCTTTCGTTATACAAGCACAAGCTCAATAGAATAGGAGACCATAGACTTCCTAAGCTAGCTTTAAATTCCAGCCAAAACCACCTAAGGCTTAAAAGAGGTTGGTATAAAGACACCAGGGACTGGTTAAACCATTGGGAGATCGACGAGAATGTTGCATTGCAAAACATTAGTAGCATTAAAAAAAAATTTACTTCTAAGTTAAAAGAAAAAATGTGGTGTGAGAAATATCTAGTAGCTAAAAGAAAATTAAGTTATTATAAGGAGGTCATCAACCCCACCCTAGAAGATCAAAATTATCTCTTTGTTTTAACTAGCTTAAAGAAGAAAATTAATATAGCCAAAATTAGAACGAACACTCATGAGCTCCATAGTGAAACACGTCGTTGGACAGTTCCTAAAACACCATGGATGGAAAGGATCTGCCATATCTGTGAGAATATGAACATCAAGGATGAAAATCACTTCCTCTTAGAGTGCCCTGCGTACAACCACATTAGAGCTCAATTTCATAATATTTGTTGCAATACTGACCTTCCTAGCCTTTTAAGATATCAAAATTATAGTGAGCTCGGAAGACTTCTCTCCAAGCTTTTCGAGCATAGGAATAAAATCTTAAATAAAACTAAATAACTCTTTTCTTTAGGTCCGATAGACCAAAGATTAGTATTAGTGGAAATTAACCATCATCATCATCATCATCATCATCATAAACTGAGGGGAATAATTTTAACCCCGAGGGATTAATATTATAAACCTAAGAGATCCATAAACTCAAAAAATAAATTTTAAAAATCCAAGAGATTGATAAACTCAAGGTATTCATATTAAACCCTCATATTAATATTCTAAACCCAAATACTTCAAATTATAAAGTCAATATTAAGCTTAATATTATAAATTACTATTAAAAGGCACTAATATTATAAACCTTGTATTAAACCTAAGTTTTGTAATGTAACAATGCAACATTGAATAAAATACAATGTAATGTAATATTTTGATTATGATTGTTGGAGTTAGTTTCATATTGAGATAATGTTTGTCATAATGTGATGTTGGATATATTTTTGTACCATTCCAATGTTAAATTATTAAATCCTTGATATTATAATCCCAAGGAACAAATAAACCCAAGGATTAATACTAAAAATAGAAACAATTATAAACCAAAGGGAATAATATTAAACCCAAGGGATATGGACCCTAAGATAAATATTATGAACCCTAAAATAAACATTATACCCTGAGATTCATATCATGAACCTTAAGATTAATGTTATAAGCTTAAGTGATTAATATTAAAAAACCAAGGGATTATAAATCGAAAAGAATAACATTAAACCCTAGGATGAATATTAAACCCTATGATTAATATTATAAACTCAATGAATTTAGATTATAAACCTAATTGACTATAAACCCTAGGCATATATATAAAGCCCTTGGATAAATATTATAAACCACTATAAAAAATATTATACCTAGGAATATGAACCCTTATATTAATAAAGTGAAGAGATTGATATTTTAAACACGAGGCACTAATAAAAAAAAGGAATTAATACTAAAAAATAAAAAAACCCAAATATTAATATTGTAACCCCAAGGTATATAAACACTATGATAAATATTAAAAACCCTAAAAAAAAAACATGGCTAACCATGGTTGATTTTGATATTGACTCGATATTTGTCACAATGCTACTTAGGACCATGGTTTACCATGATTGATTTGAATATTGAGAGAATATTTGTTACAATCTGACCTTGAAAAATGGTTGAACATGTGATTAACAATGGTTGAAGATGGTTTAATATTAAAAAACCAAAGAAAAAAATTTAAATATCCCTCATAGTGGGCTGTAGAATGAGGCTCTTTACTCAAATCAAGAAAACAAGGAATTGAAAAGAATAATGGGTATTAAATATTTTCATAACACTAAACACAATAAACAGTGGCATCTCACAATTTATAGTTGTGATTAATTAGGTAAAAGAGATCTATAGAGACATACACATAAGCGTGCAACTTACGAAATAATATTTTTTTTACATCTTTATTTTCGATGACCGCTTTAATTAGGTAGAGAGATCTATAGACACATACATATAAGCATACAATTGACTTAATAATGGTCTTTTTACCTCAATATTTTCCATTTCCACTTTCTTTCCTCTTAAATCTAACTTGAAACAAATGCTCCCCATCAAGAGCTTGTTGGAGAATCTAATTCCAACCACCTACTAGGTGTCAAAACCATCCATCCAAGTGTCCCAGTTCAGTTTCACGTAGTCCATTTTAGTCGAGTTTGACTGAATTCATTTAATGTTTATGTCTACAATGTAATATTATTTAACTCATTCATAATATTGAGAAGAGTAATCCTCTGCTCCACTTCTTTTCAGTTTCCAATTCTTGTCATGGTATCAGAGCTAGTTTGCATAAGACTCCTCCAAAGAGTTGTTGGAAATATGATACAGAGTGTTGTCCTTGATGGCAACCTACTTGATAAAGTTGATGACAACCTTCTTGATGAGTTAAGGGGAGATTGTTGGCAATATGATACAATGTATTGACTTTGATGGAACTTGCCTGATGAATTTGTCCTTGATGAAAGTTGCTTGATGAGTTGCCTATGATAAGAAATCCATGTGTTAAATATGTAAGGATGATGTATCTATAGGGAAGGATGATATATATATAGTTCAGCTCAGAAGTAACAGAAGAAAGGGATTCTAGTAAGTGCTAGAAAAATGATAAACAAGGTATGTCACAAGTCATACGCAAGTTTGTTAAGGCGAAGTAGCGTATGTACGCAGAAAAGTACGTGCCAAGTCGCGTATGCCTAATTGCGCTCTAAATTGATAAAACCAGGGGTTCTTACCATGGTATTGACCCATTGTATTGAGCGCTGTATTATCTTTTTGATCCCGTCCAGGAATACCATTGGAAGTGGTGTGGTTTTGGCTCATGGTATTGATAAAGGCTAAACCTATATAACGAGAAGAAGATCATTGTGCAAGGGTGTGCATGTGTCTGGGTATTGAATGAATACTTCACTTTGAAGTATATCTGCATGATTGAACTTTGTTCTTGATTGATAAATCTGAATCTATGATGCACCCGTGGATGGTTCAAAATCCTTAGATCTGATAATGATGAATCTCTAAAACGATCTTCAGAAGAAGAACTGGTGAAGATCTGGCACAAAAGTCTGCTAAAGGTAATGAAGAAATCTCGGTAAGTTTATAGATCTGGTCTGTTCTGCAAAGCTTTCATTTATAGATCTATACGCAATTCTGTTGTGTAAAAAGCGCGTGTATACGTGGATCTGATCTAATAAAAGCGCGTATGAGAAGTCAGGGTTTACTGAAAAATGCACAGATGTATACGCGGGTTAGTTTCATGAAAAGCGCGTGTATACGTGGGTCTGATTAAATAAAAGAGAGTATGGTATTTGAACTAATGGTTGCTCATGGTTGAATGTGTTTCTGCATATCTATTCTGAAGTCTCAGTAATCTCTGATATTATGCTTACAGTGGTTTCACTGTTCTGTTCGGAGTATTGGGCAAAGTATGGTTGATGAAAAATGAAGGGTTGAGTTGAAGTTGTTTGATCCAGTGTGAAAATTGATGAAATGTGGTCTGCAGTGGTGCTGAGGGCCGAAGCCTTTAGTAAGGGGGTAGTAGCTCCCTTCTAGTGAAAGCTGGTAAACGAGAGCAGGGGGTAGTGGCTCCCTTCCACGAGAGGCTGGTAAACGAGAGCAGGGGGTTGTAGCTCCCTTCCAGGAGAGGCTGGTAAATGAGAGAAGGTTGTGGCCTTCTGCAGGTGGGTGCCTGCGTGCTGGTATGAGTTTGCGCCAGTACATGGTTGTAAGAAGTTTTCTTTACATAATAAATATTGACGACTGAGACGATGGCAGCGGTGGTTTTCTCCCAAATTGGGTTTCCACCTTAAATCTTGGTGTTCATGTGTGTTGCTTATGTGTGATGATTTATTCTGTTCTTTATGCATCTGTTTACTGCTTACTATACATCTAATGAATGAATGATGCAATGATCCAAGTTAAGAATTAAATGAAATAATTATATACATGAGTTGTCTAAAGGATATCTGCGTATATACGTGAGTTTTATTCAGTAAAGTAGTGTATGGGTTGTAGAGAAAGAAAAAGGTAAAAAGTTTTCAGTCTGCACTAAATACTGATTCACCCCCCCCTCTCAATATTTTTCCCAGCAAGAGTAGCAATGTGAGCAAACTTGGAGGAACACAGAGAAGAGGTGAGCTTGCATAAGACTCTTTGAGAGAGAATTATAATTTTGAAGAAGTTTGAAGATGCCTAATGTGAAGAAGCAACACGAGAATGAAGAAGCCATTGAAGGCAGAGATGAAATAGATTCAAGAAAAATCTTCGCTTATGTAAGACTCCTGCAACAGAGATCGAAGCTACGTTGTGTAAGACTCCAGAGCAACAACGTGGGCACAATATCCAAAGTAATACTATTAAGTTTCAGAGATCCAAAAGAAAAAGAAGAACTAAGAACCAGCAGAAGAAGAAGCCCCTCATAGTTGAGTGAAATTTTTTTAATTTAAGTTTCTTTTAAGAAGCACTCTTTTTGAAGGAAAAGTCGGGTTGATAAGCCATAAGCTCTCATTTGAGGCAGATATTAGGGCTCATCAGCACTAGTTTGATCCAGATACTAGGGCTGATCATCACACTTCTAAGCCAGATACCCACGCCGATTTTTCTAGCATGGAAGTGGTGTTACAGAGTTGTGTCGGTGTAAGCTCATTGTAGAAGAGAAAAGCCAAGGTATTTTGGAAAAAGTGTTTAAAAAAAAGGGACTCGTATAATTTTTTTAAAAGAGAGGGGCGTGAAAGTGTTGCTTTAGTACTTAATTTTTGAAATTTTTTGAAGGCAAGGTATTTATTGAGAATTTGTATACTCGTTAGTTTGTGAAAACCAAGCAACAACATCATTTTTATTGTAGTTAGTTGTGATTTCTACAATTTGTATTACTTGTTGTGTTGTAGTGAGAGAAAACTCAACAAATTGGAAAATCCAAGAGGCTAAAGATACAACAGAAGATGTTTGAGATCTTTTTAGATTTGGAAGTGAAGAGGAAAAAGGATTCCTTTACATTAAAATGCATAAAAGAGTCTATGGATGATAGAATTATTCCCTTAATTTCAGATGCCAAGATAGCCAAGGAGGCTTGGGATACCCTTGAGAGGTGTTTTGGTACAAGTGGGAGCATTTAAGTTGAAGATGAAGGTGTTGAGATTCAACAAGATGATGAGATTAGTGAAAATTAAGCACCTTCACTAAGTGGGGCCCATAGGCTATTTTTAGGTGTATGCCTATTTTTAGACATGGTGAGCATATTCTATAAGTTGCAGGATGCCACTTGTAGATGGTTGGTCAAATGTGAAAAATAGATGATATTCTATTTTTATAATATTGGACGAAGTCTATTTATAGATCTTCAATCTAAAAATAGATGCATGTCTATTAATATTAGCCCTTAATAATAATCCGACAATAAATATCAACTTATTCTCTTGGAGCACTTTATTTCAGTGAACAGATTTGGAAAATCATTGGGCTGAAGGAATTACACAATTCCTAGGGTGGTTGGTGACTCATGCATGAAGGACTGAGTTAGAACTGAAGTGGAAAAATTGTGAAAGATTTGGAAGAGTAGTTATGGGAGTTGTTATTCAGTTTAACTCAATTAATTGAGTTAAACTCAGTTGTGCTAGTTGTATCTAGTTATAATTGAAGATACACTAGTGAGAGTTTAGTGAATTAATTATTTAATTAATTCATAACTAGAGACTCACTTGGAACTGAACAAATACAACAGTTAGCTACTTGCATGTTAGTTCCAATGGAGACCAAGTGGAGAGATAGGTGAAAGGGAGAGATGGACTATCTGTTGTGACTATAGTGATGCATTCAATGCATCTGAGACACATTGGAGATTCCAATGAGGATTTCGTAGTCAAGGCAAGGCAAATTTGAATTCATTCAAAGGTATTCTTCAGGAGGGATTGCGCAGTGGAGGCAGGTTATTAGGAGGCGAGAAATTGGTGCATAGATATGCAAATTTTTGCATCACAATGTGTAATGATATTTTATTGTACTGAGAGCTTGATGTACTAAGATTTGTATGAGATTATTACATGCTTTATTGATATACATAATATATTATAGTTGGGGTTTTTAGCTTTAAGCTTTCTCGTTATACAACTGTGTTTATATGCGATTGATTTGCTTCATATTTGTTTGCAATTGGCGATTTAATTTCCGCAAAGAATTAAGTGGAAGGATTCTGTATTTAACAAAAGATTAATTTTTTAGATCAGGAGAATATAGGAATAATATCAGTATTAATAAATTTATACATGGTATCGAAGCAGTGTTAGTCACTAGAGATTGCAATAGTGAAGAGGTGCTGAGTTTTGTGTTGGTGGTCAATTCAATTTTTCTACAGAAATTTCTTGGTGCGACAGTTGAGTATTCATTAAAATGGCTTTCAATGGGTTGCAGTTGGAGTATGCCCTTGAGGGTAGCTCGAAATACATATCCTGGAAGGACAGGATGGAGGTGGTGCTTGAAGATAATGGACGGAAGGAGTTCATCGATAGCGATGTTCCTAAGACTACTTCTAGCAATGCTGCATTACTTGACGTATGGGAAAAGAAGGTAGCGAAGACAAGAAGAATTCCGTTGGAAGGTGTGAAAGACCATATCATGTCAAGACTTCATGGGAAAGCCACTCCATTTGCAATATGGAAGGATTTGACATATATTTTCCAAAGCAGCAACAACCATAGGAAGTTGGCACTGAAAGATAAGCTCAAAAAAATAAAAATTTGGAAGGGCGACAGTATTCCAAAATATCTCACGAAGTTTTTCCAATGTGGGGATGAGCTAGGGAGTGTGGGAATTATAGTTGCGGATTATGAATTTGTGAGCTTATCTCTCCTTGGGCTTCAAAAGAGTTGGCATAGCTATGAAAACTCTGTCAATGGATAGGAGAAACTGCTGGATTGGTAGCGACTTTGGTCGGATCTTGTGCAGGAGGAGATAAGGCGGAATAACAGGGATGGCTCTTCATCGAAGAATCATGATGAAGATAATTGCACTTTGAATGCCAAAGTAATGAAAGCGAAGGGGAATAAATCCCATCCGAAATATGAGGCTAAAGGTAAGAATCTAGATTTGTCCAAGGTGAAGTGTTTTCACTATCACGAACATGGGCATCTTGCCACTAACTGCCCACAGAAAAAGAAGAACAAGAAGGCTGTTGGAGCTACAGCGGGTGAGGCCTTAGCCTCGCACTTTGAACTTGATTTCTCTTTTATCACATGCTTGGTTTCAAGCACAATGGGATCGGTGCCGTATCTTGATAGTAGTGCTTCCTTCCATATGATGGGAGACAAGGAGTTGTTTAGTGACTTGGAGGAAAAGGATCTCAAAATGCATATAGAGATGGGTGAAAATGGTAGATACAGTGTGACCGGCATTGGAACCATTACCTTTGAGAGGGAGTCAGGTAAAACATTTCTATTAAAATATGTTATGCATGTTCTAGGTCTAAAGAAGAACTTGGTCTCGATTGCTATGTTGGAGGACAGAGGTTATGATGTTGTTT
Source organism: Pinus albicaulis (assembly GCA_034641835.2). Classification (NCBI taxonomy): domain Eukaryota; kingdom Viridiplantae; phylum Streptophyta; class Pinopsida; order Pinales; family Pinaceae; genus Pinus; species Pinus albicaulis. Next base: position 863,087,330 of record CM076580.1, read on the forward strand.
TCAGCAAGGGAAAAGATTTCCTGCGACATAAAACAATGGGTCAAACCAAGAGGATAGGGATTCAAGTTAAGAATCTCTACAAGTTGGAGGTAGATGGCTGCGCTGCAATGATGGACAAAGCAGAAGAAGTGGTGAGCCGATATGAGGGTGAATTATGGCACAGGAGATCGGGCCATCTTCACCATGGCACCTTGAATATTTTGCAGCAGATTTATACTGGACTTCCCAAGGGTACTCTTGTGCAGTCAGATCAGTGCAAGGGATGTAATATGGGTAAGTTTGTGAACACCAACTTTCATGAGAAGGAGAACCGTGCTTCGGTTATCCTGGAGAGAATTCACACAAACGTGTGTGGACCTTTCTTGATTGCTTCAACAAAAAAACACAAGTATTATGTTATATTTGTTGATGACTATTCTTGTAGATACTGGATCTTATTCATGTAGAAGAAGCATGAAATATTCTCAAAGTTATGTGAATTTAAAAAATTAGTGGAGAAGGAGTCGGGGAAGCAAGTAAAGGCTCTGTGGAGTGATAATGGTGGTGAATATATCTCAAACGAATTCAAAGGCTTCTGTAGAAAAGAAGTAATTCGAAGGGAAATCATAGCGCCTCATAACTCACAGTAGAATGGGGTCACAGAGAGGAATAAAAAAACATTCATGGGTGCTGCACGAGCTATGTTGCATGACTAGGGCCTACCGATGCACTTGTGGGTGGAAGAATGCAACACTACGGTTTATGTGCAAAACCGTTGTCATCATAGAGTACTTGGCATGAGTACACCCGAAGAATATTTTACTGGTAAGAAACCTGATATTTCTCACTTGAATATTTTTGGCTTATCTGTCTACATTCATGTGACAAAGGATGCTAAGAAGAAGCTGGAGCTAACTACAGAAATTGGGATATTTGTGGGGTACACAGAAACACCCCATAATTATCGTGTGTATTTTCCAAACATTCAGATGACTGTGGCACGACGAGATATAAAATTCAATAAGGTGAAAGCCATGAAGTTGTTGCTTGAGAGGGATCTGCACTTGCATGCAGAGGAGGAGCTACTTGTTCCCAAAGATGAGCCTATAGATGTGGATCAGCTATAGGAGGAGATTCATGGAGTGGAGGAGTCTACTCATGCAGAACCAAACATTAGAACAGGTAGAAAGTGTACCATAGAAGCTGAGATATTGAAGCTTGATGTAACAGATAATGTAAAAGTCCCTACATCACAGCACAGACAGAGACAATCACCTAACCAATTTAATGGATACATGGCTCTGATGAGCAAGTGTATCATGATAAAGCCATCTTATTTTGAAGAAGCAGCGCAGGAGCCCACATGGGTAGATGCCATGGTGGAGGAGTATGACTCCATTGTCAGAAACAATGCGTGGGAGATTGTTCCAAGGCTGGTGGGTAAATCAGTGGTAGGTTCAAGATGGATCTACAAGGTAAAGCAAGCTGTTGATGGGAGCGTCGAGAAGTATAAGGCAATATTTGTTGCCCGGGACTTCTCATAAATCGAGGGGATTGATTATTAGGAAACATTTGCACCTGTCACACGATATTCTTCCATAAGGACCATCCTTGTTCTCTCAGCCCAGATGGGTTGGCACATTCATCAGATGGATGTGAAGATTTTTTTCCTTAATGGGATCATTGAGGAAGAAGTGTACATTGAGCAGCCTGAAGGATTTGAGATCTTTAGCAGCGAGTTGCATGTGTGTAGACACAAAAGAGCATTGTATGGGCTGAAGCAAGCACCTCGTGCTTGGTACACTCGGATTGACAGCTATTTCACTGGACTTGGCTTCACCAAGAATGAGGCAGATGCAAACCTATAAAAAATTATGGTGGAGGGTAAGCTTTTAAACATTGTTCTTTATGTTGATGATTTAATACTAACGGGTGATGAGCAGTTGATACACTCATGTAAGGAAAATCTTGCAAAGGAGTTTGAGATGAAGGATTTGGGCCTCCATTATTTCCTTGGATTGGAAATATGGAAGCGAGAAGGTGAAATGTTTATGTCTCAAGGCAAGTATGCTTGGGAGATACTTGGTAAGTTTCACATGGAGTACTGCAAGCCCACGGATACTCCTCTTCTAGGAAATTGGAGGAAAGAGGGTGCTACATTAGCAGAGGTAGTGGATGCCACTATTTATCGACAGTTGGTCGGTTCGCTCATGTATTTAGTTAATACAAGACTGGACATATGCTATGTGGTGAACCAGCTTAGTCAAGCAATGGTTAAGCCTACAAAGATATTTTGGAAGGGAGGAAAGCATGTCCTGAGGTATCTCAGGGGCACATCTGAGTATGGATTATGGTACAGACAAACGGATGAGGTGAAGTTGCATGGCTTCACGGATGTAGATTTGGCAGGTAGCCCAATGGACAGAAAGAGCACATTAGGAGGGGTTTTCAGTATCATATCTACAACAGTTTCTTGGTACAACAAGAAACAAATATCTGTGGCACTCATTTCAACGGAACCAGAATAGATGGCAGCAAGTCAAGCTGCATATGAGGCTATCTGGATGAGGAAGATCCTAGTCGATTTGTTCAGTTCTCATTTATATCCTACATTGATACATTGTGATAATCAGAGTTGCATTAAACTCTTGATTAATCCTATGTTTCAAGATATATCTAAACATATTGATATCTGGTATCATCATATAAGAGATTGTGTGCAGCGGAAGATCATGTTGCTTCAATACATTCCTACGGAAGATGAGGATGCAAATATTTTGACGAAGGCACTCAACATAAAAAAATTCGAATACCATAGAGGCAGGATCAGGGTGAAGAATAATCCCTATCTTTTTGAGAGGGAGTGTTGAGATTCAACAAGATGATGAGTGTAGTGAAAATTAAGCACCTTCACTAAGTGGCTCCCGCAGGCTATTTTTAGGTGCATGTCTATTTTTAGACATGGTGAGCATATTATATAAGTTGCAGGATGTTATTTGTAGATGGTTGGTCAAATGTGAAAAATAAATGAGATTCTATTTTTAGAATATTGGGCAAAGTCTATTTATATATCGTCAATCTAAAAATAGATGCATGTCGATTATTATTAGCGCTTAATAATAATATGATAATAAATATCAACTTATTCTCTTGGAGCACTTTATTTCAGTGAACATATTTGGAAAATCAGTGGGCTGAAGGAATTACGCAATTCATAGGGTGGTTGGTTACTCGTGCATGGAGGACTCAGTTAGAACTGAAGTGGAAAAGTTGTGACAGAGTTGGAAGAGTAGTTATGGGAGTTGTTATTTAGTTTAACTCAGTTAAGTGAGTTAAACTTAGTTGTGCTAGTTATATCTAGGTCTAACTGAAGATACACTAGTGAGAATTTAGTGAATTAATTATTTAATTAATTCATTACTAGAGACTCACTTTCAATTGAACAAATACAACAATTAAATACTTGCATGTTAGTTCCAGTGGAGACCCTATTGAGAGATAGGTGAAAGGGTGAGATGGACTATCTGTTATGTCTATAGTGATGCATTCAATGCATCTAACACACATTGGAGATGCCAATGAGGATTGCGCAGTCAAGGCAAGTTCAATTTGAATTCATTAAGAGGTCTTCTCTAGCACAGATTGTGTAGTGGAGGCAAGCTGTCAGGAGGCAAGAATTTGGTCCATAGATATGAAAATTTCTGCATGACAGTGTGTAATTATTGTTGATTATACTGAGAGCTTGATGTACTAAGCTTTGTATGAGATTATTGCTGTTCTATTGACATACATAATATATGATAGTTGGGGTTTTTAGCTTTAGTCTTTCCCGTTAAACAACTTTGTTTATGTGTGTTTGATTTGCTTCATATCTGTTTTCAATTGGAGATTTAATTTCCGCAAAGAATTAAGTGGAAGGATTCTATGTTTAACATAAGTTTAATTTTTTAGATCAGGAGAATCCGGTAATACTATCAGTATTAATAAATTTCTACATAAGGTGGATCTAAAGAAACAGATCTACAACAAGATGAAGAGTTTGTTGAATCCCACTATGCTTAGCAACAAGTGGATGATGTCTTTGAAGAAATTGCAGAACTAGCAGACAGGGAGCACGAAGATGCTTTTTAACACCCCTATACAAAGTTAAAAGTGGATGAAAATTTGGTAAATCCAGGAACAAAGTTTGCTGAAGAAAAATTGGTGAATCTAACAATAGAGCATGCTGACAAAAATTTGGTGAATGTAGCAACAAAGCTTGATGATGAAGATTTGATGAACCCAACAACACAACTTGCTGATGAGAGTGAAATTTCTATTGAGTCAGTCATTTCTATGGTAAATATAGTAATTAAAATTGCCGATGTAAACTTTGATAAATAATTTTTTGTTAATGATGATTGGTTGAAAACGATGCAACAAAAACATCATATTAACATGATGATATTTGGTGAAATAATCCCACTTCAGTCAGTAGAAAAAAACATGTTTGCAACAACACACTTTAGTAAAGAAGAAACAAAGAGAGAGACAAAGATAAAGACATACATTGAAACAGAGATAAAGACACGGGCAAAGAAATAAGTCTAAAAATGGAAAGTACAAACAAAGATAGAGGCAGAAGTAGAGAAGGAAGTGCAACAGGAGACAACGCTCATTGCACAGGAGAAGGAACAAAACCAATGTGATTTTGGAGATGTTTTTACACTTACCATTGATTTCCAATGTGCAAGAACACATGATGATTATGAAAAATAGTTGATTTTCTTGAAACATAGCTTTCAACACCATGTCTAGATGAGGTATACACAAAATTTGTAAATATGAATGTTGAAGACAACATGCATGATGAACACGTGAATGAAATTTTCAGGTATTGGAGTTTTGAAGAGATAAAATATTATTTTCATCTTATGTTGTAGCAAATTGATGATGAAAAGCCCACTACAGAGGACAATATGTGGGAGCAGCCCACATACAAGTCATTTTTTGAAGAAGTCCGAGACATGCTTAGAGAACTTGGAAAAATAGAAGACCTGCACGAGAAAATGAAGAGAAACAATTTAGAGACTACAAGATTTGGAGGAAGAGAAGAAGAAAACTAAATCTAGTTTGAAGTCAAGTTTTTTTTAGATTGTAATCCTAGCTTAGACATAGAGGAGGAGGTATATTAATTAAATATTTTATTTGGTTGTAATTAAGGGGGAGTGTTGGACAATCTAATTCCAACTAGACGCTTGGTGTAGAAATTGTCCATCCAAGTGTCCTAGTTCAGTTTCACTTAGTCCAGTTTAGTGGAGTTTCAATGAAGTCATTTAATGTTGATGTCCTCAATGTAATCTTATTTAATTCATTAGTAATATTGAGAAAAGTAATCCTCTTCTTGTGAGAGCTATCCAAGCCCTCTTTACACACTAGAATCATAGGTTATCCTCCTCATTAGCTAATGATTCCCCATCCATCTTCAACGTCATATACACCTATCAAAATATTTAATAAAATTTGTGGAGATTGATTCCATGAAAACAACTTAAATATCATACATCAATATTATTACATTAGAAAACTTTGTCTAACATAACATAAGATAACTTTAGGGTATGCACAAAGAAAAAATTCTAAGAACATTTCTATGAGTCATCCATAAAATTATTAATATTAAAGCTTCGTAGCCGAAGTTCAAAAACGATAAGAACCTACAATCATTGTAATGTTTCTTGTAATATTAATTATCCAACCAATATAAATCATTAAACCAACAGAAATTTTGTGAGCGTAAACTCCATGCCACGAAAATTAAATATAATGATATTATGGAAAGAAATTTTTTGAGAGCGTTAGTGATTTTTAATGATCCATCGAGCCTCCAAATAGTTTTCCCATTGGACACATATCTGGCGAGATGTGGAGAGACAAAATGCTGCTAGAAAATTTTTCATGTAAATTTAGTGGTCATTAAATTGCACAGATGGGTATGATCTTCGAGGAATTGAAACTCCAACATGTGTATGCATTATCCAAATATCACATATAATCTAATAATATATAAATAAGAAATAAATAATCTCTTGGAACTCTCAATTTCAGGCAGAATGTACGAGTGAAACAATAGCCGCTTGAAACTATGTACCTCAGGATTTCAATATGTACACATTTCATGACCCGAGCATTATAGAAATTTATTTCTTTATTTTTTTTGTGCAATATCTCCTAAAGACCTATGCATGCAATCATCTAAGCATGATAGAGTTGTATTCATTATTTTCTATGTAAATGTACATTTTGTAATTTACAAATGAGCTTTACTGTATTTTTATCTTTCTTATGATTGAAAAGAAAACATTTAAGATGTTCAATTTCAGCTAAGTAGATGTACATGTAGTAATTTTCATGTGATAATCATTGTAGTTTATGGAGCTAATTATTTATGCTCCACTTGTAAAATTCCAAAGTCATTAGAGTTGAAGTACCTATAAAAGCTTTTAGCAAGAAATACGTCTATGGCAAGGTTACCAGAAAATTTTAGAATGTTGTTTCTTGAAATCTCTAACCTGTATAATACTTAAATCACTCAATGTAATTGCTAACATTAGCATATTTTGTGATCTTCTTTGCTTATGTTATGGAAAATTATTGCAACATATTATTAGGATGGCCAAAGATAATTAGTAGTTTAAATATAAGAATATTAGTAATAAGTTTATTATATAGCAATGTATTTACATACTTGATTTAATATGAGATTTACAAGTTGACATTTTTATTTTTTCATTGTTTTTTTATATGTCATAATTATATTGGTTTATCAACTAGCTTAAAGAGCAAGATTCATTTTAGATTTTACAATTGGGTAAAATTGTTTTGGGTTAAAGTTTTGTTATTGGAATTTGGCCAAAGTTAAACATGTCCAATTCTAGCATTCCATTTAGATATTTTCATGGGAATGATTATGAGATTATGATTATTGGTGCATTAAGATGCTCACTTTTGTTTTGGAAAAACATTGTGGGAGATTGTTGAATGAGGTTATGATGAGCCATTTGATTGGAATGCCCTTACAACAAATGAAATAACAACAAGAAATGAAGCAAGGAATAGGAATTGTGAAGCTTGGTTTCACATTCACATAGCTCTTGATAAGAGCTTATTTCCAAGAATATGAGGAGAAACAACTACCAAATATGCCTTGAAGACTCTACAAGAAGCTTACCAAGTTAGTGATCAAGTTAAAATGGTCAAGCTTTAGACATTGAAGGAAGAGTTCGAGAATTTGAGGCTGAAGGTATAAGGGACTACTTGATCTAGGGTAAATTATTGATACCCTTAACTAAGACCTTTAACTTTGGCTGATTGTTAGAATTGCATTAATTAAAGAATCAATGAACATAAATGAAAAAATGCATGCTGTAAAGAAGAGAAACATAAAATTTGAAATCATAAGAACACATCGTTTGATAATGGAGTTCATCCAGGAGGGACTACATATTCGGGCCTCACTGTCAAGATGGTGTAGGCCACTGCATTAAGTGATGTAAGAAGAATATGTACATGGATGTGCTTCTCTGAAATACAAGGAAAATGCCCTCACATAGGAGTGGCTAGACCTCTCTACAAGATGTTCCACTGCGGAACTCTTACGCATAAAAAGGAATCCTATCATTATGACAATAGATCACACATAAAAAATGTGAGTATCCCACCAACATGGAAAACAAGGGATCTCAATGACATACATGTGACACGGAGTATCCCAACAACATGGCATAAAAGGGATCTCAAACAAAATTCATGAGTATCGTGAAAATATGGCATCAAGGGATCTGAAACATAATACAAGTCCATGACAGAAAGTACATCAATAAAAAAACAAGACAAGATCCCATGACACATACATTGTACAACACTAATCATCTCAAGAACAATGAAGTACATGAAATCAACTCATCATATACCTCACGTTGAAGATGAATGAAGTATGGTTGATGCTGCTGTTGGATCTGAAATCACCATCAAAATCGTGGTGTCAAAGGTGTGAAATCAACTGCCATCAACACCTACAACTTAACTTCAAAAAGTGACCAAAAAATATAAAGCTCACATGAAAAATCTGAATATGCCATCAGATTCATGATGTCGAATAGTACAAAATTGACTGTCCATTTACTGAATTATGAGAAAGTGAAGATCTGGGGCAAAATGGAATATTTTAGATTCCCCCTAGATTCCTCCATGTAGCTGCTCCATGGGTGGACTAGAAATCTGCAACTCAAAAGGTGAATCCGACCTTACCATTGCATTCCCTGTGAAAAGCCATGAAAAATGACTATAAACTTGACTATATTCCGACATGGAGAAAAATTACCTGCCCAGGAAAATTTCAATGCTCAAGGTTCCGCTCCCTGTTTCTGGGCCTGCTCATGGTTCCACCTGCAAATTAATTAAAAATTCTCTTAAAAAACATGCTCCATCCTCCACTTCCTGGGAGCACTTCTATTACACATCAATTTGTCACCATCCCTGCAATTCCCCATCCCGCGCATTGGAGGGCTTATTACATGACCTGTGAGCAGTGACATAACTTGAAAATACTTTCATGGCATTCCCCTGAACATGTACTTTCATTGCTCTGAAGACAACTCCTTGTGAAAAACCCTAAAAATAGCCTTTTCACCCTTGGCGTGACTATCTTGTGTTATACCCGCACCAATGGGGGAAATTATTCAATTAGGGCGCGCCAATTGGTGCTCTGTCTCAGAGTCGCACTTGCGCCAGGCTTAATAAAGGGTGTTTTTTAAAAATAAATGGTGGAAGATTGACTTTAACCAACTCCTGAACTAGTCTCTAAATTGAGTTGGGATGTTTGGCTCCGGATTTCCATGTAGAGGAAGTAGTTTGCCACCTCCCATTGAAGCTTCCCTGGGGATAGGGCCAATCCCATGATTGTAGGGATCCCAACTCCCCTTCCTCCATCTATATAAGTTTTCCATTTCCCTTTGCAAGCTAATCTCCAAGAGCCTTCATAGCCTAAAGAATGTTGCAAGAGCTTTGATAGTCCTCATAGTGCCAAATCCATAGCAAGGAGATTGACGATCAAAGAGAGAGGCTTGTCCCTATTCCCGACAAGCTTTACCGAGACGTATTCCGCTGACGACCCGCCGAAGGAGGATTTCAGCGTCAAAGCCAAGTTGTGTCATCCTGTTGTGTAACCAGCTCCAAAAAGAGAAGAAAAGAGATATAAACGCCTTAGAAATGAGCCTCTTCGAGGGGGCAACCTCCAATACATTACATAAATGAACAATTCTTGGATGATACAATTCACAAAACCTCCTTTCTATATATAGGAGTCCATGGGGCCATAATGTAATCCTAGTGGGCCACAATGTAATCCTAGCTGACCTAACAATAATAATTTAAGGGCACAATAATAACAAAATGGGGGTTAAAAGGGTACAATAATAAAAATAAGGGGTTTACACTAACAATAATAAGGGGCTATACTAGTGATATAGGGACCTAACATGCCCCTCTCCTTCAAAAAAGTGTTGTCCTCAACACTTGAGTAGCTCCTGGTGCTTCTGTATAAAATTCTCATCCTCCCATGTAGAATCTTCAGTGGGTAAGTTCTTCCACTTGATGAGATACTCTGAAATTGATCGATTCCGTAGTTGTCGAGTTTTTTTTTCCATGACTGCTTCAGGTTCCAATATGATTTTCCCTTCCCCATCAAGTTCTGGCAATACTGTTTGAACTGGAAGATTTTCACCTATAACCTTCTTTAAGCATGAAACATGGAAAATCGGATGTACTCGCGAAGAAGAAGGAAGCTCCAATTTGTATGCCATAGTACCAATCTTTTGCAACACCTTGTAAGGACCATAGTACTTTGGCGATAATTTATTATCCTTCTTAGCTTGCTTGAAGGACATTTGTTTGTATGGTTGTAGCCGTAAAAATACCCAATCTCCTACATCAAAACTTCTCTCGCTACGATGTTGATCTGCCTGTTGTTTCATTCGATTTTGTGCCAAATTCAGGTTATCCTTTAAGAGTTGGAGAACTTCTTGCCGATGCTCGATGTGATCTTCCACTGCTTGAACCTTCGAATTTTCCCTTAAAGATGATGTGATGGATGGTGGATGATATCCATAAAGTGCCATAAATGGGGTCATTTTTGCTGCAGTATGGAAGGAAGTGTTATACCACCATTCAAAGAGAGGTAACCACTTGACCCATTGTGTTTGTTTATCAGATACAAAACAACGAAGATATCCTTCCAAACATTTATTTACTATCTCAGTTTGACCATCAGATTGAGGATGATAAGATGAGCTATGAGCTAATTGAGTACCCAAACAAGAAAATAAGTCCGTCCAAAAATTTCCAGTAAAAATGGGATCTCTGTCGCTCACAATAACCCTTGGGATTCCATGTAGCTTTTGAATTCTGTCCATAAATGTAGTAGCAACTATACTTGCTTTAAATGGATGAGATAAAGCACAAAAGTGTGCATACTTGGTAAGTCTATCAACTACCACCATGATGACACTCTTTCCTTCGGACTTAGGTAAACCCGTGATAAAATCCATTGAAATCTCCTCCCAACGTTGACTTGGAATGGATAAAGGTTGTAGAAGTCCCGGGGTCTTAATTGTTTCCACTTTATTCTGCTGGCAAACCAAACATTCCACCACAAACTTTTGAATATCAGATTTAAGGCCATCCCAAAAAAATTCTTCTTCACCCTCTGGTAAGTTTTTAAAAATCCTGAGTGTCCTCCTAAAGGAGAAGTGTGCAATTCCAGAAGAATCTTTTGTTTTAGTTGGGAATTCTTGCAAAGATATAAGCGATATTTGTACCATAAGGAATCATTTTTCCAACTAAATGTATCAGATGTACTAGGATCTTGCCGCAACTTTTGAATGAGTGTCCATACATCTTTGTCCTTCTTCCATTCATCTCTTGCTTCAGTTATCCAATCTGGTTGGATAATAGAAATGGCACAAAGCAATGCTTCCACCTCTTCATTCTTTCTTGAGAGTGCATCTGCAACAACATTAACCTTTCCTTTTTTGTAGATTATTTCAAAGTCATAACCCAACATCTTTGTGACCCATTTTTGCTGCTCTTCTGAAGATAGTCTTTGTTCCAAAAAGTGTTTAAGACTATCATGATCAGTTTTTACCTTCAAGTGTCTTCCCATTAGGTAAGTTCGCCATTTCTTTAGTGCATGCAGTATTGCTAACATTTCCTTCTCATAAATAGGTTTCTGTAAATACTTTCCTTTGATTCGACGACTTTCAAAAGCAATGGGTCTTCCTTCCTGCATTAAAACTGCACCAATTCCATTTCCTGAGGCATCACATTCCACAATAAAGGTTTTTGTAAAGTCTGGTGTAGCTAAGACCGGTGCTAGGCACATTGCCTCTTTAAGACGTTCAAAAGCCTTAGTTGCTTCAGGAGTCCATGAAAATGCATCTTTCTTCAATAATGTTGTTAGAGGTGCTGCTATTCTCCCATAATTCTTAACAAACTTGCGATAATACCCTGTTAACCCGAGAAATCCTCGCAACTGCTTTATGGTTGTGGGAACTTTCCATTCCTTAATGGCTTTAATTTTGTTAGGATCCACTTTAACACCCTCGTGAGATACAATATGACCCAGATATTCCACCTCTTGTACTCCAAAGAAACATTTGGACTTTTTTGCATATAATTGTTTCTCCCGCAATAGTTTGAGCACCCTGTCAACATGTTCAACATGATCCTTCCAAGACCTGCTGTAGATTAGTATATCATCAAAAAATACTAGCACAAATTTTCTAAGGAAGGGTTTGAAAATGGAATTCATCAACCCTTGAAATGTAGAAGGTGCATTGGTAAGGCCAAAAGGCATGACCAAAATTCATAATGACCCTCATGAGTTCGAAATGCTGTTTTTGGAATATCTTCAGTCTTCATTCTAATTTGATGATATCCTGAACGAAGATCCAACTTGGTAAATAAATTGCTCCATGTAATTCATCCAATAATTCATCAATCACAGGAATGGGAAATTTGTCTTTAATGGTGAGCTTATTGAGCTCCCTATAATCCGGACACATTCGCCATGATCTATCCTTCTTGTGTACCAATACTACAGGAGCAGAGAAAGAACTTTGACTAGGTTGAATTATACCCGCCTCTAACATTTCTGCAATCATACGTTCAATTTCGCTCTTTTGGACGTAAGGATATCTATAAGGCCCGATGTTTGGAGGAACACTTCCTGGAATCAAATGAATAGCATGATCATGATCACGAATAGGTGGGAGTCCTTCGGGAGTTTCAAACACCTTGGAATGATTGTCCAAGACTTGTTGGAGATCTGCAGAAATAGATGATTTTGATGTTGGAACTTCTAGTGAGCATAATTGTGCAATTACGCCTCGTTGTTCTTTCTTTAGAAGCTTTGTCATGACATTAGAGCTTATTATCTTTCCCGGCTTCCCCACAATACCCCGTAATTCGACTTCCTTTCCTTCTGAAAAAAAATTTCAAGAAAAGTTCTTGAAAATTAAAAGCTACCGTCCCCAAAGATTGTAACCATTGTACTCCTAGTACAACATCAGCACCTCCCATAGGAATGGCAAGCATCGGACTAGTCAATACATATTCCCCCATGGTTAGCTTGATATTATGGCATTTTCCGGAGCAATTTATAGTTCCTCCATTTGCAACCATCACTTGACATTCTGGTGCTGGGTATAGGAAACAATTTAATTCCTTGGCTACCTTATAATGAATAAAATTATGGGTGCTACCCGAATCAATCAACACTATTACCCTTTTCTTCTTTATATGTCCTTCTATCTTGAGAGTTTGAGGAGTGGTAATTCCTGCCAGTGCATTACACGATATGGTCGGATTCATTTCTTCCTCTTCTAGGGGTGGTTCCTGGTGTATATCCTCTTCTTATTCATTTTCTTCTTCTTCTTCACAATCTATGTAAAATAATTTCTTCTCAGCACACTTATGACCTTTAGTGTATTTTCTATCACAACTGTAGCAAAGCCCTTTTTCTCTTTTTTCTTCCAATTGTTTTGGTGTCAACCTTGTAGGTTGTGGAAATCTAGGCGTAGCAACACTTCCTTCTTTATAGAATTGAGTGGTAGGCTTCCTTGTCGCCATAATTTTACATTCAACTTTTCTTGCCAACCCGAATGCCTTCTCCAATGAATCAGGTTCCAAAACGCGAACTTCATGTTGGATGTTATCCTTTAAAGTGCCTAGGAAGAGATCAATCCTGTGTTCCTCTGTAAGATCACTTACCCTTATATTCAATTTTTGGAAGTCCTCAATGTGCTGCCCCACTAAACCCTTTTGTTTGAGATTTATCAATTGGGTAAAGAAGGTGTTGCTCTTTGTATCCTCATAATGTGCTATCATTTCCTCCGTAAAAATTGACCAAGTGACAATTTTTTTATGGGAGCAAAGCCATTGATACCATACAAATGTATTTTGTTCTAAATGTAAAGTTGCAATGCGTACCTTTTGTGTGTTTTGCACGTTATGGAGATCAAAATATTGCTCCATCTGTAGTATCCATGTTACCAGATCCTTTCCATCAAACTTCTTCATATCCATTTTTGGAATATGGTGGTTCTTCCCGCCAACATTCGAGTTTATGAAATCATGATTAACATTTATTTTGTTCTCATCAGGAGGTTCTTCTCATATATTTCCGCCATTAGGAATCATTTCTGGTTTTAAGCTTGTCATCAAGCCTTCCATGTATTCTTTTAGATCATTCTTCATGTTTTCCATGTTGTCTTTCATGTCATTCTTCAAACCGTCCATCTTGACTTCCACGCCATCCATTTTAGCTTCCATGCCTTTCTTCAAACCGTCCATCTTCACTTCCACGCCTTTCTTCAAAACTTCCATTTCATTTTTTGTTGCTTTTTGCAAGAGTGAAATTTGTTGCACTTGCTCTTGTAATTTTGATAGATCATGTTGCAATTCTTCATCTTCATGAGTCATAGTAGAGCCTTCTGAAGGCTTAATGGGTGTTGAATTCTTTTTTGGGGCCATTTTAGAATCCAATATTGATATCTATTCTAAAAGATGCCCTTGGAATCAATTCAACTTGATTCTTCAAACAAGACTTATGCAATTCGAAAAAAAAATACACACCTTTTACTAGCTTTGAGGAGCTCGATATTGAAATTGTATTATCTCTGTGCTTGAAAATATTCGATATCTGAAATTCAGCCCTATAGTATCCCTCTGAAGCTTCTTTCAAATGCCACAGGTCTGACCTGATTTTGATGCTCCAAGACAAAGTTGTGTCCAATCTCCCACAATGACCTAATTCTGGAATGGTTCAGTAGAGCGAACTTGTACGACTTGCCACGTGTCACTGTTTTGTCCTTTGTCTCTGAAATTGATAGCGAAGAAACTACAGGCTGTGTACTTGTGACCACTTTTGACGGCACTCCAATCCAATCTTCAGAGAGAGAGTTATTAAACTTTTCCCACGATCACCTCTTTGAGATGAAATTCAGGAGCCTGAAAAAGCACTACCTTCCACAGATCATATCTCCAAAAATATTGCGAACCAAGCTCTGAAATTTTTTGACGAATTTCCTCCGGATTTCAGCTTCGCACCATATGAATTTCAGACTCTGAACCTTCGTACAAAAAACTTTATAGCGCAAATTCCACGATGACCTGTTTATGAGCCTGAAAAAATACCTAACTTCCACAGATGATATCTCCTCAAATATTAAGAACCAAGATCTGAAATTTTTAGACAACCTTCCTCAAGATTGCAGCTTCGCACCCTAGAAATTTCAGCTTCTGAAGCTTCGTAGAAAAAAAGTTATAGCGAAAATGCCACGATGACCTGTTTGGAGCAGCGAAACCCTAGAATCCCAAAGCTCCGATACCAAATGTTGTGTAACCAGCTCCAAAAATAGAAGAAAAGAGATATCAACGCCTTAGAAATAAGCCACTTCGAGGGGGAAACCTCCAATACATTACATAAATGAACAATTCTTGGATGATACAATTTACAAAACCTCCTTTCTATATAAAGGAGTCCATGGGGCCATAATGTAATCCTAGTGGGCCACAATGTAATCCTAGCCGACCTAACAATAATAATTTAAGGGCACAATAATAACAAAATGGGGGTTACAAGGGTACAATAATAAAAATAAGGGGTTTACACTAACAATAATAAGGGGCTATACTAGTGATATAGGGACCTAACACATCCTTTGTTTCATTAATATAAGTGACTACGATTATAGTTCCACTCGTATTGTTCATGATTTTTTATGAGTTGTGTCCTCTCTCACTGACACATGATTGAAATTATATGGTTTTACTCTCGTATGTTCGTCGTGTTTCTTGTACGTGCAGGTGTTCGATCGCGTCAAGTGGTGGAATTGTGACCTGTCAGAGCAAGGGATCGAGAGCACTATCCTCTCCGCAACGACAATAGCATTGGACCTAAGGTGGGCCTTCTATCGCGCTTTGATTTTTGCAATTAGGAACTTGCGTTGTAGCGTGTTTGATTGTTGCTAGACCCGATCTAGGCTAGCAGGGATCGCCTCTGTCTACAGAGGGTATTTACCTCCTCAAAAAAATGGCGACTCCGTTGGGGAGTTAGCTTTTTGTTTGCTTTATAAACTAGAGATGAAGCCTGAAGTTAGCCAGATAGGCTTCGAAACGCTCTTGCCCTGCATTAGCGAAGTAGATCAATGTTGCTTCAGTCAATATCCGGTTTAGTTTATGAACTGAACACTTGGAGTATTGTCTTGTCTTTCGGTCGTTTCTTGACTTTGCTTGCTTGATCAGCTCTTTTGGTTGGCTCTTTTTGAGAGTTTGGCTTTTGGTTTGAGCTTTACCATCACTAATCTGCTTCTTGGATTGCTTTTTTTTTTTTTTTTTCCTTAGTAAACTCGGCTGGCGCGCTTTTCAGTGTGACATTTGTGCCCACTGGCGCATGTTGTGAGTGTATTACTCGCTCCAATCCAATTCTGGCACTAGTTTCAGCCTTACAGTCGCGCCAACACTGTAAGGTAGTAGGGTTTACTTTGTTTTGAGCCTTCTAAGACTGATCTGGGTGTTTGGTCTTGTTTTTTCGACTGCTTGAGTGTTCTGGAGCCTTGTTTAACTGACTGTGACCTTCTTCCTTTGGTTATTTGCCCATTTCTATCGATTTTACATAGTAGCTCTAGGGCATCTAGGTGCTATTGTGCGTCGAGCATCCCTTGGGAATTTTTGGTTCCTGTCTGTTCAGTCAGCTCTGTGACAGCTTCTTTGCACTTGTTTGGTGGTTGTCTATCGTTTTATTGCGTTATTTGAGTGATTGGCTTCTTCGTCATTTGAATTCCGTTTTGTCTCGTTTTGGGCCTAGATTACATGGTTCAATTGAGTCTTTGGGTGTCTTTTGATTTGAGGGACTTTTTATCGATTTGAGATATGATTGTAGGCTTGCGTTGAGTGAAATTCGATTGTTTTTCTCTTTTATTTTTCTTCTCAATTGCTTGTCTCTTTATTTTTCATCTTGTTAGTGCTCTCGCTCTTAAACGTTGAAAAAACAAAAAAAAAATCTCTTTTGCGTTGAATTAGTTGATGTGAATTAGATCTTTTCGGTGTTATTAGTGATTAGTAACTTTGAAAGAAGAGCTTTTAGTTTCCATTAGCTACATTAGAGATATCATTGGTTGTTTTCTGATCATTTTTTTGTTGTGTGAAAAGCTCTTAACTCTCTTGTAGTTAGCTTTCATCGAATGGAATGATATACTGTGGCATGTAGTGTGCATTTAGGAGATTTTGAGACATTACATTCGCTAGGGCCTGAAAACTGAAACATAATTGAAGATAAACATTAAAAATTATTCAATTTACACTAAGGCAACATTGAAACATTAACGAAATATTTAGACGTCTAGGCTAGAGACGTGTTCCGGCGTCTTTAAACCTAGTAGCTGTCGTTCGCCTCCTGGCTTTAGACAATGCTAGTATGGACTTGTGCTCCCCTTACAGTCGCGTATATAAAGGGAGACCCCACTAGGTTTCTATCCTTTATTCATAGGAAGCTAAGTTTTCCGCCCTATACCCATGATACACCGGACACAGCATTCGGGGAGATTTCCTGCACGTACATCAAGTCCTTGGTTGATTTCTCTTTCATTTTGAAACCAAGGTGTATATTGCAGTTCACGGTTATTTGGTACACCCTATGCCTAGTATTTCTGAGCAGTCATTTTGATCTTATCTGACTCATTAAATTTGAAAAGATCACCAAGCGCTTTTCCTTTCACGCTTGCATCAAAACTGAAAGAGATAGAGTCATCTTTCGTCCGTTTCTTGACTCTTAAAACATGAAATGGTGAAGTTTCTAAGTTTCAATGTCGTAAAATAAATCACCCGCGGTCACACTCCCTGTTAGATTTTTCTTGTTGGTCATTTGATTGCGTGCCTTGGTTCTTTTTCAGCCCGTGTGTGTGTTTGATATTTTTCTCTTGTAATTACTACCACAGTGGCGGAACCCTCAGTTTCGTCTACTAGTAGTCCATATACGGACGATTCATCAAAGGTTTATCAATCCTTTGCTAAACCTCAGCAGCCCATCGTTTCGAGTTTCCTGACGGGGGACCGTTTTTGTCGGAGCTTCCCTTTGGAGGACCAGTTGAATTCAATTGGCCCTTATCCAACCCTTGGTCTAGATTTGGAGTAGGGGAACATTTCCCTCCTCTTACATCGGGTTCGCCCTTTTTAGCTACTGTTATTCCTCCTAGTCCTCACCGTCTATTACGAGACCTAGCGGCAGGTTCAAATATGAGTGAATCCAGTTATTCTACTAGTGAGGAAATCCCCACGTCTGGTGAAGATTACCAGCTATTCCCTGAGGTAACTCTGAAGTTATTCCCAAAAGACAACCTTGAATCATCTGTTATGTCTTCGCCTGGTCCCTCCCTACCAGCAGGGTATAGATCCTTAGGCCAGATTATTGCCGCCGCTGCCTCTATGGGGGTATCAAATCCTTCTACGAGGCTGGTTGTTCCTTCATTAGGGATGTCTCCACAGACACCTGTCATGTCATCCCCTCAAGTCATTTTTGTACCCGTCAGGCCCACTGTTTGTGTGGCTGCATCTACACTTGCTGTTACCACTCAGTCCGTAAGGACCACATCGCTTCCCGAGGACATCTACATAGCTTCTGCTATGCTAGAGAACATATCTCTTGAGGATTATTGATTGTCCTTACAACAATCGAACCCCGAGGTCAGACAACCCTCTCAAGATCCCAACCGCTCGTATTTTTCGCATTATGCACAGGATGGTACACTCGTGTATGTTTTTCCATATCAGTGCGATGAACATGGGAACCCTTTGCGTTTACCCACTCCTGAGGCTCAACTTCATGCTCAGGGTTTACCGTATAACCAGGTTGGGCAGCCTTATAACCCACAAGGACAACCCTTTCAAGGTCAACCTTCGGGCCAACCTGGATATCCTTATGACCTGCAAGGTCACCCTGCGGGCCAGCAAGGGCCATTATACGGTCCGCAAGGACAGTATTACAACCCTTCAGGTCAACCTGTGTAGCCTCTTCCTGGAGTCCAACCAAGGCAACCTCAAGGACTCCCAGGTCAACCGGGGTACCAACCCGGGCCGGTATACGGTCCTGGGGGGCAAGTCCAACCGTCGCAACCCATGCAGCCTCAGTATCCTATTGCTCCAAATGTTGCACATCAGCTAGGACCATCTTATGGTTTTGCTGTAGGTCAAACCGGTTACCAGCCACCACCCGGCTCCATTCCTCCACCAAGCCAACCGGTTCATCTGGCACAACCCGGTGTTCCACCACCAGGCCAACCGGCCCATCCGGTACAACCTGGTGTTCCTCAACAGCCAAGTCAACCTGTGCAACCGGCACAACCTGTTTATCCGGGTCAACTTGTTCAACTAGGGCAACTCATTCAGCCAGGTCAACCTGTCCAACCAGGCCAGCCTGCACACTCTATCAACCCTACCCAATAGCCGATTTACTCGATGTCACAACTAAATCCACCAATGCATCCTAATTATCAGGCTCAGCAGGGTCCCACCTATCAGCAGCCTGCTCAACCTCAAGGTGGTTACTACCCTCATGGTCAATCTCGACCGGCTTATAATCCACCCCAAGGTTCCCATTATTACACTCAACAACCCGGCTACACCTATATTCAGTAGCCAAATCCACAGACTGCTCAGATGGGGCCGACTTACAATCAGGGTCCATACTCTAGTTATCAAGCCCCGTACACTGGTTACCAGCCACCGAATCAGACTGGTTATACACCCTATACCCCCTATGGTTAGAATCCTACTGGACATAAACCATGGGGGCAAGGATATTCTCAACCAACATGGAGTACAGGTACCGGTCCTTATCGAGGGACTGGCCTACCGTTTAATCCGCAATTGCCATCCTTAGCTACCTTGGAATTACCAGACGTTTCTAAATTAACCAATGATCCGATTCTGCACAATCCCTATTGGCCTCCGGTTCCGACCAAGGTACCCGGCGACTGCCCAAAGTTTGAAGGTAAAGCTGGTGAAGACCCCCAAGCTCATGTAATGACCTACCATTTGTGGTGTCCCTCTAATTCTTGGGTTGATGATTCAATTTGTCTACGTCTCTTCCAGTGCACTCTTACCGATGCTACCACTAAGTGGTATATTGAACTACCCCGTGGCATCTTTCAAGATTTCAATTCTTTAGCAATGGATTTTCTGACTCACTTTCAGTTACCGGTTCACTATGAAGCTGGGACGCATCTCCTGACTTCATTGAAGCAGGATAAAACCACCCACATATCCGATAATATTCATGAGTGGCGACGTTGTCGTAGGCTGATCAAGTTCGATATACGTAATCAACTACTAACCCATTGGTTCACCACATCCTTCATTAAAAAAATCGCGCAAGATATTGCTATGGGGGCATGTGTTACTGAAGAACAGGCCATTGCGTGTGCCCAATATCTGGATCTAGTATACTCTTAGTCTGGCACGTTTTATGATATTTTGACTGATGCTCCAAGCCCGAGAACCTCTAAAGCTCCACCTACCCCAGCAGTGGACGATGTTATTGGTTTCGTGTCTCAAAATTCTCGAAAATCTTCGAATGGGAAGCAGAAGTCTAATTATTCCAATAATTCTGCTCTTCTTGCCCCTCCAGATTCTGGAAAAATTGTGGAGGTTAATGCTGTTCAGGCTAATCCTACAGAAAAAGCCTCCAAAGGAAACAAGAAGGGCAAAGGAAAATCCAAACCCGACGCCCCAAAGCCAGAGTCTTCTAAACCTCGGACTGAGGACGGTTCCCAACGTAAACCGAACCACCCCTGCCTCATTTGTGAAGGAGATCATTATACCAAGGATTGTCCATGACAATCTGAAATTAGTCAACTTCTCAAAGGCTCTAAAGGGACTCCGACAGTCCTTAAAGAACCGTTCCCGTCTCAACAGACTCAGATGGTTGAACAACCGTCACCATCTGCACCATTTGGGTCCCAAGTCTTTATGATGAATGGTTCTGCACCTGTCTCCATCGTTACACGTTCGAAGGATTATACTATATTACGTCAGGTAGCTGGAAAGGAAGTTGTGGATGGCCCACCTCCTCCACCTGTCTCTGGTTCTTTAGAAATTGAGAAGCCTACTGCTGAACCAGTTGTGAAGCCACCTTCTAAAGGTGTTCTACGAAGGTCTTCCTACAATCCAAATGCCCGTGCCACTTAGCACTATAGTATTGTTGAGGATTTGGCACAGGCGCCTTATGCTATGCCCACATTGGAAGTCCTTCAAAGTTTCCCTTCGCAATAGAAATATCTCTTATCTGCAATCGGTGGAATCGATCCCGTCGATTCTAGTCTTCTCACCTTCGACTTAGAAAATTTTACCCCCCAGCTTCCGCATCAAATTGCTCTCATTATTCAGGTCGGGATCAACGGTCTTAATATCCATCGGGCCATTGTGGATGAAGGTGCTTATACCTGTGTCATGTCGTCCGCCTGCTGGAAGGCCATTGGCTCTCCGGCCCTGTCATCATCTCCTAATGCCTTAGAGGCATTCGATGGTCGGGAATCCAAATCCCTGGGTGTTCTCGAGAGTTTACCGATTACGTTATAGGGGAAGACAGTCAACGTAGAAGTGGAAGTGGTTGACGCCAAACTTAACTACAATCTGCTTCTCAG
Organism: Pinus albicaulis; assembly: GCA_034641835.2. Taxonomy (NCBI): domain Eukaryota; kingdom Viridiplantae; phylum Streptophyta; class Pinopsida; order Pinales; family Pinaceae; genus Pinus; species Pinus albicaulis. The sequence goes on from CM076580.1 coordinate 863,108,545, forward strand.
CCGCAGTTGGACTCATGCTATTCTATGCATGCCATCCACCCTCTTTCGACTTCTTAAGTTTCCTCATGAGGGAAAAATCGTTACTGTGGATCAATTTTCTTTCTTCACCTCCACCTCTGAGAAAAACTTTCCTTACGTGGATAAGATCCCTAATCCCCCCGATAGTGTAGAACCTGATCTCTTCAAGGACCTCGTCCTCATGGGTATTTTTCCTGCACCACCACCGCACACCGTTCAAGTTAATATGGTCTCTAGGTTTGATGACCCATGGATCATCCCTTCGCCTGAACAGGGGACTGATTTTGGAGAATAGATGCCCTTAACTCCAGTAGAGATTAATTACTGCAAAATTGTTGCCGCATCCGATCCTCCCCCTCCTCAACATTCTCCCTCGAGCATGGCTTTAGATATCTATTCTCAATCCCCCTGGCTCGGCAAGGCCGACTCACCTAATCCTCTTAAAGAGACTTTTCCTTATAATGAAGCCATTGTTGAAACCATGTCTCTCGAGGAGTTTCCTCGGAGCGATACGCATCATTGTTCCTCATTTATGCCTAGTCTGGGGGAAATGTCAGATTGTCTAGAGCGTTTTGTAACTCAGGTTCCCACTCCACCTCTCCAGATGCTTATATTGACACATGAGGTCTTCTAAGAGGGAAACCTGAGCAACATTACTCAAACCACTTCGATCGACATATCCATTAAACCAGGGATCGTTGAAAACATACATGTGGGAGTAACTTGTTCTCTTGATGAGATACGAGTTTATACTGATCTTTTTCGAGAATTCAGAGACGTGTTCGCCTGGTCCTATGAGGAAATGTCTGGGATTGATCCCAACATAGCAGTGCACAAGATTCCTACCTATCCCGATGTGAAACCTATGCACCAATGCTTACGCCCAGTGCATGCTTGCAAAGATGTTGCTATTAAAGCAGAAGTTGAAAAACTTCTGAACGCAGGCTTCATTTACCCAATTTCCCCCATAGAATGGGTCTCAAATATTGTCCCTGTAGATAAAAAACAGGGCACTATAAGGGTCTGTGTTGATTATCGTGATATTAATCGCGCCTGTCCTAAGGAAAAATATCCTACTCCCTTCATATATCAAATCACTGACGAATGTGCTGGGAGTGAGATTTACTCCTTGATGGATGGCTTTTCCGGGTATAATTAGATAAATATTTTACCTGCCGATCAACAGAAGACTGCATTCATCTGTCCATGGGGCACCTTTGCTTATAAAAAGCTCCCATTCGGCTTGAAGAACGCTAGAGCTACTTTCCAGCGTGCAATGTCTTATGCATTCCACGACATACGCCATATCATTTAGCCATATCTCGATGATCTGCCAGCTCACTTAGCTCGGCGAGAGTACCACCCATAACACCTCCGCCAGATTTTCCTTCACTTTCGACGCTATAATATCCAGCTTAACCCTCATAAATGCGTCTTTTGCGTGGATTCTGGCCGTCTCTTGGGATTCATAGTCTCTAAGGATGGGATTCGCCTCAAACCTCTAAAAGTCGAGGCTATTGTCAATCTCCCATCACCCTCCTCATTATATCAATTACAGAATCTGCAGGGAAAAGCTAATTTTCTTCGACGCTTCATCCAAAACTACGCGGAAGTTGCCAAAGGTTTCACGCGTCTCTTAAAGCAAAACGTTCCCTTCCGTTGGGACGAGATTTCTCAACGATATTTTGAGAAGCTAAAGACGTTACTTGTTAATGCTCCATTGCTTCGTCCCCCAAACTATCATCGTTATTTCACTCTATATTTGGCCGCCGCGTTTAGCACTATAGCTATGGTTCTGGTGCAGTACGAAGATGATGGTAATGAACATGTTGTCTATTATCTATCATGGAACCTTCTTGACACAGAGACACGTTACGCTCATGTCGAGAAGCTAGCATTAGCCGCAGTGCAAGCTGTGCATCGTTTTCACCACTACATCCTGCTGCATACAACAACCGTGGTTTCGGATTGCAACCCCATGACATATATTCTATCTCGAAAATTACTGGGGGGGAAATACTCCAAATGGATCGTTATCCTTCAGGAGTTCGACTTAGAGTTCACCACTGCTAAGTCGACCAAATCATTGGTTTTTGCGGATCTCATTTGCTCCCTCCCGACAGACTCCACCCCATCTCATTCCGAGGATCATATCCCGGACGAAACACTCTTCCTTATCAGCACTCGCGACCCATGGTACAATGAAATTATTGTCTATCTTCAAACATCAAAGTTCCGGTCTGAGTTGACCAAAGATGCCCGACGTCAGATTCGACATCAGTCTCAACCCTACTGTATTCTAGGAGATACATTATACCGAGTTGGGGTAGATTCGATGCTCCGCCGGTGCTTGACCCTGTAAGAGGCTGAAAGAGTCTTGAATGACTATCACAGTGGCACTTGTGGCGGTGACATGTCCGGATATGCCACTGCCCAGAAGATTCTGCGTGCAGGTTACTTCTGGCCATCGATATTCAAAGACTGTATTGTTGTAGCCCGAAAATGTCATGCGTGCCAGGTTTTTCAGCGCAAGATGCGCGCAGCACCTCTCCCTCTGCATCCTGTCATTACTATCAGCCCTTTTGCAAAATGGGGCATAGATTTTATGACGTGTAACCCTCATTCGGTCGGGGGGCATGCATATATAATCGTCGTTTTCGACTACTTTACCAAGTGGGCCGAAGCGATGCCTACACTAATCGCCGATAGTAAGACAACTGCCCAATTTATTTTCAACCACATTATCGCACGTTTTGGGGTCCCTCGGGCCATTGTTACCGATCATAGCATCCATTTCTGGGATTATATGATGGCCGAGCTGACATAAATATTGGGCTTATGACATGATAGCTCAACGCCATATTACCCCCAGGAAAATGGCTAGGTTGAGGCTGTGAACTAGGTTTTGGTCACAATGCTTCAACGAAAAGTTGGTATTCATAAGTCGAATTGGAACCTCCAATTGTTCTCAGCTCTATGGGCCTACCAAACGTCAGTAAAGAGTGCAACTGGATTCACACCATTCCAATTGGTGTATGGTCTCGAAGCAACTCTTTCGGTTGAGTGCAAAATTCCTTCCTTAAAGTTGGCTGTGGAACTCTTGCCTGACACTTCTCTTGAAGAAGAGCATCTCTTGTATTTGGAACGGCTGGATGAAACTAGCCACTTGGCTGCTTTAGTCATTGAGGCACAAAAGATGCAGGTCAAAGCTCACTTTGATCAATCAGTCTCTCCATGTTCCTTTGTTGAAGGGGATCTTGTCCTCCTATACGACCAAGCGCACGACAAACTTGGAGCAGGAAAGTTCCAACCCATGTGGCGTGGGCCCTACATAGTAAAACAAATATTGAAAAATGGGGCTTATGAGCTCATCGATTATGAAGGAGTTCTGTTGGCGCAACCTAGAAATGGGTTGTACCTTAAAAAATACTATGCTTGAAGCTTTTCTTTTGGTGTGGTGTGTGTACATAGGTGTGTATATTCATTTGTGTGCATGTGTGGTGTGGTGTGCAATGTAAGCATCTTTTCTGCTGATCCGGTCTTCCTGATTGTGCAGATGTCTATTACTCCATTTGTGGGTTTCGCAGATGGTGCTTCCCATAGTACCAGGAATCTGTCCTCGGTAGCCTGGGTAATCTATGATCCTGCTGGTGAAGTGGTTAACCTGCAAGGTGTGTGTTTGGGTCCTTCTACAAATAATATCGTGGAATATAGTGTTGTGTTGGAATTATTAACCGAGGCTGTGGACCTCGGCATTCGTGAATTACTTGTGTATCTAGACTCGCAACTTGTAGTATTACAATTTAATGGTAACTATTCAGTTAGAAACCCATCCATTTTACGTCTGTATTTGCGTATTCGTCTACTAGAAAGGAACTTTGATTATATCACATATCAAAATATACCCAGGCATATGAATACATTAATAGATGCAGTAGCAAATATGGTTTTAGATAGACATTTGCGCAATTTATAAACAAAACATCATCACATGTAAAGAGATCCATCCAGAAATAGGTATATATGTGTGTGTGTGTGTGTGTGTGTGGAAATTTTTACATAGTGTGCATCACATAAGATCAAAAAATATACATGTTCATCTTAATACAGCCAGAGATGACATGTCTCTCAAAAAATATGTAGAAAAAGCCCTAATGTCTAATTTGCATGGTGCTCGTGGTAACAAGCCACTGCCCACACTAAGCGTCTCAGTAGTCGGTGGAGGCGACTGGGCACCCCCACAGTGTGTCGCTGCTATGCTAGCAAAACGTCTGCTAGCTGTGCATAGTCTGGGATTCCCTGAGGAATGCCCTCCAGGTTCTGAATCAGTTCACCTCCCTTGCCACCCTCATCCTGAGGGTCATGATCGGCATGGGTTCTCCGCGTAATGGGCGACATGCCCGCGGGCCTTTCTGGGCCAACGTCTGCATACACATAAAAAATATTATTAGAATGAACATTTATTACCAAAAAAATCATAAATACATAAAATAAAAAAGAGAGTATCACACCCAACTCCTCATCCCAATCCTCCCCCTCCGGGAGCGGAAGATAGGGATCTCCAGTGAAATCGGTCCCAACATAGGGCCAGTCTTCGACCACGATCAATTGTCGCCACAACCACCCAAAAAACTCAGGCCTCCAAGACATCTCTTGGCCTCCCCCTAACCTGGGCATAAGTGCTGCCCAGCGAGCCATCCTCGGCTCTCGTGGTATCGGCTCAGCAACTATGGCCCCTTGGCCCTGGAAGATAGGTAGTCGTTCCAGGATGAACAACACCAAAATGGAACCGTAGCCAAACTGCTTTAGTTTGACTTGCTTACATCTTGTCAGCTGCCTCTTCATATTGGTTGTCACCGCTGTAGCCCAATCGAATAGTGTAGGACTCATACACTTAAAGGCTAGTATGAGTTGGGCTTTGGTTGCTTCATGCGGTGCCTGCGATCCTGTAGCCCACGCAATGGTGTGTAGCACTACTCTGAGTGCTAGATCCTGGACGGTGTGGATGTCCACCTTCCCGCTTCCTGATCCAGTTCGTGCCCCTAGGCACACCCTCGCCATTACTTGCTCCATATTTTCACTGGAAGGTCTGCTGCCTGTAAAAATAGGTACTAGGCCTCTGCGCGACAACCCGATGATAAAATACACGTCGGAAACCTCAAATTCCAACACTTAGTCACGAAGTTTAAAAACTTCCTCATTTTCGTCCCATATGCTAACCAAGTATTGTAGTAGCTCAGGTTGAGATCGTAAACATGGAGTAAGAAAGAATTTATTGAGTCCACGGTTCTTCAGTGCATTCATACAGGCTTCATTCTCCATAGCCATTTCATCTTCTTCCCCGTGTTCCCTCTCCTTCCATTCGATGACCATTGTGCTTGTATATCCGCGTCAACACAATAAAAAATGCTTTGTTAGATCTCTAGTACATTCGAAAATCCACGTGGGTAGCTCACATTTTTAAATTTCTAAGCGTAAAATTGAGTTGCGCCATTAGCGTGACCCCTTTGTGAAGAAATGTCCATTGGCGCGGGTCCGTGCCCAATACCCGCGCCAATGGAGCAAGCCCTAAAATTTTAAAAGGGGCCCTCCAGAAGTCTAATACACAATGGAAGTCATAAAAAATTGAATTAAAGTAGAGATTAAGGGAACGCCTTTTACCTGGGACAAACGAGGAGTTGAATGATGTCCCGGATCAGTCGCAATCACCACTGCAAGTTTGCACACAAACAGACCACTGTTGCTCTCCAAGGTAAAATGTAAAAGTAATTTTATCTTACCATTTGAAGCCTATTTATAACTTTTTAAGTCAAAATTTAGGTTTTAAGTGTCATTTTTCTCAGTATTTTGATATATTTTTTTGAAAAATGGATTTTACACTTGCTTTTTATGCAGCGACAGGTTTTTATGAGACTTGGACGGTGAGACGAGTTGTATTTTATATTTTTTCGGACTCGGTAAAAACACTAAAAAGTCATTTTGGAGTCATCTTTCAGCTCTTTTTTGACTCTCTAAACATGAAAATATTGCCGAGTCCCTTGTCATTTTCGATCTCGTTAAAGTGGACGCGAAACAACATCTACCCAGTATACGTTTACCCCTTTTTTGGGTTGGGATAGATTACTTACGAAAAAGGAATACCCTAGCCTATCGCGACTAGGAGGTTTTCTCAGATATTTTTTTCTACCTTTTCAGGTCTGAGGAACTATTTACGAAAAGGGACCATTGGAGTTTACTTTTCTGCTGTCTTTTCAAACTCTCTAAACATGAAAAGACGCCGAGTTCTTCCTTTGCCAGACTCATTAAACCCTGATGACATTGGATTCAGTCATAATGACGATATCTGAGTTCCTCCTTCCTAGGGCTCGTATAATGTACTAGGATGGATTTATATAGCAAGCATCTGGAACCCTCTTCAAGCATGTGTAAAAATAAAGAGGTACTCGCCAGAAATGGTGGGGAAAATGGAACTAACATCATTGTCTTGTCGGCAGTATGTCGCTCTTGAACATGGCACTTGTCTGCATTCATGTCGGGTTGGGGACATCTCATATCGTTTTCCACTTGCCTTCGTGGGTTTGGGTGATCCCTTTTGACCTCTCATCTGCTCTTTGTCCCGTCGTCATGACCTCTGATCTGTTGATGTTAAATACTGCCAAACTCACTGTCATGCCACCATATTTTCAAGAGAAGTTGACCTCTGCTAATTTCAACCTTCCTTTGATTCTCGCCTGATCCTGATTCACAAAGACATTATGTTCCTCTGTCTCGCGTCGATGATGTGGGAAACACTATGGCCCACCTTCGATTGAGGTCACTTCCTGTCGACTTCAACTCATTATCCAGGAAGCTAATCTAGAGACTCCCTTCTGGTACCTTGGAGCCTGCATGCCTCAATGGCAGGTTCTTCGCGTTCGACGTGAGGTTCTCATTATTGGCCTCTGATCGAGTGATTCTACGGGTGTTCGATGCCAGCTCACTGATTAACATGTCATAGATTGTACCTATAGTACCTTGAGGACCATTGTCATTATTGGTGGTACCTCTCGCATTTGTTAAAAACTTTCATCATTGGCTGGTAATCAGACGATGTTCTTGCATGTTCGACTTCAACTCACATATTTGCATGCTTGAACTTGTACTCTGTTCGGGTTGAGATGGAGCGCAAGACCCTGGATTCTTGTCTGTTATAATCTAGGATGTGATTTTGTGGATTATTATGATTAGTTACATGACTCACTGATTGGATGGCTGTGACCATACCTGAGTCTATTTATCGATCCTCACTGGATGGCTGCGTCCTTACCTTGGATATGGATTATTGTATACTCTGTTATGGATGACTGTGCCCATACCACATATATATCATGTGTCTGAGATATCAGTTGTATTTCTCTACATAGGTTTTTTGATGGCGGTGTTTTCAGTTGGACACGTTCTCGTAAAGCATTTCACCCCTCTCTCTCTTTCGGGCCTCATGCTTTAGGGGGGCATCTTCTACACAAAAATTTGTCAACATCCCTGCAATTCCCCATCCCGCACATTGGAGGGCTTACTCTGTGACCTGTGAGCAGTGACATAACTTGAAAAAACTTTCATGGCATTCCCCTGAACATGTACTTTCATTGCCCTGAAGACAACTCCTTGTGAAAAACCCTAAAAATAGCCTTTTCACCCTTCGCGCGAGTATCTTGTGTTATACCCGCGCCAATGGGAGAAATTCTTCAAATAGGGCACGCCAATTGGCACTCTGTCTCAGAGTCACACTCGCGCTAGGCTTAATAAAGGGTGTTTTTTAAAAATAAATGGCAGAAGATTGACTTTAACCAACTCCTGAACTGGTCTCTAAATTGATTTGGGACGTTTGGCTCCGGATTTCCATGTAAAGGAAGTAGTTTGCCACCTCCCATGGAAGCTTCCTTGGGGATAGGGCCAATCCCATGATTGCAGGGATCCCAACTCCCCTTCCTCCATCTATATAAGCTTGCCATTTCCCTTTGCAAGCTAATCTCTAAGAGCCTTCATAGCCTAAAGAATGGTGCAAGAGATTTGATAGTCCTCATAGTGCCAAATCCATAGCAAGGAGATTGACGATCGAAGAGAGAGGCTTGTCCCTATTCCCGAAAAGCTTTACCAAGACGTATTCCACTGACGACCCGCTGAAGGAAGATTTTAGTGTCAGAGCCAGGTTGTGTCATCCTTTGTTTCATTAATATAAGCGACTACGATTATAGTTCCACTCGTATTGTTCATGCTTGTTTATGAGTTTTGTCCTCTCTGACTGACACATGATTGCAATTATATGGTTTTACGCTCGTATGTTTGTCATGTTTCTTGTACGTGCAAGTGTTTGATCGCGTCAAGTGGTGGAATTGTGACCTATCAGAGCAAGGGATCAAGAGCACTATCCTCTCTGCAACGACAACAGCATTGGACCCGAGGTAGGCCTTCTATCGCACTTTGATTTTTGCAATTAGGAACTTGTGTTGTAGTGTGTTTGATTGTTGCTAGACCCAATCTGGGCTACTAGGGATCGCCTCTGTCCGCAGAGGGGATTTACCTCCTCAACAACTTCTAAACTGCACTTATATAAAACAATAAGTGGTCTTCCCAAGGAGTCCACTTGACAGGATGGTTGAGATTCAGATTTTGAGGGTGGGGGTCGGGTGGTCAAACCCTGCCCCCTCCAAATATAGGGCCAAATGGTTTTTAAACAAATAGTAGAAAACATTTTTACATGGGGGTCAGGCCTGCATTGGGAAGCCCTCCCCTCATATCCGCTGGTGGTTTAAATGATGCCAACATAAATGGGTTGGGCGGTGGGGTTGACAACTCCCGCCCACCTACTTTAATATGAATTTGTTATATAATGTGGCATTTGGTTGGTGTGGTGGGGTTGAATTCCAACCACCCCACCATTAATATAAGCATAATGTGATATGTGGTCGAGTGGGGTGGCGGCAGTGGTGGCTCGCCACCCTTTTTTTTAATTATTTTATGTTTTTAAAACAATATGTAGGTTTTTGAAATTTTTGATTTTGACTGTAGGAGTGATTTTAAAGAGGCCACAAATTTTCCCGGAATCGGGCTGGAGATGGCCAGAATCTGGTGGCCAGAAAAGGTGAAATTTCACCTTCCTTAAGCCTCCCAAGTCACCAAGTCAACCCAAAACTTTGGCAGGCTCTAACTTCTGCATAAGAGCTCAATTTGATGAACCGTTCCACCACTGCGATCAGGACGACAAGATCTACGCTCTGGTCCTAGTTTGAAAGAAATATAAACATTTTGATTTTTGAGCTTCCATAATCCCACTTTATCATGTGTGTGTCACTGGAGCCACTTGGATCAATCCTCCCCACTAAGGAGATTTTGGTCCTTCAAAAGCATAAAAAACAATCTGCACTGTTGTGTACTATGTCTGCACCACAAGCGTCCTGAAAATTCACCCTTCCTTCTCCTTCACCTGCATCCTTTAGAGCCATAATTTATGAACTGACACCTGCATCCCCTGCAAACCTATAGTACAATCTCCTGCAAATAACTAATAAAATCGACCAATCTATGACCCAAATATTCCCATACTTGCCACGAGTTTATAAGATGTACTCGGTGGTCAAGTTTACATCAAAATGGAATCACACCCCAACTATCATTACAAGACAAGACATCATTGTTGCATTTCAAAGTGATGGAAAAAAACCTCATCACTTTTACATGAAATAAATGCATCACATGACTCATAAAACAAGGCCAAAAACATCATCGTCACATTTCAAAGTGATGGCAAACACATCATCACTTTTACATGAAAGAAATTCAACACACGACTTATAAAACAAGGCCAAAACATATCATTGTTGCTTAAACAAGTGAGTAAAAACAAATTGTCACTTTCACAATTAAAAATATGACAAATGATTTACAAACACAGCCAAGAAAATCTAACATATCTAGAAAAAAAAATCTAGAAGAACCATTTCTCACTTATCAAACTGAGTGGATCATTTCCCTGTGGCAACGTGGTTGTCGATCAACTCTTTCGACTTGTGTGTGCACGGGTACTTGTCTTTAAGGCACTGTTATGGATGGAGTCTCCAACATGTGGCTCTTTGATGGCCACTTCGGTTGCAATGAATGCAAAATTTCTTTCTCCTCCAAACTTGGTTAACCGATTTCTTTCCCTGTTGTGGAGAAGGCTTTCCACGCCTCTGTTGTGGCTTGCAACTAAAGTTGCAACTGATCTTTGTCCTCCTTCTCTTCCTGTAGGAGTGTCTGCAATTCATTGTTCTCCATTTCTTATTTTTCATAACCCTCATACGACATGTCCGATTTATCAGACACCCTAAGCATGCTTTCTTACATGTCCTTGAAAATCTCCATGGCTCAACTCAACAGACGTTCAACAGTTCATGCCTACTATCCAATCAACAAGAAGACCTGCTCTGATACCACTTGAGCCAGGGTAAATTCTTGATGCCCTTAACCAAGACCTTTAACTTTGGTTGATTGTTATAATTTCATTAATTAAAGCATCAGTGAACATAAATGAACAACTGCATGCTGTAAAGAAGAGGAACATAACATGTCAAGATCAACAATCATAAGAACACGTTGTTTGATAACGGAGTTCGTCCAGGGGGGATTACATCTCTAGGCCTCAGTGTCTAGATGGTGTAGGCTGCTCCATTAAGTGATGTAAGAAGAAGATGTACATGGATGTTCTTCTCTGACATACAAGGAAAATTCCCTCACGCAAGAGTGGCTAGACTTCTCTACGAGATGTTCCACTGCAGAACACTCATGCATAAAAATGACTCCTATAAGTATGACAATAGCTCACACATAAAGACTGCGATTATCCCACCAACATGGCGAACAAGGGATCTAAATGACATACATGTGACATGGAGTATCCTGCCAACATGGAATAAAAAGGATCTCAAACAACATTCATGAGTATCCTGCAAATTTGGCATCAAGGGATCTCAAACATAATACAAGTCCATTATAGAAAGTACATCAATAAAAAAACAAGACAAGATCCCACGACTCATAGATCAACAGGGATCTGTACAAAACTAAGTATCTAAGGAACAAAGAATCACATTAAATCAACTCATCATATATGTCATGTTGAATATGACTGAAGAATGGTTGTTGCTATTGCTGGATCTGAAATCACCATCACAATCATGGCGTCGAAAGGTGTGAAATCGACTACTCACTCGTTGAAAATTGACACATGCAACTTCACTTCAGAAAGTGACCAAATAATATAAAGCTCAAATGAAAAATCTAAATATGCCATCAGATTTGTGATGTTGAATAGTGCAAAATTGACTGTCCATTTACCGAATTCTGAGAAATTAAAGATCTGGGGAAAAAATGAATCTTTTAGATTCCCCCTAGATTCCTCCATGTAGCTGCTCCATTGGTGGACTGGAAATCTGCAACTCAAAAGGAAAATCTAACTTCGACATTCTGTTCCCTTCGAAAAAACAAGAAAATTTAATGTAAACTTAACTATATTCCAACATGGAGAAAAATTACCTCCTCGGAAAAATTTCAAGGCTCATGGTTCTGCGCCCTGTTTCTAGGCCTACTCATGGTTCCACCTGCAAATTAATTAAAATTTTTCTAGAAAATCATGCTCCATCCTCTGTTGCCCAGGCACACTTCTGAATTGCACTTATATAAAAAATGGGCTGTCTCGCCAAGGAGCCTACTTGGCAGCATGGTTGAGATATGGATTTTGAGGGAGGGGGTCAGGCGGTCAAACCTTATCCCCTCCTAATAGTAATTTTTAAACAAATAGTAATTTTTTTTTTTTTTCATGGGCATCGGGCCCACATTGGGTGCCCCCCCCCCCATCTTCACCGACAGTTTAATCGATGTCAACATAAATGGGTTGGGCGATGGGTTTGACAACCCCCACCCACTCGCTTTAATATGAATTTGTTATATAATGTGGCATTTGGTTGGGGTGGTGAGGTTGAATGCTAACCACCCCACCATTAATATAACCATAATGTGATATGTGGTTGAGTGGGGTGGCGGGGGTGGTGGCCTGCCACCCTTTTTTTAATTATTTTCTGTTTTTAAAACAGTATGTACGTATTTGAAAATTCTGATTTTGATAGTAGGAGTGATTTTAAAGAGACCACAAATTTTCCCAGAATCTGGCCTGAGATGGCCGAAATATGGTGGCCAGAAAAGGTTGAAAGTGCACCTTCCTTAAGCTTACCAAGTCACCAAGTCAACCCAAAAATTTGACTGGCTCTAACTTCTGCATACGAGCTCATTTTGACAAACCGTTAGCACCGCTGTGATCAGGACGACGAGATCTATGCTCTGGTCCTAGTTTGAAAGAAATCTAAACAATTTGATTTTTTAGCTTCCATAAGCCCACTTTGTAATGTGTGTTTACCTAGAGCCACCTGGATCAATTGTGTGAGAGTCAAAGATGTGGTCAATAAAATGGCTACACTTGGGGAAACTATAAGAAATGAAGTTTTTATAAAAAATGTATTGAGATATTTAACACCTATGTTTCCAAAATCATAGAAGAAAGAAAGGGTTTGAAAAAACTAAATTTAGACCAATACATTGGATCTCTCATTTCTTGTGAATAAATATTGAAAGACACTTTTGAAGGTGTAGAGAAATATTTTTCCTCTAAATTACAAGTTACATAGAATGAAGATGGAAGTAGCAGTAGTTCCAAAACCAATCAAGGTTGAGGAAAAGGGAAAACATTAAAATTTTCTAGAGGTAGAGGCAAAGGTGGTGTTAGACTCCTTTATTTCACAGTATCACAAGGTGACTAATCATTTATTATATTTTTCATACTAAAAATAATATTCAATTGCAATCATTTATTTTTAGAGAAAGAAAGGGAACTCCTAACTGTAAAGAGCTTCAAAGGAATCAATCCGCCTCTCCATCCAGTAGAAGGAAGGAAATATTGCTAACAAGGTGTAATGGGGATCAAACTTCATTTCTACCATCGTTTCGTTTCATTTAATTTTTTACCCCCCTCATTTCCTCCATATTCTCCCACGCTCTGAATCCCATTCAAACCCCCAAAACCAACATATAACCTTTCGGGGCTTATTACTTTATAAACTCACTTATTATAAAGTTTTAGACTTTATTTTATAAACTCTGCCACCCATTCCCTGCCATGTTTCCTTTTTTCCATTTTTCTTTGAAATACATTGAAACCTTATTTTTTTCTAACATTTATGCTTTACTCTTCCCCCCTTACCATTTCATTCCTTTTTTTCATTCCTGATCACGATCAAAAGCGAGCCGTCGTCACATTTCACAATCTTTAACTTTTCGGCATGGAATCTAAACTCTAAATGTTGCGATCGCCGATTTTCAATTGTGATATCGCATCACATTTGACTTACCATTCTGCGTGCACGCAAGTCTATCCATTTAGTTATGCAATAAGCCAACCCCACCTCTGCTACTCTACTCCCGCGTCGTAGGCCATGAATACATATGAATATCATAATTTACATAAATCTTTCTGCTTTAAACCTTCGCCAATTCATAAAAAAATCGTTGCATAGCCAGTGGGTTCCTCTTCCCCACATTTTGCAAAGTTAAAAGTACCCCCACAGCTTATAAATAAATGCTATACATTGCGATGTGTGATTCGATCATGGTCCCACTTCCACTCTACCACGTCACTCATCTCCTCCCGCATGCAGATTGTGCATCGCAAGTCTTACAAGTTAGTCGCCAAGTTAAATGTTGAAAATGCCGAAGTGCTATATGCGTTGCGGTGGGGCCCGATCACAAATCGTGCATTGCAAGTTTTAAATATTAAAGTGCAAAGGGTAAACGTTAAGTTCTGTGCAGTGCGAAGAGCGATATTGGCATGAAAGCGATGTATTTAAGGGAAAAGGACTAAAGGATTTCAAGTCCGGGTGAATGGTGTTTTACGTTGTTTGGCTTCAAAAAGGGTTGAAAATGGCCAAAAGGGCTAGGGTAGAAAAAAAGACAGGAAGGGTCGAGTCTGATCCCACCTTACTGCCACGTCATTACCTTCTCCTCCTCACCCTCCATCTTTCCTCCATCTCAAAGCAACCCCTCCTCATCTAACGGTCCTGGTGCATTTCGCACCCCCCCTCAGCTTCTGAGATTTAACCATGGGGGGGGGGGGGGGGGTTAGAAATGGGTGGTATCCAATACCACCCACTTCCCCACTTGTCTTCCCCTCGCCATTTCACACCCCCCTTATAAATTAAATTTTACCGCCTAATACCCCCTCCGAAAAGTTGTTTTTGCTTGCTTCCAAACTGCCTCCATATTCATTTGACCACTATCACTATTGTTGTGTCACGTCCACCAACCACCATCCCTCCACAACCGGGCACATAATATGTGTGTGCCATTTATGAGGAAATAGGCTACGCATGGTAGGATGACTTGGCTAGGACTCGACAAAGGAGAAAAAGGCAAGGCGAGGCTGAACATCACAAAGAAAACGACGGTGAAAGTCGAGTATGGAATTTATGCAAAGGTAAAATAGCAGAGACTAAAGGGGTAGAAGAATGCAATAGCACTGACACCAATAAATGAAAATAGCCAGCGCTACACCAGACTTAATTTCCCAACGCTGGTTTTCTAAAGAGCAAGGCCAGATGTCAGGAATACTTTATGGGCCATCTTTGAGGCATCACTTGAACCAATTTCCAACCACTTTGTAATTAATAACATATTGTCAAAAGCCACTGTTGTAGGCCAAGCTGGTCTTATCACTACCTACATGTTTCCACTTTTCTAGTTTTTCTTGAATGTAATTACTGCAGTAGACAGACTAGCCGACTTAAGTTTTCTATAAATACTATATGCATTAGAAGTGCAGAAGAGGTCGAGGAGGGAAAAAAACCATTGTAATAGATTATGCTAGATGTAAACACTCTCTATTGAATGAATGAATGAGTATGTTGTTTCCTAGATTCTTGTGTTATGTTCTGTGGTGAAGTATTTTCCCATGTAATTTGTTATTCTCGTATTTTCTCATATTGTTTTCTTTTCTTTACTGCAGATAGAAAGTTTTGTGTAGGATTTACCATAGGGTACCCTTCCCAGTCTTGAAACAATACATTATGTTTTCTTCTGAGGCTGGAATGTAGAATTCAGAGATGGTCTGCTCTACATTCCGGTTGATTTCCTCTGAGACTTGAATGAAAAATTTAGATAATTTCTGCTCTGCATTTAAGTTGAACATTAATCTCTCCCTCCTTTCCATTTCACAAGCTATAAAGATCCACTGACATGGCTAGCTTTCCTGGTTGCACCTGACCTTAGTTATCCATCTATTTGAGTTTGTTCACACCTTTTGACTCCATAGCCCAATGGTCCTTTTCTACTGCCTCAACCAAACATCTTCAAACAAACCTCATTTCTATAACTAGCCTAATATCAAAACTTATATTTATCAAGCTATATCTAAAAGAGAGAGCCTTCTTTCAATCCAGGAAAGCTAGGTCCTACATTCCACAATTGGTTTGATGTTTCACTATGTGGTTCTACCTCAAGCCTTCAAAAATTATAGAGTGCTAACATAATGGCGACTCCACTGGGGATAGTTATTGAAAAAATATTAGTGTTCCTTCAGAAACTCAGAAAGCACATCAAATTTCAGATCTAATTACTGATGGTGGATAGTGACCAGACACCAGAAGGCTACATTATTCACCTAGCGACTCCATGATTCAAATAACGTAGATTTTGATCATTCATGGCGACTCCACAACATGTTGACCAGAGTTCCCGCTGAACAATATGACAAGGTTTGTGGTAGACCTTCTATCTAATGAAGTTCTAAATACATTCAGGAATCAATTATTAGAATTTCAGGTTGATGAAGATTTTCTAGCAGCTGTCTTTCTCATTTTGAAAGCAAATTTAATCCTGAAGCTAAAAAATGTTTTATGGAGATAGTTAGTGAAAGATATGGAACTGGTATTGAAATTTTGAATTCTCAAATTCAGTAATATAATTTCCAAGATCCTAGAGAATTCTTGGAAATTCTTCCTTCCCCTAAGCAAGAGGAAATTGTAATACCTATTGACTTACGTATTGAGGATGATTGTGCTTTCAAGTCCGAGACTAAAAATGTGGTTTCAAGGTTTAATATTGGGGATGAAACTGATCAACTAGTCATTCAAGGCCTAAAATAAGGTATTATACATCATGATTTAATTGATCCTATAGCAGAGTATATGGAGGTTCATCTTAGTTCAAATTTTCAAACATCTACTCTTTATAAAGATCAAACACATCAAAAATTTCCGTTTCATATTATAACTTTGGTTATGAGGACACATAATCAAGTCATGCTGCTGATTTTAATGACTAGCAGTCGAGTTGTACAATTGTTTCTGTTGCTACTTAACTAGCTGCACTAGCATTGTTGTATTATCTAGAACAAACATCAATTTGAGTAGGGTAGGGTAGGTAGGTATGAAAATAAGAAAAGTACTCTCAACATCCTTCCAGTTTTAGTTTCATATTATTGTCTAGTTTTTCAGTACAAGTGTGTTCCAGGCTTCAATTTTGCAGAGAGTGTTAATTTCATCTTGAAGACTGTCAGCCATAGAGGTTTTTATGGTAGGATTAAGCTATATATTTGGGACCAACCTAAGAGATCAGGCTACTATTCTACAATGTTCTTGACACCTTCTAAAAGGACTGCCATCCCCAGTTGGAGCCACTATTAAACTCCTATATTTCATAGTGTCATAAGGTGAATAATCATTTCTTATATTTTTCATACTGAAAATAATATTCCACGGTTATCATTTATTTTCAAAGAAATAAAGGAAACTCCTGACTGTAAATAGCTTCGAAGGAATCACTCTGCCTCTCCGTCTAGTAGAAGGAAGGAAGTATTGTTGACAAGGTGTAATGGGGATCAAACTTCAATTCTGCCCTTATTTCATTTAATTTAATTCCCCCCCCCCCTCATTTCCTCCATATTCTCCCATGCTCTAAATTCCATTCAAACCCCCAAAACCCACATATATAACCTTTCAGGGCTTATTACTTTATAAACTCACTTATTATAAAGTTTTAGACTTTATTTTATAAACTCTGCCACCCATTCCGCACCATGTTTCATGTTTTCCATTTTCCTTTGAAATACATTGAAACCTTACCTTTTTCTGAACTTTCCTCTTTACTCTTCCCCCTTTACCATTTCATTCTCGATCATGATAAAAAGTGGGCCCTCATTGCATTTCGAAATCTTTAACTTTTCAACATGGAAACTAAACTCTAAATGTTGCGATCACTGATTTGTGATTGCGATATCGCATCGCATTCGACTTACCATTGTGCGTGCCGGCAAGTCTATCCATTTAGTTTTGCGATAAGCCGGCCCCAATTACGATACTATGCTCCTACTTCATAAGCCATTGCGATACATATAAATATCATAAATTCCATAAATCTTACTGCTTTAAACCTTCACCGATTCATAAAAACCCCGCCCCATAGCCAATGGGTCCCTCTTCCCCACATTTCGCAAAGTTTAAAAGTTAACCCCCACAACTTATAACTAAACACTATACATTGCAATGTGCATTGAGATTGCGGTCCCACTTCCGCCCTGCCACGTCACTCATCTCCTCACTCATGTAGATCACACATCGCAAATATTATAGTTTAGTCGTCAAGTTAAATGTTAAAAATTTTGAAGTGCGATATGCGATGCAGTGGGGCCCGATGGCAAATCGTGCATCGCAAGTTTTAAAGATTAAAGTGCGAAAGGTAAATGTTAAGTCCTACACAATATGGAGTGTGATATTGGCATGAATGTGATGTATTTCAGGGAAAAGTCCTAAAGGATCTCAAGTCCAGGTGAATGGTGTTTTACGATGTTTGGCTTCAAAAAGGGTTGAAAATGGCCAAAAGAGATAGGGTAGCAAAAAACACAGAAAGGGTCGACTCTTATCCCACCTTACTACCATGTCATCACCTTCTCCTGCTTTCCCTCCATCTTTCCTCCATCTCAAATCAGTTCTTCCTCATCCAACGGTCCTGGTGCATTTCGCACCCCCCTAGCTTCCAAGATTTAACCATGGGGGAGGGGGGCGGGGTCCGAAATGGGTGGTATCCATACCGCCCACTCCTCCACTTGTCTTCCCCTCGTCATTTCACACCCCCATTCTACATTACCACTTACCACCTAGGACCCCCTTCGAAAATTTGTTTTCACTCGCTTCCAAACTGCCTTCGTATTCATTTGACCACTACCACTATTGTTGCGTCATGTCCACCAACTGCCATCCCTCCACAACTGGGAATATAATATATGCACACAATTTATGAGGAAATAGGTTATGCATGGTAGGAGGACATGGGTAGGAATCGAAAAAGGAGAAAAAGGTAGGGCGAGGTTGAACATCACAAAAAAAAATACAGTGAAAGTCGAGTCGATAATTTATGTAGAGATCACACAATAGAGACTAAAGGGGCAGCAGAATAAACTAGCACTGACACCAATCAATGAAAATAGCTAGTGCTACACCAGACTTAATTGCCCAATGTCAGTTTTCTGAAGAGCAAGGCCAGATGTTAGGAATACTTTATGGGCCGCCTTTGAGGCATCACTTGAACTAGTTTCCAACCAATATGTAATTAATTAATAATGGATTGTTGAAGGCCACTGTTGCAGGCCAAGCTGGTCGTATCACTGTCTACATGTTTCCACTTGTCTAGTTTTACTTGAATGTAATTACTGTAGTAGACAGACTAGTCGAATTAAGTTTTCTATAAATAATGTATGCATTAGCAGTGCAGAAGAGGCCCATAGGGGAAAAAAAAATTGTAATAGATTATGCTGGCTATAAAAAATCTCTATTGAATGAATGAATGAGTATGTTGTTTCCCATATTCTTGTGTTATGTTCTGTGGTGAAGTATTTTCCCATGTAATTTTTTATTCTCCTGTTTGCTCATAATTTTTTCTTTTCTTTACTGCGGATAGCAAGTTTTGTGTAGGATTTACCATAGGGTACCTTGCCCAGTCTTGAAATAGTACATTATTTTTTCTTCTGATACCAAAATGTAGAATTCAAAGATGGTCTGCTTTGCATTCCCTTTGATTTCATTTTAGACATGAATGCAGAATTCAGAGAAGGTTTGCTCTGCATTTATGTTGAACCTTAATCTCTCCCTCCTTTCCATTTCAGATGCTGTAAAAATCCACTGACATGGCTAGCTTGCTTGGTTGCACCTGAACTCAGTTATCCATCTATTTGAGTTGGTTCACAGGTTTTGACTCCATAGCCCAATGGTCTTTTTCTGCTGCCTCAACCAAACATCTTCAAACAAACCTCATTTATATAACTAGCATAATATCAACATTTATAATTATCAAGATATATCTAAAAGAAGAGCCGTCTCTGAGTCCAAGAAGGCTAGGTCCTACATTCCAAATTTGGTTTTATGTTTCACTTTGTGGTTCTACCTCTAGCCTTCATAAATTGCAGAGTGTTAACAGGTGGCTCAAGAGGATAAGTTAGTTCCAAAGGAAGAGGTAGAGGTATATTTGATAAGAGACACATTGAATGTTACTATTGTAACATATATGGCCACTTTGACAGAGAATTCACGTTGAAATAAGGTAAAAATGTTAAATATGCTCAAGAAAGTATTGAGATCCTCGATATGACTTATTTTTATCTTATGTAAAAGGTGAAAATAGTAGCAAAGATGTTTGGTATATAGATTTTGGATGATCTAACCATATGACATGGAATGAGAAATTTTTTTCAGCCAAGGATGGAAGTTTTAAATCCAAGGTCCACCTTGGTGGTAATAAACCATATTATGTTGCTTCCAAAGAAGCTATGGAGGTCCAAAAAGAAAAGGTATAAAGAGAATTCATGATATTTATTATACTCCACAATTGAAGCACCATTTGTTAAGTGTTGTGGAGCTATGAGAGAAAAATTATAACGTAGTCTTTGAAAATAAGACATGTATTATCTATGATCAGAATAAGGGAAATAGGGTGATCATTGTTTTACGTATGACAAGAAATATGATGTTTCCCTTGAGGTTTGATGAACATAACAATAACCTTGCAAATATGTCTTATGAGGATTCAAGTTGGCTATGGCATCTAAGGTATGGCATTTAAATTTTCACATTTTGAAGTTTCTAACCTCACATACATTATTTTTTGGGTTTTCCAAGGGAGAGGAGCATAAGGAGGTTTGTGAAGGATGTTATAAATACAATAATGCAAGGGAAAGGTTCCCAAAGGGAAATACATGGAGGGATCATCACCCACTTCAAATTGTTCATTCAGATATATGTGGTCCTATGTAGAATAATAGTTTTAGTAATTCATATTATTTCGTCACTTTTATTGATGATTACTCACGAAATTGTTGGGTATATTTTTTGAAGGCCAAAAGTGAAGCCCTAGATACATTAAATAAGTTCAAAGCACTTGTCAAAAATGAAAAAGGGTGCAAGATCAAATTTTTTCAAATTGACCATGGAGGAGAATTATGTTCAAACTCTTTCCAGAGTTATTATGATGTGAATGGCGTTAGGAGGAAACATAATACACGATACACACCCCCGCAAAATGGTATAGCTCAAAGGAAGAATCGTAATGTGGTTGAAATGGAAAGGTGCATGTTAAAAACTAAGGGATTGAGAAATTATTATTTGGGAGATGCAGTTGCTACAACAGTTTGCATCCTCAACCGTAGCCCCACGAATCCACTAAAAAATATGATTCCTTATGAATCTTGGTATGGAAAACGGTCTGATATTAATCATTTCAAATGTTTTGGTTGTTTGGCTTATGTGCATGTACGTGATCAAAATAGAAAAAAGCTAGATGCAAAGAGTGAGTTATGTATTTTCATAGGGTATTATGAGACAAGAAAGGCTTATAAATTTTATAATCCCCTCACTAACAATATTATTGTCCCAAGAGATGTAATTTTTTTATGAAGGGGGATTTTATGGTCATCAAAAAGGCCATGTTGAGAAGAAAAAATATGTTTTGAATGATGATATAATTGTTGATATTGAGCAGCCAACTAATTCTTCTGTATCTAGTGGTTTAACTCCACCCAGAAACCCTTCATCAATTTCTTCAACATCAAGTTCAAGTCAAATTTCTTCTCCAAGTTATACAGGGCAGGTAAGGATATTGAGTGATATATATATCAGAGGAGTGAAAATCAAGCACATGAAGAAAACCCAATAGGTGAGACAATGAATTTTTCTTTATTAGCCAAGGCTAATTTTGAGCCATCATGTTTTGAAGATGCATGTACTAATGAGATTTAGTTTCAAGCCATGTAAGAAGAGATGGATTCCATTCACAAGAATGACACTTCAGAATTGACGGAGCTTCCACATGAAAAGAAAAATATTGGCACCAAATGGGTCTACAAGACCACATTTAACAGTGATGGGAGTGTTGAAAGACACAAGGAAAGATTAGTTTCTAGTATTCACACAAAAGTATGGAATTGATTATGAAGAGACATTTTCACCATGTTAGCCACCTATAAATTCTGTCATATCAAGTGGTGGCTAAATGATTTTTGGATAGCCTTCAAGAAACAATTTCATTGCTAAAAATTGTTGATGCTTAAAGTCTTTTAATAAAATCCTATCCTTTGGTTAATCGTCACTGCTTTTCCCCTTTTCAACTCAGAAGTTTTGTTTTCATTACATGAAGAAAAACTGCTGCAAGCACCAATTTTCTTTTCCCCCTTCTTCCAAAAACTAACCTCATTTTAACCCCTTCCTCTCCCATGAAAAACCCGCATTTTCATGTTTCTCCCCTTTCCCCTTCATCAAAATACCTTTGATAAGGTTTTAAGACCTTTCCCTTGCCTTATCTAAACCCTCAAACTCCTTTAAAAATCCTTGAAAATCCATAGAAATGCATTTCTCATATATGGTAGACTTAAGCCCCTTTGGGTTAAGTATTTAAAACCCTTACCCTTCATGCGCCCTGGTGCTGGGACTGAGCGCCAACCCTCCAAGCGCTTATCACATCACCCAATGCCTATTATCCCTTCCTTCTAAACCCCCGGTCACATGTTTTCCCATATATTCCATGGCCCCGCAGCCGGGCGCCTAACTATATCATTAGGGGAATTTTGAGGTCTAAATTGGGCCTCCTAAGAAAAATGTACAACAAAAATAAACTTTATAAAAACCAATAGGATTCAAGATGATGATGTCAACCATGGGGGATGATTTACCATTTTTTAAATAAAAAGGTAAAAATATTAAAAATTAATAAAATAATAAAACTGCTTTTTCAACTCGTATTTTCAACTTATCTCCCAAAATTTTTACTCAAATTTTGAGTGGGAGTACTCATTGGATGCAAAATTTAATTCCTCATCGAAGGAGTACCCATGTTGCATACTTTCTATGAACTCTACTACATGAAAAATGAGAAATACAGAAAAAATGTGATTGTAATCACGTTTTTGTTTTTATGTATTTCTCATTTTTCGTGTAGTAGGACCCATCGAAAGTATGCAACATGGGTAATCCTTGGATGGGGAATTAAATTTCGCATCCAACGAGTACTCCCACTTGAAATTTGAGTAAACACTTTGGGAGATAAGTTGAAAATATGAGTTGAAAAAGTAGTTTTTCCATTTTTCCCTCTAAAATTTGATGATGTCATCAAATCTTATTTGATTTTTTCCACTATTATTTTATAATTTCCTTAGGAGGCCCATTTTAGACCTCAAAATTCCCCTAATGTTTATATATATCCCACCCCCAAAAATATTGAAACCTTATGTTATTTTGAAACTTTGAGCATTTTATTATTTTCTAAGGTTTTCCACCACTCCGAAGTTCAAATCACTCTCCACCGTCGATTTGATTTGCAGATCGACGACGTGCAATCCATCGCCCCAGTGGTCCCCGCTAACCACTCACCGTTGCAAAACTACGCAGTACTCATCGCACCACTTTTGAGTGCACGACGATATTTTTCATTTTGCAGAGATTCCATACACTGCTTGACGCGTGGCCTGAGAACTGTTCACAAAACTGCTGTCCATCGCACGTTAAAGATCGGATGTGGACCTGGCGTGATATTGACGTCCACCGTTCGATCTGAGGCCACTCATCGGACGGTGATCGCTCATCGAAGAAGCCCAACGGTTAACTAGGATACAACACGGTCATTAAAGCATCTCCATCATCGATCTGATCTGCAGATCGACGACCCACAATTCATCCCCCTGATTCTTCCGCTTTGACTTTTCGCCTCTGCTCCCGGCCGTGGATCTCTGCACGATTGACAACTCCAATTCAGATTCCTTTTCGCTCTCGTCTGACCTCCTCTAAATCGATCTCGACCATTGGATGATGCCATCCAACGGCCATGCTTCCTCCACATGCCTTTTGAAGCAGTAAACCTACACATGCATGGATTTTATAATATTTCTTCATTTTTTGCAGGGTTTAATGGTTTTTTTCACTATGTCTGAAGAAATTTCAGAAGTAGAGGGTGACGATCCTCCAGCCTCTGATCCATCAAAGAAAATCATCTGGAGATTTAAAATTCATGTTTCATTAGTGATTCATGAGGCATTGATGCCATATCACCCCTCCGCAGCCTTGCACACCAGCAAAAAGCACAATAAATCAAGCACGGTCAGAAAAGTATCAGTGCTGAAGAAAAAATACATAAGGACAGAAAATTGAAGACAGATCTATAGGGATTACGGCTAAAAATGGATTATCATAAGCCTACAACACGATTTAAAGAATATTGTGAGTTTTTATATCAGATAGAAAGCATACGCTGCCACATTAGAGGCTAATTAAATTCCCAACCACTGTAGAGCCACCTGCAGCCTCAAAGAAATCAAAAAAGGGTCGAAGTTATTACTAGACCAGGAGGTATTTTGCATCAATACAACTGAATAGTTATTTCAACCAAAGGAACTTATGGTTAGCTATCATCAGAAGTTATTACAAGGATAACAAGGATCCTTGAAGTCAAAAAATTCTTTCCAGCAAACCTAATAGTTAATATAAATGATTTTATACAGAGGACTCCTATGTAAGTGGCTTCATTGATCCCCCAAAGGCCAAGAAGCCATTTAAGTCTGTATTAATTATTTTTAGAGATATTTTATGAGATTCCACCTCCTATTTCTTCTATAAATACTACTGCAGAAGAATATTTGGTGTTGGTTGATCACTAGTTGTAATATTGGAACTCTCTAAAATAATACATAGTCTATTGAAGTTGAAGAAGAAATTGAAGTCTTGAAGCCCTGATGATGTTGTTGCATGCTTGTTACTGTGAAGGATCTATCATTGGATCCATGAGCTTGGTTGTTGGTGAAGTATTCTAAACTCTTTAATGTTTTCTCCTATTTTCATTATGTTCCATAATTTCTTACTACAATAGGTTGAAAGTTTTAGGCTAAGAAATGACTCCTGGAAGCACCTTAGACCTGTTCATCCTTCACCGTTTCATGTTTTCTTCTGCTGAGGTATTTTAGAGTCTTTAATATATCTCTTTAGTCCTCATGCTCGTTTATTTCCTTAATAGTTCGAATAATTGGTTTCAGCATGATTTATGGTTTTCCTTGCTTGTCTGCTGCCACTTAAAAACTATTACTAAAGTCTCCCTTTGAAGTTTCCTGTATACAGTAAGTGAAGGAGGTCTGTTCTGATCTTGCCCTTTGTCCTTGATTAAACAGTGGTCTTAAATGTCTTTATAGCTGTAATCATAGATGTGTTAGGTGTTCCCTCTTGTATTACTACAATTATCAGTGAATATTTTATGTTTTATAAGTCATTTGAAATAAAATCTTTGAGGAAATAGGGTCTTCCCCGAATATTAGATTTCATTTTAAAAGTTGTTTTGAAATCATTATTTGCTTAAAGGTGTGATTTGTAGAATTTATGGTTAGCCCTATCTACCAAATAGCTCTTTATTTTTCAAATTGTGTTTTCAAATTCCCTTTGTTGAGAATTAAATTTCTCTTTCCAAATCATTGATGTCCATCTCATTCCAAAACCAAAGGATCCTGCAGCCAAGTTAAATTTTCCCTCTGATATCCCATATCCATTAATGAGAGTGTTATGACCTCTTCTTGACTCCATTGCCCATTGAAACAGATGTTTCTCCACTCTATATATCTTTCCTAGACCTTTCATGTTCTGTTGTATCAATCAAACCAAACAAATAATTAAACACCTTCACTTAATAACTAGTCTAAAATCCATACTCTAAGCACACAAGATAAACCTTTGCAAAAAAACATTTGAGAGATATCTCTTTGAGAATAGGAGGACTAGATCCTGGAACTCTGAAGATTGGTTCTGATGTTGCCTTGTCTTTTGATTTACCAAACTATCAAAATAGGACCCCAACATAATGGCGATCATGGTGGGACCTACTGAGAATACAGTGGTTTAAAAACACTTCTTAAAACTCTTTAGGCCCTTAAACTTGATAAAGAACACCCTCTGGACTTATCCCACTGTTCACACCAACATAATGGCGATCACAGTGGGACCTACTGAGAATAAAATGGTTTAAAAACACTTCTTAAAACTCTTTAGGCCCTTAAACTTGATAAAGAATATCCTCTGGACTTATCCCACCATTCACACCAACATAATGGCGATCACGGTGCGACATTGAGTAACATCTTGAAAAAAAAATACTCAGTATCTAGTATAACATTAGCAACCTCCCTCAAGCACTACCAAGCAATGGTAATCATGATAGGACCGTTTGAATCAGTGACAAACTACGTGACCCTTAGGATTCTCATAAAGCCTTATCAAAACTTGAAGGATTTAGTTACCAAGCCGTAAGAGTGAATTTTGTATGTATTGACTCCCTAGCTAAGTGTTAAGTCAGATTTAGGATACTCTCATAACCTATAAGACCAAAATAACTCAGAAAAACCCAAAAAACATTTCAGTTTGGCTTCACAATAAGCATGGTAGTGGAACCATCCAATATCTTACCTTCATAAAAGCTAAAAAATTCCCACCTGGCAACTCCACTAGCCCCAGTAGGCCTATTACTCATCTAGGTTCCCAGATCTCTTCAGGAGTGTGTTAAGCAGCCTTGAAGAAGTTTAGAAGCCTATTCCCTTACTAGATAAGACACCGTGAGAGGTAAAATTCCAAAAAATAGTCCCTAAAACCTCAACCTCTCTCATTTTTGGAAAAAACACTCTGGCTTCACATAGGATTAACACTAGATCCCATCCAGACCCGAATCCTCCTTTAATCATTGACAATCCTGAGAGAATTCTGTGGCAGATTTCTAACTCTGGAAAATTAGATGCTAATAGGAGCCTCTTAAGAACAAATTCCGTCCCCGAAAACCTTGTTGTCTTAGAGGATTCACACTTTTATTTACATCATACACAAAACATCTTTATAACTAGATCTCAAGGTGATTTAAACAAGACTGACCTTAACTTTTCAGATTTTCAATAGAGCTTTAGTAGAGAAGCCTCACCTTCCACTCCTCCCGATTCCCAGCTTCTTCATCACTTTATCCTTTTCCATAACAAATCTGCTCAAAATTAGTTTGCTGGCCCAAGTGTTTCTTCCACTCCAATTCATACTACCACTATGCAAAACACTCCTGTTCAGCCCACTTTCACTACTGTAAATCCACCTCTTGTAAATCCTCCCTTATTTCTAGCCATGGCAACATGGTAATTCCCCATTAGTGTTACCACAACCTCTACTTCCCTTAACAAATGATTACCAATCCAAAATCCCTCACTTCACTAGAAAATAGTTGAAAACAACCCAACATCATGTGGATAGGATGGAAGATGCATTTGATTACATGGATATATAAGAAGAAACTGTGAAGATGAGGATCTTCGCCCAAATTTTAGGAGGAGATGTAAGGAAATGGTTTAAAATATTACCTCCTCACAACATAAATGATCTCCCTGCCTTGCATCAAACATTTATCAACAAATGGGAATTCAAAAAGAACCCTCTCCAAATACTAGAAGAGTATAGCAGCCTCAAGAGAGATAAAGGGGAGAGTTTCCATGATTACTCCACTAGGTTCAATAGAATTTACAACGCTCTCCCACCTCACATGAAACCTCCTCAAGGCATGGCCTTGGTAAGGTATCCTGAAGGCCTTGACACTGAAATGACTTATGAGTTAAGGGGGAGAGACTACATAACCTTGGAAGACATGCAGAAAGGAGCTTTGAGTGTAGAAGAAAACATAATCGAGAAGAGAAATAGGTTGAGATTAGAGAAGAGGGTAACTTATAATGATGACCTACTACCCTCAACCTCAGCTTCTGACACAAAAATTGACAACCTAGTAAAGGTGATGGAGAGGATGCTTGAAAAGATCAATTTGAATGAGAGACTACCACTAGGAGAACCTCAAAATAACCAAAACAGAAATAGAAATCAGAATTATAGAAGAGAAAACAATCAAGACAAGAAAAAGTAAAGAGACCAACAGATTAGACCCCTCTTCCAACAGAACTATGTCGATCAATATGAGGAAGATAGGGAGTTGGAAAGGTTGGAAGAATATCATGTAAACTTTATTGGATTAGACAATGGGGATGATGTTTTCCTCACTGAGGAAGAACAAGGTTTTTTCTCTTATGATCAAAATACAAACACCTATGAAGATTCTAATGAATATAGATTGGGTTTTGAAAATGCAATCATGGAGGTACACAAATAGTATGATCTTAGGAGCAAGGGAAGCATAGACAATTCAAAGGATAAGAACACTAGCACTGCTGTCAAGAAAAACGCAGACAACCAGCCCAAAAACAAAGCAGAGAAAACCGACATTTTGGCCAAGAAACTAGACTTAAAAAAAGACAAAGGTGTCCAACCAAATGTTGAACAAAGTACCCCTAGCACTTCAGCTAGTAGTCCTAACAAAACTGTCCCAATTACCGGTCCAAACAAGGTTCAGCAAATCAAAGTTGTTGAAAAGAATTCAATTGAAAAGGCAGATGTAAATATCAACAAGTCAATTATTCCTTTCAGCCTTGAGGGAGAAATTGTTAAGATAAAAATTGCCATTCCCCTAGCTGAACTAGTAACCCAAGAGGTGTACAAAAACCAAGTTTTGAAAGCTTTGAACCTAGGAAGTGATACTGACACCTTGAACTTGACAGATGACAAACTTGAATTGTTGTTTGGTCCAGAAGTTGAAGTAAAATACCAAGAAGGTGCTGTCCCTCCCTTCTATGTTATATTGAACATACACGAGAAAATTTTACACAATGCCATGTTATATTCAGGAGCTTCACACAATCTAATGCCCAAGGTGGTAATGGAAAGCTTAGGCTTAGATATTACTAAACCATACAAATATTTTTATTCCTTTGACTCAAGCAGAGTCAAATGTTTGGGTTTAATCAAAGATTTATGTGTTAATATAGCTCAAATCCCTGCTAAGAGTCTAGTAATGGATATAGTTGTAGCTGAAATTCCCCCTAATTATGGCATGCTCTTATCAAGATCATGGGGAGCCAAAATTTAGGGAAGCCTTAAAATGGACATGTCTTATGCCACCATCCCTATTTTCAACCAAAACAGAAGACTATAGAGGGAATCTCACATGAAGTAAATGGTGAGCAACATAGACAAACCAAACAACACTCTAATCTATTCCATTCAATCAATTTTAGATTCCTTTATCTTATGTAACGAAGATGAAAACATGTACCCAATCAGTTCACCAGAACAATCAAACCTTCCCTTCAATCAAATTCAAAACATTGACAATCAACAACAACAAGAAACTGAAAATGAGACAAATGTACTTTGGACAATAAACTTTGATGGATCCTGTTAGCGCTCAAATCTACCTCAGGCTGAAATGAGGTAAAACTCAAGGCCACATCAAACCACGCTCAGCCTCGTAGCTAGCCCTACGAGGACAGGAGAGGGCTCTCTCCGTCAATCTCGAGAAAATGAGCAATAGGATGCGAGATGACTTACAATAAGAACTAATTTTAGGTTAGTAAAGAGATAGGTATGTTTGATTTTTTGGTTTTTGGGGTTTTCGCTGGAGAAATGGGAAAACAAATTTTGGGTCCGGGGATAAGGTCAGACCTTTGTAGATTTCAAGTTGGGGCGAGGTAGATGAATGTCTTGATGCTTTTGATTGGATATATGGACAGATTAGACCGACGAGGAGCTGAAGAGGGCAAAGAAGAACTTGGATCCTCTCCAAACAGCTGAAAACATATAGAACTAATTGAATTCAAAGGCCAAGCACTGTAAACAATGGATTCAACCTTATTCACTCATTCAATTTAGTTCATAAGCATAATGAAAGGATGGCATACATTAAACATGAAGAAACTTACAGTAAACAAAGAGGAAACACCATCAAGAACAGAACACCACAAGGATCCCAACAAGTGCCGCAAAACCCCTGATCTTTCCTTAGCCAAAATATGAAAAATATGTAAAATGATATCAAAAGTCTCCCAAGAGTCCAACCTCTCCAACCTCTGAAAATGATTGAGAAATTACAATATATAGATCACTCTAACCCCTTCCCACACCTCTAGGGGTCTAATTCCTCCTTCAGGGGTCAGTTTCAACCAATTCTAATCATGGAACTACAATCTAGGCAGCTAACAACTTGCCTCTAAAAGAGTGGGAACTGATTCATTTACATGATTTTCACTTTTTTGAGAGTGAATCTTCTAGAATAGGTAGAAATGAACCAAAGTTACATGAAAAACATAAATTTACATTATAAAAACCCAAAAATTCCATCCACAAGCAAAACTGGTCCATACTAGGCGAAAATCTGAGTTGGCAGTTGAAAATTCAGCAAAAATTTAAGTGGGTCGCATTTGAGCCGAGTGGGTCGCATTTTATTTCAAACTGAATTTGAGGTACTTCCCGGCATCCAAATTGAGCTCATGATAGCTCGTTGGAAAGCCCTGAATGTTGACTATCCAACCCAAGTGGAATTTCCAAATTTGGAGCTCATTTGACCCTCCAAAACTTCTTCCTCCCAGAAGTACTTCCTGCTGGTGCAAAAGGTGGCAGCAAGGTGGTTTTCATGGTGTTTTTGAGCTCTTTGACCATCCAGAATTTGATGAAATGCTTAGGTAATGTCTGAGGATGCATAATTAACCATGAAAAATCCAAAAATGCAAAAATTTCCTCCAACAAGTGTCCCAAAAAAAAGTGAGCATATGAGTGCGAGACCCACTTAACTGAAAAACCTGTTTTTTGACCCAAAAATTTCAAAATGACAAAATTTTCTCCGAATTTGCTCAAATTCGGAGCGGAGGTCCTCCATCATGTATCTTGCCCAGCCAACGAAGCATCGGCCAAAATCCGGAGTGGATCAGGCCTTTTCCGCCGTTTTAGTGCTTCGCTCAACCTCCTCTTCAGAATCTTCATTCTCGCTTTGCAAACATGCATGCGAGCCCAATAATGGCCTTTCATGTGACGAAGCATGTATTTGTCTCTATCATGATCCTGTGAATGTACCTACGCTGATGAAGAAGGCGATACCCCTTCCACGCCATGTAGAGATAGTACTCGCGTTGCTGATGAAGTCAACAAGACCCCTTCCACCCCGGGTGGAGATAGTACTCGTCGTGATGTTGAAACAAAGCTCTGTGGCTTCTCTGATATGTTACCACTACTGGTGCACTGCTATGCTCCATCTCAGTGCATCAATCTCAACGATTGAGTCACTGTCCGACTCCTGCTCATACTCTGACTTCTGTCTCTGACATGGCTTTGAACGAGATATTTGCAATATGTATATATTGATATAGATGCAGTGATGTCAAAGTTTCAATGCATTCTCAAAACCAAAATATATTTCATATGTACCAAAGAATCATAGGAAACACACAATGGTAATAGCTCTGTTTAGGTGGATTGGGATAAAAGAACAGTCTCTGTTTTGACTACAAGTGGATTTTGACAAATGAGTACCAAGTGCAAAATGTGGGGTGCAGCCTTTAAAATACTGGATAAAATTTGTCAAAGGGAACAATGAGTATAAGACCATGTTTGTCAATGGGAAGTGAGACACAATGTGACAATGATCCCAGTGAAACAAAAAGCCATAACAGTGGTAAAATAATGATGAAGACAACAGTGGTAGAATGAGTGTGAGGGCAGTGAGATTTTGACAACATATGCAGAGGTATACATATCAACCAAACAAAGTGGGAAATCCTTCACAAAACCATCCATATGTATTTAAAACCCTAGGGAATAAATCTGCTATGCATATAGGGTTTCACCTCTCCATTCAAATAAATCAATTTTCCCACTTCAAGACATCACAACCATATTTAAAATCTACTGAGCATTGATTGAAAACCTGTTTGAAAGCAGCTGGAGTCAATTCCACATGAAACTGGGCGCAAAGCACAAAATTTCTGGGCTCTGTTTTTAAGTGGGTCGCAACCATTCAAGTGGGTCGCAACTTTTAAGTGGGTCGCAACTGTTCAAATTTACACTAGCTGAAACTATCACGTGGGTCGCAACCTTCAAGTGGGTCGCAACCACTCAAGTGGGTCTCATGCACTTCCCACATAGTGCATTTTGCAGGAAGCTTTTGGAGGCCTTCCCGGTGTCCAAATCAGGCGTGTGATAGCTCGTTGGAAATATCTTGGAGTCTAATTTCCAACAAAAGTGGAATTATGCAATTTGGATTTCATTTACCCTGTCAAAAATCAAATCTCCCAACACTAGTCAAAATGAGCAGAATGAGGCTGCCTCAAGGCAGAGTGCTGTTGCAGCCAATGTTTGAAGGTCTTCCTCAACTCCAAATTGAGCTCATGATAGCTCATTGGAAAGATATTTTTGTCTAGTTATCATTTGACTCATCATGCAAGTCATTTGGCCAACCATGCTAGGAGAAATCTTGATTTTCCCAAGGTCACTTCAGAGGTGCATTCAATTCTCCTGAGGCAACGGAATTTTTGACATTTCTATAAAACCATGATACCTGTGTAAAAAGTGAAGGAGGGTTTTCTTCCTTGGGATGTTGTGGACAAAAACCTCTCTCAGTTTTCAAAAATTCATCTTTTATTGCTCTGAAACATCTTTTGAGTGAAACTTACCCCGATGTGTGAAACAAGGAATTTTGTCGAAATGAAGCGAAACGAAGGGGGTAAGGGGCTTCTAAATTCTTGGGGAAATTTTGGGAAGTAGGGAGGGATGTTAGGAAGCAGGGAAAAGTGGAATCACAGAGATTGAGTGAGGGGAAGGGGTCCAAAAGGGAAAAACACAGGCCTAGCCTAGAAAATTGCCAAGTTGTGGCAAGAAACTAGGGTTTGTGGAAAAATGAGGAATTTGGGGGATCTCAGGGATGGGAAGTGTTTAATAAGGTACATTAATGATAGGGGAAGGTGTGTGAACATCAGGATACAAGTTTTTCCGATGATTTGACCATCCAAGAGAAATTACCTCCAAAACCCTAGGAGAGGGAAATGGACCTTACCAAGGCACAACTGAAGCATGAACAATGTGTAAAATTACCCAATGGAACTTGACATGATGATGACAACCCTATGAATGATGATACACTCAACTGAATGGTGACATGGACCGACATTTGGACAAATTTGGAAGGAGTGAAAACAAACCCTAGACCTAATGCCTAGTGACCAAATTTTGCTTGAAGACTCTTTGAAATGACAAAATTTGACCTTGACACCTTAAAATCACTTTGTAAGAGCATGTTTGATCACTGGAGGAAAGCTGCAAAGGCTGACTCTAACATTGGCTCCAATGGGGATGGTAGCTCCTTGGAGGTGCCAAGAACGACAGATCTTTGGGAGAGCAGACCAGTGCCTTATCCATTGGGCAATGGAATCATTATTTTGAACGGATAACACAAAACCTTTGACACATTTATTGAATGAAAACTTGACTGAAAACTTGACTCAAACCAACTTGATGGCAAACTGAAATAACTTGAAAAAATTGACTCAACAGACCAAACACCAATGACTCATGACTGACTTAAAACAAGACTTTACAAAGCTTTTGGAAAAAAAAAAGGCAGCAATCCATCAAGATTTGGAATCATGATGACCACCACCTGCATACTAATGAAATATATACAATCATGTATAGTGGGATTTCCAATGTAACCAAACCAGAAGATGCCTTGCTGACTGATTCTCCCGATCAAATCTAATGGTCAACAATACAAACTGATAATTGGGCATTAAAAAACATAATTGACCATGATCTCCTTCATCACTGAACACTGCAATAAACACTTTCACAGCTGACTGCAACAAATCTTCCATTGGATCCTGAAAAACATGAAGATTTACCTCCTGCTAAAGAAACAAGGTGTCTTTCTCTCCTGATTCCGATCTATCTTTATCATGTACTTCAGTAAAAGTATGCTCCTGGGCTTCAAAAAACTCTGAACAGGTAGATGAGCAGATCTCCTCTTGTAAAAACATTTCAACACATGAAACATATGAAGAAGAAACTGAAAGGGAATCTTGAATGATCTGATCTTTTGTAGTCTGAAAATATGATAGGTCATCTTCATATGATAGGACAGCCGGATTTTCATTATCAATCATAAGGAAAGAAACTTCATCTGTTTTTTGATGCTCAAACATGATATCTCTATAATCTACCATAAATTCATCCAAAAAAACTGTTTCACTTACTTGAATGAAGATCCCATCTTGTTTTTCATGAACTAACTGAATTACCTCATCATGAAGGCTGTGTTCTAATGAAATGAGAACATTTGGATCCATACCTCTGTTGTCTTCTGCATTCCAGATGATCTCAACAGCAGAATTCTCCTTGATGGGTTTCAGCACAAGATATGCTTGGTCATCACAATCTGAATGTAGGTCGGAAATAGCTGGCTGGTCATTATCACAATCTGAAACTGAAACTTGAGTTCCCGGCATGTTGTCTTCTTCTGTGGGCAGATCTGAAATGAGACTTTCTCTTTCATCACTTTCAGCCATATAGAAATCTTCAACCTGCTGATCTATAAAGCTGCTTATAGGACTATCATCCTTTTCAGAAGAGGAAGAAGTTCCACCATCACCTTCTTGACCATGTGCACACTGTGGATCTGCGTTAACTTGAGCTGGAAAATGACCTTTCAATAGCTGATCTATCTCATCTTCAGACAGAGGAGATAATACCTTTTGTTTTCTTTGGCTCAAACAATGATTGTCTTCATTGATTTCAAGTGAAGGAGTGTACAGATTTTCCTCATACTACTGATCCATTTCATATAATTCCTGTTGACTGTCAAGATGCAAAATTCCTTCATCTTCCACCACACTAAAATCTTGATCCTGCTGCAAATTTTCATGATCATCTTTATGCTGCTGAAATGGATTTTCATATAGGGCTTCCATGATCTCATCATCCATGAAATTATCATCTTCATAATATTTCTCAAGGCTTTCAATAAAAGTAGAAGCATGTTTGCAAATGGGCCATGAACTAAATTTAATGATGGATAAGATACTTGATATCTTTCAATGAACAGGTGGCATGAAAATCCTTTAAACAATAAATACAAGCTAGCGGCAAATTTTCATACTAAGATTGGGCTTCACCCTTTCTAGAGTCTCTAATATTCTCATCAAGCAATCTTCAGAAAAGTTACCTTCAACTTGCGAATATGCATATGAAATCTAATAAGATGTAAAGATCTTTCTTACTATCATCGTTAAACGTATAAGTATCTTGACCAATCTCGACTGGGCATTTTATTTGGGAAACCGGAATGTGATCTCGGCTCATAGGAGCATATCTTCTCGTGATCTTGGCCCATCTTGAAAAATCTCACAGCCTACTAATCTCTCAGTTGAAGTCACCATGAAGCATCGATTTCGGATTGTTCCGTTGAATGAAATCGCTGTGTGAAATATTTCAGCCTTCTTATGTCTGATCGTTGTCCACCATCAACCATTAGATCTGAACTCGATACATGTACTGGGGCAATTTATAAGTTAAGTGTTACGATTACAAGCTAGACCGGAGATCGACTGAAGCAGCGTTTATCTACTATGCACTCGCAGAGCAAGAGCAGTTCGAAGGCTACCTGACGTGACTTCATACTCCATCTGTAGCTTATAAAACAAATAACACCCACAAGCAAACCATGTTCTCCCCAGTATGGTCGCCACTATGTTAGCGCTCGAATCTACCTTAGGCTGGAATAAGGTAAAACTCAAGGCAACATCAAACCACGCTCAGCCTCGTAGCTAGCCCTATGAGGACAGGAGAGGGCTCTCTCCAGTCAATCTCGATAAAATGAGCAATAGGGTGCGAGATGACTTAAAATGGGAACTGATTTTAGGCTAGTAAATAGATAGGTATGTTTGATTTTTGGTTTTTGGGTTTTCGCTGGAGAAATGGGAAAACAGATTTTGGGTCCGGGGATAAGGTCAGACCTTTGCAGAGTTCGAGTTGGGGCGAGGTAGGTGAATGTCTTGATGCTTTTGATTGGATATATGAACAGATTAGACTGACGAGGAGCTGAAGAGGGAAAAGAAGAACTTGGATCCTCTCCAAACAGTTGAAAACATATAGAACTAACTGAATTCAAAGGCCGAGCATTGTAAACAACGGATTCAACCTTATTCACTCATTCAATTTAGTTCAGAAGCATATGAAATGATGGCATACATTTAAACATGAAGAAACTTACAGTAAACAAAGAAGAAACACCATCAAGAACAGAACACCACAAGGATCCCAACAAGTGCCGCAAACGAGCTGATCTTTCCTTAGCCAAAATATGAAATAATATGTACAATGATATCAAAAGTCTCCCAACAAAATTAAATTCCTCCAACCTTCCGAAAAATGATTGATAAATTACATCATATAGATCACTCTAACCCCTTCCCATGCCTATAGGGCCTAATTCCTTTCTTCAGGGATCATTAACAATTTCTAAACAAGGAACCACAATCTAGGCATCTAAACAACTTGACTTAAAAGAGTGGAAACTAATTCATTTACATGATTTCATTTTTTTGAGAGTGAATCTTCTAGAATAGATAAAAATAAGCCAAAGCTACATGCCCAATATACATTTACATCATAAAAACCCAAAAATTCCATCCACAAGAAAAATTGGTCCATACTAGGCGAAAATCTGAGCTGGCAGTTGAAAATTCAGCAAAAATTTAAGTGGGTCGCATTTGAGCCGAGTGGGTCGCATTTTTTCCATCCTGAATTTGAGGTACTTCCCGGCATCGAAATTGAGCTCATGATAGCTCGTTGGAAAGCCCTGGATGTTGACTATCCAACCCAAGTGGAATTTCTGAATTTGGAGCTCATTTGACCCTCTAAAACGTCTTTCTCCCAGAAGTACTTCCTGCTGGTGCAAAAGGTGGCAGCAAGGTGGTTTTCATGGTGCTTTTGAGCTCTTTGACCATCCAGATTTTGATGAAATGCTTAGGTAATGTCTGAGGATGCATAAATAACCATGAAAAATCCAAAAATGCAAAAATTTCCTCCAGCAAGTGTCCCAAAAAAAAGTGAGCATATGAGGGTGAGACCCACTTAACTGAAAAACCTGTTTTTAGACCAAAAAATTTCAAAATGACAAAATTTTCTCCGAATTTGCTCAAATTCGGAGTGAAGGTCCTCCATCATGTATCTTGCCCAGTCAACAAAGCCTCGGCCAAAATACGAAGTGGATTAGGCCTTTTCCATTGTTTTAGTGCTTCGCTCAACCTCCTCTTCAGAATCTTCATTCTCGCTTTGCAAACATGCATGCGAGCCCAATAATGGCCTTTCATGTGACGAAGCATGTCTTCATCTCTATCATTATCTTGTGAATGTACCTACGCTGATGAAGAAGGCGAGACCCCTTCCACGCCATGTGGAGATAGTACTCGCGCTGCTGATGAAGTCAACGAGACCCCTTCCACCCCACGTGGAGATAATACTCGTCGTGATGCTGCAAACAAAGCTTGTGGCTTCTCCGATATGTTACCACCACGGTGCACTCAGTTATGCTCCATCTCTGCATCAACCTCAACGATTGAGTCACTGTCCGATTCCTGCTCATACTCTGACTTCTGTCTCTGACATGGCTTTGAACGAGATATTTGCAATATGTATATATTGATATAGATGCACTGATGTCAAAGTTTCAATGCATTCTCAAAACCCAAATATATTACATATGTACCAAAGCATCATAGGAAACACACAATGGTAATAGCTCTGTTTAGGTGGATTGGGATAAGAGAACAGTCTCTGTTTTGATTACAAGTGGATTTTGACAAATAAGTACCAAGTGCAAAATGTGGGGTGCAGCCTTTAAAATACTGGATAAAATTTGTCAAAGGGAACAATGAGTATAAGACTGTATTTGTCAATGGGAAGTGAGACACAATGTGACAATGATCACAGTGAAACAAAATGCCATAACAGTGGTAAAATAATGATGATGGCAATAGTGGTAGAATGAGTGTGAGGGCAGTGAGACTTTGACAATATATGCAGAGGTATATATATCAACCATACAAGGTGGGAAAACCTTCACAAAACCATCCATATGTATTTAAAACCCTAAGGAATAAATCTGCCATGAATAGGGTTTCACTTCTCCATTCAAATAAATCAATTTTCCCACTTCAAGACATCACAACCATATTTAAAATCTACTGAGCATTGATTGAAAACCTGTTTGAAAGCAGTTGGAGTCGATTCCACATGAATCTGGGCGTAAATATGACTTTTCTGGGCTCTGTTTTTAAGTGGGTCGCATCTCCCTCAAGTGGGTCGCATGCCACAAGTGGGTCGCATGCGTTCAAATTTACACTGGCCAAAACGCACAAGTGGGTCGCATCTGCCAAGTGGGTCGCATCCCCCTCAAGTGGGTCGCATGCCTCTTGCCACATAGTGCATTTTGCAGGAATATTTTGGAGGCCTTCCCGATGTCCAAATCGGGCGTGTGATAGGTCGTTGGAAATCTATTGGAGTATAATTTCCAACACAAGTGGAATTATACAATTTGGATTTCATTTACCCTGTCAAAAATCAAATCTCCCAACACTAGTCAAAATGAGAAGAATTAGGCTGCCTCAAGGCAGAGCGCTGTTGCAGTCAACTTTTGAAGATCTTACTCAACTCCAAATTGAGCTCATGATAGCTCATTGGAAAGATAGTTGTGTCTAGTTATCATTTGACTCATCAAGAAAGTCAGTTGGCCAAACATGCTAGGAGAAAACGTGATTTTCCCAAGGTCACTTCAGAGGTGCATTCAATTCTCCTGAGGCAACGGTATTTTTGACATTTCTTCAAAACCATGATACCTGTATAAAAAGTGAAAGAGGTTTTTCTTCCTAGGAATGTTGTGAACAAAAACCTCTCTCAGTTTCCCAAATTTCATCTTTTATTGCTCTGAAACATCTTTTGAGTGAAACCGATCCCGATGTGTGAAACAAAGAATTTTGTCGAAATGAAGCGAAATGAAGGGGATAGGGGGCTTCTAAATTCTTGGGGAAATTTTGGGAAGTAGGGAGAAATGTTAGGAAGCAGGGGGAAGTGGAATCACAGAGATTGAGTGAGGGGAAAGGGTCCAAAAGGGCAAAACACAGGCCTAGCCTAGGAAATTGCCAAGTTTTGGCTAGAAACTAGGGTTTGTGCAAAAATGAGGAATTTGGGGGATCTCAGTGATGGGAAGTGTTTAACAAGGTATATTAAGGATAGGGGAAGGTGTTTTAACATCAGGATACAAGTTTTTCCGACGATTTGACCATCCAAGAGAAATTACCTCCAAAACCCTAGGAGAGGGAAATGGACCTTACCTAGGCACAACTGAAGCATGAACAAGCTGTAAAATGACCCAATGGAACTTGAAATGATGATGAAAACCCTCTGAATGATGGCACACTCAGCTAAATGGTGACATGAACCGACATTTGGACAAATTTGAAAAGAGTGAAAACAAACCCTAAACCTAATGCCTAGTGACCAAATTTTGCTTGAAGACTTATTGAAATGACAAAATTTGACCTTGACACCTTAAAATCACTTTGTAAGAGCATGTTTGATCACTGAAGGAAGGCTGCAAAGTCTGACACTAACATTGGCTCCAATGGGGATGGTAGCTCCTTGGAGGTGCCAAGAACGACAGATCTTTGGGAGAGCAGACCAGTGCCTTCATCCACTGGGCGATGGAATTATTATTTGAACGGATAACACAAAACCTTTGACACATTTATTGAATGAAAACTTGACTGAAAACTGACTCAAACTTGACTCAAACCGACTCGATGGCAAACTGAAATAACTTGAAAAAACTGACTCAACATACCAAACACCAATGACTCATGACTGACTTAAAACAAGACTTTACAAAGCTTTTGGAAAAAAGGCAGCAATCCATCAAGATTTGGAATCATGATGACAACCACCTGCATACTAATGAAATATGTACAATCATGTATAATTGGCTTTCCAATGTAACCAGTCAAGCAGATGGCTTCTTGACTGGTTTCCCTGATCAGATCTGCTGGTCAAAAATACAAACTGATAACTGGGCATCCAAAAACATAGCTGACCATGATCTCCTTCATCACTGAACACTGCAATAATCACTTTCACTGCTGACTGTAACAAATCTGCCATTGGATCCTGAAAAACATGAAGATTTACCTTCTGCTGAAGAAACAAGGTGTCTTTCTCTTCTGATTCCGATCTATCTTTATCATGTACTTCAGTAAAAGTATGCTCCTGGGCTTCAAAAAACTCTGAACAGGTAGGTGAGCCAATCTCTTCTTGAGAAAACATTTCAATACATGAAACATATGAAGAAAATGAAAGGCAATCCGGAATGTTTTGATCTTTTGTACTCTGAAAATATGATAGGTCATCTTCATATGATAATACAGTCGGATTTTCATTATCAATCATAAGGAAAGAAACTTCAGCTGATTCTTGATGCTCAAACATGATATCTCTATCATCTACCATAAACTCATCCAAAGAAACTATTTCACTTACTTGAATGAAGATCCCATCTTGTTTTTCATGAACTAACTGAATTACCTCTTTCTGAAGGCTGTGTTCTAATGAACTGAAAACATTTGAGTCCATACCTTTGTCTTCTTCATTGCAGATGAACTCAACAGCAAAGTTCTCCTTTTCAGGATTCAGCACAAGGTATTCTTGGTCATTATAATCTGAATCTGGATCTGATATGACTAAGTGGACATTATCATAATCTGCATTTGAAACTTGAATTTCTGGCATGCTGTCTTCTTCTATGGACAGATCTGAAATGACACTTTCTCTTTCATCTCTTTCAGCCATATAGACATCTTCAACCTGCTGATCTATAAAGCTGCTTACAGGACTGTCATCCATTTCAGAAAAGGAAGAAGTTCCACCATCACTTTCTTTACCATGTGCACACTGCAGATCTATGTTAACTTGCGCTGGAACATGACCTTTCAATAGCTGATCTATCTCATCTTCAGATAGAGGAGATAATACCTTTTGTTTTCTTTTGCTCAAACAGTGATTGTCTTCATTGATTTCAAGTGAAGGAGTATACAAATTTTCCTCATACTGCTGATCCATTTCATGTAATTCCTGTTCACTGTCAAAATGCAAAATTCCTTCATCTTCCACCACACTAAGATCTTGATCCTGTTGCAAATTCTCATGATTGTCTTTATGCTGCTGAAATGGATTTTCATACAGGGCTTCCATGATCTCATCATCCATGAAATTATCATCTTCATAATATTTCTCAAGGCTTTCAATAAAAGTAGAAGCATGTTTGCAACAGTCATGAACTAAATTTAATGATGGATAAGATACTTGATATCTTTCAATGAATAGGGCATGAAAATACTTTAAACAATAAATACAAGCTAGTGGCAAATTTTCATACCAAGATTGGGCTTCACCTTCTAGAGTGGCCCGGAATATCTTCATCAAGCAATCTTCAGGAAAAGCTACCTTCAACTTGCGAATATGCATGTGAAATCTAATCAGATGTAAAGCAGCATCTTTCTTACTATCATCGTTAAACGTAGGCAGATTCCTTGACCAATCTGACTTGGGCATCTTATTCGGAAAACCTGGAATGTGATCTCGGCTCATAGGAGAATATCTTCTCGTGATTCAGTCCATCTTGAAAATCTCACAGCTACTAATCTCTCTGCAGTGAAGTCACCATGAAGCATCGATTTCTGGATTGTTCAGTGAATGAAATCGCCAGGTGAATGATTTCAACCTTCCAGTGTCTGATCGTTGTTCACCATCAACCATTAGATCTAAACTTGATACATGTACTGGGGAAATTTATAAGTTAAGTGTTACGATTACAAGCTAGACTGGAGATCGACTGAAGCAGCGTTTATCTACTATGCACTCGCAGAGCAAGAGCAGTTCGAAAGCTACCTGGCGTGACTTCAGACTCCGTCTGTAGCTATAAATCAAATAACACCCACAAGCAAACCATGTTCTTCCCCAGTATGGTCGCCACTATGTTAGCGCTCAAATCTACCTCAGGCTGAAATGAGGTAAAACTCAAGGCCACATCAAACCACGCTCAGCCTCGTAGCTAGCCCTACGAGGACAGGAGAGGGCTCTCTCCGTCAATCTCGAGAAAATGAGCAATAGGATGCGAGATGACTTACAATAAGAACTGATTTTAGGCTAGTAAAGAGATAGGTGTGTTTTATTTTTGGTTTTTTGGGTTTTCGCTGGAGAAATGGGAAAACAAATTTTGGATCCGGGGATAAGGTCAGACCTTTGCAGATTTCAGGTTGGGGCGAGGTAGGTGAATGTCTTGATGCTTTTGATTGGATATATGGACATATTAGACCGACGAGGAGCTGAAGAGGGCAGAGAAGAACTTGGATCCTCTCCAAACAACTGAAAACATATAGAACTAACTGAATTCAAAGGCCAAGCACTGTAAACAATGGATTCAACCTTATTCACTCATTCAATTTAGTTCAGAAGCATATGAAAGGATGGCATACATTAAACATGAAGAAACTTACAGTAAAAAAAGAGGAAACACCATCAAGAACAGAACACCACAAGGATCCCAACAAGTGCCGCAAAACCCCTGATCTTTCCTTAGCCAAAATATGAAATAATATGTACAATGATATCAAAAGTATCCCAAGAGTCCAACCTCTCCAACCTCTGAAAATGATTGAGAAACTGACACTCATATAGAGCTACTTCAATCCCTTCCATGCCTATATAACAATCTTCAGATCTGTCACAAATTCTAAATAAGAACTGCCAATTGCATTCAACAACTGCACCGCTGGGGGTGAGTGGAAACTGATTCATTTACATGATTTCACTTTTGAGAGTGAATCCATAGAATAGTATAGAAATGATCCAAAGTTATATGATAACATAAATTTATACCATGAAAACAGAATTTCATCCACAGCAAATCCACACACTTACAAAATCTGACATTATACTTCTGGTAAAGTTTATAGCTGCATTTAAACAATGAGTATCAGATTTATCTTTTGCCTCAAACGGAGTCTCTGCACCAAAATTATCTCACATAGCTAGTTGGAAAGCCCCTGGATGTTGAATATCCAACTCCAAGTGGAATTTCCCAATTTGGAGCTCATTTGACCCTCCAAAACGTCTTTCTCCCAGAAGTACTTCCTGCTGGTGCAAAAGGTAGCATCAAGGTGGTTTTCATGGTGTTTTTGAGCTCTTTGACCATCCAGAATCTAATGAAATGCTTAGGAAATGTCTAAGGATGCATAACTAACCATGAAAAATCCAAAAATGCAAAAATTTCCTTCAGCAAGTGTTCCGAAAAAAAGTGAGCATATGAGTGCGAGACCCACTTAACTGAAAAACCTGTTTTTAGACCAAAAAATTTCAAAATGACAAAATTTTCTCCGAATTTGCTCAAATTTGGAGCGGAGGTCCTCCATCATGTATCTTGCCCATTCAACGAAGCCTCGGCCAAAATCCGAAGTGGATTAGGCCTTTTCCGCCGTTTTAGTGCTTCGCTCATCCTCCTCTTTAGAATCTTCATTCTCGCTTTGCAGACATGCATGCGAGCCCAATAATGTCCTTTCATGTGACGAAGCATGTCCTTGTCTCTATCATTATCCTGTGAATGTACCTACGCCGATGAAGAAGGCGAGACCCCTTCCACGCCA
Organism: Pinus albicaulis; assembly: GCA_034641835.2. Taxonomy (NCBI): domain Eukaryota; kingdom Viridiplantae; phylum Streptophyta; class Pinopsida; order Pinales; family Pinaceae; genus Pinus; species Pinus albicaulis. The sequence goes on from CM076580.1 coordinate 863,151,773, forward strand.
TGAGGAGATAGTACTCGCGCTGCTGATGAAGTCAACGAGACCCCTTCCACCCCGAGTGGAGATAGTACTCGTCGTGATGCTGCAAACAAAGCTCCGTGGCCTCTCTGATATGTTACCACTACTGGTGCACTGCTATGCTCCATCTCAGTACATCAACCTCAACGGTTGAGTCACTGTCCGACTCCTGCTCATACTCCGACTTCTGTCTCTGACATGGCTTTGAACGAGATATTTGCAATATGTATATATTGATATAGATGCAGTGATGTCAAAGTTTTAATGCATTCTCAAAACCCAAATATATTGCATATGTACCAAAGCATCATAGGAAACACACAATGGTAATAGCTCTGTTTAGGTGGATTGGGATAAAAGAACAGTCTCTGTTTTAATTGCAAGTGAAATTTGACAAATGGTAGCAGGCAGCCTTTAGAATATTGGATAAACTTTGTCAAAGGGAACAATGAATCATAAGACTGTGTTTGTCAATGGGAAGTGAGACACAATGTGACAATGATCACCATGAAACAAAATCCATGACAGTGGTAAAACAATGATGATGACAACGGTGGTATAACGAGTGTAAAGGCAGTGAGATTTTGACAACATATGCAGAGGTATATATATCAACCAAACAAAGTGGGAAATCCTTCACAAAACCATCCATATGTATTTAAAACCCTAGGGAATAAATCTGCTATGCATATAGGGTTTCACCTCTCCATTCAAATAAATCAATTTTCCCACTTCAAGACATCACAACCATATTTAAAATCTACTGAGCATTGATTGAAAACCTGTTTGAAAGCAGCTGGAGTCGATTCCACATGAATCTGGGCGTAAATATGACTTTTCTGGGCTCTGTTTTTAAGTGGGTCGCATCTCCCTCAAGTGGGTCTCATGCCACAAGTGGGTCGCATGCGTTCAAATTTACACTGGCCAAAACGCACAAGTGGGTCGCATCTGCCAAGTGGGTCGCATCCCCCTCAAGTGGGTCGCATGCCTCTTGCCACATAGTGCATTTTGCAGGAATATTTTGGAGGCTTTCCCGGTGTCCAAATCGGGCGTGTGATAGGTCGTTGGAAAGATCTTGGAGTCTACTTTCCAACACAAGTGGAATTATGCAATTTGGATTTCATTTACCCTGTCAAAAATCAAATATCCCAACACTAGTCAAAATGAGCAGAATGAGGCTGCCTCAAGGCAGAGCGTTGTTGCAGTCAACGTTTGAAGATCTTCCTAAACTCAAAATTGAGCTCATGATAGCTCATTGGAAAGATATTTGTGTATAGTTATCATTTGACTCATCAAGAAAGTCAGTTGGCCAAACATGCTAGGAGAAAACTTGATTTTCCCAAGGTCACTTCAGAGGTGCATTCAATTCTCCTGAGGCAACGGTATTTTTGACATTTCTCCAAAACCATGATACCTGTGTAAAACGTGAAGGAGGTTTTTCTTCCTTGGCATGTTTTGGACAAAAACCTCTCTCAGTTTTCCCAAATTCATCTTTTATTGCTCTGAAACATCTTTTGAGTGAAACTTATCCCGATGTGTGGAACAAGGGATTTTGTCGAAATGAAGCGAAATGAAGGGGATAAGGGGCTTCTAAATTCTTGGGGAAATTTTTGGAAGTAGGGAGGGATGTTAGGAAGTAGGGGAAAGTGGAATCACAGAGATTGAGCGAGGGGAAGGGGTCCAAAAGGGCAAAACACAGGCCTAGCCTAGAAAATTGCCAAGTTGTGGCTAGAAACTAGGGTTTGTGCAAAAATGAGGAATTTGGGGGATCTCAGTGATGGGAAGTGTTTAATAAGGTATATTAAGGATAGGGGAAGGTGTGTGAACATCAAGATACAAGTTTTTCCGATGATTTGACCATCCAAGAGAAATTACCTCCAAAACCCTAGGAGAGGGAAATGGACCTTACCAAGGCACAACTGAAGCATGAACAAGCTGTAAAATGACCCAATGGAACTTGAAATGATGATGAAAACCCTCTGAATGATGGCACACTCAGCTGAATAGTGACATGGACCGACATTTGGACAACTTTGGAAGGAGTGAAAGCAAACCCTTGACCTAATGCCTAGTGACCAAATTTTGCTTGAAGACTCTTTGAAATGACGAAATTTGACCTTGAAACTTTAAAATCACTTTGAAAGAGCATGTTTGATCACTGGAGGAAAGCTGCAAAGGCTGACTCTAACAGATCCTGTAACAAAACAAATGCAGGGGCAGGTGTTTGGATTCAAAATACGATTCAAATTTTTTCATACAAATTGGATTTCCCGTGCACTAACAATATCGTTGAGTATGAAGCCCTTCTCCTAGGCTTAAAATTGCTTAAAAAATTAGAAGCCTAGAAGATATCGATCTTAGAGGATTTTGAACTTATCATAAAACAAATCAAAGGAGAATACTCAGCTATAAATCTAAGGCTTCAGGAATATCGAAATGCTACCCTGGATCTATTGAAAACCTTTGAAAAATATGAACTCATTTTCATCCCTAGAGCACTAAATCATCTAGCAAATGAACTCCCCTTCAATGCCATCAACTGCCAAATACCTGAGATAAATGAACAACTCCGTGTAAAGGTAAAACATAGGCCTGCTATGCCTAATAAGGAATATCACTGGAAAGTGTTTGATTCTAACAAACACATAGATGATTTCTTGAAATTAGAAAATGATTTCAGCATACCAATATCAGAAACCAACGATAAAGAAAATTGTTTGTATATTGAACAAATCCCAGAAGTTGAAATGACATATTCTGCTGATATAAATCATTGTGTGAATCCTTTGGAAGTAGAGATAACTGACAACGTAGACCAAGAATACTTGGAAGTTTTGCAATGCAAAAATGATCAAATTCCAGGAGGTCTCACACCTTTAGAACACCTTTTCGATTTTAACGATGTAGCCAAAGACCCGATAATGGAGCCTATGGAAACCAACGTAGAAGAGCATAACATAGGTAGTCTAGCAGAACCCAAGATGATAAAACTATCCAGCACTCTCCCATCTCACATAAAATCTCAATACATAGAGCTATTCAAAGAGTTTAAAGATGTGTTTGATTGGGGATACAAAGACTTAAAATCATATGATACTAGCATCATCCAGCACAAGATTCCCTTGAAGGAAAATCAAAAGCATTTAAAAAAAGAAGAAGAAGAATAAACCCTCTCTTACTACCTTTAGTTAAGTTAGAAATTGAAAAAATGCATGATGCTGGGATCATAGTACCCATTAGATTTTCAGAGTGGGTATCAAACGTAGTTTCTGTTAGAAAGAAAACTGGGGAAATCAGGCTCTGTATTGACTTCAGAAATTTAAATAGAGCCTCCTTAAAATACAACTACCCCTTACCCAAGATGGACCATATAATTCAAAGGGTAGTTGGGTCAAGAAGGATATCCCTCTTAGATGGGTTCTCGGGTTACAACCAGGTGTTAGTACTCCCAAGTGACCAAATCAAAACTACTTTTACCACACCTTGGGGCACCTTTATGTATGTCAAAATGCCTTTCGGATTAATGAACGCAGGGGCCACCTTCCAAAGGGCCATGGACATAGCCTTTTCTGAAGACATTGGCTATTTTATAATCATTTACCTTGATGACATAACCGTTATCTAAAAAACTGATGAAGAACATTTGATTCACCTAAGAAAAGTTTTTGAGAAGTGTATAAAATTTGGCTTGTCATTGAATCCCAAGAAGACACTCTTTGGTCTCGAAGAAGGTAAACTTCTTGGCCATGTAATTTTGGAAGAGGGAATCAAAATATACCCTACAAGGATAGATGGCATATTGCAGATCAGCCATCCAAGAAGCCTCAAAGAGTTGCAATATTTCATCAGAAAGATTAATTTTCTAAGGAGGTTTATTCCTAATCTTGCTGAGCTATTAAAAAACATTACAAGCATGATTTAGAAAGATGTCGGTGTAAAATGGACTTTACCAGCTAAATAATCATCTGAACTGGTCAAACAAGCTCTTACTCAAACACCAGTCCTGATTAGCCCAGATTTCACCAAAGACTTTTATATCTTTTCTTTTGCATCTGAACATACAATAGCTGCAATTTTACTTCAAAAGAATGATTTGGGGCAGGAGCAACCAATATCCTTCTTTAGTAGGGCCTTAAGAGATGCTCCTCTAAAATATAACATCATGGAGAAGAAAGCCTTAGCACTAGTGAAAGCTTTGAAAGACTTTAGGGTCTATATTTTACACTCTCACATAATTGCTTTTGTTCCACATACTGTTGTCAAGGACATTCTAAGTCAAGACCCTGATGGTAAAAGGGGAAAATGGATTTCAACTATTCTTGAATACGACTTAGAAATCAGGCCCACCAAACTAGTTAAAGGGAAAGGATTAGCAAAACTTATGGCTGAGTCTAGCTTCCAAGCACTAGACATGAATATGGTAGATGTGTTGGAAGAAATAGAAGAATCTACTACTCCTTTTATTGAAGAAACATTTCTGAATTCTCCTTGGTATGCTAACATTATTTATGTGCTTTTATATTTAAATGCCCCTCCTTCTTTGTCTAAAACTAAAGCTAGATTTTTGAAACAAAAGGCTTTGAGTTTTTTCATCCAAGATGGCGTGTTATATTAGAAAAAAATTGTTGGAATTTTGCTTAAATGTTTACTTGAAGATGATGCAGGGAAAATCATGCATGAGTTGCATGACAGAGAATGTGGAGGACACCTCTACTGGAAAGCCACAACAAACAAAATTCTGAGATCAGGTTACTATTGGCCTACCATTTTCCCAGACACTCAGAAGTTGGTCATGTCTTGCCATAAGTGTCAAATCTTTGATGGAAAAATAAAACACCTTCTCTTACCCTTACATCCTATCAAAGTTGAGGCACCTTTTCAACAATGGGGGCTGGACTTCATTGGGGAAATCCACCCATCCTCCTTAGCTCAATATAAGTGGATCCTCATAGCCACTGAATTCTTTACCAAGTGGAAAGAAGCTATACCCTCCAGGAGTGCTAATGACTCTGTCATTATCAAGTTTCTTGAAACAAATATCCTATCCAGATTTGGTTGCCCTAGAAAAATCATAACAGACAATGCTGCTGCTTTTAAATCTAAAACGATGGTTGATTTCTGTCACAAATACCACATAAACTTAGGCCATTCCACTGTTTACTATTCCTAACGAAATGGATTAGCTGAATCTTCCAACAAGAGTCTCATCAATATCATCAAAAAACTGTTGGAACAAAATAAAAAATCATGGCACTATAAACTAATTCATGTGTTATGGGCTGATAGGTTAACTACAAAGAAATCAATAAATATGTCCCCCTATCAGTTAGTTTATGGCATGGATTCAATATTTCCCACCTCATTGGGAGTTCCAGTCATGAAACTCCTTCAAGAATTGCAGGTTGAAGAGAATGATATGCAGAGAAGAATTAATCAAACCATCCATTTGCAGCAGACCAGAGAAGAAGTTTATGAAAGAACACAGTTAGTCCAAGAAAATATGAAGAAGTTATTTGATAAGAGGTTTAAGGAAAACAATTTCCAAATTGGAAATATCATTCTTAAGTAGGATTCAAGGAGAGAAGAGAAGGGAAAACATGGCAAGTTTGAAAACTTGTGGAAGGGGCCCTTTATTATTCATGTTGAAAGGGGTCACAATGCATTTTTTTTTTGAAAGAATTGAATGGAAAATATCTGTATGGAGGTCCTATCAATGGCAGAATGCTCAAGAATTACTTCTGCCAAGAATCATCAGTTTCAAATCATTCTATTTTGTCATTGTAAATATCATATTCTGAACATTGCATTCAAAGTTATGAAAATAAAAAATACAAAAACAAAGAAAAGAAAGAAAAGAGGGAAGATTGTGAAAAAAAAAAAGGTATAGCCCCATACCAAAAAAGAGAAACAAATCTGAAAGTGTGCAAGCCCAAATTCCACTCTTGAAAACACACTTTTAGTTATTCAAACAGCCTAATCTTGACTAATTAGCTTTAAATTTTCTGCTGATAGGATAGTGAATTCGATTGGCCAAACTGTTTAATCTTGGCTTATCAGTAGATAGTTTAGAATAGAAATTAAAGGTTCAAACATGCTCAAAATCTGAACCTAAGTCTCCAAAAGAAAGTGACTAAAATCTGTTTCAAATTCTGAGTCAAGAAAGATGTAAAGCTAGTTCCCAATAGCTCAAAATCTGAACCAGAGGACAAGCAAAGACCACTCAAACAAAGATCAAAATAGAGCAGTAAAAAAGAGGAAGGAAATTATTTCAAATTTCAGATCTCAAGCCTTCCATTTTATTTTAAATTTTGGGCAAAATAATGTCTATGTGCAGTTTTTCCTTATGCCATAGACTAGCATCAAGTTAGATTGTTCAATCCTGAATTGAGTGATTTTAAATTTCTGTTGTAGAAATTAGAGAATAAAGTCTGTTGGACAGTTTAATCCCAACAGACAGTAGATTAGGTAGAGAATCATGTGGGCTCAAATGCTTAATCTGAGTCCATGGAGGAATAAGGAGTAGAAATAGATTAGTTTTCCTATTTTCAAAAGAATAAAATGTTGTAAAATAGTTTGCTAATGCAAGTGCACTCTGCAAGAAGAAAAAATGTTAGGCCAGTAGGATTGGGTAGGTAGAAAGGTTGTATTGATGAGGTTCCATTGTTGATCCATGAATGCTAATATGTTTCAGAACAAGAGAAGATCATCCACAGAAATAAAGGTAGCCCAATGGATGAGGCAACTGATCAGCCTCCCAGAGAATCCAAGTCTGAAATTCTTGATGCCTTCAAGAAGGCACCATCCCCTAGTGGAGCCACTATTAGCCACCTATAAATTCTATCATATCAAGTGGTGGATAAATGATTTTTGGATAGCCTTCAAGAAACAATTTCATTGCTAAAAATTGTTGATGCTTAAAGTCTTTTAATAAAATCCTATCCTTTGGGTAATCGTCACTTCTTTTCCCCTTTTCAACTCAGAAGTTCTGTTGTCATTGCATGAAGAAAAACTACTGCAAGCACCATTTTTCTTTTCCCCCTTCTTCCAAAAACTAACCTCATTTTAACCCCTTCCTCTCCCATGAAAAACCCTCATTTTCATGTTTCTCCCATTTCCCCTTCATCAAAATCCCTTTGATAAGGTTTTAAGACCTTTCCCTTGCCTTATCGAAACCGTCAAACTCCTTTAAAAATCCTTGAAAATCCATAAAAATGCATTTCTCATATATGGTAGATTTAAGCCCCTTTGTGCTAAGTCTTTAAAACCCTTACCCTTCATGCGCCCTGGTGCTGGGACTGAGCGCCAGCCCTCCAAGCGCTTATTGCATCACCCAATGCCAATTAGCCCTTCCTTTTAAACCCCCGGTCATATGTTTTCCCATATAACCCATGGCCCCACAGCCGAGTGCCTAATTATATTTTATATATATCCTGCCCCCGAAAATATTGAAACCTTATGTTATTTTGAAACTTACAGCGTTTTATTATTTTCTAAGGTTTTTCACCGGTCTGAATTTCAAAGCACTCTCCACCGTCAATCTGATCTGCAGATCGACGGCACGCAATCCATTGCCCCGGTGGTCCCCGCTAACCACTCACCATTGCAAAACTAATCGATATTCATCGCATTGCCTTTAAGCGTGCGGCGATATTTTTCATTTTGTAGCGATTCCATAAACTGCTTGATGCGTGGCCTGAGGACTGTTCACAAAACCATCGTCCATCACGCATTAAAGATCGGACGTGGACCCAACGCGATATTGACGTCCACCGTCCGATCTGAGGCTGCTCATCGGACAGTGATCACTCACCGAAGAAGTTCGACGGTTAACCAGGATACAGCGCGGAAATTAAAGCATATCTGCCGTCGATCTGATCTGCAGATCGACGGCCCACAATTCATCACCCTGATTCCTCCGCTTTCTCTTTTTGCCTCCGCTCCCGGCCGTCGATCTCTGCATGATCGACGGCCCCGATTCAAATTCCTTTTCACTCTCCTCTGACCTCCTCTAAATCGATCTTTACCGTTGGATGATGCCATCCAATGGACATGCTTCCTCCACGTGCCTTATGAAGCAGTAAACCTACACATGCATGGATTTTATAATATTTTTTCATTTTTTGCAGGGTTTAATGGTTTTTTTCACTATGTCTGAAGAAATTTCAGAACGAGAGGGTGACGATCCTCCAGCCTCTGATCCATCAAATAAAATCATCTGCAGATTTCAAATTTTCATTTCATCAGTGGTTCATAAGGCATTGATGCCATATCACCCCTGCGCAGCCCTGCAGACTAGCAAAAAACATAGTAAATCAAGCACGGTCAGAAAAGTATCAGTGCCAAAGACAAAATACATCAGGACGGAAAATTGAAGAAAGATCTATAGGGATTACAGCTAAAAATGGATTATCATAAGCCTAAAACATGGTTTAAAGAAGATCGTGAGTTTTTATATCAGACAGAAATCATACGCTGCCACATCAGAGGCTAATTAAATTCCCAGCCACCGCAGAGGCACCTGCAGCCTCAAAGTAATCAAAAAAGGGTCGAAGTTATTACCAGACCAGGAGGTATTTTGCATCAATACACCTGAACAATTATTTCAACCAAAGGAACTTATGGTCAGTTGTCAGCAGAAGTTATTACAAGGATAAAAAGGAGCCTTGAAGTCAACAAATTCTTTCTAGCAAACCTAATAGTTAATATAAATGATTTTATACAGAGGACACCTAAGTAAGTTGCTTCATTGAGCCCCGAAAGGCCAAGAGGCCATTTAAGTTTGTATTAATTATTTTTAGAGATATTTTATCAGAGTCCACCTCCTCTTTCTTCTATAAATACTACTGCAGAAGAAGAGTTGGTGTTGGTTGATCACTAGTTGTAATATTGGAACTCTTTGAAATAATACATAGTCTGTTGAAGTTGAAGAATAAATTGAAGTCTTGAAGCCCTGATGATGTTCTTTCATGCTTGTTACTATGAAGGCTCTATCATTAGATCCATGAGCTTGGCTGTTGGTGAAGTATTCTGAACTATTTAATGTTTTCTCCTGTTTTCATTATGTTCCATAATTTCTTACTACAGTAGGTTGAAAGTTTTAGGCTAAGAAATGACTCCTGGAAGCACCTTAGACCTGTTCATCCTTCACCGTTTCATGTTTTCTTCTGTTGAGGCATTTTAGAGTCTTTAATCTCTCTCTTTATTCCTCATGCTCGCTTATTTCCTTAATATCTCGAACAATTGGTTTCAGCATGATTTATGGTTTTCCCTGCTTGTCTGCTACCACTTAAAAATTGTTACTGAAGTCTCCCTTTGAAGTTTCCTGTTTACAGTAAGTCAAGGAGGTCTGTTCTGATCTTGCCCTTTGTCCTTGCTTAAAAAGTGGTCTTAAAGGTCTTTATAGCTGTAATCAAAGATGTGTTAGGTGTTCCCTCTTCTTTGACTGCAATTATCAGTGAATCTTTTATGTTTTCTAAGTAATTTGAAATAAAATCTTTGAGGAAATAGGGTGTTCCCTGAATCTTAGATTTCATTTTAAAAGTTGTTTTGAAATCATTATTTTCTTAAAGGTTTGATTTGTAGAATTTATGGTTAGCCCTGTCTACCAAATAGCTCTTTATTGTTCAAATTGTGTTTTCAAATTCCCTTTGTTGAGAATTAAATTTCTCTTTCCAAATAATTGATTTCCATCTCATTCCAAAACCAAAGGGTCCTACAGCCAAGTTATATTTTCCCTCTGATATCCCATATCCATTAATGAGTGTGTTATGACCTCTTCTTGACTCCATTTCCCAATTAACCAGATGTTTCTCCACTCTATATATCTTTCCTATACCTAACATATTCTACTGTATCAATCCAACCAAACAAACAATCAAACGCCTACACTTAATAACTAGTCTAAAATCCATACTCTAAGCACACGAGATAAACCTTTGCAAACAAAAATTTGAGAGATCCCTCTTTAAGAACAGGAGGAATAGATCCTAGAACTCTAAATATTGGTTCTAATGTTGACTTGTCTTTTGATTTGCCAAACTATCAAAATACGAGACCCCAACACACTAGTAGCAAGACAAGATACCATTAGAATGTCGATTTCATTAGCAGCTCATAAACAGTGGAACATACATCATCTGGACGTGAAAATTTCCTTATTGAATGGGAACTTAGAAGAGGAAGTATATGTCGAGCAACCACAAGGTTTTGAAATTGAAGAAAAAGATAATAATCTCTACAATTTGAAGAAGGCTTTGTATGGTCTCAAGCAAGTGCCAAGAGCATGGCATGCTAGGATTGATGGATACTTTCAGGAAAGTGGCTTCCAGAGAAGTAAGAGTGATCCTACCATTTATTACAAACAAGAAGTTATTGATATTCTAATTTTAAGTTTGTATGTTGATGATCTATTGTATTAGTGTAGTAGTTATAAGATGAATTATGAGTTCAAAGTTGCTATCATGAAGGAATTTGAGATGAAAGATCTAGGTATCATGAAATATTTTATAGGAATGGAGGTTTATCAAATTAACGAAGACATTTTCATTTATGAGACGAAGTATGCACATGATATGTTGAATAAATTTGATATGCTTGATTGTAATCCATCCCCTACTCCAAGTGTCCATGGAGTTGTATTATGTAGAGATGATGGTGCTGGTTTAGTTGATGAGACAACTTACAGAAGTATTGTGGGGAGCTTGATGTTTCTAACCCACACAAGACCTTATATTACATTTTCAGTTTCACTTGTTTCAAGGTATATGAAAAATCAATGTGAAATACATATGAAGGAAGCCAAGAGAACTTTAAGGTACGTGAAAGAGACTCTAAATTATGGTATTCATTAATACTCTTCTCAAAATTTCAATCTTGTTGGATTTAGTGATTCAGATTGGGGAGGTATTGTGGATGACCATAAGTCCACATGTGGAAATTGTTTCTCTTTTGGTTCTACTTTTATTACCTGGATCTCAAAAAAACAAAGCATTGTTTCCCTCTCATCTGCATAAGTGGAGTATGTTGCAATTACTTCAGTAGGTACACAAGATCTTTGGCTCAGAAATTTTTTGGAAGAAATTAGAGAGAAGAAAATTCAACCTAGAGTGATTTATTATGATGATAATAATGATGTTGAATTGAAGAACATATATGCTGAAGATCAGCTAGTAGATATCTTCACCAAAGTAGTTTTAAAAGCTCAGTTTTTGGCACTACGAGATAAGTTAGTAAGCCTCATTAAGAATTAAGGGGGAGTGTTGGGGATAATGCTTAAATCCCCCCATGTAATTTTTGACATTAGTCAGGAGACTTTTTTATTCTCTATTCTTATGTTATGAAAAATTAGTGCATCATATTATTAAGATGGCCAATGCCTAGAATGATTAGTAGTTTCAGTACATAATTAGTAGTAGATAGATAATAATATTAGTAATAGGTTTATTATATAGAAATGTATTTAGATACTTGATTTAATATGAGATTTACAAGTTGAGCTTACTGATCAATGTTTTATTTTTTTATTGTTTTTTTATATGTCATAATTATCTTGGTTTATTAGTTGGCTTAAAGAGCAAGGGCCATTTCAAATTCTATAGACCTTACATCTAGCATGCCCAATAAAATTCTATAAGAATATATAAAAAAAAAAATTCAAAAAATGCCTACACATAAGTTCAACTTAATACCCAAAACTATATATATATATATATCCCGAGGGACAACGATTATGTTTTCAAACACTAAAATGTACATGCCACTAGTGCACACTATATAATGATGGATGGGTGTGTATGACATAGTTTATTAATTAAATCCTATGTGTTTTGTTTCACAAAAACAAAAATTTCTCATATATATACATATAATATTTTTTTAATATAATATCAAATATTTAATATATAAAATACAAATTATTTTATATATATTCATGGTCAATATTAAATACATAGATTACAATGTCATTTTTAAGCCCATAGGTGTTCTAATGTGGGGTTCTAAATATATAGATTACAAATTCATTTTTAAGCTCATAGGCATTCTAATGTGGGGTTTTTCGTAGTGACAAAGATTTGTCTTCCTCTAACAAATGTCCTTGTCCACCTCATCTTGATTTTCCCTGATCATGATATGTCATTCTTTCAAGGATGAAGGTGCCTGCAAATCAATAGAAATTGACAAACCTATGTAGCCTCATTAGCGAGCATAAGTATAAATGCAATGAAAAAAAATGGCTCGTTATGCTTATCACTTTGCAATCGATGCAATTATTACTCTGCCAAAATAAAAAAAATGTATGCTCTAATCTTCCACAATCTCTCATCCACAATAGTATCACAATCCCATCATAAACTATTATTGATAATTTATTGCTACTTTTATCGATTTTGTAGACATATCCTTTATTTAGCCTCTAAATCTCAATCAAAAAATTCTTCTCATTCTCATTATCAAAATTATTTTTTCTATTTCTACCATGTTGTTGTGGTGTGTTGTTCTTTCCTCATGCTATTGTTGCCTGGAATTGTTGGTGGTTGTTGTTGCTACTTTTTGACCCCACACCTCCAATGCAAGTGCGTCTAATTAAAGCTTGTTAGGGTAGGAATATTTGTTATTCTGCAAAAAAAAAATATTCCATAACATATTTAAACATAAATACATAACATGTTTAATCAGAAATACACCAATTAGTTTACTTCTATTAGCAAGCAACATTTATCTTTATTTGCAAAATAATCATGTTACGTATAGCTCCTGTGCCTCTACCTTTGCTGCTATAAATGTGTCATTGGTTATCACACACACACACACACACACACACACACACACACACACACATATATATATATGTAAATATCAAAGTCATATTCAGGTCAGGCAGTTCTAAGACAACAATAGAAACAAAATAAAACTAAGTATAAAATAGTCTTAATTGGTTAATGATGTTAAAGACACATAGACAGAAAGATAAGTGTGTGATTGCTTTACTATTAACCTTAGATGTGATTTTATAGTACATTAGGTGTGACCCTTGGATTCCTCATTCCAAGGTCACTTGGACTCCTTTATGACTATTTGGCTTCCACACCTACCTGTTGAGGATTAGGTGTTTAACATTCCCCCCCCCTTAATCCGAAGGGGTATGTGTGAGTCCAACAAGAGAGTTGAATACAAATCTGCAAAGTATGCATGGCAGCACTTAGGTTGAATAATCTCTCTGAAATGTTGGCATAAAGAGGTGGTTTAAGGATGACCACCAACACTGGAACGCCACGCTTTTTGTAGTTCTCAGAACTTTTCCAAATCTGGCAAGAAGCTAAGGGCTTATGCTAGAGGAAGTGTCCCTCGTATTTGAAGAGGGAGACCTTCAACCTAGAATAAGGGAGGTCTACAAACTGTGATGGTTTAAGGATGACCACGAGCAGTGGAATTCTTAATGCATTTCTTGGAACTCTTCCAAAGTTGGCAATAAGCTGAAGTCTTCTGCTAGAGGAAGTGCTCTGAATTCTTTGAAGATGAAGAATATCAACCTTGCATGGATGGTTTAAGGTTGTCCACCAAAAAAAGTCATGCTCATGGGCTTCTGTGTCTCTGGCTATAACTCTAAATATGGAATGATAAGTTGTGGCTTGGGCTCGCTTGAACTGCTGTGTCTCTGGCTATAGCTCTAAATCTGGAATGACAGGTTGTGGCTCAGGCTCACTTGAAATGTTGTGTCTCTAGCTACAACTCTAAATCTGGAATGATAGGATGTGGCTCAGGCTCGCTTGATGTGAATTTGAAGCTTGTAGATGACCACCATTCCCCCCCTATCAGGTACAAGGTGAGATGATGGAGAAAACTCAACTGTAAGATTGTTCAATATTCTAGAAGAAGTTCTGACATGCAACTTAAACATCTTCTTGGATGTTGATGCCCATTTTCAAGAAGCGATCCATCCAAGATGAAAATTTGTTCTTGCAGGAGGCTTGTTTTTGAAGCATTTGTGTGCCGACCACAGTTCTTGCATGGGTGAAGATCGAAGCAGTGATATTTCATATGGCCAAATCGATCACATCATTGGCATTTTACAATCTATTTTTGTTGTTGTGAAAGTGGAGTAGGATCTGAAATAGCTGAATGTGAACTGTCATAAAGGAATCCGACACTCTGAAATTTGATGGGTTTGGAGTAGTCTGAAATATGAAAGGAAAACACCTTGTCATATCCAAGACTTATTCTATGCTTGTTATGGACAATATATTCCCAAGGTCTGATGATGGGCTTAGGAAGTGCAGTTTGTATTTTTGTTTCTGCATTCAAATATTCTCTTGAACTAGGCACTGAATGTGAATTGACTGCAACATTATATTCTTGTTTTTGATGGGATTATCTCTCAATATTTTGAATAGAAACAAGTTCATAATGACGACTCTTATGTTCTAATTCTTCTCACTGAAGTTGAGATTCTAGTTGCAGAAACTCGTTCTTTTCTTGTGCAGCATGCAAGCAAGTAATAATATCAGAGAGGGATTTCTTGCTTATATTCACTATATCATGATCAGTGGAAGGTATCAAAGTTTTCAGGAACTCTAATAACTGAGAAATTCTAGCCATTTTCTCTAGCAAAAAAGGCTTCTCTATAACCAAACAATTCCCACAACCACTTAATCTAGAAGGAAAGCTCTCTAGTATAATATTTACAACCTTTAAATAAAACTTGTTTAAAGCACACACCCAAAACTTCAAAACATCTTTATTTTCTTTAGAATTTCTCGATTCCACAATGCATATGGAATATGGAATATGGAATATTACTTACATAATTTAAAATTGTAATTTTCTAAAAAATATTCTAAATCTTGCAGATTCGATTGGTATTGTAGCTATTTTGAATACTTGGAATGGAGTAGTTGCATGTTGATTACAACAATTATACCCACAAGAATCAAAAATTGATTTGCAGGAATCTAGTCCTCCAACCAGCATATGCCGAGAATATAGAACTCAAAGATCTTCAAGACATGATACATTTCGTTGGCGAGGTCTTCAATGGCGAATTTAACTGCTCGAAAACAACGCTTACTACAACAATCCCAAGTAAACTTTCGAGAGTGGCAGCGAAGCTTCTAAGTGTTTATGCTAACTTTGAAAAAAGTTGCATACAAATTAAGCAATGAATAAATAATGCAGTGGTGGCTTAACCTTTCAACACATCCTTAATTTATCCAGTGCAATGAAAAAAACTCCAAGCTGTGGAAGTTACAAGAGGATTCTGCAAAGTTGTGGAGGTGAAGTCCCGAGGGTGCAGGAGGTGAGCACTGAGGGCCAAACACAACAATGGAAGGTCGAGAGACTGTGTTGGAGAAATGTGTATGAAGGGCCAACACATATTTCAACGCCCCATCCAACGTTCCTCACAAAAAAAACAATTCAGTGTTTGAACATAGAGCCAGCACAAATATCACTGCAGAATATAGGCTCATGAGAAGTGAATATCTACAGTTGGTGTAATAGAGTGTATGAGGATGCCACAAGGAGAGTGGATACCAGACAGGTGTGAAAAAAGCTTGGTGGAGGGTCGAAGGGATTGTTGGCCAACGAGGAGAGGGACCAGCGTACTGGAGGTAGATCGATACCTCAACATATGACACAGAGATGAGACAACTTACTTCCAAGATTATTTAGACATCTGAATGCACATAGAAATGTACAAGGTTGATGATTACGTTTCTTGTGCGGTCACTAGAATTATGGCATCACTAGAATCATGGCAGACACAAACATTTTTATTAACATTGCTAAAATTCAGGCACAAAGGTACACCTTTGTGTACCAAGATCCCATACCTGTTGAAAAATTGGTTCAATCCCTTTGTGATATGAAGCAAGGGTACATGCAATTTGGAGGGCTTTGACCTTCGGTTTTTCCTTTTGATTTGTAGAATGGGATAAGAATTATGGGTTCCAACTTCTCGATAGAGATAGTGGAGCGGAGTGCTCTATGATATTTTCACTGCGGAGTGGAGGACTAGAGTGCGAATAACTGGGTGTATGCGTGACTATGGGGGAGTGGTGTATATAGAGGAAACATGTATACAATGGAGTATAGATGATAGTGGTCGTGGGTGCGTATTATATCCACGATGTCAGAGCATTAATGTGATATGAAGCGTTATTTTTCAAAAGAGAAGGTGGATAGATGACTGTGTAATGGAGTGGAGAGGCCGCAGTGGGAGAGTAATGCGAAGAGAAACCGTCTTGTCGAGAGAGTGTAGGCGACAAAGGAAATTGGTAAAACACTCAGACACCAGCACTTTCAATGGAGTAATGCAGGGTGTAGATAATGTAGCTAAAATTTAGCTGATTAGAGTGAATATAGCTGTTAGGTAGAGAGCTGACAGAATATGAAAATGAAATAGTTTAGACAACAAAGAGACCAACCAGAATTAGCTGATTGGAGTGGATATAGTTGTTAGGCAGAGAGCTGACATAATATGAAAATGCCCAGGTCTAGCCTAGGCTTTGATACCATGTTAAACATACATAGACAGAAAGACAAGCGTGTGATTTCTTTACTATTAACCATAGATCTGCTTTTATAGTACATTAGGTGTGAACCTTGGATTCCGCATTGCAAGGTCACTTAGCCTCCTTTATGATTGTTCGAATTCCACACCTACCCGTTGAGGATTATGTTAGGTCCCTATATCACTAGTATAGCCCCTTACGCTGATAGTAAACTCCTTTATTGTTTTTAGTGTACCCTTGTAACCCCCATTTGTTATCGCGCCTTTAAATTAGTTGTCATAGGTCGTAATAGGATTACAACAGTCCACCAGATTGGCATTATGGTTCCATGGACCCCATATATATGCTGGGAGGTTTTGTGAAATTGGTATCATCCAAGAATTTTTTCATTCATGTAATGTATTGGAGGTTGCCCCCTCGAAGTGGTTTACTTTGCCTTGCTTGATACATTTCTTCTTTGTTGTTTACGAACATTTGGTATCGCAGCTCGGACTTCTCTCTACGGTTTCGCTGTTCAAACAAAACCAACCCGTGAATTTTCGCTACAAATTTTTTTTCTATGAAGTTTCGTGCCGAAATGTTTAGGTGCGAAGTCGGAACCCGAGGAAGGGTTCAAAAAAAATTTCAGAATTTTGGTTCAAATATTTGCTAGGATATCATTCAGGAAGCCGTGTATTTTTTCAAGCTCCTAAACAGGTCATAGTGGCATTTTCGCTATAAATATTTTTCTACGAAGTTTCAGAATCTGAAATTCATATGGTGTGAAGCTGAAATCCTGAGGAAATTCGTCAAAAAATTTCAGAGCTTGGTTCGCAATATTTTTGGAGATATGATCCGTGAAGTTGTAAAGCTGTGTCTTCAATTTCAACTCAAAGAGGTGCGGATCGTGGGAAAAGTTTAATAATCAAGATTGATTGAAAACATCAAAGTGGTCACCAAGACACGGCCTGTGTTTTCCGCTATCAATTTCGCACGTTGACAAATCAGTGACATCGGCAGTCCGATAAGTTCGCTTTCATCAACCAAATTGCAAATTATGTCATCGTGGGCGATTGGGCATAACTTTGTCTTGAAGAATAAAAATCAGGTTATAACTATGGCATTCGAAAGAAGATTCACAGGGCTACTTCAGCACCGAATTTCAAATATTGAAGATCTGACATCACATAGATAATTCAGTTTCAATATCGAGCTCATTAAAAGCAAGAAAAAGGTGTGTATTTTTTCTAATTACATAAGTCTCGTTTGAAAAAAAAAATAGTTTGAATTTATTACAAGGGCATATTGAAGAATAGATATCAGTATTGGGATATAAAATGCCCCCCTAAAAAGAATTCAATACCCATTAAGCCTTCAGAAGGCTCTACTATGACTCATGAAGACGAAGAATGGCAATATGATATATCAAAATTATAAGAGCAACGCAAGTGAATAGGAGGGCAAAATGAAAATGGAAAAGTTGAAGAAAGGCGGAAACTAAGATGGATGGTTTGAAGAAAGGTGGAAGCTAAGATGATTGGTTTGGAAGCTAAGATGGACAGGCGAAGTGGTACAAGCTAAGATGGATGACATGAAAGACAACATGGAAAATATGAAGAATGATCTAAAAGCAGACATCGAAGGTTTGACAAAGTTGATACAAGAAATGTTTCCTAATGGTGAAAAGATAGTAGAAGAACCTCATGATGAGAACAAAATAAATGTTAATCGTGATTTCATAAACTCTAATGTTGGCGGGAAGAACCACCATATTCCAAAATGGATATGAGGAAGTTTGATGGAAAGGATCCTGTAACATGGATACTACAGATGGAGCAATATTTTGATCTCCATAATGTGCAAAACACACAAAAGGCACGCATTGCAACTTTACATTTAGAACAAAATACATTTGTATGGTATCGATGGCTTTGCTCCCATAAAAAAATTGTCACTTGGTCAATTTTTATGGAGGAAATGATAGCACATTATGAGGATACAAGGAGCAACACCTTCTTTAGCCAATTGATAAATCTCAAACAAAAGGGTTTAGTGGGGCAGCACATTGAGGACTTCCAAAAATTGAATATAAGGGTAACTGATATTCCAGAGGAACACAGGATTGATCTCTTCATAGGCACTTGAAAGGATAACATCCAACATGAAGTTCGCGTTTTGGAACCTGATTCATTGGAGAAGGCATTCAGGTTGGTAAGAAAAGTTGAATGTAAAATTATGGCGACAAGGAAGCCTACCACTCAATTCTATAAAGAAGGAAGTGTTGCTACGCCTAGATTTCCACAACCTACAAGGTTGACACCACAAAAATTGGAAGAAAAAAGAGTAAAAGGGCTTTGCTATAGTTGTGATAGCAAATACACTAAAGGTCATAAGTGTGCTGAGAAGAAATTATTTTACATAGATTGTGAAGAAGAAGAAGAAAATGAACAAGAAGAGGATCTACACCAGGAACCACCCCTAGAAGAGGAAGAAATGAATCCGACCATATCGTGTAATGCACTGGCAGGAATTACCACTCCTCAAACTCTCAAGATAGGACATATAAAGAAGAAAAGGGTAATAGTGTTGATTGATTCAGGTAGCACCCATAATTTTATTCATTATAAGGTAGCCAAGGAATTAAATTGTTTCCTATACCCAGCACCAGAATGTCAAGTGATGGTTGCAAATGGAGGAACTATAAATTGCTCTCGAAAATGCCATAATATCAAGCTAACCATGGGGGAATATGTATTGACTAGTCCAATGCTTTCCATTCCTATGGGAGGTGCTGATGTTGTACTAGGAGTACAATGGTTACAATCTTTGGGGACGGTAGCTTTTAATTTTTAAGAACTTTTCTTGAAATTTTTTTCAGAAGGAAAGGAAGTCGAATTACGGGGTATTGAAGGGAAGCCAGGAAGGATAATAAGCTCTAATGTCATGACAAAGCTTCTAAAGAAAGAACAACGAGGCGTAATTGCACAATTATGCTCATTAGAAGTTCCAACATCAAAATCATCTATTTCTGCAGATCTCCAACAAGTCTTGGACAATCATTCCAAGGTGTTTGAAACTCCCAAAGGACTCCCACCTATTCATGATCATGATCATGCTATTCATTTGATTCCAGGAAGTGTTCCTCCAAACATCAGGCCTTATAGATATCCTTACTTCCAAAAGAGCGACATTGAAAGTATGATTGCAACAATGTTAGAGGCGGGTATAATTCAACCTTGTCAAAGTTCTTTCTCTGCTCCTGTAGTATTGGTACACAAGAAGGATGGATCATGGTGAATGTGTCCGGATTATAGGGAGCTCAATAAGCTCACCATTAAAGACAAATTTCCCATTCCTGTGATTGATGAATTATTTGATGAATTACATGGAGCAATTTATTTACCAAGTTGGATCTTCGTTCAGGATATCATCAAATTAGAATGAAGACTGAAGATATTCCAAAAACAGCATTTCGAACTCATGAGGGTCATTATGAATTTTTTGGTCATGCCTTTTGGCCTTACCAATGCACCTTCTACATTTCAAGGGTTGATGAATTCCATTTTCAAACCCTTCCTTAGAAAATTTGTGCTAGTATTTTTTGATGATATACTAATCTACAGCAGGTCTTGGAAGGATCATGTTGAATATGTTGACAGGGTGCTCAAACTATTGCAGGAGAAACAATTATATGCAAAAACATCCAAATGTTTCTTTGGAGTACAAGAGGTGGAATATCTGGGTCATATTGTATCTCACGAGGGTGTTAAAGTAGACCCTAAAAAATTAAAGCCATTAAGGAATGGAAAGTCCCCACAACCATAAAGCAGTTGCGAGGATTTCTCGGGTTAACAGGGTATTATCGCAAGTTTGTTAAGAATTATGGGAGAATAGCAGCACCTCTAACAACATTATTGAAGAAAGATGCATTTTCATGGACTCCTGAAGCAACTAAGGCCCTTGAACGTCTTAAAGAGGCAATGTGCCTAGCACCGGTCTTAGCTACACCAGACTTCACAAAAACCTTTATTGTGGAATGTGATGCCTCAGGAAATGGAATTGGTGCAGTTTTAATGCAGGAAGGAAGACCCATTGCTTTTGAAAGTCGCCCAATCAAAGGAAAGTATTTACAGAAACCTATTTATGAGAAGGAAATGTTAGCAATACTATATGCACTAAAGAAATGGTGAACTTACCTAATGGGAAGACACTTCAAGGTAAAAACTGATCATGATAGTCTTAAACACTTTTTGGAACAAAGACTATCTTCAGAAGAGCAGCAAAAAAGGGTCACAAAGATGTTGGGTTATGACTTTGAAATAATCTACAAAAAAGGAAAGCTTAATGTTGTTGCAGATGCACTCTCAAGAAAGAATGAAGAGGTGGAAGTATTGCTTTGTGCCATTTCTATTATCCAACCAGATTGGATAACCGAAGCAAGAGATGAATGGAAGAAGGACAAAGATGTATGGACACTCATTCAAAAGTTGCAGCAAGATCCTAGTACATCTGATACATTTAGTTGGAAAATGATTCCTTATGGTACAAATATCGCTTATATCTTTGTAAGAATTCCCAACTAAAAAAAAATATTCTTCTGGAATTGCACACTTCTCCTTTAGGAGGACACTCAGGATTTTTAAAACTTACCACAGGGTGAAGAAAGAATTTTTTTGGGATGGCCTTAAATCTGATATTCAAAAGTTTGTGGCGGAATGTTTGGTTTTCCAGCAGAATAAAGTGGAAACAATTAAGACCCCGGGACTTCTACAACCTTTATCCATTCCAAGTCAACGTTGGGAGGAGATTTCAATGGATTTTATCGCAGGTTTACCTAAGTTCGAAGGAAAGAGTGTCATCATGGTGGTAGTTGATAGACTTACCAAGTATGCACACTTTTGTGCATTATCTCATCCATTTAAAGCAAGTACAGTTGCTACTACATTTATGGATGAATTCAAAAGCTACATGGAAGCCCAAGGGTTATTGTGAGCGACAGAGATCCCATTTTTACTGGAAATTTTTGGACGGAGTTATTTTCTTGTTTGGGTACTCAATTAGCTCATAGCTCATCTTATCATCCTCAATCTGATGGTCAAACTGAGATAGTAAATAAATGTTTGCAAGGATATCTTCGTTGTTTTGTATCCGATAAACAAACACAATGGGTCAAGTGGTTACCTCTCGCTGAATGGTGGTATAACACTTCCTTCCATACTGCAGCAAAAATGACCCCATTTATGGCACTTTATGGATATCATCCACCATCCATCACATCATCTTTAAGGAAAATTCGAAGGTTCAAGCAGTGGAAGATCACATCGAGCATCAGCAAGAAGTTCTCCAACTCTTAAAGGATAACCTGAATTTTGCACAAAATCGAATGAAACAACAGGCAGATCAACATCGCAGCGAGAGAAGTTTTGATGTAGGAGATTGGGTATTTTTACGGCTACAACCATACAAAAAAATGTCCCTCAAGCAAGCAAAGAAGGATAATAAATTATCGCCAAAGTACCATGGTCCTTACAAGGTGTTGCAAAAGATTTGTACTATGGCATACAAATTGGAGCTTCCTGCTTCTTCGCGAGTACATCCAGCTTTTCATGTTCATGCTTGTTAGTTATAGGTGAGGTACCCTTCACCAAACAAAAGATTGCCAGAACTTGATGGGGAAGGGAAAATCATATTGGAACCTGAAGCAGTCATGGAAAAAAGAACTCGACAACTACGGAATCGATCAATTTCAGAGTATCTCATCAAGTGGAAGAACTTACCCACTGAAGATTCTACATGGGAGGATGAGAATTTTATACAGAAGCACCCGGAGCTACTCAAGTGTTGAGGACAACACTTTTTTGAAGGAGAGGGGCATGTTAGGTCCCCATATCACTAGTATAGCCCCTTATTATTGTTAGTGTAAACCCCTTATTGTTATTATTGTACCCTTGTAACCCCCATTTTGTTATTATTGTGCCCTTAAATTATTATTGTTAGGTCGGCTAGGATTACATTGTGGCCCACTAGGATTACATTATGGCCCCATGGACTCCTACATATAGAAAGGAGGTTTTGTAAATTTTATCATCCAAGAATTGTTCATTCGTAATGTATTGAGGTTGCCCCCTCGGCGGCTTATTTCTACATGATATTCTTCTTCTTTTTGGAGTTACATGAACATTTGGTATCGAGAGTTTTTGGATTCTAGGGTTTCGCTGCTCCAAACAGGTCATCGTGGCATTTTCGCTATAACTTTTTTTCTACGAAGCTTCAGAAGCTGAAATTTCTAGGGTGCGAAGCTGAAATCTTGAGGAAGGTTGTCTAAAAATTTCAGATCTTGTTTCGCAATATTTGAGGAGATATCATCTGTGGAAGTTAGGTATTTTTTCAGGCTCATAAACAGGTCATCGTGGCATTTGCGCTATAAATTTTTTTGTACGAAGGTTCAGAGTCGGAAATTCATATGGTGCGAAGATGAAATCCTGAGGAAATTTGTCAAAAAATTTCAGAACTTGGTTCGCAATATTTTTGGAGATATGATCTGTGGAAGGTAGTGCTTTTTCAGGCTCCTGAATTTCATCTCAAAGAGGTGATCGTGAAAAAAGTTCAATAACTCTCTCTCTGAAGATTGGATTGGAGTGCCGTCAAAAGTGGTCACCAGTACACGGCCTGTAGTTTCTTCTCTATCAATTTCAGAGACAAAGGACAAAACAGTGACACGTGGCAAGTCGTACAAGTTCGCTCTACTGAACCAGTCCAGAATTAAGTCATTGTGGGAGATTGGACACAACTTTGTCTTGGAGAATCAAAATCAGGTCAGACCTGTGGCATTTGAAAGAAGCTTCAGAGGGCTACTACAAGGCTGAATTTCAGATATCGAAGATTTTCAATTACAGAGATAATTCAATTTCAATATCGATCTCCTAAAAGATAGTAAAAGGTGTGTATTTTTTTTTCCGAATTGCATAAGTCTTGTTTGAAGAATCAAGTTGAATTGATTCCAAGGGCATCTTTTAGAATAGATATCAATATTGGATTCTAAATGGCCCCTAAAAAGAATTCAACACCCATTAAGCCTTCAGAAGGCTCTACTATGACTCATGAAGATGAAGAATGGCAACATGACATATCAAAATTACAAGAGCAAATTTCGCTCTCGCAAAGAACAACAAAAAATGAAATGGAAGTTTTGAAGAAGGGCGTGGAAACTAAGATGGATGGTTTGAAGAAAGGCGTGGAAGCTAAGATGATTGGTTTGGAAGCTAAGATGGATGGCATGGAAGTGGGCATGGAAGCTAAGATGGATGACATAAAAGACAACATGGAAAACATGAAGAGTGATCTAAAAGCATACATGGAAGGCTTGATGACAAGCTTAAAACCAGAAATGATTCCTAATGGCGGAAATATAGAAGAAGAACCTCCTGATGAGAAAAAAATAAATGTTAATCATGATTTCATAAACTCGAATGTTGGCAGGAAGATCCACCATATTCCAAAAATGGATATGAGGAAGTTTGATGGAAAGGATCCTGTAACATGGATACTACAGATGGAGCAATATTTTGATCTCCATAATGTGCAAAACACACAAAAGGTACGCATTGCAACTTCACATTTAGAACAAAATACATTTGTATGGTATCGATGGCTTTGCTCCCGTAAAAAAATTGTCACTTGGTCAATTTTTACGGAGGAAATGATAGCACATTATGAGGATACAAAGAGAAACACCTTCTTTAGCCAATTGATAGATCTCAAACAAAAGGGTTTAGTGGGGCAGCACATTGAGGACTTCCAAAAATTGAATATAAGGGTAATTGATATTCCAGAGGAACACAGGATTGATCTCTTCATAGGTACTCTAAAGGATAACATCCAACATGAAGTTCGTGTTTTGGAACCCGATTCATTGGAGAAGGCATTCAGGTTGGCAAGAAAAGTTGAATGTAAAATTATGGCGACAAGGAAGCCTACCACTCAATTCTATAAAGAAGGAAGTGTTGCTACGCCTAGATTTCCACAACCTACAAGGTTGACACCACAACAATTGGAAGAAAAAAGAGCGAAATTCCACGCCTTTCTTCAAAATTTACATCAATAGCCATAATAATCAATAGCCTCCTTTATGATTGTTCGAATTCCACACCTACCCGTTGAGGATTAGGTGTTCAACAAATGAGAATACTATTTAAATTTATTATTCGTATACTTGCTAAACTACATGAAAATAGGCATGATGTTTGGTTTTACAACCTGTTTCATTTCAACTTGTAAACCCATTTATTCTACAATGTTGCTTTACTTGCAGACAAACTGATTAAGAACTAAGTTTGGTTATGTACCAAGGAGTTCATCTCTTCTTTCATGGATAGCTCCCAATTCTTCCTAGTTTCTACATGCATTTCTTCTTTATAACATTCTGCTTCACTAGAACCATTCAAAAATACATAATATAATGAAGGATAGTATTTCTCGGGGGTATACTTATATTATTAGATCTTCTAACACCACTTTTAGGTGTTTGAGGAGCCTGATGATGTTGTGGCGGTTGTTGTTGTTGTGGCTATTGATTATTATTATTTTCAATCACCTTTACTTTTTCTTTGATGTCATTAAGAATTGTGTATTCTTTGCTTTCTTTTTCCTATTTCTTTTCTCGTAATTGATCCTTATACAAGACCTTTTCATTGAATATTACATCTCTACTCCTAATTATTTTGTGGTTTTCATAATTATATAAGTGATAACAAAAATAATTAACACCATATCCAATAAAGGTACATTTCTTTGATTTTTCCTTAAGCTCTGTTCTATTTTCTTTATTAATATGGACATAGGCCTCACAGCCAAAAGACATTAAAAAATATTAGTTAAACGTTTTATCTATTCATGCCTCTTCTCGAATACCACCATCCAAGGAACTTGAAGGCCCTATATTTATTAGATAAAGAAGAGTATCTACAACATCTACCCAAAATTGTAAAGGCAATCATGCATGCAATCTCATGCACCTTGCATGCTCCATGATTTTCCTGTTCATCCTTTCTGACACACCATTTTCTTGTGGTGTGCTTGGAACTGTCTTCTCTCTGTGAATTCCATGGTCTGAACAATACCTATAAAAATCATTGCAATATTCACCTCCATCGTATGACCTAAGACACTTCAACTTATTTCATGTCTCAATCTCAACAAAATATTTCCATTTCTTGAAAGTATCAAATACATCAGATTTATTTTGAATACAATAAATACAAGTTTTTCTAGTTTCATCATCAATAAAAGTAACATAATAATGAGAGTTGTCGAGAGATGATACCTAAGAACATCCCCATACATCTATATGCACAAGATATAATGTTCTTCTCTTCTTTTATTTCCCAACTCCAAGAAATCTGACTCTTTTTTTTTTCCATAAACAGAATTCTCACAAAAATCTAGATCAATATTCTTCAAACGTGGTGTGACAAATTTCTTGAGTGAAGAATCTTCATTGCCTTATCTCTCATGTGTCTAAGCCTATGATGTCATAATTTTGCATATAATCCTATGCATTTTAAATCATTAACACGATTATAAATCCCATTGCTTAAATGCAATGTACCAACCAATTATCCTTTTGCTATTACCAGGTACTTTAGTGACCTTCTAGGTTTTATCTGTAAATGTTGTCACATGACCTTCACCGCCTCACTGTCATGTTAAAATGATATTTTTCTTCAAATCTGGAACAAGCCTTACCTCCTTTAGTAACCATTGGTTTCCATTCTGCTATTTTACAAGAACTTTTCCCATTCCAATGATTTTACAAGGTTTATCATCACCCAGGAAAACCTGCCCAAAATCTCCTTGAGCATAGTCATGAAAATGTTTCTTATCAGGATTGACATGGATTGAGGCCCTTGAATCTACTACTGAGGCATCAAAATTTTTTTATAAAGAAAGAATCAAATCATCTTGAAACACATCACCTGTCACATTCACTTCATGATTGTTTTATTGTTGTGTGTCTCCTTCTTTTCCCTTCCAAGACTTACAGTATCCCTTCAGGTGTCATTTCTTCCCTCATTTCCAGCACAATATCTTTGATTTTGATTTGGATCTTCCTTTTATAGATTTATTGTGATATACTAGGATCTTTCCTCTTTCCATTTTTCTTCCCATAGTCTCTGCACTCAAAGCATTACCCGATGTCTCACCAGAGCTTTTTCATCACATTTTCTCACTAAGGATAGCACCAACAACATCATCAAAATTTAAAATAATAGTTCTGGAGACATAATTACTGATGGAAATAACTAAACCATTCCAAAATTTTGGTAATGAGCATAGAAACAAAAGATCCC